>CM077212.1:33792600-34420100 GCA_039654625.1 Rhinogobio ventralis | reverse complement strand
CCCCAAACTGTTCCTACAAAGTTGGGAGCATCAAATTGTCCAAAATGTCTTGGTATGCTGAAGCATTAAGAGTTCCTTTCACTGGAACTAAGGGGCCACGCCCAACCCCTGAAAAACAACCCCACCCCATAATCCCCCCTCACCAAACTTTACACTTGGCACAATGCAGTCAGGCAAGTCCCGTTCTCCTGGCAACCGCCAAACCCAGACTTGTCCATGGGATTGCCAGACAGAGAAGCGTGATTGGTCACTCCAAAACACGTCTCACTGCTCTAGAGTCCAGTGGCGGCGTGCTTTACCCCACTGCATCCCACACTTTGCATTGCACTTGGTGATGTAAGGCTTGGATGAGCTGCTCGGCCATGGAAACCCATTCCATGAAGCTCTCTACACACTGTTCTTGAGCTCATCTGAAGGCCACAGAAGTTTGGAGGTCTGTAGCTATTGACTCTGCAGAAAGTTGGTGACTTCTGTGCTGACCCCGCTCTGTGATTTACGTGGCCTACAACTTCGTGGCTGAGTTGCTGTTGTTCCCAATTGCTTCCACTTTGTTATAATCCCACTAACAGTTGAGCGTGGAATATTAAGTAGTGAGGAAATTTCCTGAATGGACTTATTGCACAGGTGGCAACCTATCACGGTACCACGCTTGAGTTCACTGAGCTCCTGAGAGCGACCCGTTCTTTCACAAATGTTTGTAGAAGCGTCTGCATGCCTAGTGCTTGATTTATACACCTGTGGCCATGGAAGTGATTGGAACACTAAAATTCAATGATTTGGAGGGGTGTCCCAATACTTCTGGCAAAATAGTGTATATAGATTTTTTGCTCCATTACTAGCAAATCACATTGTCACATTTAAGCTGGTTGTCATGAGGCAAGGCCTCAATTCTTGGTGTGAGTTGATAGAGTTGAAAATGGTTGAAAATGCTAATTATTACTGCACATTAATCTAATTTACCTTAGTCCTAAAAATACAGTATCCATATGCAAGACAATGCACAGAGTGAATCAGGAACCACAATGTCGCGAACCTCAAGCTGGTAAATAGCAGGTCAGATTAAGAGTTTAGGTCAATTATACCACAAAACAACAAATGCATTAATAACTGCATATTGACTTAATTCTCCAAGTAGATCCTCTTTGTGAGCAAGAAACAGTGCTGGATAGAAAGTCATGTGAGACCATAGAAGACCTGTAGTTTTCCTCCCAGCCACAAGGAGGCAGGTGTTTTACTCACTCATGCACGGACACACACACAGGCTCTGTTCAAATGCAGATATAAGAAGCATTTAAATATGTGAATTACATTGTGCAACCTCATTTTACTTATGCAATATTACTTGGAACTTGACTTGATCAATCTGGTACTGTCTGAACAGGTTTTAGAGAGAGCATTGTGTAACAGAATGTAGTCAGAACAAGTTTACTAAAACAATGAATAAGTAGCTTTTGGCTATTAATATTATTCAATAGCCTGCACAGACACTAGCAGAAAAACAAAGTAATTTCAGAGAAAGAGTTTTTTGCGTAAAAATACAAAGCCAAAACATCTTTTATTTGGAATAATATGAACATAAGATGCCTGTGAAATGATGTGAATGCACCTTAAGACCGGGGGATGCACATTTCGTAAACAGGGTCAATTGAGGCATCATAGACGTGAGAAGAAAAGTGGTTCTAAAAAGTAGGCAGTGTAATTATCAAAGCATTATTATACTGCCTCCTAAAATACATCGTTTTGGCTAGATTCTCAGACAGCATGGCATGTATCCTTTGCAGAGAAAGAAATCCTAGAATGCAACAAGCTCAGAGAAAAAAATGCATCCAAAATGGTGGACAAGATGAGAGAAATGCTGGTTATAAAGTACTGATAAAAATACTCCAATTAAAATTGATTTACTCCATACTTGTGTGTATCATGTATCAGCTGGGAGTCAAATCTACCATGCACTTTGCGTGAAAAGCGCTATTTGTGTACCATGTTAAGTTGCTGCCTATGAGGATACAATTCAGCTAGAATGCTGCCTTAAAAAGCAACAGAGCAACTTTGGAACAGAGTCAATAACAGACACACACACTGTTTTACAGCATAGTGTCTTGCATGCCGCCAGCTCCGTCAATAACACTGTTGCGTCGCCTGCACGCATCCAGTAGTTTTTTGCGAGGTCCGAGTGGGATGTGGATGCTAGTGAGGTCCTGCTCAGAGCATAACAGCAGCGCCTCCAGGTCCATCTGCTCTCGATTGAAGATGGACAGGAAGTCACTCAGTCCCTGAGATGCCAGGAACACTTCCAAAGGAGCCGACGATGGCTGTAGCTCGTCATCTTCCTCCTCCAATCCTAGGTCTCCTTCCTCCCATGGCAAATCCTACAGGACACCGCCAACATGAGAACTGTCATTATAATTATCAAAGTCTATGGACACCCACCTTTACTCAACAGGTTTGCATAATTTAGCTATACTAATTACTAAGAAAAGCATAAAGTCAAGCATGCAGTCATGCAATCTCCACAGGAAACCATTTGTAGGGTTGCAAAGGGGCTGGACATTTCTGGTAAATTTCCAGAAACTTTCCAAAAGTTTCAGAAAATTTCCCAAAAATCCTGAAAAGTTTCCAAAAACTTAACCATTTGTACTAAAATAGGGCCCTTTTCTGTTCCAGAATGATGCACAATTATTTTTGTAATTGGAAGAATTTGAACGGCATTCACATATCTCCTGCCCTGAGCCCCACTGAACACATTTGGGATCAGTTAGAAATGCATTAATAGGGAATTGGTTACAGCTTCCACTCTTCTAGGAAGCTTTTCCGTTAAATGTTGAAACATGACTGCAAGGATTTTCTCCCAATCAGACACAGTCTGGGAAAAAGTGTCTACCTCATCATCATCATCATCTTCCCTAATGTCTTGTTTACCATAAAACGTTACGGATGTTGAGTTGAGGATTGGACTGCTGGCGTGGGTTGACGTATGTACCCTTTCCCAGCTGAAGACCAGAGAGCGAGCTGAAAGGGGTGGATTCTGAAATCCACTGCCGCTTCAATATTTATATATATATCCGAATTAAATTTATAATCAAAACCTTAATCAAGATTTTTCTTTATATATGTTTTCTAAAGTTCATATTTGGTCTCTGAGGAGTGACTGAGAGTCTGGCCCATGCCAGGAGTGCAGTAAATGTGCTTACTCATTCAGCCCTTCCAGAGATGAAATATGGATTTGTCCTTCATTTATATTATTTACTTTTTACTGAAACACTAAAAAATAGAGATGAATATTGCCTGTTCTTCTCTCTGAGGAGAAGAACATGCTATCTGTATGTTTTGGAGAACTATGTTGTTTTCAGTTGACGCTCAGCCAACTCCAACCTTGAGGAAGCTGTGTATCTGTGTATGTGCGCTAGTATTCTTTGTTACAGATCAGTATTGGAAGTGGACAACAGGCATCCTAGGGAGATTTGTTGTTCCTGGACAAGCTGGCGCCTATTCCAGACCTGGAAGGTCACAACGTGCCTAATTCCGGGGTGAAAGCGCCAAGAGTTGATCTATTGAGATTATCAGTCGACGTGTGGAAATTTACTATGTCTATTTATTTTCTCTTAGCCAATCAGAAACAATGTAACCTGGAACCTGTAACCAACCCCCTATTAATGCCCTTGGTACTGAAATTAAATGTTAAAGAAGCACATATGAGCATGGTTTTTGGGTGTTCACATTTTGGCCATTTAGTGCAGGGATGGGTAACCCCGGTTCTGGAGATCCACTGTCCTGAAGAGTTTAGCTATATCCCTAATCAAACACAATCTTGAAGACTTCGGTTAGATTGGGGATGGAGATAAACACTGCAGGACCTCCAAGACCGGAGCTGCCCATCCCTGATCAAGCTCAGGTGGCAGAACAAGTGAAATCCATATAGTATCTGCTGATTTTGTTTGTACCTGCAAATTCCTCTCTTGGAGGCTCAATGAGCTGCCTATGCTGACTTCATCGAGACTGGGTGACCGTAGTGGCAATCTCCCTCGTAAGCGGACGTTCGGGGCTCGTCCCACTGGTTCACTCCCCACCACGCTACCCTCATTTTGTCCCATTCGGAACAGCCCATCAGTCACATAATTCCGACGGAATACCATGGTACCGAGTCCTGGGCGGTTGAACAAAGAGTCCCGACCGGAATCTGTACTTATTTCGGAGTATGCAGCATCATATAGACCTGGATCACTGAGTGCCCGGGAAACAGTGTCTACCTCATCATCATCTTCATCTTCCCTAATGTCCTGTTTACCAGAAAACATATTACGGATGTTGAGTCGAGGATTGGACTGCTGGCGTGGGTTGACATATGTACCCTGTTTCATGAACATGACGTCATTGCCCAGCTGAAGACCAGAGAGTGAGCGAACACTCCTTCGGCCGTCTTCGGAAATCTTGAACGTTCCATCACCTTGCTTCTTCTTCTCAAGACGCCGCAGAATCTTGGTCCGGCCTCTAGTTGTTGACTGAAGCGTTGCCTGTAAAGACAAATAAAAAAAAGTATTCCTTTAGCAAATGATTTATCCAAAGCAAATGTACAGTAGTACATTTATATCAGGGGGACATTGAGCATCCTGGGACCTTGGAAAAGGGTGGGGGATGAACTAGCAACTGCTTGTTTAACAGAGTATGTGGACACCACCTTCTAAGACCCTCATTACACCTGGTATTAAGATGCATTTTGGTCAATCGGATCACAAGTCGACGAGAGAGACATACACCTGGTATTTTAATCCATATCTTTTGTCCACTTTCAACCACTTCTGTTCGGATTTCTTCAAGGGGAGGGTCTATGGTGGGTAAATGTATGGCTTTTTACAGATCTTTCAATCTAATGGACAAAATATGCGCACGCCATCTACATAGGAATGCGCACGGATACGACGGGAAAACATATGGAGAGCCGCAGCTTTCGCTTCTGCTCTGATAGCTGCAAGACCACACCAAACACAGTGAGTGGTGGAATCCATCAGGAATGGTGAGAGAACATTGTGCTTGGTACATTTTTTTCGTCTTCAAACCAAACTTAGGTCTTCAGATGACAAAGTATAAATCCCGTCTGACTAGTGTGCTTCCCATAATGTTTACGCATTAGGTCAGTGTTTTGTGACTGTTCGAATGCATTTGACTTCATGAGTGTCTACACTACTAAAGCAATCTGGTCAAATGCCATTTTCCTCTAACTCTGGAAGTGGTCGAAAGTGGACAAGCTCAAAACACTTTAGACCCATTTACACCTGTATTTAGCGTTGTCCACTTGTGATCTGACCGTCCAAAACGCATCATAATACCAGGTGTAAACAGGGCCTAAGTAACAGGTTTGCATATTTTAGCTATACCCATTACTACTACGAGAATAAAATCAAGCATGCATCTCCATAGGCAACTATTTAAAGCTTTTTTCTGTTCCAGCATTATTTACTCTGTGCACAAAAGTAAATAAATAAAAACCCATGCTCTGAACCCCAGTGAACACCATTGGGATAAATCAGAAATGCAGTCTTATAGGGGACATACTACACTCTTATTCAGGGGTGTCCAAACCTGCTCCTGGAGGGCCAGTGTCCTCCAACCTGCCCAAACACACTTGCCTAGAGGTTTTTACTAGCTGGTTGAGATGTGTTTGATTGGAGCTAAACTCTGCAGGATTGTGGCCCTCCAGGAGTAGGATTGGACACCCCTGCTTTTATTGACCTAATGGTTAAGTCCATGAAGCAAAGGTTTTATGTTGAGTGTTGTTGCCGGTTCGATGCTCTTTTTTACCCATGTGTTCAGACACAGTACCTGTGAGTATGTCATGTTGGAGTCAATGGTGTTGAACTGAGGGATCCTTCGGCTTAAGGTGCTGCTGAAACTGCTGTAACTCATCGTATCCGACGTGTCCATCGCAGCGTTCTCTCTCAAGAAATGCTTCTCCATGCGTTGGTGATGTTTGCGCTGGAGCTTTTCACAGTTCATAATGCGTTTCTCTGCATTACGGAAGGCACGGTCCTTCAGTTTGCTCACCAGCTTGGGGTTGATGGTGATCTGTTTGGCGGCGATGGAGTCCAGATATCGCACACATTCCATGTGGCCCCTAGAGGCCGCCATGTCCAGTGGTGTGTGGTAGTCATTGTCCAAGCACCACACGTTGGTGCCAAAGGACACCAGAAAGGACAGACAGTTCAGATGGCCGTTAGCTGCCGCCAGGTGAAGGGGAGTGTTTCCCCAAATATCACATTTATCTGGATCTCCACTGTGGACCAAATAACAAAAGCAATAGTGGATTGGTTATGTCTAATTCTATTTTGCTGATTCTAACATAGTTTACATGGTCAAAATTAGTGGCTGATGGATATGGTTTTGTCAGTGACTGATACCAATACCAATATCTAAAGAGCAGGATGGCTGAAGGCCTATATTTAAAGGAAAATTTAAAATATTGAAAATAGGCTCATTTTCCAACTCCCCTAGAGTTAAACAGTTGCAACTTTTCATTTTCCGTCGGTCTTAGTACACGATGTAACTACAGAAGAGTCAAGTTTTAAATAGGAAAAATATTGAAAGTCTTTGGTCATTTTTGAGCGAGATGCTAACGGTCTAATCAATGATCTATGCTACGCTATGCTAAAAGTTCTACCGCCAGACACGGAGATCGGCTGAATGGATTCGAAAACGGTAAAACTCACCCGTTTAACTCTAGGGGAGTAGGAAAATGAACCTATTTAAAAAAAAAAGTGGAGTGTTCCTTTAACTCTTTCCCCGCCATTGGCGGAATTTTCAGTCTTTTTTTTTTTCCTGAAATGTTTCCATTTTTTCACTGTTATATGGTAGGGGGCACTATTACACATCTCCTGAACAAGTACAGAATCTCCTGATCAAAACATATGTAAAGAAGAATTAGAAACAAGCGATATCATATGTAAGCAGATGCATATGTAAAATAATGCGATCATCAACATTAAACAGCATATAAATCAAAACTGCTTAATGTTACTGAATGAAATGTCGACCCAGGACGAGCTACAGGACTGTGAAGCTTTGGGTGTGTTGATGGACTCCATCTACTCCATCTGTGTTTTCATCATCGCTCTGAATTCCATCCGGATGTGGTATTTGAGAAAAACGTGATTTTCTCAGGTTTTTGCTGAAAATGTTGCTTTTTTATTAAACTTACCCACATTCAAGTGTTGATAAAAAAGGAACGCATGAAGCTACGTTTTTTTGTGTGTTTTGTTTATGCTCTTTCTTTTGATATATTGCATGTTCAGATATTCATACAACAAAATATTCTGGGGGCCATGAAACTTGAAATGATCAAAAACGCTGGTGCTGGCTGGCAACTTTTTTCAAAAATGCTGGCGGGGAAAGAGTTAATACAACTTAATAATGGTTCCTGGCAAAAATGGTTTGTGGCCAATGCTGATAATCTCAAAATGGTCAAATTGTGGTTAACTAATTGACCTAGCCAGCACACTGATCAATTACTAGTGAAAATATAGAGTGTGTGAATACATGTGTATGTGCACATGTGCATGTAGGTGCATGAGTGCATGCAATCATGTTCTCATGTGTGGCAAGGTGTTAATCTGAATACGTAACATGATGCTTTGGAGCTCCACTTACCCACTGTAACACACATGTACACACACCGTACACACATTATGCAAACTGCCTTTGTGACTCACCTCTCGAAGTCATTAAAAACTGTGCACCATGTAATGCATTCATCATCTGCACTGAAAAAGACCTGCAGTATTCATTACCAACCACACTTTTACAGACTGTTTTTTCTGCTCGTTTCATGCATGAGACACGATGTTGACAATTTAGAACAAGTGCAAATGAAATGAAGTCCAACAGACCATAGATAATGCAAATGCAATTATGAAATGATGCTGCATATTTAATATGCTAAGGTCCATAAGCCAGTTCTCATGTCAGCAAAAAATCTGAAAAGAGTTGCTGCAGTGCAAATGGCTACCACTCATTAGCAGAGACCAGCACAAACTATGCAAGGTTTTATGGGACCATGTGGGGTCACAGGATTGAAATACTACAGAAAGCAAAAACGTGAAAGACTGGGGAGCATAATGGTGCTGACATTCAAGTTAACAAAATGCCAACAGCCAAGAGGAATAGCCCTAATTCATTATATTGACCTTTAACTGTGAACATTAACATCTTTCCCTCTGTCTGGCCATGTGTAAAATCCCTCTCTCGATGAATGTGCATGAGGCTGTGAACTCTCAAGCATTACGCTAGAGATGTAGCGCAGACATGCTGGAGCCGTGATGCTCACTTGGCTGATGCAAAGTCTGTTTTAGTCAATACTTCCAAGTAAAAAGCTTTTTCAGCAACCAAGAAAAGTGTATTCATCAGCTCTGCTCAAAATAATTATGAAATTAAAATTCAGTACGCATTTTTGTCTTATTCTGCATAATTTATTTGTGCATTGTATTCCAAATATTTTTTTTTTACTTTCCTTTTTGGATGACATCTCCTCTCCAACCACCTGACTCCAATTAACCCTCATCCTTCCCTTGCACTTGCAGTTCAAAATGACCCGAAGCCCTAAAGCTTATTTTATTTAATTTTTATAATATTTCTTAATGCAATTTTTTGGAGTTATTTAGTTATTTTATTTACCTTTAAATTACTACATTTGATCAATAAATAATAAACAAATAATAAATAAATAGTAAATTAGGCCACATCCACACGAAGCCAGAGCTTTCCCTGTCCAATCTTTTTTCCCCTCGTCTCAAGAAATATCTGCTTCACACGAAACCACTGAAAACAATGTAATATATACATACACTAAAAACGGAGAAGACGTCTACACCTACACCTACCCCAACCCTAAACCTACCCTTACAATAATGCAAATAAAGTTATTAAATGACGCAATATTGATGTGCGCATGCCCAGTGCCTGTAGCTGTATCCCTTCTAGTCTTTACCATGGGATGTGGTGTAATGACATCACCGTTTCACAAAATATACGGATTGGCTGTACACACAAAAACGGGTGTCGGTTTCAGATTTATAACGCTGGATCTGTCTGGACGAAACAATGATACGATACAAAATGTTTACGTATACAGCTAAACGTGTCTCCGTGTGGACGGGGCCTTAATCACATTCTTCACACTCTTTCAACTTCAAATCAAAATAACTCACAATTTCATGCATAACCCTTTTAATTCAGCTCAAAATATCTTACCTTGGGTGTCTTTGCCAATCTCGTGGAAAAAAGATAATATAAGATGATATTTCATGACTCTTGATGGCCTTATAGCTCTATATGGAGCGGATGAGCTGCTCCGCTGGGTCCTAAAGTCAGTTTCTCTTCAGTATGCATTCAGATACACATAAAAAATGTTTTAGCATTTTAATTTTGAGCATTTTCTATGTGTAATGAAGCATTCCTCGCATTTCTAAGGGGGTCAAATCAACCCGCGAGGGAAGGATTTGTTACTTTTTAAAATTTCAACCACAAAACTCATTGAATCCAGTCAATGACCAAAGTCTTCTGGTCTTGGACCACTCCGATGAACTCCGATGTTTTAATTAAATTTTTTTTTTTTAAATGAGTTTTCGGGTCAAAATGACCCGAGGGAAGGATGTGGGTTAATAATCTAATACACACTTTTTATAATCCAATCAACTCCCAATGGATAAAATCTAGGGCTCGCCTTCATTTTAGTCCTGTTTTATTCAGAAATGTGTTGGAAATATTATGCAAGTAAAATGGGTTACAAACAGCGTTTCACGTCGACGCAGACATTACTTAAGTGTAAATCCATTCCACAGAATTACCAAAGTATTGCCTCAAAATCAGCACAAACATTCAATAAATCAAAAATTATTCTCTCTCCTAAACACACACACACTCATTATGACTCAGTATTCAGTAACAGATCTGATGCAGAACACTAATTGGAGAACAGTGAGGGTGTTCACAGAGCAGAACATTTAGCTTCCATTATTAACCTTGCCATGTGATAAGAGCCAGATTATTTAGATCTAATTACCTAATGACTTGATAAACAGTACAATGCTACAGTAGCTTGATTCATTAGCATCATTCATTAGCTTCCTCCTAAATCAAGAGCCTTCCGAAAGAAAAGTTCACAGAAAATTGAAAATTTCCCTCTTGCTGCTCCAAAGCCACATGATGATAATTTCAATTTGAAGAATCTTGCAGCAGCCCTTTCCATATGTACCATAACAGCGTGTAAACATCAGCAACACTGAGCTGAAAGCGGCATATGTCCGTGACATAATAAATTATTACATTATGCCTTTATCTGCAACTCCTTGCATGAAGAGTCCATTATTTATTATATAATATAGGACTAGTACTTTGAAGCGGTAGTAAGAGAAGACGACAGAGATGCATTATTCTCCTGGTGACCTTTATTTTAATTAGCCCAAGGCAGTAAATATGCAAATAAAACAATCCAGATATCCATCAGTGAAGCGGCTAGGTGTTGGACCAAATGATCTCAGTGCAGATGTGATCTGATACAGGAGAACACAGAACAGCCATCCTGTTAATGAAACGGCATATGCCAAAACATAACTAGACCTGAGAGGGCTGTATATCATATTAATTATTTTAAAAATGTATAAACTGTTAAAACTACCTTCTTCAGGTAGATTCAAAGATATAAAGGGCCTTACAGACAAATTGATGCTTATTTAAAGTTCCACAAAGAATGTTTGGTTAAGGTGACGTAGTTACATTGTACTTACTTGTTACACGTGTACTTACCATAGTAATAACAGTAAACTATGCATAATTACACTCAACTAACCCTCAACCAAACCCTAATCCTACCCTAAACCTATAGTAAGTACATGTTGTTAATGAATATTATTCAGTACTTAAATATATAATTACATTGTAATAATGGCACCTTAAAATAAAGTGTAACCACACTGGGTAATATTAATTAACTACATGTACTTACTATAGGGTTAGGGTTTGGTTTAGGGTTAGTTGCTTATAAATATGCATAATTTACTGTTATTACTGTACATGTAGTAACATGTAACTACGTCCCCTTAAAATAAAGTATTACACTTTAATTTACAGCGTCATTGTTACATATACTTACCATAGTAATAACAGTAAATTATGCATAATTACACTCAACTAACCCTCAACCAAACCCTAACCCTATAGTAAGTACACATAGTTACTTAATATTACTCAGTACCTAAATGTATAATTACAGTGTAACAAAGACACCTTAAAATAAAGGGTTACATTTTATTTGAAGGTGTTATAGTTACAGTGTAATTATATATTTAAGTACGAAGTAACTATGTGTACTTACTATAGGGTTTGAGGGTTATTACTATGGTAAGTACATGTAATATATGTAATAATGACACTGTAAAATAAAGTGTTACCAAAAAAAGTGTAAGCAAAAATAAAAGTGTTACCGGATTTTTTTATTCTCTTTATTTCTGTTTACTAAATGCTTAAAAGAAAAACAATATTAACCAGCAGTACGTAACAATATAACACATCATCTCTGAAGAGAAGTGCATTGTTGAGGGTCTCAGGGACCCCAGGCATTAAAAATGAATACATTTAAGAAATGTTCACATGCTAAGATTTCCAGATTGCTTTACACGCGTGTTTAAGTACACTGCCATTGTTATATTGTATTTGTGCACAATGCTTTTAGTTACTATACTAACAGTCCAGTTCTGAAAAGAAATGCCTACAGTCTCAATAACAACTGCATGATGGAATTTGACTCAGTCAGCAAATATAAAAAAAAACACTATTATTATTTTAGTCTCAATTTAAATTTTAAATTAAAATGTCAAAAAATAAATGCATGAATAATTTATTAAAAATATATACATTCTACATAAATAATTCATGTATCACTCACCCTCGTGCCACCAGCAGTCTGAGCGCGTCCAGGTTGCCGTGGTGCGCGGCCCAGAGCGTCGGCGTCATTCCATCCTCATCCGGCGCGTTCAGCTCTTTGCGCGTCGCGTCTTTCAGCAGGTGCAGGTGCCCGTCTCGAGCCGCCCGGTGGTATTTGTCGTTCATGGCGGCGGCTGAACCCTCTACCCCGGCTCAGGGACGGTCATTTGGCGTGTGTTGTGTTGGCGAGATTTCACGTGCGCTTCTGGCGTCTCCACTCGAGCAACTGCATTTACGCTCGAGCGGTTGCTATGGGAGGAGGCCTCCTGGGAAGGCCACGCCCACTTCCTCTCAGCGCACACCTGAGAGATGAGAAGTCACACCTGCGGTGACACATTCACGTAAACTCACACTGTGTTAAATGCACATTAGAAGAATAATCAATATTGATGCACGATATATAACACAGACTTGACACGAATGACAATTATATTTAGATCAAAACAAGCAGTAAATGAGTAAATCAATAACATCTTAGCCTATATTATCTACACTGCCATTCAAAAGTTTTTTTTTAATGTTTTTAGAAGTCTCTTCTGCTCACAAAGGCTGCATTTATTTGATTGAAACTACAAAAAAAAATGATATTGTGAAATATTATTAAAATAACTGTTTTCTATTTATAATATATTTTAAAATGTAATTCATTCCTGTGATCAAAGCTGAATTTATCATCATTACTCCAGTCTGCAGTGTCACGTGATCCTTCACAAATCATTCTGATATGATGATGCTCAAGAAACATTTGATTATTATGAATGTTGTGTAAAACAACATTATTTGATGAATAGAAAGTTCAAAAGAACAGTATTTATCTGAAATAGAAAGCTTTTGCAACATTGTACTACCGTTCAAAAGTTTTTTGGGGAAAGAACTTAAAGAAATGAATACATTTATTCAGCAAGGATGCATTGAATTGATCAAAAGTGACAATAAAGACATTTATTATGTTACAAAATATTCTATTTCAAATAAATGCTGTTCTTTTGAACATTCTATTCATCAAAGAATCCTGAAAACAAATGGATAATTATTGATAATAAATGTTTCTTGAAGATCAAATCAGCATATTAGAATGATTTCAGATTTAAATCACAGAAATAAAATTATTTTAAAATAGAAAACGGTTATATTACATTTTAATAATATTATACAATATTACTGTTATTATTATTATTATTTTTTTTATAAAATAAATGCAGTCTTGGTGAGCATAGGAGACTTCTTCTAAAAACATACAAAAACAGCAGTGTATCAAATCTTTTCATGTAGATTTTACTGTAAGCTTCTCTTAAGTTTGCCTTCATAACCTGCTCTTATCAGATAGAGACACTTTTTAATGTCCAATCAAATTCTGATGGATTAATAAAAAGTTTCATCCTACATTTTTCTCATTGAATATCCTGCATCATTCAGAGATATTATATTGCATATTTAGAGATTATACAATATTCTGTTGCATACTAATTTTAACAGGTTTCTGACACTGTACACTGGATTTGCAAACAAAAATGTGGACCAAATGGCATTAAAGAAAGTTTTTATAGTATTTCTATACATGCAGCATTAAGGTTTCCAGCTTTTAAATGATTTGCTTCAGTTTATGCAGAGTTCATCCACACACAGAACACTATTACAGTAAAAATAACATAAAAAAAACACAGTATAAACACACACTCCTCTCCCAGTTCACGAGGTCAGAGACCTGAGGGTTGTGTGTCCGTTCTCATGGATCTCATGGAAATGAAACAATGAAAATAACAGAACAGTTTGACTGAGCAGTATCAATTCATTCAGTCTTATATACACACACACACACAAAAAAGAAGACAAGGAAAACTAAATATTAGACTCAATCTTGGAGAGATAATATGAAGTTAAATGAATCTTTTGGAGTGTTCAGTTTGGAGAAACTGAATCAGTTCTGTTGAGTCGATTCTCTTGATGTCATTAAATTCTCTGGATCTCAAACAGCTTGACATCAGTGTCGTACCAAACAGGAGGATCCACGTTACTAAAACAAGAAAAAAAAAGCATGTTTTATGAGATGTTAGCCACATTTCAACACATGATATAATCCTAGATTATAGTCAAATTAAATTGACTGACATTTGTATTCATGCTTTTGGATTCCTTAAAGTGTAAATGTTCCACTTTGTCCTGTAGAGGGAGACAGAGAGCAGAACTCACCGTAAGTAGATGATGCCCCACATGTACGTGCGGAACCAGAGAGCCGTGCCCTCATTGGCCTGGTACTTGCGGATGAGGATGGGATGAGGAACCGGCAGCAAACCCACCAGAGTTCCATGCTGCAGAAACTTCAGGATCTCAGACTCGTCCGTCAAACCTCTGAGAACAACAAGAGCCTGTCTCAGTCAATAGAGTGACGCAGGGATGACGTATTTCATCCAGGCCGTCTTATTTCAGAAAAGTAAGTAGGACACTCCGAATGCGACCTTCAAATGCGGCCTTCTTTCGCAGGAATTTGGAGGGTACATGAGGTGTATCCTTCGCTGCTGCAGATAACCCACAATTCTTTGCGTCGCCATTAACAACAGTCATATTTTTTTTTATATATATTATTTGAAAAAATGGCGGCGCCAGCAGATACATGCAAGCGAAGATGTGGTGTTTAAATAGTTTTAAGCTTGTTTTTGTTTTTTTAAGCTGTATTAGGCCTACCTCAAATAGACAGTTGTGGTAAACAGGATTACAAGTGTTTAGTGATTTTTAAACGTTTAGAACAGTACTTTGCGGTCAAGGCAAGAAACATTTCATAGTCATTTTCAAGTTATAAATAATTTTCATTTATATAACTGGTGTGAGAGCGCAACAACACTGTGAACGTGTTGGCATAGCAACGTGATACTTCCGGTTTCCTTTTCCACCTGTGTGTCCTACGAAGGACGTCTTCTTCACAGGATGTGTCCTCCGGAGGACGCAGCCTTCGAAATGAAATGAGACAGCTAGTATTACCAAAAGTATTGGGACACCCCTCCAAATCAATGAATTCAGGTGTTCAATCACGTCCATGGCCACAGGTGTATAAATCAAGCACTAGGTGTGCAGACGCTTCTACAAACATTTGTGAAAGAACGGGTCGCTCTCAGGAGCTCAGTGAACTCAAGCGTGGTACCGTGATAGAT
Source organism: Rhinogobio ventralis (assembly GCA_039654625.1). Taxonomy (NCBI): domain Eukaryota; kingdom Metazoa; phylum Chordata; class Actinopteri; order Cypriniformes; family Gobionidae; genus Rhinogobio; species Rhinogobio ventralis. The sequence goes on along the minus strand of CM077212.1, from coordinate 34,404,987 downwards.
TGCCACCTGTGCAATAAGTCCATTCCTGAAATTTCCTCACTACTAAATATTCCACGCTCAACTGTTAGTGGTATTATAACAAAGTGGAAGCAATTCAGCAACTCAGCCAGGAAGTGGTAGGCCACGTAAAATCACAGCGCGGGGTCAGCGCATGCTGAGGGTCACAGTGCGCAGAAGTCGCCAACTTTCTGCAGTGTCAATAGCTACAGACCTCCAAACTCCTGTGGCCTTCAGATGAGCTCAAGAACAGTGTGTAGAGAGCTTCATGGAATGGGTTTCCATGGCCGAGCAGCTCATCAAAGCCTTACATCACCAAGTGCAATGCAAAGCATGGGATGCAGTGGGGTAAAGCACGCCGCCACTGGACTCTAGAGCAGTGAGACCTGTTCTCTGGAGTGACCAATTTCTGTCCCAACATGACTGCGCACCAGTGCACAAAGCGTCGGTCCATAAAGACATGGATGAAATATCTTCCTATTTTTTTTAACAGGAGATTCAAATAATGAAGTAATAATTAGGATATTATTTTCCTATTATTAAATTAAATATTATTCCAAGTATATTTCCCCTCCTCCCCAAATAGGTATAATTTTAAAGCTTAGAAGTCCCTCTGAACCGGAGTGTACTTAGCAACGAAAAAATTAATAATCATATTTTTCAAAACTACTGCCTTGATCAACACAAAATAGGTGTCATTTGAAAGCGCAGAGTCTGAACTTTAAAATGCATGTAGATTAACTCCAAAGTAGTGCCGAGTTATTTGTTGATAAATATACATTTTTCATAATTCATGTAATACTTTTCTGTACTATGCATTGCAATGGGTCAAAACCATCAAACATGCACAGACTGTAGAAAATGGCATTATGTACAGCAGCTTCTCACAATTAAAACGAGCCCAAAATCAACATAATCCATTGTGTTGATCACAGATGCCCACTAGGGGGCGTCAAGGGCTAAACAAAAAGGCTACCTTGGTACCAAACGCTGTAACTTCTGATTACTTTATCACCACAAAATTTTATCCAGATGCAGCTCACATGTAGAACTTCACCAAAAACATTTTCCTCCTACCTTATTTCCTTCCTGAGTCATTACATGTCAAAGAAGAAAGATATGTAAAATCATAATAAAAATTATATATTTATTGTCTTTTATCAGCAGTTTCTCAGCATGAGAATGTAAATGTAATGTAATTTATATTTTCTAAAAATCTAAAAAGTGTTCTATCAAACAACACCTACCATTTGACCCTCCTTGCTATAGTTTTGGAGTTATGAGTCTTTCCTTTTGTGTATGTCGCTCAGACAAAACAACTCTAAAAATGCCTCCAGGGCTTAAGGGGTTAATTAATATTAAGATACATAAATGTTAATTTCAACATTTACAAAGACATAATAAAAAAATCAAACGTTAAGATTAGTTCATGTTAACTAATGCAGTTACAGTAACTAATGTTAACAAATGTTACCGATAAACTGTGTGTGTGTGTGTGTGTGTGTGTGTGTGTGCGCATGTCCTGGTAAACCCTACGTTATGAGGACAAAATGTCCCCACAAAGATGGCAATATCAGAAATCCTTGTCCGTCGGGGGCATTTTCATGATGTTTTTTGAAAATGTAAAAACGCAGAAAGTTTTGTGTGATGGGTAGGGTTAGTGTAAGGGGACAGAATATACAGTTTTTACAGTATGAAAATATTAGTCTATGTTAAGTCCCCATAAAATATAAAAACACAGCGTGTGTGTGTGTGTGTGTGTGTTTTACCTGTCTATGCAGATTTTCTCCACCTGAGGCACCAGCACCTGCAGGAGTCTCATTATAGTCTGCAGAGGAAGTTTACTCTTCCAGGAGAGGACCTGACAGAAAGCATGCAGAGATCAATAAACTCATTGGATGTGAGTGTTTTTGCTACAATTTCGGAAAATGTTCACACATATTGTAGTCTATACGAGGTCCTCACGAGCATTGGTGTGTAACTGAGGTTTTAAGACTCACCCAGTCTGGAGCAGGAGCCCAGTCTGAGGAAGACGACACACTTTTCACACTCTTCCTATCACAATCCCCATTTAACGAACTCTAAAGAATTCAAAAAGAACATTTTATTGATATAAATAGAACAAATAAAGTTATGTACAGTAGATATTAAATGTCAGAGGTCAAGTGATGCTGTACCTTGTCATCTTCACCTGAGGTCGCTTCAGCATCTCTGATTTGTGTCTCAGAGCTGTGATCTGATTGGCCGAGAGGCGAGTCACTGTGCTGCAGTAACAGTGTCGATCCGTCCCCAGAAATCTGCGACGCTTCTGTTAGTTTATCGATGCCTACAACATAATAAACCAACAATTTTCATCAGTAGGGATATCTTCAAGGTGAATAACAAAAGTTATTCAATTAACAAAAGATCTAAAATACATTCAGGTGATACTTTTTTAAAATACATTAGTTAAATAGCTCTCTGAAAAAAAGCACATCTGGTTATTTTTGAAAACAATGCAGTTCAGTAAATTAAAATATGTGACCAATGCTGGTAAAATGAGTCGCAATGAGCAAATTTTCACAAATGAGTTCATTTTCACATTCTCTATTAAAAAACCCTTCAAAATGATGTATCATTTGTTTTAATCGGACAAAAAAAATGACTGAGCTACACCTGTTTGAAGATGATAGAGTCAGCAAAGTCAGTTTTGAGAATAATCAGAGTTAAAGTTTTTTAAAGGTTCCAAAACCAAATCACCAGCAACTATACCTTAAAATCCCAGGTAATAACACCACATTTCACACACACCAAGTCAACATCAAATATCTAAATAAATAAATAAATATCTAAATAAATAAATAAATATCTAAATAAATAAATAAATATATATATATATAAAAGTGCATCCCTCCGTCATAAAAGTGCATCCCTCCATCATCGCAAGCTTTGACGCCTCTCTTGCGGATAGTGCTGGGCAACAAACTCAAGCCCCTCTTCTCTTATACTGAAATCCTCTGCCATTTCCCTTTAAAAATTCTTGTTTTACACTTCCAATTCATGACCGGTGTTTTGCTCTATCCTCTGCGCTTCTGCGTTCGTCAATACACATGCGTCAAGGGTTCAAGGGTCAAGGGTTACTCTTTTGCCGTAACTCGACTTGCGTACCGCTGACCGCCGGAAGCTGGTTATTTTAGTCTATAAAGTTTTAAATATGGATATTTTTCTTACACAAACGTGCCACTTTGCTTCAGAAGGCATTTATTAACCCCCCCCGGAGCCATGTGGAGCAGTTATATGATGGAAAGAGGCACTTTTATGGACTTCAAAAATGAACCAACAAATCACTGCTATTATATAATATAATATTATATAATTCCGATTTTATTCATCTGAAAGAAGAATGTCATATACACCTAGGAAGGCTAGTATGTATATCGGGATCGCGCGCTGTCTGAGAGGCATCTTTGTGCGTGAGTAAGATGGTTTCCATGGACAAAGGAAAGGTACTCCTCTCAGAAAACGTACAAATAAAGATACTTTTAGATGTTTAATTGCTATTTGGAGTATTGGGATCGCTAGACGAGGGCTTAATGAACAAATTTTTCACTTGTTATGCCTGTAGCTCGAAATTATCCCGTGCGAATTCCGACTCCTTTAGCCAGCACGTGTCACATATGTTTAACAGTCATTTGAGTTTGACAAGGAAGAAATTATGGTGGTTCTTGGTCCACCGGTTAGTCCAGTTATCCAATCACATGAGTTTTTTGATGAGCATCAAGGAATTTATTCAGTAAATGCGTTTCCATCATAGTTTACTGTATGTGGACGTCTTCTTACCTGCAAGAATTTATGTGCAGTTTACGGTTTGCATCCATCGTTTTTATGCAATATTCACAAATTCTCACAAAAACATGTGAATGGAAACAACAACTTGAGAGTCAGGGGTGGAAAACTCTTTTCCTGGAGGGCCACAGCCTTGCAGAGTTAAGCTTCACCCCTAAACGCACCAGATCCAGCTAATCAAGTACTTCAGGATTATATGAAAACTACAGGTATGTGTGTTGGAGCAGGTTTGGGACTAAACTTTGTGGGACTGTGGTCATCCAGGAGTTTGCCACCTCTATTCTATACACTGAGGGTAAATGGTGCAACTGTGTATGCTGAAGTGGCCCTGGTGTGTACACATATAGAGAAAGATGGTTACGTACGTGGCATGGCCTTCAGGCTTGCGTTCAGAGTGCCCGTTTGAACTGGTGAGGTTTTATATGGTTTCTCACTGCAGGCGGCGCTGTAGGGGTTGTTGGTCTCCATGAAGACAGCATTATGGGTGCTGTTGTTCCTGCTTCTCCTCTGTAGGGCTTTCTGGATTGAGCTGACGTCTGTTGGTAGGTTAGCCAGCTGGTGAAAGAGGCTGCGCTTGCGGATGATGCCATACACCAGGTTAAAGTTACCTGATTTTCAGATAGAGAGATGAATACAAATGCATGTAACGTGAATTAAAAATTGTATGCTTTTGAAAACATTCTCCATAAATGTGTCATTCTATCCACCTATTTTGCAGCATGGAAGGAAGTGATTTTCTTTGAAAATTGATTAAATTTATAGTTATTGAACTGAATCAACATCGAACTGATTTGAGCTGAATAATGACACTACTGACTTTTAGAGCTGCTTTACAGCATTAATTGAATTTGTCTCATATTTTATATTTGAAGTTTGCATCATTGATTCTGTTATTTTCCTGTTTATTACTGTAAAGCTGCTATAAAGGTGACTTGACATGTGCGAGACTTTCAATTTATTAGTGCTAATTAGAAGAAAAGTGCAGTAAATGGTAAAACTATTTGCGCTACAAACCAGTGTGTTTATGATTATGTTAGTAAATTAAAATGATATGATAACAAATTGCAGTTTGCAATATGAAAAAGCAAAACAGAAACCGGAAGCCTTGCACATTAAAAATGCATCCACAACTTTTCTAAAAGAGTTAGAAATGCATCCGCTCAATGTTAAAAATGAATTCAAAAAAAAAAATCAGGACTGCAAAGAAGAAAATTTTAGGATTGTGTACTAAGGCTTGCTATACAAAGCATGTTATGATTTGCATTCAATAATTAGACTTTTGGCACATCCACTTTTTTTATGTTATTCGTCATTTAAACGCAGAACTGTGCAGACTGCATTTACAACAGCGATGCAGCTTCAAAGCACTTACCATCGAACTGGTACTGAATGATGTTGTTAAAAACTTCTAGCAAGAAGAAAACCAGGTGGTGGTTAACAGGAGAGCAGAACAGGAAGCAGGTGTTCGAGAAAACCTCCAGCAGGTGTAGTAGTTTGTTGGCTGCTACCATAGACAGACTTTTCAGGTAAGGAGACACTGAAACAACAACAGCAAAGATGCATCAGGAAATGAAAACAATCTCTCAAAATGCAAGTGCTTTTCTCGGAGCAAATGCACTTACCATTGACTATAATAGTGAGGAGACAATCATACAGAGGCTGCAATCGCTGATGGCCACTGGTGATGATCTTATGGAAAACCTGCAGACCAAAAACAATTCAAATCAGTTCTCACATCTCATTAGCTTATATTGATCAAGGATGCACTTTTTATAAATAATTATGATGCACATGTGCAAAAAGAATTGAGAGCTAATGGGAAGACGAGTTAAATCTGTGAATAATGACACAAATCATTTTTGGACTTAATGGTAGTTATGCTGGCATCTAGCGGTGAGGTTGTGAATTGCAATCGCTATGAAAACGGTTAATTATGTAAGGTCCTTATACACCACTGAAAACATAGTTATGTATATTATATTGCATTTCTGTCAATAGATCCTCAAATACTACACACTGCACCTTTAATTGTACTGCTTTGTGGCTTTTAAATAATCTCCAATAGCAAAGGCAGATGTACAGTTCGTATCTGTGCTTATCTCACCACTATCAGCAGGTCGGCGTGAGTCCCAGCGAACACTGAAATATCCATTGGCACATGCACACTGTACGGCTTATTCAGACGTACCCCGAAATTCCTCTCTCCGCTTAACAGCAACAAGATGAACACGCTGATATGCACCAGACCGACACGTGCTGTGAACACACATGCCTTTTTTTTTTTTTTACACATCCACACTTTATAAAAATAAGACACCACTAAAGCGTATGAGAAACTATTTGTAAATATGCACTCATGAATTGATTTCAAACCATCATATTATTTAACTAAAAATGTCTCAATGTACAGTAGAAGGTTAAAATATATGGGTGAATTTGTGCTGTACGTGTGACACTGAATGCACCAGATACTCACACTGATTGGCACGAGCGTCATTCAGATAGAACAGAATTGGCACCAGAATATCCAGCACATCACTGCTCTTCAACACATAGAACAGGAACTTCTGAAACACAGAGATGAAGAAACGTCAAGGTCTGAACTGTACAGGTGTATAAATGCAGAAAAGTATTTAAAACACAATTAAAATGTAAAAGAACCTCTAAAGAAAAACCATCAATGCCATGTCAGCAGTCTGTTCTCAGGCAAGAGCTGAATTATATCAATTACATAAGAAATTTTTAATTTTTATTTTATTTGAAGTGTTATTTTAAATAATGTATTTTATTTCATACTTTATTTTATTTTTATATTATTTTAAATAATTTATTTTATATTTTATTATTTAATAAGTGAAATAAAATAAAATAATAATGAAATAAAATAATTAAAAAAATAATAATAATAAAATAAAATGCACCTTGTTAAGGTCACAGAGTTTCCAGAAAAGCACCAGCAACTCCTGATGAAACTGGATCCTCTTGCAGGAATGGGGCAGGTACGTCTGCATCAGGGGGTTATTGAGCAGCCGGCTGATTCCTCGCAAAATTAAATGAAAATCCTACAGGCAAAAAATGCATTTATAAATATACAAGTATTCTTTTTATAATGGTCTGATCATGTATACTGTTTAGAGGCAGTGTTGCCAGATTGGGCGGGTTCATTGTACGGGTAAAAAAGGTGTTTGGGCGGGTGGACAAAATTTGGGCTGGTCAGTTCGGCGGGTTTCAAACATCTACATTTTATAGTCTAATTTGTTAATAAACCAAACTCAAGTGTGCATGTACTCTATAAAATCAGTCATCATGACATTACTAAACACAGGAGTTTACGCAGAGTCAGCTGGCAATGGTTTTGACGTCGCCGACGAGCACGCACTTTAAGCCAATCAGCGATCAGCAGGCACGCTCATTCATGACTGACAGGTTTTTAGAGTGCTAACTTGTTATTCAAGTGAGCACTATGCCAAATATACAGCAAGTTATCTACAGTAAAGAGTGGGAGAGTGACCCAACTCTTAAAACATGGATTACACCTGTGGGTGAGCAAACTCGAAGGCTCTTTATAGGCCTATAGTGAATGACTTAAATCAAATATGGGACTATATGACTCCTGTTTATCATGTGATCAGGACATCTGCAACTTTTAAACCGTCCCTGAAAGCTGCTGAAAGAGGTTGGAGTAAACTATTCACCAGTTTTGTCTGTGCTAAGTGCGTTATGTTTAATAAATATGTACTTCTGTAATTCTGTCTGTGCTTACACAACACAAAGGTAAGCACATTGTTGCTGCTATTTTTTTTCTGTCAGATTATTGTACAGTATGTTTCAATGAATGATACATTTTGACTGTGGTGAGTGCATTAACGTGTGTGAGATGCCATATTGGGCACCTGCAATTAAACTGGCTTAATCTTCCTGTTGACATTTGAAGTCATTGGTTCATTTCCACCTGGACATTATAGTCATCTTTGCTAATTCTCTTTAATGTATTTGCCCTGTTTTTCCTTTTTTTTTGTCATTATTATTTTGTTTTAAGGAGATAAAATGGTGCTTATCAACCTTTTGTATGGCAATGAAATTCTATAACATTATTTTGTCAGTTAAAGGTTTGGGCGGGTTTTTCTTGGAGCAGGTGGGTTTTGGTGAGCTTTTGGGCTGGAAATTGTTGACCCAATCTGGCAACATTGTTTAGAGGGCTATTACATTTGTAATGTAGGCAGGGGTTGTGAAGTGTTTACGTGTGTCTCACCTCTTCTCTATGAATTCGAGACAGGTAGTTTACAAACAGGTTTTCGCCTCTTGTGGCCTGAAACATACGAGGAAAAATCTGATACTCAAGCGGAGTGTTTGAGATACTCAACTATCATAAAACTAAACACAGGCTCTCTTTCAAAAGCCAGCAGGCCGCTTAGACAGCATTCTTGGAAATCACAGACATGCTTTGTTTCGGTCTCAAACATACTGAAAAGTACTGCCACGGGAATATTTTCACATTGGATGTAGGATGCCATTTAGGGAAATGTCAATTATAACCATTTTATTCAGCACTGAATCTAAAAAAAGCTACTATTTTTAAAAGATATTTGTATTTACTATGCATGGTTGTGCTTAAAGTTTAACGCATGTTTAATTCATTGAGTGGCATTCAGTTATCAACTTGCAAATAAATAGTTATTTTGGCATTTGCACTTATTTTTATCTTAACTTCTGTAAGTCACAAAAAAGTAAATAGCATTATTGCACAGCTCCAGATATAAAGTGTCCTCCACTAATATTGGCACCCTTGGTAAATATGAGCAAAGGCGGCTGTGAAAATAAATCTGCATTGTTTATCCTTTTGATCTTTCATTCAAAAAATTCTAACCTTTCATTGAAGTAAAACAATTGAAAGTTGGGGGAATCTCATTACGAAATAAATGTTTTTCTCCAATGCATGTTGGCCACAATTATTGTAATTACTTAGGATTCAAATATCTCTGAAGTATATTCCCATTAATATCTACATTTAGCACACCAGGGTGACTAGGAACATGAAATTCCTGTAACAGCCAAGACTTCCTGTTTCACAGGAGTATAAATACTCCTGTGAAACCTTTTGTTTTAGGAAACAAAAAGGCCAAATTCCCTTAATCATTCATCACAATGAGTAAAACCAAACAATACAGTTCTGATGTGCAGCAAAAGATCGTTGAGCTTCACAAAATAGAAATGGGCTGTAAGGAAATAGCTAAGCACTGAAAACCACCATCAGAAGTTCCAATCAACTAAAGAGGTTACGAATCTTACTGGAAGAGGACGTGTGTCTATATTGTCTTAATGCACGAGAGGAGGAGAGTTTGAGTGGACAAAGACTCTCCAATGATCACAGATGGAGAATCGCAGAGATTAGTGGAGTCTCGTGGTCAGAAAAACAAAAAAAATATTATCAAACAGCACCTACATCACCACATGTTGTTTGGGAGGGTTTCAAGAAAAATCCTCCTCGCTCATCTAGAAACAAACTCCAGCATATTCAGTGTCAGACACGACTGGAGCTTCAGACGGGACCTGGTTCTGTGGTCAGATCAAACTATAAAAAGAGCTTTTTGCCAACAAACCCACCTATGCCCACGGTTAAACACACCGCTGGATCTTTAATGTTGTGAGCCTATTTTTTTGCTGGAGACCCTGGACATCTTGTTCAGACACATGGTATCACGGATTCTAGCAAATACCAACAGATAAAAAAGTTAAAAAAACCTGACCGCCTCTGCTAGAAATCTTTTAATGATGCTGGATCTTCCATCAGAATAATGATCCAAAACAAACATCAAAATCAACACAAAATGTGTCACTGAACATAAAATGAAGTCCCAGTCCCAGCATCAACAAGGCATTTTCGCCCACAGGACTGCCGCATACTGGATGTTTTTCCCTTTTCACACCATTCTTTGTAAACTCTAGAAATGGTTGTGCGTGAAAATCCCAGTAACTGAGCAGATTGTGAAATACTCAGACCGGCCCGTCTGGCACCAACAACCATGCCACGCTCAAAATTGCTTAAATCACCTTTCTTTCCCATTCTGACATTCAGTTTGGAGTTCAGGAGATTGTCTTGACCAGGTGTTCCTAATAATCCTTTAGGTGAGTGTATATCAAATCTTAACTGCTTGATTGCTTGTATTGTCGCAAAATGTAACTATATTATCACCCAGTTCTTATCTGCTAAAAAATACAACTATAAGGCATGAAGATATCATTAACATGATTTTCAGTAAATCTGCTTTGAAACTTGCTTTTGAAAATTGCATTGAGAAAAACGCTAATCAAATAAATTTGATTTGACATGGTATGTAGGCCTGTCACAATTATTGATTAATCATTTGAATGTGGTTATCCGATCGAACCACAAATATTAGAGATAACTGCAATAATTGTGCCGTTTTAAATTAAAATTTCAATATAAAAAAAAAAAAAATAGTTCAACAGTAAAAGGTCTTCCTACATACGAAATTAAGGTTTGTGGGTTTAATCAGACGCCATTCACAGCATTAAAAGGGCCTATTTTATTATAATTTAAACGTATACATTTCCAATAAAAAAAAAAAATTAAGTGTGAGGTTTAAACTAAGTGACATGAACAAAACCGAATTAAATCATTAAATCGCAATTGTTTCTATGACAATTACTCATCATCATGAATTTCATGATTGACACACACATAATTGTATGCTACGCTGTGCTTTTACTAATGTAGTTGGTCATATTCCACACATACTATACACAACAAACATACATATTTCATACCTCACACATACTAGCATGCTATTCTGAACACAGCCGTAGTACATGTGCGTGTCTTGTTACCTGGCATCCTTCAGTCATTGTGTTCTTGTTGTAATCAGCAGAGCTGGTGTCAGTATTCATGCTCGGGTTCAGGCTGGTGTTTGTGTTAGTGCCGTCGACAAGCTCTTGCTCCAATGAAACGATCAGAGTCTGCAGCGCCAGCTCTGCTAGCGCACCCCGCTGGTCAGAGAACATCAGGTGATTGTACGGGACGCCGTACCCCACAGGATCATACGCACATATCACGTTAAGAAGAGAGGTGAAGAGAGGCAGGGCGTGTCTGAGAGACAGAGAGAGCAGACTTTAGTTGTAATGAAGCCTGCTGCACCAACCAATGAGCCTAAATAAGAGCATACCTGTTGTCTCTAGAGCAAAAGAACGAGACCCATGGGTTGAGTGCATGTGTGTCAGATGGAGACTGATACATTTCTTCTGAGAAACATGTCAATAAAAGCTTCAACAACTCTGCCCTGAGAGAGAGACAGAGAGAAACAGAGAGGTAATTTAATCAACAAGGATGCATTAAATTGATCATAAGTGAAAGTAAAGGTTTATACCCCTGGTTTCACAGACAGAGCTAAAGCCTAGTCCCAGACTAAAATGCATGTTTGAGCTGTTTTAACTAAAAGCAACTTAAACTGTCATATCTTAAAATATGTCAGTGCCATTGTTTTGTCTCAAGACACACACCAGCAGTGTTGGAGGTAACGCATTACAAGTAACGAGTTATGTAATCAGATTACTTTTTCCAAGTAACTAATAAAGTAATGCATTACTTTTCAATTTACAACAAAATATATGAATTACCTTTTCAAATAAGTAATGCAGGTTTGACTGACAGTCCCTATGTTGAGAGAAATCGCGATTAAGTGCACAGATGTGAATATGATGGTTATTGTAGTTTTAGAATAAATGTGAGCACTGAGCAGGCATCTCACTTGCAAAAAAAAAAAACAGATTTAGTATTATTCTAATAAAAAACAGAAATACAAACCTGCAGTAATTAAATATATTAAATTGCACAAATATACTTTATGTATTAATCTCACTTTATTAACAAAATGTCTTTGTTGATGACCTTCAATTAGCCACTTTAACCATACTAATAAGCAAAAACTCACTTTATATAACTATCAGATTTGGGTTTAATTTTTTACATTTTATTATTGCTGAAGTAAGCGTGTTGAACTTTCTTCTCCTGCGTCCTATTTTTCCGCAATCCAGAATGGGTGCACAGCTGAAAAGTTTTCTTTTTTAACTGCGTCCTCTACTGTACAGGTGTGAATTTGCATTTCTTTCTGCTTGAGAGGCTTATCCATAATACAAAAAAAATGTATGTGTGCTGCTGAGCGTCCCGGTGTGTGTAACAAGTAGAGTGTAGAAAAAGTAAAGCAAAAGTAATGTAAAGCAAACTACTTTTCAATAAGTAACGCAATTAGTTACTTTTTTAGGGAGTAACACAATATTATAATGTATTACTTTTAAATATACTTTCCCCAACACTGCACACCAATAATGTTTTTTCTAAGGCACGTTTATAAAAGCTACTTAAATGTCCTAATTGAACTAAGGCCTAATCCTGGCTTAATCTAAACCTCGTCTGTGAAACCGGGCCATAATATTAATAGATTTAGAATTTTCTGTTCATCAAAGAATCCTGAAAAAAATGCATCACTGTTTCCAGAAAAATATGAAGCAGCACAAACGTTTTTAACATTGATAAGCAGCAAATCCTCATATGAGAATGATTTCTGAAGGATCATGTGACACTGCAGACTGGAGTAATGATGATAAATTCAGCTTTGATCACAGGAATAAATTACATTTTAAAATTGTAAAAATAGTTCACAATATTATTGTTTTCACTGTATTTTTGATCAAATAAACACAGCCTAGGTGGGCAGTATGAAGTGGGCGGGTCTCTGACCTGTTGGAATCGTAGGTGTGATTGAGAGGCGGAGTCTGAGCAAATCCAACGCCAGCTTCCCAGATGAACTCACAGCTGTCTATAGACTGGATATCAGCACCACCACCCTGCACAAACGAACACACACACACACACACAATAGAGAGGGAGTCTGCAGGGTTACACACTGAAAAAAAAAATTGGTGTAGGATTTACTCTGAAACAATGAGCACTTCTGAGGAAATCTAATTATTGGGTTTGACAAACTCCAATACCACATGGAATTATGAGATACTATCTAGCAAACTACACATCAACAAGCAGAGCTATTGTTGTCTTTCATTAAAGTTAACTAAAATATATATATATAAAAAAAAATATTAAAATTTTAAAACAATACTAAATGTTTTATTTGTTTACCTGCGTATCATGTGACATTAGAGAACCATAAACATGCAAATATATGGTCAACTTATTGAACTACCAATTTAAAATCTCTGTTGTACTTGGCTAAGACCAGATTTACTAAACGAGGGAAATTAGCGTGAGAGCGCAATTCCAAAAAAGCGCCGATGGGAGTGGAAAGTTCTGCGTGTGATCCATTGACGATGCACACATTAAAGAACAACATTTTCATAATCTACCAGTTAGCGTCTGGTTTAGGACATGCTTTTTTGGGCGGTAAGTAATGGCAAATTCAGCAAATTAGGAAACTCCAATAAGGTCAGCCACAAAAAGAACCCCGCCCACGCTTTTTCAGCAAATGTTTTTTTTTTTATTAAAGCCTGACAGTAGTTATTAAATGGCAAAAAGAGCGCAAGCTGCTAGTAAATCTGACCCTTAACGTCAAAGAAGTTTAAGAATCACGCAGGACACAAACATTTGGATAAAAGCAAATCTGCCAAATGCATAACATGTAAGTGTCTACACATTTTCTACATATTTCTGTTGTGTTGTCTGCAACTTTGGAGACTGCCATGACATTATGATTTAAAAGAGTAACCATTGTGTTGAATGGGGGTTTACAGTATTATTATTAAATGGTGAAAAATCTCGTTTTTAAACGTCGTTTATATTTCTATGTGGTGTTTTTAATATGCTTTAAGACAAACCATGTGCAAATTCATAAGTCAACACCACTGCCGAGTATTTTCTCCTTAAAACTTCAGTGAACTCAAAAAGACTCAAAAGCGCGGTTTGAAATCCCCAGTGTTCTCTACGTCACAAAATCTGTTTTAACCAATCACGTCAAAGGGTCTGATGTTGCAGAGAACGATACATAAAACGCATTAACATTCTGATACATGTACTTGTAGATGAGTTCTTTTCCTCCTCTTCTTCCACTTCTGAATCGTACGTATATGGCTGAATTAAACCAATATGTCCACTTGCCACAGCATTTACTACAGTTGAGCGAGTGGATCAGGTAATACGAGCTGGTGTGAGTGAGTGGAGGCGGGGCTAATTTGCATATTCATGGCTCCGCGTATACTAAATGAAGCAAGGGTGTAGCGTTACATTCAAGCTATTTTAGGGCATGGAGATTTTATTTTCACAGGAAATAACGTTTAAATATGTCATTTAAAATTATTGACTACAGAGGGACTTCAAAACAAAAACTGTTGCTGGTCTCTTTCTGTCTAAGCAGGTGGTTCTTGGTCAGAATAACTTTAACAGTCAAAAGCTCTGGCACACTAGGAAGGATGGAGATAGAGAGGGTTATACCGCAGTGGTCCTGCAGTGGCTCTCGACAGTGAAGTCTGGACAGAAAAGCAGATCAGACACAGCTGTGAGGAGAGACTCCGCCAACGGCCGTGTGGACTCGTCATCGCTTTCATCCTGTCAACAAAATCTGTCAGTCTACAACTCATGTTTTTAAATCACAAATCAGTAAATTCATTAATTTTTTGTCTTTAAACACCAAACACCATCCGAGACAAGCTTGTCTGACCAGTGTTTCAGGAGCTATTGGCTTTCTGAAGACTTTCATACACACAATCACGTCATCAATACACTCATTCTGCTCGTTTCAACCCTTTAAATCCCAGGATATTTGATAGCCCGTCGTTCTGAGACATACACAATCAGAACAGTGTTCAGGCTGGTAACAGGAGACCTTAAAATGCACTGGAGAACAAACTCTCTCACATTCACACAGCTCACGATTTAAAGTTCAAGCAAGGCAAAGATTTTTAGTGCATTTCTTAAAACCTGCTTGCACAGCTCATGCACGCTTTGGGAGGGTGTGCATAATCAACCATTTAGAGAACTTTATTAAATCATGCTGAAAGCAATGTTGAGAAATCCCTCAGTGAAATACTCACAACAGACTTGCCCGCTTTTGGCACAGTGGACCAGAAGAAACCACGCCAGTCTGGATCCTCAAAGATGTACGGCAGAATCCGAGTCAACAGACGAGTGCAGCTCAGTACGGTCTGCCTGTCTCTCTCACACACACAGCCGGAGTCTGCGTTCAACACAAGCCTTTCCACTGCCTGTAACACACACACACACATACACTTAAACGGCATAATGTTTTGAAGCTAGCTTTAGACTAATCAATCGATTTAAACAAATTCATTTGAACTTATAACTCATGACTGTTCAAAAATAGTCAAAATTTGTGAAACTTACATATTAAGAAAACAACATTAATATTATTCTGGAATATATTCATTTAACTTGCATAAACTTTCACTTTAAGATGAAAAAGACTAGCAACATTTCATGCTGCAGTTGTTCATTCAAATGCATGCATATCTGTATTTATCAACAAAATCCAGCCCCAAAAGTGTGAAATATGGGAAAGACTAAATATATTTTACAAAAAAAATAATAATAAAAGAAAATCATAAGAGTCATGCATAACATTATGTGTTAAGCCTCAGTTGATACCTGGGTCAAAATGGACTGAACGCAAAGTGATTTTATATATAATATATATATATATATATATAAATAATACATGTAATTTAATTTATTAAATATTGAAAAAAGTTTATATATATATATATATATATATATATATATATATATATATATATATATATATATATATATATATATATATATATATATATAAAAAAAACTTTTTTCAATATTTAATAAATTAAATTACATGTATTTTGATAGTTTTGACACATTTCCAAAGTTTGGCTCCTGTCCTAAAACTATGCATTTTTTATGCATCTCTTTCAGGTAAAAAAAATAAGACTAAAGTCATATCATTGGTCTAGAAAATGTTTTATATATTTTATATATCAGAGGTCCCTCTGGTGGTGGCCACCATGCTGAGATCACATGATCACATTTTTTCATTAAAGCCACAATACGTAATTTTTCACCACTAGAGGTTGCTTATTCAACACAAAGGCGTAGCTTGATGACGCTTTGATTTCGTTGATTTGAGTGTGTTGAAAGTTATGTTATAATGCTACTCTGCACGTTCGCTCAGCGGCTACTATGAGATCCATATTAGGCATGGTACTCGTGTTAAAGCAAGAAAACCAGATTTAAACAATAAGACTGTGCTGAGCTATATAACAATGATTTTTCTGTCTATAAATGTCTCCAAACAGTTGCTCACCTGTCTAATAAAACACATACTATATTAAAGTATCTTTGGTGTTTCCATGGTTTCGACAAAATAAACGGGAAACCGAGGGTAACGTGGGTATGATGTCTTTTATAGGCGACGCACAGACATGATCTGTGTCCTGGTTAAAATCACTTATTTCTCTGGACTTAAACATTCTTGGAAACATTTAGGATAATGCAAGTACACAAGTCAACAAAATATATTAGACTGTTCTAGTGGTGTTTGTATATTTTAATCCAAAAATCTTACATATTGTGCCTTTAAGCTCTATTATGCATCCGAAATAGCAAACTTCCCTACTTAGGCAAAAGCAGTATGTGACAAAAGTAGTATTTCCTGAATTCACAGTACTCAAAAATGTAGGTTAAAAGCACCCGGATGACCTACTTCTTCCGGCGAGAAGTGACACTTTACTATCCCATGAGGCCACAGGAGAGGATTTGAGATTGTGAATGGCAGTGAAGTGACGCTGGTAGGTGACAACATGGTGGATGTAGTACATCCGGATTACATTCATACTATATAGAACACACTTTTTTAGCGGACACGATTACTCATTCAAAATAAGTACCTACTCAAGAGAGTATGCAAATTCGGACGCAGCCATAATGTACCTTGTAACAGAGGGTTGCCAGATTGGACGGAGACTCCTCTCTCACAGCACGGATCTCAGCGGCAGGAACTAGAGCAAAAATATCCTGTGACGTCAAGTTGACGTCAGTCCAGAATTGGTCCCAGAACACATCCTCAGAGGCCTCTACGGGCTGTAAAACATTTCATAAGTTAAAATTAATAAAACTACAAACATTCAATAAAAGTGTTGAGATGACATTTAGTGGTCTGTGGACATATAAACCTTTTTTTTCCATTACAGTAAGTAGATCTTGCCCTTTAATTCTCATTAAAATCATAAAAATGCAAAGCATTTGGACCTAAATTCAAATTTTCTTTATGCAAAATACAATATTTTTTCTTTGTTTTTAAAATATAACAATATTTGTTTCACCAGTCTTTGTTATAAGACAATGGAGATTATTTTAAATCCTTTATAAATAAATAAGAGTTTTTTTTTTTTTTTTTTTTTTACTGACAAAAGCAAGCTCAGCTTCACCTTAAATGACCATCACCTGTAAAAACTCATGAAACAAGAACATAAAAATACAAACAGACTGCACACAGCTGTCATATGTGTGAAATGTTCTGATTTTCTCTAATTTCTGTGCAACTTTAAGTAATTTGACATAAAATTAAGATTTCAAAACGTAATATTTAATAGCAAATGAAAGCTTAAATGTCCAAACGTTTAAGTTTAATAATACCAGATTACAAGAAAAACATATCAAGCGATATTATTCCATCTGTTACACTTTAACCGCGTTTTGGGGCATTTCTAACCCCACATACACATTTATTAAAGTCACATATGTCAAGTAAAACAAACCTGACCTGTGTTTTGGTAGTAAGTTGAATCACCGCTTTTCTGAAGTGCAGTTTGGAGTCTGAATTACCCATCTCTCTCCGATCTGTCCACCGCGCACCTGTGGCGCAGGTGAACACGACGCCAAATTACCAATCCTACTACAGCGAAGGTTTAGCTCATGAATATTGATAACGCCATACTGACGTTGACGTTAATCTGACTGGCGCATCCAATCACATAATGTATTCATATTTGAGCGTCATGTAGGATTCGGTGATTCGCCAGTTGCCTTGGCGCCCATTTCAGCCTTTATCCAATCAGTTTGATCATCTGAGGTAACTTCCCGCCACGTCATGAATATACATGAGGCACGTCTTTTCTACAGTAGGACTCGTTTGTTCCTGACCAGGATGCAAGCTTAGTTGGTTTCCGGGTGTGTAAAGTACATATTTGCTCAAAGATTACTCTTTAAAAATCGCGTGCCTTAAGCATACTGTGAGTTAATAAGAAGTTGTTACTTTTGAGGCGTAGCTAACTTTGAATACAATGGACGGTATGCTTAGAATGATAAACACTATCCGTTGGTGATTAATTCCTACAGGTTGCACTGTGGCATTATAGCCTATACATTATGCTTTAAATACAAACATAAACACACAAGGAATATATTATCTCTCTCCATTGTAAGTATATGTGACCCTGGACCACAAAACAAGTCATTAAGGTAATTTTTGTTTAAAATTGAGATTTATACACCATCTGAAAGCTGATTAAATAAGCTTTTCTATTGATGTATGGTTTGTTAGGATAGGACAATTATTTGAAAATCTGGAGAATGTAAAAAAAATCTAAAATCGCCTTTAAAGTTGTCTAAATGAAACCCTTAGCAATGCATATTACTACTAATAATACATTTTTACTATATTTACGGTAGGAAATTTACAAAATATCTTCAATGATCTTTACTTAATATCATAATGATTTTTGGCATAAAAGAAAAATCAATAATTTTTACCCATACAATGTATTGTTGGCTATTGCCACAAATATACCTGTGCGACTTATGACTGGTTTTGTGGTCCAGGGTCACATGTTTTTCTTGAAGAAAAAAAACATGTAGTACAAAGCATATAGCATGTCAACTTCCCATTTAGCAAAGTTATAAACATTATCACACAGTTCCGAATTCCCGATTTACTCCACAAGTACATGGCAATTTTGGAGATGATTGCTTCAAGCTGAGATTCAGAAACGTCTTAACCAATGCTCTGTAGATGCAATGCTGTTTTTGCTTTGGCATTTCAAAATAGCAAAAGAAGCAGAACTGATGATACACAAAATTTGGCCAGTTATTACAGGTGGATTGTTCATATGCACATCATTTTCCGATATAGGGCAATTCCAGTGTTATTGACGTGACGTTTGCAATCAAAACTTGAAATATAAATTCTCACAGAATGCATTTAATACATATACACTCACCTAAAGGATTATTAGGAACACCATACTAATACTGTGTTTGACCCCCTTTCGCCTTCAGAACTGCCTTAATTCTACGTGGCATTGATTCAACAAGGTGCTGAAAGCATTCTTTAGAAATGTTGGCCCATATTGATAGGATAGCATCTTGCAGTTGATGGAGATTTGTGGGATGCACATCCAGGGCACGAAGCTCCCGTTCCACCACATCCCAAAGATGCTCTATTGGGTTGAGATCTGGTGACTGTGGGGGCCATTTTAGTACTGTGAACTCATTGTCATGTTCAAGAAACCAATTTGAAATGATTCGAGCTTTGTGACATGGTGCATTATCCTGCTGGAAGTAGCCATCAGAGGATGGGTACATGGTGGTCATAAAGGGATGGACATGGTCAGAAACAATGCTCAGGTAGGCCGTGGCATTTAAACGATGCCCAATTGGCACTAAGGGGCCTAAAGTGTGCCAAGAAAACATCCCCGACACCATTACACCACCACCACCAGCCTGCACAGTGGTAACAAGGCATGATGGATCCATGTTCTCATTCTGTTTACGCCAAATTCTGACTCTACCATCTGAATGTCTCAACAGAAATCGAGACTCATCAGACCAGGCAACATTTTTCCAGTCTTCAACTGTCCAATTTTGGTGAGCTCGTGCAAATTGTAGCCTCTTTTTCCTATTTGTAGTGGAGATGAGTGGTACCCGGTGGGGTCTTCTGCTGTTGTAGCCCATCCGCCTCAAGGTTGTGCGTGTTGTGGCTTCGCAAATGCTTTGCTGCATACCTCGGTTGTAACGAGTGGTTATTTCAGTCAAAGTTGCTCTTCTATCAACTTGAATCAGTCGGCCCATTCTCCTCTGACCTCTAGCATCAACAAGGCATTTTCGCCCACAGGACTGCCGCATACTGGATGTTTTTCCCTTTTCACACCATTCTTTGTAAACTCTAGAAATGGTTGTGCGTGAAAATCCCAGTAACTGAGCAGATTGTGAAATACTCAGACCGGCCCGTCTGGCACCAACAACCATGCCACGCTCAAAATTGCTTAAATCACCTTTCTTTCCCATTCTGACATTCAGTTTGAAGTTCAGGAGATAATTGCATTAATGAGAAATTGAACAGGTGTTCCTAATAATCCTTTAGGTGAGTGTATATTGAACTGTTTTTTTTTAAATATATATATACACTCACCTAAAGGATTATTAGGATTAATGGAGAGAATACTTTTTTTTTATGGGCATTATGTGTCCTAATGAATGAAGTGAGAAGGGAAACTCTCTCTTAATTCCTTTTGGTTTTTAAAACAGTCTTATCTTGCTAATGTGCTTTTTTAACCCATGGTAACCAATGCCTGGTTCTGAATTTGTGGTGTTAGTTGCTCTTCGTGGCAGTGCCTTTGAACTCTACTTCATGGGTTGCTTGTTGGGTTGGAGGGTTATTGTGGATTTTTTTTTTTTTTTTGTGAAATATAACACATAATTCTGTGTCTGATCGGTCTCAGTCACTACAATCACGTGGATGGCCGTGTATGTGTTAGCTGTTTACCTGAGGAATGGTACCAGGATGCACTATGGGACAACAAGCTGGTGGAAGGAGTGTGATGCTCTGGGCAATGTTCTTCTGGGTAATGTGCCAGTGTCTTTCAATTTATTATATTTATTTATTTATAGAGCACCTTTCAAAACAAAGTTACAAAGTGCTTTACAATAAGAACATATAATAATACAAAACAAATAAGATACAGAACTTAAGGCACACTTTTATTGTATGGCTTTTTCTTAAGACATTTAAAGGAAGATACCAGGCAGGGAATTCCACAGCTGAGGGGCACGGACAGCAAAAGCCCGGTCACCTTTAGTGACAAGTCGAGATTTTGGAAACATTAGTTGGGCCCTAACAGAGGATCTCAAGCAGCAATCAGGCTCATAGGGAGTTAGCATATCACAGATATAGGCAGGAGAGTGACCATTCAAGGCTTTAAAAACAAGCAGTAAAATAAATTCTAAAACTCACAGGTAACCAGTGAAGGGCAGCAAGGAGCGGTGTAATGTGGTAATGTTGACATCCAATTTTTAATCTTGGTGAAGCAGGGCATGATGCAGGATGCATCCGTGGTACCAGGCTTTATCGGGACATACAATTGCGTGTTATCTGCATAACAGTGGACATCAGTGTCAGGACTATGCATAATTTGACCCAGGGGTAGCATGGACATGGTAAACAGAAGGGGACCCAAAATAGATCCTTGGGGGATCCCACAAAATAGACGGGCACGAGAGGAGGAGGCATCTCCAAGTGCTACAAAGAAGGACCTGTTCGACAAATAGGAGGTAAACCAATCCAGAGCCACATCACTGATGCCAACATAGGTCTTCGGATGATTGATTAAGATTGATTGATTATGGTCTACTGTCAACGGCTGAGCTGAGGTCAAGGAGAATTAAAATGGAGTACAAGCCAGTGTCGGCTGCAAGCAGTAGGTCATTTGGTGACCTTGACCAGAGCAGTCTCAGTGCTGTGTTGGGAGTGGAAACCAGATTAAAAAATGTTCAAAGATAAGATTGCTATTCATAAAAGAAATCAGCTTAGAAATCTAAAAATACTTAAACAGAGGAATCTAGGGAGGTCTTCTTTAAAAGTGGGTAAACAATGTTAACTATCGGTAAATTGGCACGAAATAAACCCATAACACAGAATTAATTAATAAAGGATAACATGAAACACACATTAACACTATACTGTCTGTGATTCGGCCGCTGGCGGGAGATGTGACGGTCACGGATCCGTCAGAGATGAACTGTGCACCACAAGTCTTGTTTTTTAAACATTTGCTAACTGCCAAATCAGTCGTGATGAGAAACCGCTAACGTTAGTATCGCGTAACGTTTAGTGTGGACAGATATTAACGAGTGTGACTTATGCCTGATGGTCAAAGCTTATTCGTTTCTGTTATTGGTAAGTATCAATACTCCTAGATGACCAATACCAGCTTTGCTATTGCCTGATACATGATAATAATCTGTACAGTATTGTGATCTGAGCACAGTGTTCATATCGTTAGCTAACATGTATATATCTAAGCTAACACTGGTCTCTCACGAGACACCTGCTCTGTTCTCCACTGGTTCTCCTCACACAACTCAATTTGTCTCCTCTAATCGTTGTTCTGTCTAATCCTGGCCTGTCCCTGATTGTGTGTCATAATTGTATGGT
Organism: Rhinogobio ventralis; assembly: GCA_039654625.1. Lineage (NCBI taxonomy): Eukaryota > Metazoa > Chordata > Actinopteri > Cypriniformes > Gobionidae > Rhinogobio > Rhinogobio ventralis. Next base: position 34,382,719 of record CM077212.1, on the reverse strand, counting down.
CTACCATATGAGTATTACTAAACATTTATAATTTCCTCAGCGTCCGAACTGTCATTGCAATCCATTGTTTTCCTATTGTTGAAATTGACCGCACTCCCTCCCTTTAAGTCACTTCTGGTTTTGGCATTTTTAGATGCGGAAGTAAAATTTTCTCACAAAAAGACTCCAGAAGCCTTAGTAGTTTATAAGTGTATTTTAAAGAAAATCTATTTTTCTGTACATTGACTCACTGGGGTCTCTAACCTACAATATGCTCTTTAATGTTGAAGGTGGACAGGAGTCAACATCAAAGTTAAAATGCTGCTGAATCTCCACTATTTTATTATAAAAGTAATTAAGAAAAACTTTACAATTCTCTGGAGTATATACAAATGGCTGGCTAGGCAGAGGGCCAATGATAGAATTTATGGTTTTAAAAAGGATTCCCTGTTAGTGATCAAGTCTGAAAAATAAGTGTTCCTTGCTGCTTTGATTTTACACTGATAAGTGGATATTAGGCAGTAAAAGCTTGACAGAAACAGGAACCTGATGCAACCCATCATATTTAAAAAGATCTCACTGTGTTTAAAAGGAATCAAAATGACTAATAAAACCAAGTCCAGTGGCAGTAGTAAAATTTTGCATCCACAGATGCAGACTAAAGACGGCTAAAACATTCAGAGCTCTTGGTCATAGTAGGAGTGGGACCGGACAGACCCAGGCTTTCAACTATGGAGGCCAGAGACTCAAGTTCGTAATGCACTGCATTAATGGACTGCCTGGCCATGACGTCATTAGTGCACAGTATGGACAGAGAGATGGAGGTCAAGGAGAGCTGGAATTAGTTCAATAAAATCAGCTTTCTTACCTCCTGCGAGACAGTAAGTGATTGCACCTGGAAGTTTTACGAATCTGTTAATAGAGTCTCCAACAATGAAAATCTCAGTTCGATCAGTTTCAGGGTTTCCTTTATAAGTTGAAAGCTTTGATCTGACTTTATGGCCGATTGCTAACGAGCTAGCAGAGTACAGGTGAGCTTGGGCGGAAGCACAGGGATAGTAGCAGGTGGCTATGATGATGGCGGAAAAAAATCACTGGAGCTGACACATCTTGTGGCGCTGGTTGTCAGGTTCCAATTGAAGGAAGCCTGGCATAGGGAATGAAGAGCCCGACGAGTTTAAGCGCTTTCTGGTGACAGGTTGCACATGGTTTGCTCCTTGAGCAGGAGGTGGAATGGGGGAGAGGACATGCTTCTGAAGAAGCTCAGCCAGAGGAGAGAAAAAGTTTCTGAGTGGGATGTCATCACCACCAATACCAGACAGGTCATAGAGTGGAAGAGAGAGTCTTTTTCGACCCTTAACTACAGATGCCCAGAAAGGGGAAGTCAAGCCAGGGACGTCACCTGCTTCTGGAGCCAATGGCCGCTGGTTACCCACAGGCTTGAGAAGCCAGGAACGATGATCCTCGATGAGCTGCAATAGAACGTTGTTTATTTCCTCTCATGCTGGTAGCACCGACTGCGCGGACAGGCCCGTCTGATCTCCCTGGGCTCGAGTCCTGCGCTCCATCGATGGCATGGCTGTATTTTCAAATCCAACGGTAGAAAAGTTTGGTTATAAAAGTCGGTGGTTCAATCTTTGTCACCTTCACAATCCTCGGCTCTTATGAAGTATGAAAATGCTAAACTTTGTCCATCCGTTTTTTTTTTTTTTTTCCATCAAATGTTGACATCCACAATTCCACGCAGCAACAAACATTTGAAAGTTCCCCTGCGGAATACTTGCCGTGATAATGTCAAAGAGGATAGTAAGTTGTAGGAGATTGAGTTTCACGCCATCCCGACTTTTTGCTGTGGTCTGGTGATCTCAATTAGAATTATAACTTCAGTTTCCACTATAAAGCAGCTCTCCTGTGAGTGTTTTCATTTGCGTCTGACCTCGGTGGACTAAACAGAAGAAATGAACCGGAGAAGATTTCCACGTCATAGAAGGCGGAGCCACAGGGAACACCTACCTATTATGTAACTGCCCTAACAGTGCACAGCAAATGTGATGCTGTGCAAACTTAATGTATTTATGAAAAGCCAAGCCAATGTTCATTTGTGTTCTGTCGCTTTCCCTTTTTGCTTGCAAACACTTCAGTTCGAGGTTCATTTGTTGTGGCTTCAAGCTACTACGACACCTTCCACTGCATATAGTAGCAACCTGACCTTCTTTCCTTTATGGATATGATGTTAACGTGCACAGATGAATGACGGAGTATGCCGTTTCTTGCTAAATGCGTCCTGACAGCTCCAAAATATAAATAATTATTATAGGTTTACTGAAGTGATTCAGGGTAAATCGAAAACATTGTTTAGAAGATGGATTCACAATGTGATCAGTAATTAAGAATATAGTTAATGTAGAACAAAAAAGTTACATAGTGTAGCTTTAAAATTAATCAAATGCTTCAGTGACAGTGTAGACTGGGTAAACCCAGCCTGATCTGCCGGCGATTTGATTTCGCCCTGCAACTCAGTCTGGAAACCTGTACATTCATTTCTACTGCTTCTGTTACACTTTTGCGGGAACCAATCACAGACTGGCTTATCCACCTAGCACGCTATTGGCGGGTTTAACATGATGGGTCGTTGCCCGTTGATCACGCCTCTTGTGGTCTGATTGGTTGAAGGACTATCCAATTGCACACACAGTCATTTGAATTATGCTCGTTTATCACGCCTCTTGTGCAGTAGGAAATACAGAGCAGACTCCCCAGACCAGTGTTCAGTCTTAAATTGAGCTTGGTCTGGTGATAGCCAGGCAAGTGTCAGTGTGTAAGACTGCTAAAATACATGTTTTGGTTGTCCACTGCAGGACACTCTTGTGCACTCCTTTCACAAAAAAAACTGATGTACTGTGAACTTTGATTAAATATCAATGACAGGGATTCACACAGCTGGATTTTGCCCTTTTCTCTATCAGGACTGTGACTCTGGACACCAGCGGAGAGAGGGCAGGTCTCTGGACTTCCATGACAGTGCTTCCATATCCATGGGTCCTCTGGTGTGGTCTGAAGGGAACACAGGTGAACATTTCATTCATTTTAATCATTTGTAATAAAGGTTTCTGATGATTTCTGTCATAAATACATTATATTTCACTGCATTGCATTATATTCCCTGTTCACAGATAAGTGGGTCCCAGACCAAGTGAAGGAATCTGAGGCTTCTTGTCTGTGTGCTTCTCTGATGCTGTTACTTGTTCCTCTGATGAGTGTCCTGACACACTTTTAGTTTAGCACCACAGAATTTACATGCCTGTTGTCTAATGCCATTTTAATAAATGTGGTACTGATGTCACACTGGTTTTGGGTTTCTCATTGTTTCTTTGTCGTAGATGCTGTGTGTAGCCTCTGATTACTTACAAACACCAAAAATGATTTCATTATAAATTAATTATTCAGAATTAATCGTTCACAATTGTTATGCGCTACGTTAGCTATTAAAATTTTTTTTTTTACTTAAGAGGACATGCTATAATAACAAATTTATGATTATTCAAATCGTGCAAAAGCATTAAAAGGATCATTCTTGTTCTATGATTCTTTTCAGTTCTATAACTTGGTTAATGAATTTAAATGCTTCGAAGAATGTTAATGCACTGTTTGAATAAGGTAAGATGCAATTGAGATTCAGTCATTGTTCAAATACAAACTTCTTGTTTTGTTCTAATTTTAGTTTAATTAAATAAGGTGAAGAAAAAATGAAAAGTTGTAAGGCTGCATTCAGTATGTTCATGTCCAAGCAGTCTAACACTCTTTTTGAATATTCCTACATCTAAGCCCCTAAAGTAGCTGGAAATGCAGGCCTACAGTGAAAAAGTCTTTCCAGTAAGAGGCTGAAACTTCAGTATGTTCATGTCAGAGCAGTCCACTTACACTCCTGAAAGTTGCTTTAGGCTGCGTCAAAAATCATTTGCAATATTTTCTGTGATTTACTGAATGGACTGTTGTGTGAGAGCAGAACAGTAACTTGTTACCACTAAGTCGGCTATGGTCATGTTGTGTGATGTTCGCTGGGAGATTTCTACATTGAATGTAAATGTTTTTTTCAGATGTAGTTGTTTTAAATGTATGTAGTGATTATTCTACTAGTGCTTCCTAAAGGGTTAAACTACTGATGTGAGACCTTTTGGCCTGTTATATCATGGTGTAGATTTATATTCAATCACTATAACAACTTGAGCAAGGATGTCATGGTAATGAGATAAACCAATTCATTTGTCATATATTCAGTGCTTGTATAATTAAATCCGAGTGCACACTGTACAGTTTATAATAGTCCTTTACGACTGTTGCTGGTCAATGTATGAACATGATCCCTGCTGTAAGCCATGTCACACTGTGGGATCTCAGTTGTCATTTCTGTCAGACTGTACGGCAGTACTAGCGATCAAAGACGCCAGATCAGAGGAATCCTTGAGGATTCTCAAAATTAGCCTCAGATGGCCAAATCATGGCCAAAATCATACAGCGTGAATATAATTCTAATTATATATTTTTTCCCCCAAGGACATTTTACCAGTTCCAAACCACATCAATCTTACTTACTATGAAGATTGTATATATCATTTATAGGTGATATGTAATTGTTGACGAGGGCTAAAAATGCCACCTTGATACCTTGTATTTCTGGAGACTCGGGTAGGTTGCAGTTTTGGAAAATGGTGACACTGGAGACTAAAGGGCTCCTGGTTGTTTTACGCTTAATTCATTATTCATTCTTAAAGTGTTTTACAGTCTTTTCTTCTCAACCGTTTTTTTTTGCAGCTCTGCTACAACAAAGCATTTCATTGTCCGATGGTCCCGCCTTCATTTCGAAATTTCCAACGTGTTGCATCTTTCTCATGTGATGATTGTATTCTATATTTATATATTGTTGCTGGGACTCTTACTGATCAGATGAACAGGAACATGATCTGATTTTAGGTCAGCATATACATCAACTATTGTTTTCACTGTAATATCAGAGCAGCCAGCACACAACAGAGCATTGATACAATCTCTAACAACATAAAGAGAAATGAAACACTTCTTCAAGGCATTGTTTAGAGATTACTCCCTTTTCCAGTAATGATCCTCCCTCAGTTATTAAAGGCACTGATGAGATTGTGAGAGCTGCAGTTCAGCATCACTGTATTGAGCGGCTGAAGAAACCTGAGTTTGCTCTGATCTCAGGTAAAGGTATTTCTCTTCACTTTATGCTGTTGGGCTCAAATGGCCCGGCTTTTGAACCATCAAGATGATCTTTTATATAAATATCTGTGAATATTATCATTGAAGTTGTTTTTACAATCCTGCACAATAAACAAAAAGAAAGATAAATATAAGTGAATGTGTAATGTTGTGTGTGTGTGTGTGTTCAGGTGCCGTTCGTCACAATGAGGTTTCTGATCTCACTGTGTGTGTCTCTGCTGATGATTAATGGTGAGTGTTTTATGATCTGTCTGTGAACAGACAGAATAATTTCCCAATATTAAATCATTATACTTAATTTGTCTATTAAACATGTGAATGTTTATTATGAACATTTATGAATCGGGTTGTTCCTGTTAGTTCTTCAGAGAAATCGTGTGAGCTCGTGTCAGTCTGCAAATATTTTCACAGTTGGCTGACATGTAAATGGATATATAATACAAATCTCAATCTCAAGAGCTGAAACTCTTTGGTTGCAAATTAGTGATTTGTAAAATGTTGGATATATTCCCCAACCATCAGCACACAAAACTACTGCATGTATGATATATTTAATTATCAATTAATTTTTAATTATCAATACATGTGGTGGGTTTTTCAACTCCGGTTCTCAGGACACCTCCCAGAATGTTTTCGGTGTATCTCTTTTCAACACACTAAGAAGCTGATGAGTTGAATTGAGTGTTTTAATTAGTGAGACATCTGAAACATTCTGGTATGTGGCTGTTTCATCACATTCTACGTTCTCTCAGAATCAACAACTTCCATCTCTGATCCATGCTATGATTATAACACTCTTAATGAATATTGGAGAGACATACGACAAAACCCATATCAATACTCTGGACATAATGCCTCACTTGTTGAATGGAGTGGCTGGTATCGGCTGTATTTGAATGGAGAAAGTGCTCAGATGTCTAAGTGGTGTGTGAGTTATATGGGATGTGGTGGTGAAACTGGACTGTATCTCAACGGTTCTCATCCAACACTTGAGGATGGAGTGGTGACCCGTGAAGTCGTGGGAACACATGGGTACTTGTGTGGCAGCTACAGATCCACGTCTATCCGAGTCAAAGCCTGTCCAGGATATTATTACGTCTATGAATTTGTCAAGCCAGATGTGTCGATCCCCATGCCTTGATACTGTGCAGGTGAAGTTCTAGACTCTTTTTTTTTTTTTTCAAAAGATGTTTTTGTGAGTTACATGCATACAGGTAGTATTTCTTACAAATGATACACTGCAAAAAATGCTTCTCCTACTTAGTATTTTTGTTTTGTTTCCAGTCCAAATATCTACAAATTCTTAAATCAAGATACTTTTACTAGATAAGTTAAATGACATAAGATATTTTTGCTTTTTGTCTGGGAAAAAAAAATCTAAATGAAGTGAGTTTTTGCTTAAAAAAAGCTAAATTATCAGCCAATGGTGTTGTAAGGGTGGGTCACCTACAGTGGTTCAGGCTGCAGGGTTGCCGAATGACTAAAGAAATGTTATGAGCAAGATGGTAGAAAACTGTACATTTCTCGTCTTTACCACCCACTGCAACTTATACCAATAAAGGAAATAAGCGCAGTTACACTAGAAAAATATGTGGGAGAGCGTTGCTATACTGTGACTATATTTTATTACAATAGGTAGCACTTCAAAGTCAATACCAAATCAAAACTAGTTAGCACATCATTTGTAATAGAAATAATTTAATGACAAAATCTGGTTATAAAATAGTTACAAAATAGAGTATGAGATGATAACTTATATCAGGCCTTTTTTATCTTACACCATTGGCAGATAATTTAGCTTGTTTTAAGCAAAAACTCACTTCATTTTGATTTTATTTTCCATAAAACAAGAAAAAATACCTTATGTCATTGTACTTATCTAGTAAATGCATCTTGATTCAAGAATTTTTAGCCATTTACACTGGAAACAAGGCAAAAATACTTTTTTTTTAATATTATATTTTTGCAGTGTATGCAAATATTATTCAATTAATTTAAACTGTACTTAAAAGTGCAGTATGTCATTTCTCTTCCTAACAGAATCAATGACGTTGTTTTAAGCCTTTAAATGTGACTTAAATTAGATAGAAAGTGTTTGGGGGAAAAAAAGTTACATTAATAAATTTCAATGGCATGATCCAATCACAACACGCCATCATTATTTATTTAAGGTGTAAAAATCCTTCTACTAAAAAAAAAGTTATTTTTTCCTTTTGTCCATGACAGTTGCTTTCCAGAACATCAGCAGTGATCCCTGCTACAACTATGAGTCTCTGGATCGTCCCTGGAGAGCCAACAATGAAAGTTGAAAATTCATTTGTGATGAATATTTCTACTGGAATGGCTGGTATCGGCTCTTCTACTATGGAATGGACATCCGGATGTCAGAGACCTGTGTTAATTCATTCACCTGTAACACAAACATCAATCTGTGGCTCAGTGATCCTCACCCTCAGATAGAGGATGGAGTGGTGATCAGGGAGGTCTGTGTTAGTTATTATTGGAGTGGCTGCTGTTATTACAAGACAAAACTCATCAGAGTGAAAGCGTGTCTAGGCAATTACTATGTCAATGAACTTGTGAATCCACAACTCAGGTGTTCAGGATACTGCACAAGTACTTATTTCTTATTCTTATTTTTTTGAAGTATTGTAAACTTTTAAAGTGATTTCTGTCATGACATGAATGTCCTTCTTTTTAGATGTCAGCACTATTTCACAGGCGGTTTCCACTGTGAGTCCAGATATATTCACTGGATCCAGCATCACCTTGAGTAAGTTGTAAATAATTATACAAATGAGATTATTCACAATTTATAATTCACCTCTTTAATGATCTATTGCAATGAAAGTTCTGTTACAGTAAAAAGTGACCTTTTTGCATAAACGTGTTGCATCACTATTACACAGTCATGTTGTGCATGAGTGATTTAAGAGTTTCATGACTGCAGTGTTTGACTGATTCAGATTATAACTCCCGTAATAATACGTGCAGTCCCTACAGATCCGACCCAATCCAAGTCAAAGCTTGCCCTGGAAATTATTATGTCTACAAATTTACCAGGCCGACTCTTTCAATCCCAGCTCCTGTATATTGTGCAGGTACATCCAATCTTATTTATATTTGACATTATTATCTTGAATTGTATTGTAGGCAGTGTCTACTAATGCAGTCCTATTAAAGATTAATGTATAATTATCTTGAATAAATTTATTCTTTTGTATATAATGCTCTCTACTTTTTTCATAATAGTTCCTTTCACCACTCCAAGTGTCGACCCCTGCTACAACTATACCAGTCTAGATGAGCCTTGGAGAGCCACTGACAACTCTTATCGACCCAACTATGCCATGTGTGATAAAAATGTGGACTGGAATGGCTGGTACAGGATGTTCTACAATGGTCAAAATGCTCAGATGCCAGAATCATGTGTAAAACATTACAGGTGTGGCACTAGTGAACCACTGTGGCTCAATGGATCTCACCCACAGCTGGAAGATGGAGTGGTCACCCGTCAGGTCTGTCTCTCCACATGGAATGGCTGCTGTGTTCTCACATTCCACCCTATAAGAGTCAAAGCCTGTCCAGGAAATTTCTCTGTTTATGAGTTTGTCAAGCCAATGTTTTGTGGAGCTTACTGTGTAGGTGAGCATTTACCCATTTGTGCTTTAGTCTTTTAGCCATTTACTTACTGTGTTGTTGAAGCTGAAGGGATGGACTGACTTGTGCCATCTGGTATAAGGAAAATGTTATATCAATAAACATCATTTTAAAACAAAATACAGAGACAATACCATCCATATAATCCATTACTCCACCAATCACTATATGTAATATTTATCTTTGTTTCCAGTAAGGATAAACACTACCTATACTACTGTCATACCAGAGACAACTACAACCAAAGAAACTACAACTGAAACTACAACTGAAATTACAGCCACAGAAACTTCAACTCAAACTACAACTCAAAGTACAGCCACAGAAACTTCAACTCAAACTACAACTCAAACTACAGCCACAGAAACTTCAACTCAAACTACAACTGAAATTACAGCCACAGAAACTTCAACTCAAACTACAACTCAAAGTACAGCCACAGAAACTACAACTCAAACTACAACTCAAACTACAGCCACAGAAACTTCAACTCAAACTACAACTCAAACTACAGCCACAGAAACTTCAACTCAAACTACAACTGAAACTACAGCCACAGAAACTTCAACTCAAACTACAACTGAAATTACAGCCACAGAAACTTCAACTCAAACTACAACTCAAAGTACAGCCACAGAAACTACAACTGAAATTACAGCCACAGAAACTACAGCCACAGAAACTACAAAGGAAATTACAGCCACTGAAACTTCAACTGAATTTACAGCCACAGAAACTACAACTGGTAATATAATGTGCTGTTCTCTGTGGGTTTATTGTTTTACATGAACAAATCAGATCAATGTTATGTGTCCGTGATGCATGTAATATAGCAGGATAAAATTCCAGTGTGTAATGTTTATGAGGATCTATTGGCAGAAATGCAATATAATATACATAACTATGTTTTCAGTGGTGTATAAAGACCTGACATAATGAACCGTTATGTTTTTATGACCTTAGAATGAGTAATTTCTATCTACATACACTTTGCGATGAAGCAAGCGCTCTGCCCGTGATAGGCGTGGCGGCGAGACGCAGTGTCTCGTTCCCTTCTCGGGGAACAAGGGTTACAGCCAAAGTGATGACGACACTTTGGGAACGATATACCCACTATTCCACACTGCAATCACACCCGCCCTAGTGTGAAGCTGGAACCCAGGCACACTTAGGGCGCGAGCACTCTGGCACCAGGCGTCACAGGGAGTTGCAGACTGGAGAATTTTATGAAGGTGTGCGGGGTGGCCCACCTGGCCGCCTCCCAAATCTCCTGAAGCGAGACTCCAGAAAGGAGGGCCACCCAGGAGGCCATGCCCCTGGTGGAATGAGCCCTCACGGCTATAGGTAAAGGCAAATTGCGCACTTGATAAGCCGTGGCTATTGCCTGAACAAACCAGTTACTGATCGTCTGTTTTGATGCAGGCAGCCCTTTCTTGGGTGAGCCAAAGCACACCAACAACTGGTCTGAGTTCCTCCACTGTGAAGACTTCTCCAAATAAATTTTAAGGGCTCTGACCGGGCAGAGCAGGTGAAGTCTCCCCTCTTCCGCCGTCACGTGAGGTGGAGGGTGGAAGGCCTGAAGAACCACTGACTGTGCTGTGATAGATGGCACCTTGGGCACGTAGTCCGGTCTTGGATGTAAGATGGCCTTAACTCCACCCGGGACAAACTCCAGGCAAGTCGGTGTAATCGCCAAGGCCTGGAGATCCCCCACTCTCCTCAGAGGGATTACTGCGAGGAGATGCCACCTTCAGGGTCAGGTTCTTTGCCTCGGCCGACTCCAGCGGTTCGAAGGGGGCCTCAGCCAGCCCTTCAAGTACCACTGCCAGGTCCCAGGTTGGGACTCTGGAACGAGTCGCAGGCCTCATCCTCCGAGCCCCACGGAGGAACCGTACAACCAGATGGTGCTTCCCCAAAGGTCCACCACCTACAGGTGAGTGGAAAGCCCCAATGGCAGCCATGTACACCTTAAGTGTGGATGGGGTAAGCCCAGCGGAGAAACGATCTTGGAGGAACTCCAGCACTGAAGCCACTGGGCAGTTAACTGGGTCCACCTCACGTTCTCTACACCAAGTGGAAAACACATTCCACTTCAGGCTGTACAGCTTCCTGGTGGAAGGAGCCCTGGAGCTGAGTAGGGTCTCAACAACACCTGCTGAAAGGCCAGCCTCTAGGTACTGGGCCCCCTCAGGGGCCAGACCCCGAGGTTCCACAGGCCTGTCCGGGGGTGGAATATTGTGTCCTCAGAGGGACTTGACCTGGGAGGCCGTCTAGCAGTGTTACAATGCCCGAGAACCATACCCGGGTCGGCCAGCAGGGTGCTACCAGTAGTAGGCTGATCCCTTCTCTGCGGACCCGGTCCAAGACTCCTGGGAGCAGAGCGATCGGAGTAAATGTGTACAGACGCAGCCTCGGCCACGTCTGTGTCATGGCATCCAGCCCTGGGCCTCAGCCCCTGCCTCGACAGGACGTCTGTTCCCTGGTTTTGGTCCCAGGGGACGTACATCGCTCTGAGAGATGACAATTTCCCCTGGGACCACAGGAGGATCTGGTGTGCCAGTCTGCATAGAGGGCGCAACCTCAGACCCCCCTGACGATTCAGATACAAAACCACAGACGTATTGTCTGTTCGTATCAGGACATGGTGGCCGCGGAGATCCAGGAAAAAGCTCCTCAGAGCTTTGTAGACCGCCAGGATTTCCAAGCAGTTGATGTGCCAGGAGGAATGCTGGGTCTCCCACAGACCTCTCGCAAATTGGCCGTCCATGACCGCGCCCCAACCAGTGAGGGAGGCATCTGTTGAAACATGGCGCTCCCAGCACTGGTGATGAGATGACGAGATAATGAAGGCATCGGCGCGTTACCCTGATCATACGGAACGGATTTCCCCTCAGGGAAAACCCCTTGGCTCTCAGCCACCACTGTAGGGGTCTCATGTGTAGCAGGCCAAAAGGTATCATGTTGGACGCTGTTGCCATGAGCCCCAGCAGTCTCTGGAACTGCTTCACAGGCTGCGGCCTAGCTTCACTTTGGAGACCATCGCCAGTATGGATTCCACGCGGGGGACATTTGTGCCCGCATCGTCGTGGAATCCCATACGACCCCCAGGAACATAGTCCTCTGGGAGGGCATCAACACACTCTTCTTTGTGTTGAGTCTATTGGAATGCTTCACCCCTGAAAGCAAACCTCAGGAACTTCCTGTGACATGGAAGGATGGAAATGTGGAAGTATGCGTCTTTTAGATCTATCGTGACGAACCCGTCCTCGAACTGGATCTGCCCCACGATGGCTGGAATTGTGAGCATCTTGAACCTGAATCTCCTCAGAGAATGATTCAAGTGCCTGAGATCTATTATTGGATGCAACTCCCCATCCTTCTTGGGAACTATGAAGTACCAGCTGTAGAATGCGGACTCCCTGTCTGGCGGAGGAACACGTTCTATGGCCTCATTTACCAACAGGGATTGTACTTTCTGTTCCATAACCTGCTCTGGGCCGACCACAGTCCAGACCACCCCATTGAATTTTGGGGGAGGGGAGCTGAACTGCACCCGCCTCGATGCTCAGCACATCTGACTCCTCAGAGCCAGACAGCTGAAGCATCGGGTTCTCCACCTCGCAGGAAGAAGCCGCTTCGCGGGCTTCGTCACGAGGAGGGAGAACATCTGAACCCTCCGATGAGGACTGGGAAGATGCCTTAGCAGTCCCAATCCCCACGGTCAGGTCCATTTGTTGAGCCCCATGATCTTCGGCACCGCGCTGCCTCGGAGTGCCCGAAATGAAGCGAGGACACGGAGGTGCACATCGTCTAAAATGCTCACTCGCCATTATCTGCTTGTGTAGAACGTTAGGACAAACAACACCAAATAAGACTCACAAACACAGAGTGCTTATCTGAAGAGCAAAAGCTAATGTGTTGTGTGAGCCCTTTGTACCTTCCAGGTACACCGTCATCTACTACGTCATGACGCAACACCAATCAGGATTGGAATAGATTTCATTCATGCTTCAGACGCGCTACGCTGAGGGCGTTCCCAAAGTGTCGTCATCACGACGCAGTGCGAGTTCCCTCGAAGGGGAGCTGGTTCCTTTGCAGACCACCAAAGCTAGCAGTGACAGTTTGTGCTGTTTCTGAGAAGTTATTGGGTTCCTGTGGCTTATTGAAGGGCGCTGTGGATGATTATTCATGTCTGGGAGAAGAGAGGAGACAATAAAGTTCAAGTTATTTCAATACAAGTAGGATGTTAATTGATCGAGTGGATCAAGTTCTACTTTTCATGTGGTGTTGTGTTGTCTTTCATCTATCTGTTATTCTTCTCTTAGATGTGAGAGATCCTTGTTCTGAGCTCAGCTGCTCTGAGGATGAAAGGTGTGGGATGAAAAATGGTGTTTATGGCTGTTTATGTAAAAAGATCCACGACCATCACACACCACAACCACATTCTGACTCTTAATGTGAAATACAACTTTTCAGTCATTAACCCTCATTCTCTCCTCGCATCCTGTAACAAATCCTTCTCTCGCGGGTCAAAATGATATTTTTGTCTAGAAAGCTTATATTGTTTCTTTTTTTTTTTAGATTTTTTAGATTTTTTTTATTTTTATTAGGGCCCAAGCACCAATGTGCGAGCACCCTCTTGGAATTGCTCTATTTATTATATATTTTATTTACATGTAAATGACTACATTTTATGAATAAATAATATAATTTAAGCACATTCTTCACATTCTTTCAACTTAAATAAAAAATAACTCAGCATTTCATGCATAACGCTGTTAATTCAGCCCAGAATATCTTACATTGGCTGTCTCTAATACAGAAGCCCTGCACCACAACGTAAAAAAAACCAAATAAATCTAAGATTACAAGAATAAAGTCGTAGCAATACAAGATTAAACTAAAGTCATAATATTTTCAGAATAAAGTCAAAATTACAAGAATAAAGTTGTAATATATTGAGAATAAAGGCTATATTGCGTAAATAAACTTCATTATTCTGAGAGGGGGAAATCACAGTATTACGAGAAGAATAGAGTGCCGTTCCAACAGCATGGATGTGGAAGATTTAGTTAAATCTGTGTGATAAAGTTAAATACATTTTTGCTGGAAGTTCGCTTTCTCCTGTTCTTTGCTTATGTCTCAAACTAAGATGATCTGTTGCCTCAATATGCCTACCGTACACAAGGGACCGTGTGAAAATTCCACTTACTCCGCAAAACATGTTTGCCGCCTTACATTGCCTCTGCATACATTGCCGCCTTTCCACTGCACACGTCAAACGGCAGCTGGTGGACCGGAAAGGCATTAATTTCCAGCTGCGTGGAGTTACGATCATATGCATATTTGGACATTTCAGATCCCATTTGAGCTTTGGATGCGTTGAAATATTTGAACTTCTGCGGCTAGACCGCATGCGACCGGCCGGCCGGATGTAATGTATTCTAATAAAAACTATGAGCGCGAAGTTAGAATTACCAGTATATTAACACTTTAACGTTATTCTGTAAACATTATTTCTGTAAAATGTCACAAACAATTTCAAAGTTCTGTGCGACTGCTGCTAGAGGGCGGAATGTGACAATCGAATGCAAATGTCGTGTGCAGTGGAAAGGCGGCTTTAAAGGGATAGTTCACCCAAAAAATGTAATTCTGTATTTCGTTTTACTCTACATTTGTGCAGTGTTGGGGGGATTTGAGGATTTTTTTGTTTAAATTTATATAAATTCAATCAATGGGAGAAAAATTACTTTGTTACATAATTTGTAAAAAATAAATTGCCAAAAATAAATAATGCAGAACAGACAGCAAAATAATGGAGTGACTTTTAACCCAGCCGTCCAATCACAGTGGAGGAGGGGTGGGACAAATACAACACTGACCAACCACCACATTTTGCTTGTACAGTGTCAACAGATGACAACAAGAAGCATAAAAAAGGAACAAAATGATTGAAAATAAGAGCCAGAGCAAAAATTGACAAATTGACCTGTGAGGGAAGGGTGTTACTTTTTTTAATTTCAACCACATACACACACACACACACACAAAAAAAACAAGTTTATTGTACGACAAAATTCCTTAAAGTCTTGGACCACTCTGGTAAACACTAAATTTAAAAAATATTACATTTGTTTTAGGTCAAAATGACCCGAGGAGAGGATTTAATGACCTTTATTTCTCTCTGTCAGATTTTTCAGAAACCTGTGAAAGCAGCTCTGGCTCCATGTCTGTGTCTCGCTGTCAGCTCTTTGAGGCTGGTTTTCCAGCTGATGTCTTACACCTCAATGATCCCAGCTGTAAAGGAACGGTCCGGAATGGCAGAGTGGAATTCCATTATGATAGTGTTGAACACATCTGTGGTACAAATCTTGTGGTAGGACATATTACACACAATGCTATTCAATACTATAATCTCAGATTGTCACTGAATGTTTGGTTATAAAAAAACCTGAAAGGATATCCTTTTTAGCATATGTGTGATGCCAGCTCTTTTACTTGTATAGAAATGTAGAAAGCAATAGTTCTTTTTGACAACTTTTAATATAATGTTCACTCACAAGAGACTCCAGACTTGGGTTGCCAACTTCAGAAAAGGAAAATAAGGGACACTCAAAATATTTGTACTGTACCACAAGGTGTATGTAATTTCAGTGTCTGCAGTTAAGTGTGCCGCAGTTAGGTGTGTGTATAAAAGGCTCTCAGATATAAACACATTTGATTTGCTTAACCTATTAATGCACAATTTAATCCTAATAGAATATAAGAAATAAAATCATAGAAATAAAGTTTTGCATTATACACTACTGTTCAAAAGTTTGGGGTCAGTAAGAATTTGTTTTACAGAAATTAATAGTTTTATTCAGCAAGAATGCATTACATTTGTCAAAAGTCACAAAAGCTTTCTATTTCAGAATAATACTGTTCTTTTGAACTTTCTATTTATCAAAGAATCTTGAAAAAAAGTGCACAGCTGTTTTTAACATGGATTTCTAATTACAGTATCACCGTGAATATCATAATCATTTGTTTGCAATATAATCTACAGATGCATACACACACAGATGTTCCTGCCATGTTTAAAGGCAGAACAAACTAAACAGACAAACTAAACGCTCCTGTGGTGTCTGCCGTTGCTAAGCAATCATGAGCCACGTTCTCCATGATGATGAAGAAGTTTCAGCAACGGATAAATGGATTTCCAGCCCTTTGCATTAGATATATTTATGGAGATGAGCAATAAAAAACCCTCCCTGTACAGCTATGATCAGCTGTTCGTCCATCTTGGCTGAGCTTTCAATGTTGTTATGAAAAGGCCGAAGCTGATTGGTTGGTTCGATGTCACATGACCTGTGGTGTGGCATTCTAAAAAGTTGAGATTTTTTCATCACGCGCCTGGAAATACGAGCGCGCCGCACTGGCGTTGCACGTCTACATTTAAAATAATGAATTTAAGCGTCCAAAAGACGCAACATGTGAACGGCCCCTTAGTCAGTGGTTAGATCAGCATAGCAGTCAATAAACGGGACAAGGGAGGTCATGTACGGGACAAATCAATTAGGCCCAATATACAGGTCCCGGAAACCCTACTCCAGTCATGATCAGTGTTTTAGGCAAATCTCTTCTGTTATACATAATGAAGGGCTGCCAACTTATGAGTTCAGCATGGAGTGAGAATTACTTCTGTGGATCGTTTCCTTGCATCACAAGAAGTGTATTGTTATTGTCAGCATTTGGTAACTGAACATCATTTCATTAGGTTTACTGACAACATGTTACAATATTTACACATGGTACAATGACTGGCACTGTGTACTCAGCAATAAATAATGTAATAGAGTTGTGTATTTCCCCTGATTGGTCTGAATAACTCGCTGCTGCTCAGTGCTGCCTGCTCTGTCTTGTCTGTCGTCATGTTGTCTGTCTTCTTTGCTCTGTGATGTTTTTTCACTGTGTGAGAAAATAGACGTGTGGTGTGAGAAGAGTGTCAGTTGTGTGAGAGTTTGCATCCCTGTGCATAAAAGGACCCCCATTTACTCTTTAGATTGTGGGTAAAGTATTTGACATCTCAAATATTATATCTGTGTTCCATCAGGCTAACAGCACCCACTTCATCTATGATAACTTTATTCTGGGGACACCGAGGTCAGAAGGTCTCATCAGCAGAGAGAAAATCCTGAAGCTTTCTTTCAGCTGTGCTTATCCTCAAACACAAACACTTTCCATGAATGTGGAGATCCACTCACTGGAGAGGTGGGAATCTTTTAAGCAGGAAAAACTAATGCACAGTATAAAAATGAGTAAATACATGCAAAAATACTCCAAGAATATATATGGTATATATGCTCTTAAAATTTCTAAATTTCTAAATATAGATTGAGTTGCGGCAAATGTACATAGAACCTTTTTTAACATTTCATCAGCATTGTGCACAAGACTCTTCCCGCTGGTGAAGGCAGATATCGGGTCCGGATGATTCCATATCAGGATGAGGAGTTTATCCGGCCCTTCACTGGTAGAGTGGATGCAGAGCTCAACCAGGAGATGCATGTGGAAGTTCGTGTTGAGGGGGTCGACAGCCGCCAGTTTGCCCTGGTGATGGACACTTGTTGGGCTACACCTGTGAATGACCCTGATTACAGCCTCCGCTGGGATCTCATCCTTTCAGAGTAAACCTGTGCTTTTGTTCTATTCTTTTAAAGGGGTCATATCATGCCCCTTTTTACAAGATGCAAAATAAGTCTCGGAAGTCCCCAGAGTGTTTTATGTGGAGTTTTAGCTAATTTTTTTTATAGTATGTTAAACTTGTCACTTTTTGAGGGTGAGCAAAAATGCACCGTGTCCCTTTAAATGCAAATGAGCTGCTGCCCCAGCACATTTTCCAGGTTGGTAGATGCACTGGGGACCCAACTGTAGCACTTAAACACGGAAAAAATCTGACTTTCATTATATGTCCCCTTTAAGTTTAGCATCAATGTAAAAATTTTTTTACTGAATAAATAACAATCATATAACTTTTAAGATTGCCATAGATACTTTGTCTTTCAGTATTTTAGAACTAAAGCATAAGATTCCATTTTTGAACAGGAGATCATTTTTGTTTTAAATGATTTAAATGAAAGAATGTGTCATTATTGATATTCTCAGGTGTCCCAATCCAAATGACGACACAGTGGAGCTGCTGCAGAACAGCGTCTCCACATCCAGCCGTTTCTCCTTTGGGATGTTTATCTTCACTGCAAACTCCACTAATCTTTACCTGCACTGTGCTGTTCACCTTTGCCTTCTGTCAAGCAATCGCTGCTCAATGGTCAGTTTACAAACACTCTTATAATGATGTTTTATGAGTAATTGATATTAAATGTGTTATGGACTTAATGATTATTACCAATCTAAACTCATCCATGATGGTCCACGAGGGTTGCTGATCGAGTTTCTGGACTATGCCCTATGGTTGAGTGGTTTTGCATTCACTGTGGGTGTCGCAGAGGAGAAACACAGCACTCCCTCTGCCAAGATGGCAGTCGCCTCGCCAGGTCCCTCTACCAACATGGCCGCCAGTCCAGAGTCTCGTCCTGTCATAGTCACCTTCCAGGGCCCAGTGACATCCCCTGTCTCCTTCCAGAGCCCGGTGTCGTCCCCTGTCTCCGTCCAGAGCCCGGTGTGGTTCCCTGTCTCCGTCCAGAGCCCGGTGTGGTTCCCTGTCTCCGTCCAGAGCCCGGTGTGGTTCCCTGTATCCATCCAGAGCCCGGTGTGGTTCCCTGTCTCCGTCCAGAGCCCGGTGTGGTTCCCTGTCTCCGTCCAGAGCCCAGAGATGGCTCCAGCAACTTACCAGCGTCCAGAGAGGGCTTCAGCCCATGACCAGAGTCCAGAGAGGGCTCCGCCTGCTGTCACGAGTCCCGAGAGGGCTCCGTTTTTGACCTTGCCTGTACTTTTGACTACGATTGTGGATTACCCCAATAAATATTGCATTTGGATCCTCAACCTTTGTGTCTCGGAGCAGTACGTAACAGCTGGAGACTTTCCTTTTGTTACATGTCAGTTCAGTGATTATTTAACAGGGATTCACACCGCTGGATTTTGCTCTTTTCTCTATCAGGACTGTGACTCTGGACACCAGCGGAGAGAGGGCAGGTCTCTGGACTTCCACGACAGTGCTTCCATATCCATGGGTCCTCTGGTGTGGTCTGAAGGGAAGACAGGTGAACATTTCAGTTATTTTAATCATTTGTAATAAAGGTTTCTGATGATTTCTGTCATGATTACATTATATTTCACTGCATTGCATTATATTCCCTGTTCACAGATAAGTGGGTCCCAGACCAAGTGAAGGTATCTGAGGCTTCTTGTCTGTGTGCTTCTCTGATGCTGTTACTTGTTCCTCTGATGAGTGTCCTGACACACTTTTAGTTTAGCACCACAGAATTTACATGCCTATTGTCTAATGCCATTTTAATAAATGTGGTACTGATGTCACACTGGTTTTGGGTTTCTGATTGTTTCTTTGTCATAGATGCTGTGTGTAGCCTCTGATTGTTCACTTACAAGCACCAAAATGGTTTAAATATTAATGAATTATTCACTGAATTATTCATTCACAATTGCTATATACTACGTTAGTCATTAGTTGTTTACTTAAGAGGACATGCTATAATAAATAAAAAATAATACATTTATGTTCACTATTCAAATCATGCAAAAGCATTAAAGGATCATTCCTTTTCTATGATTCCTTTCAGTTCTATAACTTGGTTAAATTAAAATGCTTATGTTGCAGTTCGAGGAAGTATTTCTATATAAGACTTTCAGAAATATAAAAAAGATCTGATCCATAAACAAGATGAAGACATCAATTCCATCACTGCGGTATTTTTAACCATCTTTTTAATTGTTAATAATATCAAACTGATTTGTGTAACTGGATCAGACAGGATGGAAAGTGTTAGAGTGACACAAACCAGAGATTTGTTTTAGAAAGGAAAAAAACATTTCAATTCATTTCCAATTAAAATAAATTTTTAGTTTTAACCATTTCAATTCACATTTATTTGTATAGCGCTTTTCATAATACATTTTGTTTCAAAGCAGCTTTACACAAAATGCCTGCGTCTACATTACAATTTAAAGTGATTTGTTATCAGAGGAGACCGTGTCCAAGTTATGTTCATATTTCAGAAATGTAGTTCTAAGATAATACAAATGTGGTAATCTGCAAAAACAATGAGCTCATTGAAGTAATTATTGCAAGTTGTGAACATAATGATTACAATATATACAACATTTAGCATTGGTGCATGTTGATTCAGAGTTGGCGTCATCTGAAGTCCTTGCAGGAGTTTTGAGTCGTCGCTTCACAGGTGATGGTCGTCTGGATCCGACTGGAGTTGACGGACTCTCTAGTTACCTCAGGATGGTCATATCAAACATAAAATCACATTTCAAACTTGGATATCCTAGGTACTACCAAAAATCCAGAGTTTTGTGATCATAAAGAGTGTGATGGATTGTAGGCGATAGAAGATCAGTTAAATACATAAGAGCTAAACCATTTAGGGCCTTATAGGTCAGTATCAAGACTTTTTGATACAGAGCTTAATAGTAACCAGTGTAGAGTTGATAAAATTGGTGTTATATGATCATATTTAGCTCACTCTAGCAGCTGTTTTTTGGACTAATTGTAGCTTGTTTGAGGATGCAGGATGACCAGCTAGTAAAGCATTACAGTAATCTAGTCTAGAGGTCATGAATGCATGAACTAACTTTTCTGCATCAGAAACCGATAGCATGTTCTGGAGCATAGTGATGTTTCTGAGGTGGAAGAAGGCTGTTTTTGTAACATTTGAAATATTTTCGAAAGACAAGTTGCTGTCTAATATAACACCCAAGTCTTTAACTGTAGAGGATGAAGTAACAGTACATCCGTCTAAACGCAAATTGTGTTATAAGAGATTTTGTGTACAGGTTTTTGGTTAAATAACCTCAGTCTTATCTGAATTTAATAGAAGAAAACAGTTTATATCTTTAGCACACTCTGTCAACTTGGATAATTTAGAGATTTATTTAATATATAACTGAGTATCATCGGCATAACGGTGGAAACTAATTCCATGTTTTCTCAATATTATCAAGCGTCAGGCCTGGTCAGGGGTCATCGGCTGGTTGGTGCGGGTCGGCGGAGGCGCTGGCCAAAGACGTCAAATCAGAGGAATCTTTCTCAAAATTTGCCTCAGATGGCCAAATCGTGCCCAAAATCATACAGCGTGAACCTGGTTTAAGTTGATATTCTAATCATATTTTTTACCAAGCACATTTGACCAATTCCAAAGCACATCAATCTTACTATGAAGAGAATCATTTATAGATGATATGTAATATGCCTTGTATTCAGTTATGTATAATAATTAGGCAGTTCTCTGTTTCTAAAACACCTTGTATTTCTGGAGACTCAGTTCTGGAAAATGGTGACACTGGAGACTAAAGGGTTCCTGGTTGCTTTACGCTTAATTCATTCTTCATTCTTAAAGTGTTTTACAGACTTTTTTTTTGCAACTCTGCTACAACAAAGCATTTTATTGTCCGTTGGTCACACCTTCATTTTGAAATTTCCAGTGTTGCTTCCTTCTCATGCATGTCAACAAGCAATTAAAGCGTACTCCAGGAGCTCCGGGTATGAACAGTATATCAAGTGTGATACTCGAGGTAAAAAGATTTTAGACAAATGTTATGGGAATGTGAAGGACGCATATGTTGCCAAGTCTAAACCCCTTTTATCGAACTGTGATCATAACACGATTCACTTGATTCCGACCCTTTTAAAAAGGATTAAGCCACAGACAAAGACAAAGTTTCTGTTTGGTCTGTTGACAGCACTGAAATTTTAAAAGGCTGCTTTGCTTCTACGGACTGGGAACTCTTTCATGAGATGGACATTGAGGTTGCCACAGAAACTATGACTGATTATATTAATTTTTGTCTGGATACATTTGTGGAGAAGAAATAACATAAGGAATGAAGGAGTGCTTCAACAGGAAGAAGTTGGCTTTTATTAACCAAGATAAAATTTAATTAAAATCAGTCCAAAAGGAAATAAGTTTGTTACTGAAGGGGGCAAGGAAAAAAACAGAGATACTATAGAACAAAACTTTAATTTAGGGAAAATTGTAGGATGCTATGAAAGTAATAACCAATATGGCACCCCCTAGGAAAAGGCTTATAACTAGCAACGGCCAGCAAAAAGCAAAAGACCTGAAGGACTTCTTTCTTAGGTTTCAGTCACCGGCAGAACCAATGTGCACTCTGGACTATATGACATGTGACTCAGGTCAGAGGCTAGAGGTTATTTAGAGGTATATGTACATCTGCTATAAACTTGGATTCACATATTATTCCATCTTTGTGGAAAAAATCTATAATTACGCCAATTCCTAAGAAAACTTGCCCAGTTGAGAATTGTGATTTTAGACCTGTGGCTTTGACTTCAAATATTCTGAAATGCTTTGAAAGACTCAGTTTTAAAGGATCAGGTTAAATCATTCCTTGTCCCATTTCAGTTTGCATACAAGGTTGCACTGAGGATGCTATTAATTGTATCTCTCATTTGATGAATAGCCATTTAGAAGATTCCCAAGCATATTATGCTCGTTTATTTTTTATAGATTTTAGTTCAGCGTTTAATACACTTCAACCCAAGATGCTGATAAAGAACTTGATAGTTAAATGTGAATCCATTCTGTTTTATTCTTTTAACTAATCCTACACAACAGGTCAGAGTTAATACCTCCTATTCTGAACTATTCAAGGTTGTGTCAGCTCATTTTATTTACACTATACACTAATGAGTGTGTTGCTAGTCAGGAGAATACATTCTACATCAACTTTTCTGATGACACTGCAATATTGAGTTTGTTGAATAGGAAAACAAAACCTTTGCAGTACTTTTCTGATGTTGACAGGTTTGTAGGCTGGTGTGATACTCATTCTTTGATTTTAAATGAAACGGAGACTGTTGAAATGTAATGTGTTTACGTGGACAATTTATTATGCTGGTCTTCTCACATCAACAGTCTGTGTTCTAGATTGCAGCAGAGGCTGTTAAACGTGTTTGGGGTGAACCAGAAGATCTTGTTTTAGTTTTATCAGTCTGTATTTGAGAGTTTAATAAGATCTGGTATCACTGCATGGTATGGAAATCCAAATTCAATCAAAATCAAAACTAGCACGAATGGTACATACTGCTCAAAAAATTATAGGGTTGGACTCTTGGAGGAAAAACGAACCATACAAGAGATGTACGAGGCTTCTATTTTTAAGCAAGATAAACAAATGTTGCTGATGATACACACATTTTACATGTGAATTTTAATTTGTTACTGTCAGGGAGACGATTTAGTCAGATTCGGTTTTGTCAAATCGTTACAAAAATTATTTTGTGCCAACTATGGTTAACATTTTAAATAGAGAATCACAAAACATGAGAGATATGATGCTGTATTTTTATATAATGGAATGTGGTTTTTTGTTGTTGTTGTAGTATTTATTATTATGTATTTATGTATTGTTTTTGTGTACTGGCCGTGTCATGATGTCCAAGACAAATTTCCCAGGAATGGGACAATAAAGTTCTATTCTATTCTATATTTATATATTGTTGCTGGGACTCTTACTGATCAGATGAACAGGAACATGATCTGATTTTAGGTCAGCATATACATCAACTATTGTTTTCACTGTAATATCAGAGCAGCCAGCACACAACAGAGCATTGATACAATCTCTAACAACATAAAGAGAAATGAAACACTTCTTCAAGGCATTGTTTAGAGATTACTCCCTTTTCCAGTAATGATCCTCCCTCAGTTATTAAAGGCACTGATGAGATTGTGAGAGCTGCAGTTCAGCATCACTGTATTGAGCGGCTGAAGAAACCTGAGTTTGCTCTGATCTCAGGTAAAGGTATTTCTCTTCACTTTATGCTGTTGGGCTCAAATGGCCCGGCTTTTGAACCATCAAGATGATCTTTTATATAAATATCTGTGAATATTATCATTGAAGTTGTTTTTACAATCCTGCACAATAAACAAAAAGAAAGATAAATATAAGTGAATGTGTAATGTTGTGTGTGTGTGTGTGTGTTCAGGTGCCGTTCGTCACAATGAGGTTTCTGATCTCACTGTGTGTGTCTCTGCTGATGATTAATGGTGAGTGTTTTATGATCTGTCTGTGAACAGACAGAATAATTTCCCAATATTAAATCATTATACTTAATTTGTCTATTAAACATGTGAATGTTTATTATGAACATTTGTGAATCGGGTTGTTGTTCTTCAGAGAAATCGTGTGAGCTGAGTTCAGTCAGTCTGCAAATATTTTCACAGTTGGCTGACATGTAAATGGATATATAATACAAATCTCAATCTCAAGAGCTGAAAATTAGTGATTTGTAAAATGTTGGATGTATTCCCCCAACCATCAGCACACAAAACTCCTGCATCTATGATATATTTTGGCTTAAAAATGTTGAAATTCATAAAAGCTTACAACTTTGGGGCACTAATAATTTACTTCAATATTCACCTAACTTAATCATTAATTCATTATTAATTATCAATACATGTGGTGGGCTACTGCATATACATATTGAGTTAGATTAATTCTTACATTTTGTTACATTTGTCTAATTTCAATCTGACCCAATATCTTTGCACAACTTGTTGATTTTATTGGAATGCGTCTTATTGAAATGTACAATTTGTGTTGCAGTTTGATGCACATTTAGTAATTTTATATTTGTAACAGTCACACTAACAATTTAGAAGTTTATATAGAAATTTATACAACAGTTCTTTCTGGTTCTTGAATCTGATTGGCTGAGAGTTTTTTTCTAGCCGTGTGATATTCTCGCAGTATCTGCACTGGTACCAATTCACCGTTTGTACCACTCCGCTTGTGACGACTGTCATGGCGGCCGAGCAAATCCACCATTTTTTTTTTTATTTTAATTTTTTTTTACAAATACTACTGTTGTTGTGTCACAAAATGTAGTTATTAGCGAGAATGTAGTTATTTAGATTAGAATATTACTTAAGACCAATACAAAGAAATGATTTTTAGAAATCTTGGCCAACTGAAAAGAATGAACATGAAAAGTATGAGCATGTACAGCACTCAATACTTAGTTGGGGCTCCTTTTGACTGAATTACTGCAGCAATGTGGCGTGGCATGGAGTCGATCAGTCTGTGGCACTGCTCAGGTGTTATGAGAGCCCAGGTTGCTCTGATAGTGGCCTTCAGCTCTTCTGCATTGTTGGGTCTGGCATATCGCATCTTCCTCTTCACAGATTTTCTATGGGGTAAAGGTCAGGCGAGTTTGCTGGCCAATTAAGAACAGGGATACCATGGTCCTTAAACCAGGTACTGGTTGCTTTGGCAATGTGTGCAGGTGCCAAGTCCTGTTGGAAAATGAAATCTGCATCTCCATAAAGTTGGTCAGCAGCAGGAAGCATGAAGTGCTCTAAAACTTCCTGGTATACGGCTGCGTTGACCTTGGACCTCAGAAAACACAGTGGACCAGCACCAGCAGATGACATGGCACCCCAAACCATCACTGACTGTGGAAACTTTACACTGGACCTCAAGCAACGTGGATTGTGTGCCTCTCCTCTCTTCCTCCAGACTCTGGGACCCTGATTTCCAAAGGAAATGCAAAATTTACTTTCATCAGAGAACTTAACTTTGGACCACTAAGCAGCAGTCCAGTTCTTTTTGTCTTTAGCCCAGGCGAGACGCTTCTGACGCTGTCTGTTGTTCAAGAGTGGCTTGACACAAGGAATGCGACAGCTTAAACCCATGTCTTGCATACGTCTGTGCGTAGTGGTTCTTGAAGCACTGACTCCACTCTTTGTGAATCTCCCCCACATTTTTGAATGGGTTTTGTTTCACAATCCTCTCCAGGGTGCGGTTATCCCTATTGCTTGTACACTTTTTTCTACCACATCTTTTCCTTCCCTTCGTCTCTCTATTAATGTGCTTGGACACATAGCTCTGTGAACAGCCAGCCTCTTTTGCAATGACCTTTTGTTTCTTGCCCTCCTTGTGCAAGGCGTCAATGGTCGTCCTTTGGACAATTGTCAAGTCAGCAGTCTTCCCCATGATTGTGTAGCCTACAGAACTAGACTGAGAGACCATTTAAAGGCCTTTGCAGGTGTTTTGAGTTAATTAGCTGATTAGAGTGTGGCACCAGGTGTCTTCAGTATTGAATCTTTTCACAATATTCTAATTTTCTGAGATACTGAATTTGGGATTTTCCTTAGTTGTCAGTTATAATCATCAAAATTAAAAGAAATGAACATCTGAAATATATCAGTCTGTGTGTAATGAATGAATATAATATACAAGTTTCACTTTTTGAATGGAATTAGTGAAATAAATCAACTTTTTGATGATATTCTAATTATATGACCAGCACCTGTAAACACAGCACCTATTTTACGATTATTTTAGACTCTTTCGTAGATGCAAGCTCCAGACCGTCAGCGGTTATTCAAATTGTTCATTTATGGCATTAAATATTCATAGAAATAAACTATTTGTGCAAATACCCATGGAACATACAGATATAGATACAGAAAACACTCTTTTCTTTATCTTTATCTTGTTTTTAAATGCAGTCAGTTTATCTGATCCAGTGTTTTTCAACTCCGGTTCTCAGGACACCTCCCAGAAAGTTTCGGTGTATCTCTGTCCAACACACTAAGAAGCTAATGAGTTGAATTGAGTGTTTTAATTAGTGAAACATCTGAAACATTCTGGTATGTGACTGTTTCATCACAGACTGTCCCTTTTGCTTCATTCTCTCAGAATCAACAACTTCCAGCTCTGATCCATGCTATGATTATAACACTCTGGATGAATCCTGGAGAGACATACAACTAAACCCATATATATACCATGGACGTAATGACAGCCTTGTTGAATGGAGTGGCTGGTATCGGCTGTATTTGAATGGAGAAAGTGCTCAGATGTCTGAGTGGTGTGTGAGTTATATGAGATGTGGTGGTGAAACTGGACTGTCTCTCAACAGTTCTCATCCAACACTTGAGGATGGAGTGGTGACCCGTGAAGTCGTGGGAACACATGGGTACTTGTGTGGCAGCTACAGATCCACGTCTATCCGAGTCAAAGCCTGTCCAGGAAATTATTACGTCTATCAACTTGTCAAGCCAGATGTGACGATCCCCATGCCTTCGTACTGTGCAGGTGAAGTTCTAGACTCTGTTTACAAAATATGTTTTTGTGAGTTACATGCATACAGTTAGTATTTCATACAAATGCTATGCAAATGTTATTCAATTAATTTAAACCAAACTTAAAAGTGCAGTGTGTCATTTCTCTTCCTAACAGAATCTGTACAATATTTACTGAACATGTTCCTGTACAATCCTCCTTGATCAGACAAATGAACCCGGTCCCTGTTGAACTGACTATTACTGCTATAGTCTCCAAATAATGACATTATGTTGTTGAGCCAGAAGTTTTCATGTTGGGCTCCTCAAACAAACAGAGCATTGAATGATCTGAAATAAAGTTTTCAGTCTTTGGGAAACTCAACCTAAAAATGACTTTTTTAGCCTTTAAATGTGACTTACATTTGATAGTAGAAAGTGTTTGGGGAAAAAGTTACTTCAATAAATTTCAATGGCATGATCCAATCACTCAAAATGTATTGAAGGCATGTCACAACACGCCATCATTATTTATTTAAGGTGTAAAAATCGTTCTTCTAATATAAAGTATTTTCTCCTTTCGTCCATGACAGTTGCTTTCCAAAGCATCAGCAGTGATCCCTGCTACAACTACGAGTCTCTGGATCGTCCCTGGAGAGCCAACAATGAAAGTGGAGATAACATTTGTGATGAATCTTTTTCCTGGAATGGCTGGTACAGGTTCTCCTACTATGTAATGGACATCCGGATGCCAGAGACCTGTGTTAATTCATTCACCTGTAAAACAAACGTCAATCTGTGGCTCAATGGTCCTCACCCTCAGATAGAGGATGGAGTGGTGATCAGGGAGGTCTGTGGTAGGCCTTATTGGGGAGGCTGCTGTGATTACAAGTCAAGACCCATCCGAGTGAAAGCGTGTCCAGGCAATTACTATGTCTATGAACTTGCTAATCCACTATCATTCTGTTCGGGATACTGCACAGGTATCATGCTTTTTCCCACTCATTTACAAAAACTTTAAAACCTTTTAAAGCGATTTCAGTCATGTTTTGAATTTCCTTCTTTTTAGATATTAGCACCGTTTCACAGGCGGTTTCCACTGTGAGTCCAGATATAGTCACTGGATCCAGCATCACCTTGAGTAAGTTGTAAAATATATAATTCAGATTATTCACAACAGTTTATGATTTTCCTCCTCTTTAATTATCTATACTGTGCATTGACAGTAAAAAGAGATTTTTTTGCATAAACTTGTAGCATTACTATTACACAGTCATGTTGTGTATGAGTGATTTAAGAATCTCATGATTATTACTGTTTGACTGATTCAGATTCACACTCATGAAGTTGCTCATTGAAATATAACTTTTGGTTTTGGTCTCCATCTAACACAGATTATGATCCATGCAATAACTACAACATACTCGACAACTACTATAGAAGCACACTCGATTACTGGTCTGGACGCATATCTCGTTATGATGACACTCGTGTAGAATGGGACGGCTGGTATCGACTCTTCATGAATGGCTTGAGTGCTCAGATGCCTGAGTGGTGTGCGACTTCAATGTCATGTGGAGGTTATAGTGCTCTGTGGCTTGGTGGCTCTCATCCTCGGATAGAAGATGGAGTTGTTACTCGTGAAATTTACGGCTCCCGTCATGATAAGTGCAGTCGCTACAGATCCAACCCAATCCAAGTCAAAGCTTGTCCCGGAAATTATTATGTCTACAAATTTACCAGACCTCTTTCAATCCCAGCTCCTGTATATTGTGCAGGTACATTCATTGGTTCTCATTTACAAATAATTGCGTGGATTATTTCAAATTTGTATGTACAGGAGAACTTCTCATGAAAAATCTCTGCCTGATTCACAACACATTTGTACGCACATTAATTTGTTCTTAATACCATTCTGATGTTAGTTAATTTGGAGTATTCTAAATGAGTGGCTGCATGCATGAGGTTAGTCATTTGCATAAAACGTCCAAATCACCTCCATATAAGGGCTGTCAAGTGTGCCTTTCTCGCCAGTTCTTACAATAACGTCTCAGGTTACGTATGTAACTATGGTTCCCTGAGAGGGAACGAGACGCTGCGTCAAGCGCTGCAGGAACGCCTCTGCGTGATTGCGTCATGAAGCACTTGTGAAATCAGTCCAATGGCATGCCAGACATCATAGGCGGGTGACGTCATTGACCAGGAAACTATAAAGCACCCCTGAACCAAATAGTATCAGCTTCCGATAGGTTGATGCAAGTTGGTCACAGGCATGCTGGGAGTATGGCAAAGCGACGCAGCGTCTCGTTCCCTCTCAGAGAACCATGGTTACAAACGTAACCCGAGACATTCCCTTTCAAGGGAACTCGCGCTGCGTCAAGCGCTGCGGGAACCCAATACCCACGCCGCCATAATCAGAAGTGCATGCATGTGTGAAATCGTAGCGTACACTATGTTACAAGCACTCGAGACCCCGGAGTCGAAGGTTATAAAATCTGACAAAGGTGTGCGTTGAGGACCAACCCACCGCATCACATACTTCTTGAAGAGAAACTTCTGATAGCAAAGCTGTAGAAGCAGCCATACTTCGAGTTGAATGGGCTCGGACCCTTAACGGTGAGGGCTGACCGGCCGACTCATAAGCGATCGAAATAGCCTCAACTATCCACTTACTTAGTGTCTGTTTAGATGCGGGCTTCCCTTTACTCTGGGACCCAAAACACACAAACAACTGATCAGTCTTACGCCACAGGGCAGCTCTGTGGATGTAAGCATCTACAGCCCTCACTGGGCAGAGCAGATTTAATTTCTCCTGGTCTGGGTTTTGAAAGGGAGGCGGAGAAAAGGCCTGCAGCATTATGGGACCCACCACATTAGTGGGGACTTTAGGCACATATCCTTCCTTAGGAAATAAAAATGCTTTCACCATACCAGGTGCAAACTCAAGACAGGAGGGTGAAACCGACAGTGCTTGCAAATCCCTGACTCTCTTGAGAGACGAGATAGCCAGAAGAAACAAAGTTTTTAGAGTGAGAAATTTCTCTGTTACCTCTTCAATAGGCTCAAAGGGAGCCAGAGCTAGGCCTTCTAAAGGTGATGATACACGGGGCAACTTTTTGAGCAATGTTGCAGAGCGATGTTACTTGGGCACTTTGCCATTGAGAATGGGCAACAAATTTCTATCTGGATATTTTAGATAGTCATGAGCCCTGTGTCTCACCTAGTTGCCCGTTGACGGCAACTTTGCCCAGCAACATTGCTCAAAAAGTTGCCCTGTGTATCCTCACCTTAAGACTACGGCCAGATCCCAGGTTGGCACCCTCGAGCGTGTACCACGGAGGAAGCGAGTAACCCAAGGGTGTCTCCCCACAGATGCACCTTTTAAAGGAATGTGGTAAGCAGAGATCGCCACCACATATACCTTCAAGGTAGAAGGGGATAACCCTGAAGAGAATTTATCCTGAAGAAACTCTAGTACTGAACCAACCGGGCAGTTAACTGGATTCAACATACTGCTTGTACACCATGAGATGAAAACTCTCCATTTAAGGGCATAAAGCCTCCTTGTATAAGGAGCTCTGGAGTGCAGTATGGTCTCTACTACCTCAGTAGAAAGACCTGAATCTGAGCTGGGCCCCCTCAGAGGCCAAGCCCACAGTTTCCACAGCTCTGGGCGTGGGTGAAGAATTGACCCCATCGCTTGCAAGAGGAGGTCCCTCCTGACCGGAATTTCCCATGGAGGGCCCTCAAGGAGGGACACTATGTCTGACAGCCACACTTGGCCCGGCCAGAACGGGGCTATTAACAGCAGGCGGACCCCGTCCCGGCATACTCTCTCCAGAACTCCTGGTAACAGCGCCACAGGAGGAAAGGCCTCTGCCATGTCTGTACCATGGCAATCAACCCCAGAGGGGCCAGATGTGTGAGGGAATAAAATAGCGGACAGTGAGTTGTTTCTCGAGACGCAAACAGATCCACCTGAGCTCGCCCGAAGTGATTCCAGAGTCTCCATTCCCCGGGCACCACTCCCTGCCTCGACAGGAAGTCTGCCCCCTTGTTCAGACACCCTGGAATGTAGATTGCTCGGACTGACAGCAACTTCCCTTGGGCCCATATCAGAACTCGACGTGCCAACTTCCATAATCGCCGCAAGCGCAGACCCCCTTGGCGATTTGTATAGGAGACCACCGTTGTGTTGTCCGTGTGGACCAACACATGGTGGCCCCTCAGGTCTGGGAGGAAGTGCCTGAGTGCCAGGAACACGGCCATCAACTCCAGCTGGTTTATGTGCCAGGAAAGCTGATGGCCGCTCCACAGACCCTGAACTGAGCGACCACTCATGATTGCTCCCCAGCCAGTGAGGGATGCATCTGTCGTTAGCATCAAGCGACAACAAGGAGCTCCCAGCACAGGTCCTTGGGACAGGAACAGAGGATCCTTCCACATCACCAAGGCACGAAGGCATCGCCGCGTGACCTTGATCATGCGAAGCGGATTTCCCCTCTGGGAGAACCCCTTGGTTTTGAGCCACCACTGCAAGGGTCTCATGTATAGCAGGCCAAAAGGTATCACGTTGGACACTGCTGCTGCTATCAGACCCATGTAGTCTCTGAAACTGTTTTACAGTGAGTGACTGGCCTAACTTCACCTTGCTTACTGCTTCGAGGATTCACTTTGTAAATGTGCGGGGAGATAATGCTAGGCCGAACGGAAGAACCTGATATTGGTATGCTTCGCCCCCGAAAGCAAACCTGAGGAACTTCCTGTGTTGAGGAAGGATGGAGACATGACATGGAGACATGGAAATATTTTTTAAATCTATTGTGACACACCAGTCCTCGGACCTGACCTGACACACGATCTGTTTCAGAGTGAGCATTTTGAATTTTAGTTTCTTGACTGCACGATTTAACTGACGCAGATCTAGAATGGGAACTGACTCCTCTTGAGCCCTCCTTGGAGGGTGCAACCTTCCCCATGCTGCTACGTTTCCGGGCGGACATGGAGACATTTGCTCGCTGAGGACCGCTGCGCCCTGAAGCACACGAAATGGCAGGGTTGGCAGAACGGCCCCCTGATGGCACCGAGAGGAGACAGGCGCCGTGTGATGAGGCTGGGGCTGCTCCCACCCAGCAGCCCCAGAGACATTTGCATGGGAGGAACTTATGAAATGCTGCTGCTTGTTTTTTAGCTTCCTTTTAGCTAAAAATTACTTATTTAGCCGTCTCCTTGGTGGCCCGAAGAGACAAATCAGCGGCTCTCCTAATCTCCACGATCGTTTCACGTCCCACTTCCTCACACTCATCATCAATGTCTTTGGAGGTTGTGATCTGGATGGAAGAAAGCGTTCGTCTAATTTACTTGTTTGACGAACCTCCTGCTTTTCGGCTGGTCAGTCTATTTTTAATCTGGCTACAGCACGAGTCACAACCTCCATAATCTCCTCGTGAGCATGTGTATGAGGTGGCGAATCCTCATCAACATTATCTAGGCTCACAACATCCAGTTCCTCGGAACTGGAATGCTGCTGCACCTGCGCTTCCACGCGAGTAGAAGAAACCGCGGAGCATGCTTCTGACTCGCGATCTTAAACGCTGGATCTAGCAGGTAAGGGCAGAGAAAGGGCATCGCCCGTCTCTAACCCCGCTACTAGATCCATTTGCGAACCCCAAAGACACAAGCCTTCGCTGTGCCTCGGCAGCAGCGGGACCTGAGCCCTGAGGAATGCTTGCCGAAGCGCCCTCCTTGACGAGCGCTCGGCGGGACCGAAACGTTTTCATTTTTTTTTCAGAGAGTTATACACACATTTTTGACAAACGATTTCAACACAGAGCGCTTGTGAAGACACAGAAGCTGACACTGTTTGGTTCAGGGGTGCTTTATAGTTACCTGGTCAATGACGTCACCCGCCTATGACGTCCCGGCACGCCATTGGACTGATTTCACAAGTGCTTCATGACGCGATCACGCAGAGGCGTTTCCGCAGCGCTTGACACAGCGCGAGTTCCCTTGAAAGGGAAACACCTTTTATACAGACCCAGATTACAGAGCTCCCCATACACGTATATATCTGCGTTATTCAGAGAAACCTTAGAGCTGAAGCTATAACACAGTTTTTCTTACTCTTTAACTGTATATGATCAGTATGATCTGAATGTATTTAAGATTAAATTAAATTGTATTATATAATCAATATATAAAATGATATAATAAAATTATGAAATGCAATTAATGCAATATACTCTAATGTTATTAGTCATGTTAGGATGAAATATACCTTCTTAACACGATTATTAGTGCTTTTCGTCTATGTGTGGTTTCAGTTGTTACTATATTTTTCCGTAGATTTAGAAAAAAATTTAGGATTACATTTTTGGTGAATCGTGATTTGTTCTTAAAATTGTTTGTACGCACATTTCACGCACAAATGTGTGCATACGCATGGTTAGTGAATGAGACCCATTCTTATTTATATTTGACATGCTAGTCCTGAATTGTATTGTAGGCAGTGTCTACTAATGCAGTCCTGTTAAAGATTGATATATAACTATCTTTGTATAAAATGTTCTTTCTACTTTTTCATAATAGTACCTTTCACCACCCCAAGTGTCGACCCCTGCTACAACTATACCAGTTTGGATGAGCCTTGGAGAGCCACTGACAACTCTTATTCTAATTATTCTAACTATATGAGTGATTATAATGTGGAGTGGAATGGCTGGTACAGGCTGTTCTACAATGGTCAAAGTGCTCAAATGCCAGAATCATGTGTAAATCAGTTCATGTGTGGCACTTATTCCCCACTGTGGCTCAACGGCCCTCACCCACAGCTGGAAGATGGAGTGGTCACCCGTCAGGTCTGTGCTTCTTCATGGAATGGCTGCTGTTCTTATGCATCTCACCCTATTAGAGTCAAAGCCTGTCCAGGAAATTACTATGTTTATCAGTTTGTCAAGCCAATGTTACTTGGAGCTTACTGTGTAGGTGAGTATTTACCCATGTGTGCTTTTGTCATTTAGCCATTTACTTACTCTGGATAAATGATTGTTATTGATATAACATCCCTTCAGTGTCTACAATAGTAGAGACAATCCCATCCATATAATCCATTAATCCATTAATCACTTAATGTAATATTTATCTTTGTTTCCAGTAAGGATAAACACTACCTATACTACTGTCATACCAGAGACAACTACAACCACAGAAGCTACAACTGAAGGCACTAAAAGTACATTAGCAGAAATTACAACTAAAAAAACAACCACCGAAACAACAACCACGAATACTGCATCTGGTAACATAATGTGCTGTTATCTGTGGGATTATTGTTTTACATATTCATTACAGTTCTACTACAGTTGCAGAACTAGTTCCTTTGCAGACCATAATGTCATGTCAGAACAACTAGCAGTGACAGTTTGTGCTGTTTCTGAGAAGTTATTGGGTTCCTGTGCCTTATTGAAGGGCGCTGTGGGTGATTATTCATGTCTGGGAGAAGAGAGGAGACAAAATTATTTTAATATAATAATTAATCGAGTGGATCAAGTCCTACTTTTCATTAACTCAGATGCTACTGGAACATGACTCCATGTGTTGTGTTGTAATATTGTATTTCATCTATCTGTGCTTTTCTTAGATCCTTGTTCTGAGCTCAGTTGCTCTGAAGAGGAAAGTTGTGGGATGAAAAATGGTGTTTATGGCTGTTTGTGTAAAAAGGACCATCACAGACCACAACCAGACTCTGACTCTTTCGGTTCGTATCACTCCACAACTAAATGTGAAATATAAATTTTTTGGCAACACTTACAGTCCGGAAAGTACTGTGTAAGTAAAGCGAATTTACAGCTTAACTTTCGGTAATTATAGTGTAACTATAAAGTACGTACGTGTAGGTATAAGGGAACAATATGTAATATTTGGGTAATAAAGGGATAACTATCAGGAAAATTAACAAATTATTTATACTGAAAGTATTTTTAATCCGTATAGTTACAGGGTAAGTGTGAATCTGAGGGCTGTAAATTAAAGTGGTGTTTGTTCCCCTCTTGTTTCATGTAGTTACAGGGTAAGTACAAAAAAACGTACACAATCTGATATCACTTTCAAAACAGGTTTATAACACTTCTTAATTAATTTCTCTTGCTTGGCTTCTCCTCCTCTTGTTCCTCTTCTTTTTCGTTCTTGCCACAGATGAATCTTAAGATGGAATCCTATGTCTCTAGCTATTCTGTATATTATGTATTTAAAGAAAAGACACTACATCCAGAAATGTCCTCACCGTTTACTCGTCTTTTACCCTCATGCCATCCGAGATGTATATGACTTTCTTTCTTCAGATGAACACAGAAAAATAAATAATCTCTGATAATGAAAACACATTTGGGTTCCTAAAAGTTGAAGCATCAAACAGCACATACAGCAATAACTACAGTAATCCATACGACCCCAATGGATGAATCAATGTCTTCTGAAGTGAAACAATAAGTGTTTGCAAGAAGTAGACTATCACTTCCAACCAACAGTCATCTGTGTGTGAATGAGAGGGTAATGTCATGCTTGACGTAACTTGAAGCGTGACGTAAGCGTGCCGAGGAATTCTGGTCACGCGGATGTCAGATGCATCAGTTTTTTTTTAAATTAATGCTCACAGCAGTTAACAAACAATAACATAATATATGATAATAGCAATGAGAAACAAACAAGACAGGAAGACAGAGACGCCAGTTCTAACGCTGGAGAAAGCTTAAAGCTTCACGTTGCTCTTTCATGTTGCACGCGCTGGTAACAGCTGGTCAGAAGCTAAAAGTTTAGTCAATTATGAGAGCATTTCTGGTGTACATTTTCTTTTAATAAATAGTAATACAGAATAGCAAAAGACATGGGATTCCTTCAGTGGAAATAATGAAAAAGAAGAGGAGAGAAGCCAAGCAAGAGAAACAAAAAAGGGACAAAACGTGCTTCTTTCTGTCAAGACATTAGTATTTGAAATGAAAAGTTTATTTAAAATTTTTTATAAATGAATAAGAAGTGTCGTAAATCTGTTTTTAAAGTTTCGGAGTGATATCAGATTGTGTACGTGTTTTTATTGTACTTACCCTGTAACTACATGAAACAAGAGGGGAACAAACACCACTTTAAATTACAGCCCGCAGATTTACACTTACCCTGTAACTACACGGATAATTACCTCTTAATTAAAAATTACTTACAGTATAAATGATTTGTTAATTTTCCCGATAGTTACCCCTTTATTCCCCAAATATTACATATTGTTTCCTTATACCTACACATACATACTTTGTAGTTACACTATAATCACTGAAAGTTACGCTGTAAATTTGTTTTACTTAGGCAGTACTTTCCGGGCTGTAATCTAAAGCGTTACCAAATTTTTCAGTCATTAATTACCTTTGTTTATTTCTCTCAGATTTCTCAGAAACCTGTGAAAGCAGCTCTGGCTCCATGTCTGTGTCTCGCTGTCAGCTCTTTGAGGCTGGTTTTCCAGCTGATGTCTTACACCTCAATGATCCCAGCTGTAAAGGAACGGTCCGGAATGGCAGAGTGGAATTCAATTTTGATAACGATGAACACATCTGTGGTACAAATCTTGTGGTAGGATATATTACACACAATGCTATTCAATGTGCTATCATCTCAGATTGTCACTGAATGTTTGGTTAAAAAAAAACCCTGAAAGAATATTCTTTTTTATCATATGTGTGATGCCAATTAAAAAGAAAGAAAGGAAGAAAGCAATAGTTCTCTTTGACAACTTATAATGTTCACTCTCAAGAGACTCCAGACATGATCAGTGTTTTAGGCAAATCTCTTCTGTTATACATAATGAAGGGCTGCCAACTTATGAGTTCAGCATGGAGTGAGAATTACTTCTGTGGATCGTTTCCTTGCATCACAAGAAGTGTATTGTTATTGTCAGCATTTGGTAACTGAACATCATTTCATTAGGTTTACTGACAACATGTTACAATATTTACACATGGTACAATGACTGGCACTGTGTTTTTATCATGAGATTATGTAAAATAATTGAGATGAGAGGGAGAGAGGCTGACTACTCAGCAAAAAATTATGTAATAGAGTTGTGTATTTCCCCCGATTGGTCTGAATAACTCGCTGCTGCTCAGTGCTGCCTGCTCTGTCTTGTCTGTCGTCATGTTGTCTGTCTTCTTTGCTCTGTGATGTGTGGCGTGAGAAGAGTGTCAGTTGTGTGAGAGTTTACTCTTTAGATTGTGGGTAAAATATTTGACATACTCAAATATTATATCTGTGTTCCATCAGGCTAACAGCACCCACTTCATCTATAATAACTTTATTCTGGGGACACCGAGGTCAGAAGGTCTCATCAGCAGAGAGAAAATCCTGAAGCTTTCTTTCAGCTGTGCTTATCCTCAAACACAAACACTTTCCATGAATGTGGAGATCAACCCACTGGAGAGGTGGGAATCTTAAAGCAGGAAAAACGTGTGCAGTAAATACGTGTGCGTCTCAAAAAATTTGAATATCGTGAATTTTTTTTCGTCATTTAATTCAGAAAAGTAACACTTTCACATATTCTAGATTCATTAGATGTAAAGTAAAATATATCAAGCCTTTTTATTTTATTTTGATGATAATGACTTACAGCTCATGAAAATAAAAATCCAGTATCTCAAAATATTAGTATATTTTCTTAAGATAAATCAAAAAAGGATTTACAATAATTTACTGTGGCATTTCTGAGGCATTATTGAAGCCCAGGTTCCTTTGGTCCTTTTGGCCTTGAGCTCATCTGTATTGTCTGTTTGGGTGTTTCTAATCTTCCTCTTGACGATATCCCATAGAGAATCTATGGGGTTCAGGTCAGGCGAGTTGGGTGGCCAATCAAGCACAGTATATCATGGCGTGCAAACCAGTTAGTAGTTTTTGCACTGTGGGCAGATGGTAAGGCCTGCTGGAAAAGGAAATCAGCATCTCCATCAGCAGATGGAAGCATGAAGTACTCTAAAATCTCCTGGTTGACGACTGCGTTGACTTTGGACTAACATCAGCAGATGACATGATGGCACCCCAAATCATCACGGACTGTAGAAAACTTCACATTGGACTTCAAGCAAGTTGAATTCTCTACCTCTCCACTCCTCTTGGGACCTTGATTTCCAAATGAAATGCAAAATTGACCTTCATCTGAAAAGTGGACTTTGGACCACTGAGCTACAGTCCAGTTCTTTCTCGCCTTAGCCCAAGTAAGACATTTCTGATGTTGTCTCTGGTTCAGGGGTGGCTTGGTACTAGGAATGTGACAGTTGTAGCCCATTTCCTGAAGACGTCTGTGCGTGGTGGCTCTTGATGCACTGACTCCAGCTTTAGTCCACTCCTTGTGAAGCTCTTCCAAGTTCTTGAACCGGCTTCGCTTGACAATCTTCTCAAGGATGTGGCCATCCCTGTTACTTGTGCACCTTTTCCTGCCACACTTTTTCCTTCCAGTCAACTTTCCATGAATATGCTTTGATACAGTGCTCTGCAAACAGCCAGCTCTTTCAGTGATGACCTTTTGTGGCTTAACCTTCTTGTGGAGGGTGTCGATGATCATCTTCTGGACGACTGTCAAGTCAGCAGACTTTCCAATGATTGTGGTTGAGAGTACTGAAATAGACCAAGAGATATACAGCATTTGTACTCTATGAATGGTAATATAATCATATTTGAAATGAAATATTCTAATATTTTGGATACTTTTTTTTGTGTGCTGTAGGCCGTAATTATCGTCAACCATAAAAAAAGGTTTGAAACATTTTAGTTTGTGTTACGAGTCTAGAATATATTACATTTACACTTTCTTAAATAACTCTAGAAAAATATTGCACTTTTCCGTGATTTTTTGAGATGCATTTGTATATGCAAATATACTCCAAGAATATACAGTATATGGTGTGCACTTAAAATAAAGTTCTGTGTACATTT
Source organism: Rhinogobio ventralis (assembly GCA_039654625.1). NCBI lineage: Eukaryota > Metazoa > Chordata > Actinopteri > Cypriniformes > Gobionidae > Rhinogobio > Rhinogobio ventralis. The sequence continues at coordinate 34,343,657 of CM077212.1, read as the reverse complement.
TTGTATTTGCCACAACTCAATCTATAATTAGAAATTTAGATATTTTTTTTGAACATTTCATCAGCATTGTGCACAAGACTCTTCCCGCTGGTGAAGGCAGATATCGGGTCCGGATGATTCCATATCAGGATGAGGAGTTTACCCGGCCCTTCACTGGTAGAGTGGATGCAGAGCTCGACCAGGAGATGCATGTGGAAGTTCGTGTTGAGGGGGTTGACAGCCGCCAGTTTGCCCTGGTGATGGACACGTGTTGGGCTACACCTGTGAATGACCCTGATTACAGCCTCCGCTGGGATCTCATCCTTTCAGAGTAAAGCTGTGATTTTTTTTAATTTTTTATTCTTTTAAGCTTAGCCGTAACTCGATGCAACACTTTTACTAAATAAATTGTAATCATATCACTTCAAGGATTACCTTAGATACTTTGTCTTTCAATATTTCAGAATTAAAGCACACGATTCCATTTTGAACATGGAATGCAAATGTGTGATGATTTACAGGAGATCACTTTTGTATTGAATGATTCAAATGAAAGAATTTGTCATTATTGATATTCTCAGGTGTCCCAATCCAAATGACGCCACAGTGGAGCTGCTGCAGAACGGCGTCTCCACATCCAGCCGTTTCTCCTTCAGGATGTTTATCTTCACTGCAAACTCCACTAATCTTTACCTGCACTGTGCTGTTCACCTTTGCCTTCGGTCAAGCAATCGCTGCCCAGCGGTCAGTTTACAAAACCTCTAATAATGATGTTTTATGAGTAATTGATATTAAATGTAATGGATCACTTTAAAAATATAAAAATAACTGTTAAATTCTATATTAGAACTTTGATCAAATGTTTCAGTGTCACTGTGTACAGCTGTTAAAATACCTGTTTTTGCTGCCCTCTGCTGGAGACTTTCCTTTGTTTCATGTTAGTTCAGAGATATTTAACAGGGATTCACACAGCTGGATTTTGCTCTTTTCTCTATCAGGACTGTGACTCTGGACACCAGCGGAGAGAGGGCAGGTCTCTGGACTTCCATGACAGTGCTTCCATATCCATGGGTCCTCTGGTGTGGTCTGAAGGGAAGACAGGTGAACATTTCATTTATTTTAATCATTTGTAATAAAGGTTTCTGATGATTTCTGTCATGATTACATTATATTTCACTGCATTGCATTATATTCCCTGTTCACAGATAAGTGGGTCCCAGACCAAGTGAAGGAATCTGAGGCTTCTTGTCTGTGTGCTTCTCTGATGCTGTTACTTGTTCCTCTGATGAGTGTCCTGACACACTTTTAGTTTAGCACCACAGAATTTACATGCCTGTTGTCTAATGCCATTTTAATAAATGTGGTACTGATGTCACACTGGTTTTGGGTTTCTGATTGTTTCTTTGTCATAGATGCTGTGTGTAGCCTCTGATTGTTCACTTACAAGCACCAAAATGAATTATTAGATAAATTATTAAATTAATTTATCAGTCACAATTGCTATATACTACGTTAGTCATTAGTTGTTTACTTAAGAGGACATGCTATAATAAATAAAAAATAATACATTTATGTTCACTATTCAAATCATGCAAAAGAATTAAAAGGACTTGTTCTACGATTCCTTTCAGTTCTATAAAAATTTAAAATTAAAATGCTTATGTTGCAGTTCAAGGAAGTATTTCTATAACAGTCTTTCAGAAATAGAAAGATGATCTAGTCCACAAGATGAAGACATCAATTCCATCACTGCGGTATTTTTAACCATCTTTTTAATTGTTAATAATATCAAACTGATTTGTGTAACTGGATCAGACAGGATGGAAAGTTTTAGAAAGAAAAAAAAACATTTCAATTCATTTCCAATTAAAATAATATTCCTAATAAATAATTTTTAGCTTTTAACTGTGAATTCAATTCACATTTATTTATTTATAGCGCTTTTCACAATACATTTTGTTTCAAAGCAGCTTTACACAAAATGCCTGCGTCTACATTACAATTTAAAGTGGTTTGTTATCAGAGGAGACCGTGTCCAAGTTATGTTCATATTTCAGAAATCTACATTTCTAAGATAAATCTTGCAGTTAGCTAACATCATGTATTAATTTTAGGCAGAAACAATTAGCTCATTGAAGTAGTAATTACAAGTTGTGAACATAATGATTACAATATATAGAAAATGTTGCATTGGTGCATGTTGATTCAGAGTTTTCTCGCAGGAGTTGGAGTTGTCTCTTCACAGGTGTTGGTCATCTGAAGTCTTCATAAGAGGCTGTGTGGTGTAGTGTAGTTTATCAAATACACTACATGAGAAGGAATACTACAGGCCGGCCACTGGATCCAAACTGGAGCTGACAGACTCTCTAGTTACCTCAGGATGGACATCCCGAGATGGAAAATAATTAGTGTAGCTTTTGTTCATAACATTTCACGCAACGATAATGCATTTGATCTGATATATCTGGAGTACAAGGTTATGAGATGTATTATGAGAATGCTTGGCTAAAGAGATGCGTCTTTAATCTAGATTGAGTCTGAGCCCTGAACATTACCAGGAAGGCTATTCCAGAGTTTAGGAGCCAAGTGTGAAATTGCTGTCCCTCCTTCAGTAGATTTAGATATCCTAGGTACAACCAAAAGTCCAGAGTTTTGTGATCATAAAGAGTGTGATGGATTGTAGGCGATAGAAGATCAGTTAAATACATAAGAGCTAAACCATTTAGGGCCTTATAGGTCAGTATCAAGACTTTTTGATACAGAGCTTAATAGTAACCAGTGTAGAGTTGATAAAATTGGTGTTATATGATCATATTTAGCTCACTCTAGCAGCTGTTTTTTGGACTAATTGTAGCTTGTTTGAGGATGCAGGATGACCAGCTAGTAAAGCATTACAGTAATCTAGTCTAGAGGTCATGAATGCATGAACTAACTTTTCTGCATCAGAAACCGATAGCATGTTCTGGAGCATAGTGATGTTTCTGAGGTGGAAGAAGGCTGTTTTTGTAACATTTGAAATATGATTTTCGAAAGACAAGTTGCTGTCTAATATAACACCCAAGTCTTTAACTGTAGAGGATGAAGTAACAGTACATCCGTCTAAACGCAAATTGTGTTCTAAGAGATTTTGTGTACAGGTTTTTGGTTAAATAACCTCAGTCTTATCTGAATTTAATAGAAGAAAACAGTTTATATCTTTAGCACACTCTGTCAACTTGGATAATTTAGAGATTTATTTAATATATAACTGAGTATCATCGGCATAACGGTGGAAACTAATTCCATGTTTTCTCAATATTATCAAGCGTCAGGCCTGGTCAGGGGTCATCGGCTGGTTGGTGCGGGTCGGCGGAGGCGCTGGCCAAAGACGTCAAATCAGAGGAATCTTTCTCAAAATTTGCCTCAGATGGCCAAATCGTGCCCAAAATCATACAGCGTGAACCTGGTTTAAGTTGATATTCTAATCATATTTTTTACCAAGCACATTTGACCAATTCCAAAGCACATCAATCTTACTATGAAGAGAATCATTTATAGATGATATGTAATATGCCTTGTATTCAGTAATGTATAATAATTAGGCAGTTCTCTGTTTCTAAAACACCTTGTATTTCTGGAGACTCAGTTCTGGAAAATGGTGACACTGGAGACTAAAGGGTTCCTGGTTGCTTTACGCTTAATTCATTCTTCATTCTTAAAGTGTTTTACAGTCTTTTCTTCTCAACCGTTTTTTTGCATGAGAATCAGGGGATACGATAGAGACACAGAGAATCAGGGGAGACGATGGAGACAAAGAGAATCAGAAGAGACGATGGAGACACAGAGAATCAGGAGACAGGTAAGTAGAAACAGGTAGGTGAGTCTTTACTCTAATAAGACCAGACAAAGTGACTGTGTGAGGTGTGTGCTTATATGTGTCTGTGGTGATGAGAAGATGAGGTGCAGGTGCAGGGGTTAGAATTCTGGTGACATCGAACGCTGTGATTGGATGACGCTGGAGCCTGGCTGATCTCTGACAATAGTTACAATGACTTTTTTGTAATTCAGATTTATTTCTGTCAAAGAAGTGAATATATTGTTATATACAGCTGGAAGTTTTTCGTATTTTGTGGAAAGAGAGCATGATTGCATACAGAAAGACTGTAGAAACTGCTAGATCTGCTTATTTCTTGACTCTCTTAGAAGAAAACGAACACAACCCTAGGTATTTATTCAATACAGTAGCTAAATTAACTGAAAATAAAGCTTCAACTTCTGATGTTTGTAAACAGCACAGCAGTAATGACTTTATGAACTACTTTACGTGCAAGATTGATAATATTAGGAAAAAAATTATAACCATGCAGCCATTTACTACAGTATCACATCAGACAGTGCATTGTAGTGTCACTGAGGAACAATTACATTAACTGCCATAGGAGAAGAAGAATTGGCTAAACTCGTTAAATCATCAAAATCAACAAATCAATCTCAAATCTACCCTTTTTGTCAAAAATACTAGAAAAGGCAGTGTCCTCACAATTATGCTCCTTTTTAGAAGAATTGGTATTGCTGAGGATTTCCAGTCAGGATTTAGACCGTATCATAGTACTGAGACTGCTCTCATCAGAGTTACAAATGATTTACTCTTATCATCCGATCGTGGTTGTATATCTCTGTTAGTGTTACTCGATCTTAGTGCTGCATTCGATACTATCGACCACAACATTCTTTTGAATAGACTCAAGAATTATTTTGGCATTGGTGGAATTGCATTGGCGTGATTTAAATCATACTTATCTGACCGTTATCAGTTTGTAGCAGTAAATGAGGAGATGTCACACCGATCACAAGTTCAGTATGGAGTACCGCAGGGCTCAGTTCTAGGACCTTTGCTTTTAACCCTGTACATGCTACCACTGGGAGATATCATTAGGAAGCATGGCGTTAGTTTTCATTGTTATGCTGTAAAATGTTAAATGTAATGCTGACGATACTCAGCTCTATATTTCTTCAGGCCCTGACGAAACTTACCAATTCACAAGATTAACGGAATGCATAGCTGATATAAAAAATTGGATGACTAGTAATTTCCTGCAACTTAATTCAGTTATATTAGCCCGGTTCTGTCAACACTGCATTGGCTCCCTATTAAACATTGCATACATTTTATAATCTTGCTAATCACTAAATGGTTTATCTCCCCAGTACTTGAGCGAGCTCTTAACGCATTATACTCCATCACGTCTATTGCGGTTTCAAATCTCTGGCCAGTTGATAATACCTAGAATATCAAAATCAACTGCAGGCGGTCGATCCTTTTCCTATTTAGCACCTAAACTCTGGAACAGTCTTCCTAGCATTGTTCGGGAAGCAGACACACTCTGTCCGTTTAAATCTAGACTAAAAACGCATCTCTTTACTATGCCATACACATAGAACATTATCAATTTCTATTATTCAAATTAGTTAAATGATTGTTAGGCTGCATTAACTAGGTCAGCCGGAACTGGGAACATTTCCCATAACACCTGATGTACTCGTTACATCATAAGAAGAATGGCATCTACGCTAATGTTAGTCTCTCTGTTTATCCCGAGGTTTACCGCAGTCAGCCGGATCCGGGCCGTATCCAGATCAGATGGTGGACCTGCGCCTGGACATGACCAACTCATCCCTAAAATGTCTGCAGAGACCGTGTCAATTAAACTCCACCCTGTAAATGCTGCATCGACACGACATCCTCATTAAACCCGTCTCCGGTGTGACGAAACTTTCGAATAATTTTATGCATAATCTTGATTTGTAATGTTGCCAGAATCATAATCATATATTATTTGTTTGTCGGCCAGAGGAGAACTGGCACCCCGACTGTCTGGTTTCTCCCAAGGTTTTTTTCTCCATTCTGGCCCTGAAGGAGTTTTGGTTCCTTGACACCGTCGCCTTTGGCTTTTGGCTTGCTCAGTTGGGGACACTAAATATTCAACTATATTACTGATCTGCCAGCATTGACACTATATGATAAATGAATTGAGCTTTATAACATCACAGTTTTCACCAGAGCAGCTTTACAGCTGAATCAAATTCTGTTGCATTATTTTCCTGTTAACACAATGATTTGGCATTGCAAAAAGCACTATATAAATAAAGGTGACTTGACTTGACTTATTAATAGCCATGTCATGTTCTTCTTACTTATTGTGAGTGATAATACAGTTACTAACCTCTATAAATGCATCATGGATGACTTTAAGTAAAATGAAAACATAGGATGCAATTTTCCTAAAGCAAATGTTAAGAAATCATGAAGATGTGCTCATAGATTAAGTTGTTTATTTGTAAATGTAACTAATGAACAATAATTCCAACAATAATGAACATGTAATAAAATAATTAAGAAAAAAAACCCACAGAAATAATTAATTCAAACAGTTGAAAACATGTATCTTTTTTTAATGTTACATACTAGCAAAACACTGCAACAATATGTTTTAAAGTATAATTTCAAACTGCTATAAGCAATACCATGCATATGGCTGAGGAGATATAGATTTTAACAAATCAAAATTACCATTTATGATGCAAACATTAGCCATTAAAGACATGATTGATAACTAATTGGTGTCTCTGGAACTATTTTATATTTGACCATTTATAAATAATTATGAGCATGTGCAATGATAAAGCAAATGCATGATTTATAAGTAATTATAAAAATAATATAAATGTAACTATAACTGTTCTTATAATGCAGTATAGGTCTTAATGAGTCTTTACAAATATTTAGAAGTTACTATTCTATCATTACTATTATATAAATGCAGTGTAAGTATAAATGGGGTTATAATTCATTATAAGCATCGTCTTCATAGTAAGTGTTTTTATTTCAGTATTAATTTCCTTTAATATATATTTAGATGTCAACACCATTTCACTGACGGTTTCATCTGTAAGTCCAGATACTATCACTGGGTCCAGCATCACCTTGAGTAAGTTTTTATAGTTATTTATAAATGAATATATGAGGGTTATTAAAGGTAATCACAAAAATCACAAAAGGGCAATTAAAATGGCACATTTTGCATGGACCTTTAGTATCGCTATTGCTCAGTCATGTTGTGTATGAATGGTTTAAGAATCTCATGATTGTTACTGTGTTCGACTGGTTCACATTCACACTTGTGAAGCTCATTGAAATATAACTGGTCTTTTTTGATCTCACTAACAGGTGATGACCCGTGCAATAAGTACAACATACTCGACAACCAATGGAGAAGCACACTCAATTATGAGCCTGTGTATAGAATATACGAACATGATGACACTCGTGTAGAATGGGATGGCTGGTATCGACTCTTAATTAATGGATCAAGTGCTCAGATGCCTGAGTGGTGTATGTCTTACATGACATGTGGAGGTTTTAGTTCTCTGTGGCTTGGTGGCTCTCATCCTCGACTGGAAGATGGAGTTGTTACTCATGTAATTTATGGTACTCGCTATTATCAGTGCAGTCACTACAGATCCGACCCAATCCAAGTCAAAGCTTGTCCTGGAAATTTTTATGTCTACAAATTTACCAGACCACTTTTAATCCCAGCTCCTGTATATTGTGCAGGTACATGAATTTGTATTGAGGTTTGTATATTATTACCTTGAATCCATTTAATCTGCAGTATATAATGTTCTCTTTTTCATAATAGTGCCTTTCTCTACTCCAAGTGTCGACCCCTGCTACAGCTATACCAGTCTGAATGAGACTTGGAGAGCCATAGACCATTCTGACATCGGCATGTGTGATTATAATGTGGACTGGAATGGCTGGTACAGGCTGGCATACAAAGATCGAAATGCTAAGATGCCAGAATCATGTGTTAATCAGAACATGTGTGGCACTTGTTCCCCAGTGTGGCTCAACGGATCTCACCCACAGCTGGAAGATGGAGTGGTCACCCATCAGGTCTGTGTCTCCTCATGGAATGGCTGCTGTTCTTATGCATCTCACCCTATTAGAGTCAAAGCCTGTTCAGGAAATTACTATGTTTATGAGTTTGTCAAGCCACCATTGTGTTCAGCTTACTGTGCAGGTAGAATTAATCATATACACTTTTTATTAACTTTGTAGTATTTTTTGAAAATGAGTGACATTAACAGAAATCATTTTCATATCAGATGTCAGAGGCCTTAATGAGACGTCAGCCACTGGTAAAGTAACAGTATACAATTTTTTGTCATGCATTTCCATAACATATAAAGTTACTCTGCACACCCCCCCCCCAAAAAAAAATTTATTACACTATTACACAACTAATAACTTTGTAATTAAATGAATAAAGACGAGTTTCGAGTTGGTGTGTTTCCCATTTATTTCTACACATGAACTTACATTATACTGACTCTTTTATTTATATTTTTAATAAGTGGCATTACTGACCTTAATTGTACATCATTCTGAAAATAATTTTAGTTTATGCCCTTGTTGTATCATTTCATTCATTCTGTGTTTCCCCCCTTTAGACCCCTGTGCCAAACTCAACTGCACAGAGGATGAATGGTGTGGAGAGAAAAACGGCGTCTATGGCTGTTTGTGTAACAGGAACCAGACCAGACCAGATTCTTTTGGTGAAACTACAACTAAATGTTCTACAACTAAAATAAAAATTAATACATGGTTTTCTGCTATTAATTTGTTTTTATTATTGTTATTTATTCCGACCATCTTTTGTCTCTTTTTCCCTCTCAGATTTCTCAGAAACCTGTGAAAGCAGCTCTGGCTCCATGTCTGTGTCTCGCTGTCAGCTCTTTGAGGCTGGTTTTCCAGCTGATGTCTTACACCTCAATGATCCCAGCTGTAAAGGAACGGTCCGGAATGGCAGAGTGGAATTCCATTTTGATAACGATGAACACATCTGTGGTACAAATCTTGTGGTAGGATATATTACATATATGCTATACATAAATGCATATCATTGCAAATCTCTTTCTACTGATACACTCACTCATTTAGATTTTTCTGTTGCAGTTTCTAATGTTTATTTAAAAACGCTGCTTTTACATTAAGTTTTACATCTAAAGAAATACAAAGTTCTGTCATGAAACTCTAGATGGGGCAGGCTAATAGGTCCTTTAACTACCTGTTCATAATCACATCGTCATCTTTAGGGCACAGCTGATTGGTTCCTGCTGTATCAGTAGCCAATGTGCTTGCGTGCTCAACCTTCAAATACTCGGGTAGCATTTGCTATAGCAGTGCAGCGTGCTTTCAGAAACCTTTTACCTTTTGCTGCTCCACCTGTATTGTCATACTCATTACCATGCCAAACACTTCGAGCGTTATGACAGAACTAGTTCTTTTGACAGCTTTTCATTCTCAAGAGATTTCATATCAATGATTTAGACAAAGCTATTTGGAAACACTTTACAATAAGGTTCAACAAATAACCCTTTTTTTAATAACCCACTTAAAAGTGTTTATTACTAAATGCTAAAAATTAATAAATGTAAATGAAATTTGCATTTTCAATCCTGTAAAAACAGCACTACTTCCTGCGCCCGTTCACCAACACGTCTCTAGACTGTGTAGAGAGGGTTTTCAGTGTCATGTTCATTTGTTACTGTATTTGCTCATCTTTGTTAACGTTAGTTAATAAAAATACAGCTGTTCATGTTTTGTTCATGTTAGTTCACAGTGCATTAACTAATGTTAACAAGATTTTAATAAAGTATTAGTAAATGTTGAAATTAACATTAACAAAGATAAATAAATGCTTTATTAGTGCAGTTCATTATTAGTTCATGTTAACTAATGAACCTTATTGTAAAGTGTTACCAGCTTTTTAAAGGAACACTTTAAAACAATACAAACAAAAGGCTCCAACTCTAGAGTTGAACAGTTAAGTTTTACTGTTTTTGAATCCATTCAGCCGATCTCCGGATCTGGCGGTAGAACTTTTAGCATAGCTTAGCACAGATCATTGAATCTGATTAGACTGTTAGCATCTCGCTCAAAAATGACCAAAGACTTTCTATATTTTGTGAAAAAGTACAACTTGTAGTTTTAACAAAAGCCCTGTTACTTGCTGTATGCTTTTGCTGGAAAAAATTGGAGAGATCTTGGTACAGGGAACAAACCAACAAAATACAATTTGACGTTCAAATAGTATATTTGTTGTCCACAGGCTAACAGCACCCACTTCATCTATGATAACTTTATTCTGGGGACACCGAGGTCAGAAGGTCTCATCAGCAGAGAGAAAATCCTGAAGCTTTCTTTCAGCTGTGCTTATCCTCAAACACAAACACTTTCCATGAATGTGGAGATCAACCCACTGGAGAGGTGGGAATCTTAAAGCAGGAAAAACTAATGCACAAAATAAAAATTTAGTAAATGTGAATACACAAAACAATGTGCAACATATTACATGCACATTGTCTGATTCCATTTTAATGGTTGTGGAACCGATGCCACACTGGTTGTGGGTTTCTAAATGTTTCTTTATTGCATATCCATTACTTTAAATGGCATAATTAATTAATTATTATTTGATCATTTACTGTAATTGTTATATACTACACCAGTCTTATTTTACTTAAGAAGATGTGCTACAATAATAATAAAGACAATTGGATTAATGTTCAGAATGATCAGAATGATTAAGGTCATTCCTGGTTTATTTTCCCTTCTATAACTTAAAAAAAAAAATTCAATTAGCAGTTCAATCAAAAGCAGTTCAATTAAAGACTGGCTTTCTGACTTTCAGAAATAGTAAAACTACAATATGTGATATTGTGATGTAGCTTAATGATTTCCTTCTTAAACTTGCAGAGTCTGCTGTTGTGAGCATTAAGACACTCAGGTCTGCTGAGGAAATCTCTTTAAATTATGCTGTTTACACTAGTCAGATCTGTGGTCAGAGCACCGGTTTTGATACTGTGCTGTTTTCTTAGCAATTGGTGCCATTCATGCGCTTGACCATCAGATCGCTGTGGTCTGTAAAAAGTTTCTGTCTGACGTTAGCATAACTTCCAGCATTACATGTCCAGTATAACAAGTTCAATTCAATTCACATTTATTTGCAATGCACATAGTTTCAAAGCAGCTTTACAGAAAATGCAGGTTTCTGATATTTTGTTATTTGAGTTGAGTGTGGCCAAGTAATGTCCATATGACAGAAATATGATAACAAAAACCATGCAGTTAGCTAACATCATGTCTTCATTTAGGCAGAAACATTTCATGGGAGTGTTTGTTTGTCTCAATTGATAGCCGTTTATAGACATTATAATTATTGTGCAATTGTGCACTGGTGCGCAGTCATGTTGGGACAGGAAGTAGGGTGCGCAGTGAGAATGGTCTCACTGAACTCACTCAATGCCAGGCAGAGTTGTTTTTCTTGTTCATGTTTTGCGTTGTATGTTTGTATGGGAGTGTTTGTTTTTCTCAATTGATTAGAATTATCAGCCCTGTTTCCCTTTTGGCATTCTTTATGACTGACTGGTTTTAAAGTAATTATTTTAGCCACTTGTGATAATGTCTATAAACGGCTATCTAATTTATCATTGTGTATGATAATAGAGAACAAAATAAAAACACTGTTAATGCAGTGGCGACACTCATGTTAGGCCTACTTGGTTCTGGGGGAAATTTCATTAACTGGTTGCATTTACTAGAAAAAAAGTCTACATTCAGTAATTAACAACTGCACGTTAGTGACTTAAGAGAATTTGCAGCATCATTGTCTGAAATCCACCATACATAAATATGCTGTAGTTCAGAGGAGATAGCTGAAGAAGATTCAATACAATTAAAACTTGGCTGACATTTGTCAGTGCTGCACACTCATATAATATTTGAGAATAATAAAGGAAAAAAAATGGTCCATCAATTTACTGGATTGTTGTGGTAATTGCTGCAATCTCATGTGAGTGACCGGTTGCTGTAAATGGTGTAAAAAAAAAAAAGAGAACAGACTCATGAATTAAAAAAAAAATAATGATGTACATTGACATATTATTTATAGAACAGCGATAAGCCTAAGTGTGAACTGATATTAGGCTAATATTGTAGATCTACCACTGTGTTGGGTTTTGCTCAATACTATGTGGAAGAAGCAAAATAATTTAGTAATTATAATATTACTGCGTGGTGAACCTATGATAACTCATATTTAAAGAACTATTGCTTTGTATTGTTGGCCAGATAAAATGGCAGAGAAAGGAAAAATGGACACAAGATCATCTATGGATATTTTTTTTCCTCACACAAACGCATCGCTTTGCACCAGAAGGCCTTTATTAACCCCCCGGAGCCGTGTGGAGCACTTTTATAATGGATGGATGCACTTTTATGGACTTCAAAACAGAAACAGCCATTCACTGCCATTACAAAGCTAGGAAGAGCCAGGACATTTTTAACATAACTCTGATTGTGTTCGTCTGAAAGAAGAATGTCATATACACCTAGGATTGCTTGAGGATGACTAAATCATGGGCTAATTTAATTTTTGGGTGAACTATCCCTTTAACAGACAATCTATTATAAATTCTACAAGAAGTTAGTCAAAATGTACCGCAATAAATACAATAGAACGTGATGAATTCTAGTAAAGGTGCTCACGAGTAGTTCAAAATGCTTTCTAATTTATGTTGGTGCAGGATGATTTTTTCTTCTCTTTTTAGTTTATGTGTCTGTTTAGATCACGTTTGACTTTATCTATAGCGTTTTAAAGCGGTAAATTCTCAATAGTATTCAAATGGGTTGCAGATTTTATCATTAGCGACACGATAGGAACGGCTCACACAAATCTTTTAACACTCTTGGAGCGTGCCGATGAACGTGCACAGACCATGTGGTGATTTGCGCGCTTATGGACAATTAAATAAACCGGGCATCAGTCATATTGCGCTGATAGCTGGTGCGTTCAGTTCGTACGGGAACTTGAAGCCTTGTTAATACTCGACGCGTCCGCACGATGCTTCGGAGTGGACGGTAGTGCGCGTTGAGAGCGCGAGACGCCATTTCGCGTGGCGGTGTGCAGCGCATTTTTTGTAACTTTCCGCGCGACTCCGCATCCGAAGATGCACGAGTTCGAGGCGAATCTAGCCGAGCATGACGTCTTATCACACTGGCACCAAGTTTGCACGTACAAATTAGTAGCTTGTATTTACAAAATGAGCCTACAAAAGCAGAAATAAGCCCTTTTATTGAAAATAAAGATCCATAAAAAAAAATCACAAAACTAAATGAAAATGTTTAGTGAAATTAAGAAAATATTTCAGAGATTGTTAATTCAGTTGTATACATGTGTACATACATTTTGATCTAATGTCACAAGAAATAATATCAACATTTACTGAGTTTTACATGATTCTTTTGTGGTGTGGTTTTTGGTGAAGTGTTTTTTGCTAAAATTGTCACCTGTGTACATTACTTCTTCTCACCACTGTTTCCTGATGGTTTATAGAACAATTACTCCAGGTCGCCCTCTGTCGTTTTAAAGAAAATTACAATGGCGAGCGCGTCAAGTATAAACGCCTCGTTCGTTTGGGGAGGAGCGTGCGCAGTCAGCTGAGGCTCGCGCTGCGGAGCCAGCCGAAAGTATAAACAAGGCTTGAGGCTTACAAATGCTCAGAGCGCGTGATATAATTAATTAATAGCATAATTAATTAATAGCATGATTCTATCTTTTCATTAACCATGGTACAAATATTGTACTTGCTTGTTCTGGTTATCGGAGGGTTTACCTAATCCCCATCCACCTGAAAACTACCCCTGTTTTCACTAGTTAAATGTCACAAAAAGGCTGTCATTTAAATGCAATTGTTGATATCAAGAAAAATGAAAGTTGAAATTCCAGTTTCACATATCAGAAATACAATTGTTTCTAGCTAAAATATTTTTTTTAATGATTTTTTATATACAATTGTCATCAATTACACTCACCTAAAGGATTATTAGGAACACCATACTAATACTGTGTTTGACCCCCTTTCGCCTTCAGAACTGCCTTAATTCTACGTGGCATTGATTCAACAAGCTGCTGAAAGCATTCTTTAGAAATGTTGGCCCATATTGATAGGATAGCATCTTGCAGTTGATGGAGATTTGTGGGATGCACATCCAGGGCACGAAGCTCCCGTTCCACCACATCCCAAAGATGCTCTATTGGGTTGAGATCTGGTGACTGTGGGGGCCATTTTAGTACAGTGAACTCATTGTCATGTTCAAGAAACCAATTTGAAATGATTCGAGCTTTGTGACATGGTGCATTATCCTGCTGGAAGTAGCCATCAGAGGATGGGTACATGGTGGTCATAAAGGGATGGACATGGTCAGAAACAATGCTCAGGTAGGCCGTGGTATTTAAACGATGCCCAATTGGCACTAAGGGGCCTAAAGTGTGCCAAGAAAACATCCCCCACACCATTACACCACCACCACCAGCCTGCACAGTGGTAACAAGGCATGATGGATCCATGTTCTCATTCTGTTTACGCCAAATTCTGACTCTACCATCTGAATGTCTCAACAGAAATCGAGACTCATCAGACCAGGCAACATTTTTCCAGTCTTCAACTGTCCAATTTTGGTGAGCTCGTGCAAATTGTAGCCTCTTTTTCCTATTTGTAGTGGAGATGAGTGGTACCCGGTGGGGTCTTCTGCTGTTGTAGCCCATCCGCCTCAAGGTTGTGCGTGTTGTGGCTTCACAAATGCTTTGCTGCATACCTCGGTTGTAACGAGTGGTTATTTTAGTCAAAGTTGCTCTTCTATCAGCTTGAATCAGTCGGCCCATTCTCCTCTGACCTCTAGCATCAACAAGGCATTTTCGCCCACAGGACTGCCGCATACTGGATGTTTTTCCCTTTTCACACCATTCTTTGTAAACTCTAGAAATGGTTGTGCGTGAAAATCCCAGTAACTGAGCAGATTGTGAAATACTCAGACCGGCCCGTCTGGCACCAACAACCATGCCACGCTCAAAATTGCTTAAATCACCTTTCTTTCCCATTCTGACATTCAGTTTGGAGTTCAGGAGATTGTCTTGACCAGGACCACACCCCTAAATGCATTGAAGCAACTGCCATGTGATTGGTTGATTAGAAAATTGAACAGGTGTTCCTAATAATCCTTTAGGTGAGTGTATATATATATATATATATATATATATATATATATTGGTCTCATCGAGCCAGACAACTTTCTAATTTACACTCTGATTAGCTCCGACCAACAGAAAGTCCGATATTTTGGTCTGAATGTGGATTATTTTTTTTTTTTTTTAAATCAGGCCCTGAATTTTAAACTACTACTCTTATTAACAGGGCAGTTTCACTACTATGCTGTGACTTAAACCCAGATTTAAATTCTAAAAAAATTTGATTATCAGTTAGAAAAGATTGAAGTTGTAAGAGCACTATCTTTTCCAACAGCTTAGAAATGAAATGTAAGGTGGATGACTGATAACTTCTTACAGCTTAATACTGATAAAACTGAAATCCTGTTGATTGGCCCTACATCACAGAATTTGCCACGAGATGACATTTTCATTGATATTGATGGTGTCCAGATTAGACCTTCAAAAACTGTGTGAAATCTGGGAGTATTGCTTGACTCCACGTTATCTTTCAACTCACATATTGGTCAGACAGTTAATTCATGCTTTTTCCACTTGTGAAATATTGTTTGTATCCACCGCTCCCTTAACTTTAGCGATGCTGAAACTGTTATTCACGCTTTTATAACCTCCAGATTGGACTACTGTAATGCCTTATACAGCGGCTTACCTATTAAAGCTATACATCGCCTCCAAATGGTGCAAAACTCTGCTGCTCGAGCCCTAACATTTAACAAAAAATCTGTACACATCACTCCCATCCTCAACCAACTTCACTGGCTTCCTGTGGCCAGTCGTATCCCGTTTAAACTGTTAGTTTAAGTCTATAAAGCCAGCCATGGCCATGCACCACAATACCTAGTTAGTGCAACCATATGTTCCTGCCCGGACCCTCAGATCCAGCAATGAAAACCTGCTTGTCGTACCTAAGTTTAAACGATGTGGGAGGAAGGGCTTTTAGTGTTATTGGCCCTAAACTATGGAATAAGCTGCCCCCGAATATCCGTAACGCACCTACTCTTCAGACTTTTAAGTCCCAACTTAAAACTCATCTATTCTCTTTGCTCAGTATATAATTATCTTTCTCTCACCTTCTCTGCCTTCAAGTGATCTCACACTTCTTCATGTTATGCTACATGGCTACTTATTGTATTAATGTTCTCTTTGATTCTATAACTTCTTTGTTGTTGTTGTCTATCTGTAGTTATTTGTTGTACACCTGCTTGTTTATTTGCTATAATGAACAGGCTGACTGTCTTTCTGACTGTAAATTGATTGTACTCTTGTACTCCATTGTGAAGCGACCTTGGGTTCTTGAAAGGCGCTATAAAAAATAAACATATTTATTATTATTATATTGGGTGAAGGTTTGCTAGGAAAGTAGCATCGAGTGAGGGTCTCTTTAGCACTGTTACTGGAAAGTTAATGTTAATGCACTGTTAATGGACAGTTAATATCTGTATATGGCAAATCTGAAGAAATCATTGCTGGAAATGAGTCTTCAGCATTTGGCCTTCTTTTTTATATTGAAAAGTTATTTACATTTAATCATTTAGCAGACTCTTATCCAAAGAGTTACAAATGAGTAGAGTAATAGAAGCAATCAGACCAACAAGGGGTAACAGCATGAAGTGCTGTAGCAAGTCTCTCTCCAAGTACACACAGCGGAGGCAGACAAGTGGAGTCAATACACCACTCCATTAAAGGAATAGTATACCCAAAAATGTAAATTTTATGTTTATCTGCTTACCCCCAGGGCATCCAAGATGTAGGTGTCTTTGTTTCTTCAATAGAACACAAATGAAGATTTTTAACTCCAACCGTTGCTGTCATATGTTGTCTTGTTTTGTGTAAGCACATGTCTTGTATTTTGTCATTTCTGGTCATATGCTTGTTATGTCTCCTGTCTATTGTCTAACCCCACCCTTCTTGTTACCTGATCACTGATTAATTTGCCCCACCTGTTCTCCCTCATCACCTGCCTTGCTTGTTACCTATTTAGTCTCCTTGTGTTTGCTGTGCTGTGCTGGTTCATTGTCTTTTGTTCCCTGCCTGATGTTTTGTTCCTGATTCCTTGGTTGCATTTCAGTTTGTTTAGTTTTCCCTCTCGTGGGTATTTTGCTTGTGTTTGTTTTTTTTTATTATTTAATAAAGAACCACCCTTTCTTCCTGCATTTGAGTCCTCGCTCCTTTTCACTCACACCAACCGTGACAGAACGAACCAGCCATTAGAGGACTCTGGACATCTTCCTTTTTCTGTCTCCCCCCACTGAACCCTCCAACCGTCTGCTACTCGCCAGTTATGTCAACTCTCATTACATCCGTCAGCAGGGGGCTGACGTGAGGGACTTCACCTGCATGCTCCTCATTGAGGTTGATCATATGGTCTACAGTGAGGCGGAGATTAAGAAGGTGTTTAATCTCTCTCTGGACATGCCTCTCAGCCTTGGGGGGGGGGGGGAGATGGAGAAGCTGGGGAATCTGGGATTCTGGGACTTTGTCTACCACGTCTACCATCTTGGAGAGCATGAACATCCACGTCCAGCAGAGTCCCAGCCCACTGACTGTTCCCTTCCATCTACAGTCAGTGGAGGCCCCAGCCCTCCGATTAGAAGGAAGAACAGGCCTTCCTCGTCGGTCACCTCCACTGAGGAGAATCCGACTTCGGGGGTAGGTAAGCCAGTGGTCCAGGAGGATCCGGCTTCGGCAGTCCCGAGTTCCTTGGTCCAGGTGGACCCGACTTCGGTGATTCCTTACCCGGAGAAAGTTAGAGAGCCTGCCATCAACCTTGAGGAGGTTCCTGTCAGTCTGAACACTGTCAAGAGGGCGGTGTTTGGGTTTTTGGTTATGGCATACCTGCCTGCTTGGAGTAAGCACAGGGCTTCCTCCAGTTCTCCAGCCACTGACCAGCGTCTAGAGATGACTCCAGCCACTGACCAGCGTCTAGAGATGGCTCTTGTCATGTCTATTGTCTAACCCCGCCCTTGTTACCTGATCACTGATTAATTTGCCCCACCTGTTCTCCCTCATCACCTGCCTTGTTTGTTACCTATTTAGTCTCCTTGTGTTTGCTGTGCTGGTTCGTTGTCTTTTGTTCCTGACGGTTGTTCCCTGCCTGACGTTTTGTTCCTGATTCCTTGGATGTATTTCAGTTTGTTTTTGTTTTCCCCCTTGTGGGTATTTTGCGTGTTTTATTTTATTATTTAATAAAGAACCACCCTTTCTTCCTGCATTTGAGTCCTCGCTCCTTTTTCATTCACACCAACCATGACAGTTGCAGTCTGCCAGTCGTATAATGCATGTCAATGGCAACATTTTCGAGTATGAGAGCTATGAGAGTAAAAAAAAAACATCCATATTAAACCCTACGGCTCGTGACGATACATTGATGTCTTAAGACACGAAACGATCGGTTTGTGCGAGAAACCGAACAGTATTTATTTTTTTTTTACTTTAATGCGATCTATGTACAACAGCCTTCACTACGCGTCATCACTTCTGGTGGGTGAGGTCAAATGTACACGATATGGCTTATCTCAATTGGATACATACGGCGGAAGGTATCTCTACGCCATATTGTGTATTTTGACCTCATCTAACGGAAGTGATGGCGTGCTGAAAACTGATGTACATAGTGTTGTATTTGAGGTAAAAGAATGTATAAATACTGTTCGGTTTCTCACTCAAACCGATCGTTTCATGTCTTAAGACATCAATGTGTTGTCACGAGCCGCAGGGTTTAATATGGATTCGTATATGTATGTTTTTTTTTACTCTCATAGCTCTCATACTCTAAAATGTTGCCATACACCGCGCTCGCAGGGCAGTTAACTGGATCACACAGGCCATCTCTGCACCATGAGGTGAAGAGTCTCCACTTCAGAGCGTACAGTTTCCTCGTGGAGGGAGCTCTAGAGTGTAGAATGGTCTCCACAACCTCAGTTGAGAGACCAGAAATTATGAGCTGGGCCCCCTCAGAGGCCAAGCCCACAGTTTTCACAACTCTGGGCGAGGGTGTACGAAGACACCGCCCGTCTGAGAGAGAAGGTCCTTCCTGAGCGGAATCTCCAGGGGAGAGGCGTCGAGGAGAGACACAATGCCCGAGAACCAAACTCGGCCCGGCCAGAACGGGGCTACTAGCAGAAGACGGGCCCCGTCCCGGCACACTCTCTCTAGAACTCCCGGAAGCAGAGCAATCGGGGGAAATGCGTACAGGGGCAGCCTCGGCCACTCCTGTACCATTGCGTCCAGTCCCAGAGGAGCTGGAGGCGAGAGGGAGAACCACAGACGACAATGTGTGTTTTCGTGAGTAACAAACAGGTCCACTTGAGCCCTGCCAAATTTCTCCCAAAGGAGCTCCACCACCTCGGTGTGGAGTCTCCACTCCCCGGGCCTCGGCCCCTGCCTCGACAGGATGTCCGCTTCCACATTCAGGCGCCCTGGGATGTACATTGCCCTGACTGAGAGCAGTTTCCCCATAGGCCCACAGGAGGACAAGGCGAGCCAACTTGTACAAATGACGAGACCTTAGACCCCCCTGATGGTTTATATAGGAGACCACCGATGTGCTGTCTGTGCGTACAAGCACATGATGGCCCCTGAGATATGGCAGGAAGTGCTTCAGAGCATGAAACACTGCCAGCATTTCTAGGCAATTTATCATCCGTAGTCAGAGATACCCGCTGACATGGTGCCCCCAGTAACAGGCCTTGAGCCAGGAACCAAGGATCCTTCCACATGACCAAGGTGCGGAGACACAGCCGCATTGCCTTGATCACGCCTTGGTCTTGAGCCACCACTGCAAAGGTCTCATGTACAGCAGGCCACAAGGAATCACGTTGGACGCTGCTGCCATCAGACCTAACAGTCTCTGATACTGCTTCACAGTGAGTGACTGGTCAAATTTCACCCCTTCCACAGCCGAGAGGATCGACCCTATGTGAGGCTCTGATAAGCGGGCCTGCATAGAGACTGAATCCCACCTCACGCCTAGATATGTTATTCTCTGAACTGGAGAAAGAACGCTCTTCTTGGAGTTGAGCCTCAGCTCTAACTTCCTCATATGCGCGAGAACAACATCTCGATGTTGAGCCGTGAGACAAGCTGACTGTTCTAGAATCAGCCAGTCGTCGATATAATTGAGTATGCGAATTCCCTCCATATGCAAGGGGACTAGCGCGGCATCCACACATTTCGTGAACGTGCGGGGTGACAAAGCTAGACCGAAGGGAAGCACCCGATATTGGTACGCTTCTCCCCTGAAAGATCTGAGACACAATCTGTCTGAGTGTAAGCATCCTGAATTTGAGTTTTGCTACAGTGCGGTTGAGGACGCTAAGATCTAGGATAAGGCACAGCCCTCCATCCTTCTTCGGCACAATGAAGTACCCGCTGTAAAAGCCTGACTCCCTGTCGGGCAGGGAAACCCTTTCTTGGCCTCTGATGTACTCTGCACCGCGAGCGCAGCACCCTAAACCGGCAGACCGGCAGGGAACAACTGGCTCGACAGCGCCACCTCCATCCTCGGATGATTCGCGAGGGCCCTCCACGCCCCGGCCCTCGGTGTGGTACGGCTGGTATGGTGTGCTTTATAGTTTCCGGGTCTATGACGTCACCCGCCTATGACGTTCTGTCTCTCTATTAGACTGCTGACATACGTGCTTCACGACGCAATCACGCAGGGGGCATTCCCACAGCCGTGACACAGCGCAAGTTCCCTTGAAGGGGAACTACATACTGTATATGACACATATAGGATATATATGACAGGTTATAAAAAGGTTATATTCACTTTCTCAAACTTAATCAAAAACAAGACAACAGTGGCGTTCAACCTAGATGCAGACCATATACTATTACTTCCAACAACTTTTTCAATCGCTATACTAACCTCCTCCACTGAGTGTTCAATACCAACCGGCACTTTAATTCCATGCTGCCAGGTGAGCTGGCCAAAACCCGCTCCTCCCGAACTATCCATGGCCACCAGTTTAAAACTGGCTACCCCTCCCTAATCCCACTCTTCCCCCTACAAACACCCACAATCCCAATTCAACTAGATAACAGCAATGCAACCGTAACAGAACGTTGTGCAAACATAACAAGAGTCATGTAGATAAACTACAACCCAGCGAGAATAGGGAAAATACTAAGAAATGAATGACAAAGCATAATCACAGGACTCTCTGTTGTTTGTTTGTTTGTTTGTCTTCATTCTATCAGAACCTACAACTTCCAGCTCTGATCCATGCTATGATTATAGCACTCTTGATGAATATTGGAGAGACATACAGAAAAGCCAGTACTCTGGATATGATGACACCCTTGTTGAATGGAGTGGCTGGTATCGGCTGTATTTGAGTGGAGAAAGTGCCAAGATGTCCGAGTGGTGTGTGAGTAATGTGAGGTGGTGGTGAAACTGGACTGTATCTCAACGGTTCTCATCCAACACTTGAGGATGGAGTGGTGACCCGTGAAGTCATGGGAACATATTGGAATGGCGAGTGTGGCAGCTTCAGATCCATGTCCATCCAAGTCAAAGCCTGTCCAGGAGATTATTACGTCTATGAATTTGTCAAACCCATCATATCAGCCCCCAGGCCGATGTACTGTGCAGGTGCAGTTTTAAAAACTAAATTATCCTTCCATTCTCCAAACCAATTGTCCTATATAAGGTCACAGGGATGCTGGAGCCTATCCCAGTATCTCTGTAGTCAGGGCTAAAACTAAATTGTCTTCCATAGAAATACTGCATTTTAACAGTGTTTCATAAAGATCCCTTTTTGTCCATGACAGTTACTTTCCAAAGCATCAGCAGTGATCCCTGCTACAACTATGAGTCTCTGGACGTCCCTGGAAAGCCAACAATGAAAGTGGAGATAATTTGTGATGAATCGTTCTCCTGGAATGGCTGGTACAGGCTTTTCTACTATGGAATGGACATCCGGATACCAGAGACCTGTGTTAGTTCATTCACATGTAAAACACAGATCAATCTGTGGCTCAATGGTCCTCACCCTCAGATAGAGGATGGAGTGGTGATCAGGAAGGTCTTTGGTAGTTATCATTTGGGAGGTTGATGTGATTACAAGACAAGACCCATTCGAGTGAAAGCGTGTCCAGGCAATTACTATGTCTATGAACTTGTGAAACCACAATTTGGGTGTGCTGGATACTGTACAGGTACTGTGCTTTCCCCCCACTTATTAACAAAGACTTTAAAACCTTTTAAAATGATTTCAGTCATGTTTTGAATTTCCTTCTTTTTAGATGTCAACACTATTTCACAGGCGGTTTCCACTGTGAGTCCAGATATAATCACTGGATCCAAAATCACCTTGAGTAAGTTGTATACAGTAAATATAATAATATACTGTATATGAATACAAAATATTAAAAATATCAAAATGTAGCTTTTGCAATGATTTTGCATCATATTACGCAGTCATGTAATGTACAGTACAAATGGCTAAAGTACCTTATGATTATTACTATATTTGACTAGATCAAATTAGGCCTCAAGTTCCTTGTTTTGATTTCTCACTAACACAGATTATGACTCTTGCAATAACTACAACATACTCGATAACTACTGGAGAGGCGCAATCATTTACTGGTATACAGATGGATATGTAAATAGACATGACATGTATTTGTCATTATCATGAATTGTTTTGTTGATTTTCAAATGAAAACTACCTGTGCAGACCTGTTAAAGTTTATCTTCTACTTGGATGCATTTATTCTTCAGTATATAATGCTCTCTTTCTAATTTTTTATAATAGTGCCTTTCACCACCCCAAGTGTCGACCCCTGCTACAACTATACCAGTGTGAATGAGCCTTGAAGAGCCACTGACAACTCTTACTACAGTAACTATATCACATGTGATTATAATGTGGACTGGAATGGCTGGTACAGGATGTTTTACAATGGTCAAAATGCTCAGATGCCAGAATCATGTGTAAAACAGTACAGGTGTGGCACTAGTGACCCACTGTGGCTCAACGGATCTCACCCACAGCTGGAAGATGGAGTGGTCACCCGTCAGGTCTGTGTCTCCTCATGGAATGGCTGCTGTACTTACAAATCCCACGCTATAAGAGTCAAAGCCTGTCCAGGAAATTACTATGTTTATGAGTTTGTCAAGCCAATATTTTGCGGAGCTTACTGCGTAGGTAGGAGAGCTTTTACTTGTATGCATTTCAGTCATTTATTTTGAAAATGATTGATGTTGATATAAAATGTTCCTAATACCAGAATCTACAAACCAGTCCATCCTATCAGCGTCTACAACAGAGACAATCTTACTCACCGAATCCATTACTCCTCCAATCACAACCACTGGTAAAGTATTGTCTTGACTCATTTATAAACCCTCTTTTTTGTTGACCCATTACACAGGGGTGTAGAAAAAGTCATAGCAAACTTACTTAATGGCATGTATGTACACAGATAAAAGGTAAACTAGTACTTTCATTGCTGAATTGGCTCAAAGAAAGTACAACATTTACATAAAGTGCCCCTATAATGCTATTTTAAAGGTTCCTAATTTAGTTTTGGAGTCACCTACAATAGTTTACATGCATCCAAGGTAAAACATTTAAAAAAAATATATATTTCTTATAATATATCTCATAATAACACAAAAGTAGCAGGGAGCTTAAGTAAAGAGTGTTACAATTTCATATCACAACTACTACACAATTACTGTTCAAATAAGTATGTAACATCATTCAACAATGTATTTTTTCTCATGTTTCGATTACAACAGCTCCCCCTGTTGACCCCTGCTACAACTACAATGTTCTGGATGATTCATGGAGAGCCACCAACAATCAACATTCCTCTCAAATAATGTGTGACGCTTGGGTCAGCTGGAACGGCTGGTACCGTCTCTTAATTCAGGGTCAGAGCGCTCAGATGCTAGACACATGTGTTGATGAGTATAGTTGTGGTACTCAAGCCCCACTGTGGCTGAACGGAGGACATCCAACAGTTGAGGATGGAGTGGTCACTCGAGACGTCTGCGGTCACTGGAGCAATAACTGCTGCTATTTCCAATCCAATCCCATTAAAGTTCAAGCCTGTCCAGGAGATTATTATGTCTATGAGTTTGTGAGCCCAACTGCCTGCAAAATGGCATACTGTGCAGGTAAATATATTGCCCCTTGTGTATGTATATTTTTTTCAGATAAAAAGATAAAAAAAAGAGAACCAAGAAAAAAATCTTAAGACCAAGAGCAATAATCAGTCATGGAGTCAGAATGTTTATCTATGGCTTTGGTAATGTACAGTAACAGTTTGTAACAGAGCCCAGGCGTAACTACAGATGCAATGCAGCCGCACAAGGCCCCCTGGCGACAAAGTGACTCACATTTCAAATGAAATGCGCTGGTTTGAGATTCAAAATCACACGTCATTCACGCTCTACCGCTTACTGTCGACCATTTCGTATATATCAGAGCATGTGAGTGTGATCTCATGAACTATATTAGTAACACTTTAGATTACAGCCTGGAAAGTACTGCGTAAGTCAAACGAATTTACAGCGTAACTTTCGGTAATTATAGTGTAACTACAAAGTATGTATGTGTAGGTATAAGGGAACAATTTGTAATATTTGGGGAATAAAGGGGTAACTATCAGGAAAATTAAATATACTGTAAGTATTTTTTTAAATAAGGGTTAATTATCCGTGTAGTTACAAGGTAAGTGTGAATGTGCGGGCTGTAATTTAAAGTGGTGTTTGTTTTATGTAGTTACAGGGTAAGTACAATAAAAACACGTACACAATCTGATATCACATTTATTTGAAAAACAACTTTCAAAACAGAGTTGGTCTAAATTTAGTTGGTCTAAATTAAGACACAAATTCACTTATATGTTCCCTTCTAGACACCAGCATGTGTGTTTGCTTCACAACTGTGCAGCCCAGGGGGCCCGTCGTAGCCTGCACTGGGGCCCATCATTACTGAGTTACGCCACTGACAGAGCCAGTGTTTATTAGAAACAGTGTACAATGAGTCCTATTCTTAATCATTAACTCAGATGCTACATTAACACGACTCAGTGTGTCTTAGCATTGTATTTCATCTATCTGTGCTTTTCCTCTTAGATGTGAGAGATCCTTGTTCTGAGCTCAGCTGCTCTGAGGATGAAAGGTGTGGGATGAAAAATGGTGTTTATGTAAAAAGGACAGACCACAACCACATTCTGGCTCTTTTGGTTGGTATCATTCCACAATTAAATGTGAAATAAGGTTTTTTTCATTCATTAATTATCTTTCCCCCGATTTCACAGACGAGGCTTAAGCCTAGTCCTAGACTACAATGAATGTTTGAGCTGTTTTAACTGAACGCAACTTGCATTGTCATATCTAAAACTGTCAGTGCAATTGTTTTATCTCATGATGCACACCTGTTTTTTTCTAAGGCACATTTATAAAAGCTACTTAAATGTACTAATTAAAACTAAAGCCTAATATTGGCTTAATCTAAGCTCTGTCTGTGAAACCAGGCCTTTATTTCTCTCTCTCAGATTTCTCAGAAACCTGTGAAAGCAGCTCTGTCTCCATGTCTGTGTCTCGCTGTCAGCTCTTTGAGGCTGGTTTTCCAGCTGATGTCTTACACCTCAATGATCCCAGCTGCAAAGGAACGGTCCGGAATGGCAGAGTGGAATTCAATTTTGATAACGATGAACACATCTGTGGTACAAATCTTGTGGTAGGTTTAACCATTTATAATCTATTTAAAGGGGATGTCTAATGCTATTTCATGCATTCTGACTTATTTACACTGTTAAAGAGTTGGACTCTCATGCTAAACATGGCCAAAGTTTCAAAAAATGAGTTGGACGTATGATCGAGTATTTCTGTTCTAAATACATTCAGGATTCGTATACGTTTTGGAAAGTTGGCCCTGTATGATGTCAAAGGCGGAATTCCTTGTATGGGTACTTCTCCCGGAAAAGTGCACGCACACACACATACGCACATCAACCAGAGCGAGAGCACGCCCATCAACATGCTTCATTTGGGTTTTGGAAGTCATCGTTAGCGCTGTCATTTTGTTTTTAGACCACAAAATCAACAATGTCACCAAAGAAGTGTGTTATTGGTTGTGAGGGAAAGATAACCTTGTTCAGCTTCCCAAAGAATCCAAGTGTGATAAGTGTGCAAGTGTGATAGTTTCTCCCCGGCATTTCGGTGAAGAAACAAGGCCTAGTTCGACGCTAGATTTCAGTTTGACACTGAAAGATGGAGCGGTCCCAGCGATAAAAGATCCCGGTCATGAGTCGAGTTTTGTTAGCAATCGGCGCGTAAGTGCATACAGTGTAAAGAACACGAACGTATAGTGAATCAAAAGTTATCCAGGGACAATGCAATGATGTAGTGTGTGTGTGTGTGTGTGTGTGTGTGTGCGCACTCATGAGTCTTTAGCTCCACCTGCTGCACGCCTCCACGAGCTCGGCTGTTTTCGGAAAGAATCGGTACAGCTGATCTGTTTTTTATAAATCTGTTAAAACTAAAGACTATTCGGAGATATGAAGGATGCAATACTACTCTGTAGGTACTCAAGATTAAAATGAGATTGGCAGAAACTGTGTGTGTTATGTACCCCTTATAATATACCATCCACAGATTTGTAGTGCCTGATAGAACCAACAGAGTTTGACCACCTGGGGAATCTCTAGGAGACTTCGAGAAGGTCTGTAAGGGTGCTGAAGAATGAATCCGTAACAACCAAGGAAAGAGCCCAAACAGATCTCAGACTCAAAGTCTCAGAGATTCAGTGGGGAAGTGTGCACAACACCATGCCACAAAAGAAACTGGAGCTTTTTTCCACCATTAATATGTAACCCGCCATTATTATTATAACTTTTTGGCTTTTCTAATGTTGCTTTAATATCCTTTTTTTTTTTTTAATTTGATTAAATACCTTGAATTCATTTTAGAATTACAAAATGTTATATTTATTGTTCACAGGCCAACGGCACCCACTTCATCTATGATAACTTTAATCTGGGGACACCGAGGTCAGAGAAAAGCCTGAAGCTTTCTTTCAGCTGTGTTTATCCTCAAACACAAACGTTTTCCATGAATGTGGAAAACAACCCACTGGAGAGGTGTGGGTCAAATACAAATTCTGACTTCAGCCTTACTTGTTTATTAAAGGAGTAGTTCATCTAAAATATAGACATTTTCTCACCCTAATGTTGTTTAAACCCTCATGTCTTTATTTGTTCTGTGGAAGAATAAAACATTGTAATGCAATTAGTCCTCATGGAGACTTTCAAGCTTCAAAAAAGATGCAAGCATGTACTGTTTTACAAGTCCTCTGAATTATTCCCTAGCTTTGCATAATGAGTTCGAGAAGCAGAGCAGTCAGACTCATTCAAATCATTCTGAGTGGTTTTGTTAACCCGTTTCCTTGAAAAGATCTGACTCAAAAGAACAACTCACTTACGATTCGAGCATCACTACTTCTCTGATCAACTCTTATGAAACTAGCAAAGAGAGCTAGTGCGCATGTGTAAGAATCGGTTTTACTGCTAAGACAAAAGTTGAAGATCCAACCCACTGCAATAGAACAATAAAACTCACTAATCTGGAGAGAAGATCTCACAGAAAGAGTGTAGGACATTGGCCTGCCCAAAACCTTCTCCCCCTCTCCCTCCTCCCTTCCCTCCCCCTGATTCAAGTCACAGAATGCAGATATACCACAGATGATGCATCTTGTAAATCTATTGTTTTCCTCTGTCATGTGTGGTATCTTTTTAAAGGTCTCAGTGCGATTGGTAAAATGGTCTCAACTTCACTGTAGTCACTGGTAGAATGAGAAAGATTGAAACATATGAGAATTCTGTCTCAGAAGATATCTGATCCTCTCCCCCAAACTAGGTGTTGTGTTGCAAATATTTACCACCCTTTGTTCTGGTCTGGGTATTTAAGGAAGGGTAGCAGAGCTGCCATTGGGGAACATTCTGTAGCCAGAGCCCCCATGCAGTGCTGTGTCAGTGTCCGAGAGGCACTCACACACACTGTGTGTACTGTGCCAGATATAATGACTCTTTGAAACTATTTTCATATTACTTGTAATTGTATTTTATATTTTTATGCTGAAAGTTGTGTACCATGGATTCATGTTTAATTATGTTTATTATTAAGTTCTGTCTGGCCAAAATAAACGTTAATCTTGATTTATCTTGTATTTTCTGAAATCATTATTCTAGTATGGATCAATGTGGAGTCCGTTACTTCCGTAAATGTTTGGCCAGGATAGATCAAACTGAGGACCCCATGACTGAAGCATGGAGCGCAGCATGCGGGATAATCAGATTTCTGACTATCACTGTATTAGCAAGTTGCAGCTTTCGTGTCTATTAATCAAATTACGCTTTTTGTTGAGTAAGCAGGTGCGACCACTTAAAGGTAAAATATTCACTCTGCAATCCTCTGACTAATATCAGAACTGGCGGGTTTGCGAGCGTGAGCTAGTGTAATTTCGCGAGCACTCAGTCTCTGTGTGGTTTTGGGTCCCTTGATGAACGAATATTTGAAAGTAAGAGATACTAAGAAGAATCAACGATCCAAATTAAATCACAACGAATCACCAGCTGTTAAATTACAAACGTAACAAAATGAACAAAGTCACATAAAATTGGAGTCAGATCACTTTATTCATGGAATCCTTCAACCAAGAATCCTTCAACCAAGCCGTTAGATTCCGTTTTTTGGGCTAACGGATGGAGCTTACACATGTCAACATTTTCAGTGAATAATGACTTTTGGTCTGTTCCCTAAACAAAGCTGTTATATGACATTTAAAATAGTGCATGAATATGGACTATTTTAATTATGCTTTTATGTTGCTATTGCATTGTTTTTGAACCTCGAAAAATGTTACCTTTTATGTTTCATGGAAGAAAGAATGTCATAGTTTGAAATGACACGCAGGTGAGTAAATGATGACAGAATTACATTTTTGGGGGTTAAGTAATCTTTTAAGCATAAAAACAAATGTATAAAAATAAATATGTTATTCTCTTAAAATTGTACCCATTTTTGCCCCTATTTCATCAGCATTGTGCACAAGACTCTTCCCGCTGGTGAAGGCAGATATCGGGTCCGGATGATTCCATATCAGGATGAGGAGTTTTATGAGTAATTGATAACAAATATAATTGATCACTTTTAAATATATAAAAATGATGGTTAAATTCTATATTAGAACCAGTAACTAGTTACAAAATAAATGTAACTTTAATCAGTTACTGAGAAAAAAAAAAGTGTAATTAAATTACAGTTACTTATGAAAACGTTCATGATTACAAAGGGGATTACATCTGAATATTTTCTGTAAAAGGCTAGGTTATGTTGAATAATATTAATATGTTGCTTTGCCTGTTTTTGATGTGCACAATGCCTCCTGCCTTTTTAAATGCCGTTTAGTAAAACAATGCTATTCTGATGCTTTTGACTGGTTCTCTTACGGTTCTACGGTACAGCTCTCTTTCTGGTTCTCTCACATCTGCCAATTACATCAATCCACATTGCCATGAGAGTTGTCACTATGGTGACTTGGCGAGTGATAAAAATGCATTCTAGTGCTGGAAATTTAAAAATCATTTAATCCAGAAATTGGAAAAGGGTGCAAATAAAATTGTTCAGTGCAACATATGTTTTCCAACTATTAAAAAAATTGTCACCGAAGGTTTCAATGTTGAACCTGAGGAAGCATCTCCCATGATTCATGTTAACCTTAAAGCCAAACCTAGTGGAAAAATCTCTCTTATTTGTTTGTCCCATTTTGACTTGCAAAATAGAGCTTAACTAGCCTGGATCCAAGCCGAATTTAGCCCTGCCCACAACATTTGAGGTCAGGAAGTTCGTTCTGGACTTGATCCATTGTGGAGCAACTATGCTCGAACCAGAGCTGTTTGGACCAATCAAATTGTCAGGGCGGGCTTTATATGATGATGGACAGATGATCAACAGTAACGTAATCATCCACATCACCAAAGAGCGCTTGGGTTGAATTCGTTTACAACAAAGTTGGCTGACGCTGGAGAATTGAGATGTGTAGATTCCACCATTGCATGTGTTATAGAAGATATCGACAGCACATTCTACTTCCAGCGTGCGTGCAGTTGAGTTCTGTTGACAACTATGCGTCGCTCAACATACGTCACTTACTCCGTTTCTCTGATTGGTTGTAGGTCTATCCAATTGAGTGCAGAGGCATTTCCTTTTAATGGTTCGGTTGAAACACGCCCCATAATCACAGCCCAATGGAGCAGTATCAGACTCATATTCTGACTAGAGTCTGAGTATGACGACATCAGGCTAGAGCTTAACTACTAAAACACAATGAATATTTTAGCTGGAATATAACTTTATAAAAAATACCATGTTATGTTATTTCCCTACACACACACATAGTGGTAAAAAGAATAGTATGCAGATTTAAACTTTTTTTTTTATATCAGTAAGAAGACAGACACCATGTATTTTTTTTTTTACTACAGTTGATTATTTTTCTCCCAAAACCAGGGAGCAGATGTCCTGTTGAGGCAGGGGCTGAGGCCCGGGGAGTGGCAACTCCACCCAGAGGTGGTGGAGGCCATGTGCGTGAGATATGGCCTAGTGGAAGTGGACCTGTTCGTGTCTTAAGCGACGTCCCACTGCCCACTGTGGTTCTCTCTCTGAAACAGACACAGACGTGGCCGAGGCTGCGTCTGTACGCATTTCCCCCAATCGCTCTGCTCCCGGGAGTCTTGGAGCGGGTCCGCCAAGAAGGGATCAGTCTACTACTAGTAGCTCCCTTCTGGCCAACCCGGGTATGGTTCTCGGACATTGTAATACTACAAGATGGTGAGGAAGGATCTGCTGTCCCAGGCCGGGGGCACAATATTCCACCCCCGGCCAGAACTGTGGAACCTCGGGGTCTGGCCCCTGAGGGGGCCCAGTACCTAGAGGCTGGCCTGTCAGCAAGTGTTGTCGAGACCTTACTCAGCTCCAGGGCTCCTTCCACCAGGAAGCTGTACAGCCTGAAGTGGAATGTGTTTTCCACTTGGTGTAGAGAACGTGAGGTGGACCCAGTTAACTGCCCAGTGGCTTCAGTGCTGGAGTTCCTCCAAGATTGTTTCTCTGCCGGGCTTACCCCGTCCACACTTAAGGTGTACTTGGCTGCCATTGGGGCTTTCCACTCGCCTGTAGGTGATGGACCTTTGGGGAAGCACCATCTGGTTGTACGGTTCCTCCGTGGGGCTCGGAGGATGAGGTCTGAGTCTCGTTCCAGAGTCCCAACCTGGGACCTGGCAGTGGTACTTGAAGGGCTGGCTGAGGCCCCCTTCGAGCTGCTGGAGTCGGCCGAGGCAAAGAACCTGACCCTGAAGGTGGCCTTTCTCCTTGCAGTTACCTCACTGAGGAGAGTAGGGGATCTCCAGGCCTTGGCGATTACGCCGACTTGCCTGGAGTTTGCCCCTGGTGGAGTTAAGGCCATCTTACAGCCAAGACCGGGCTACGTGCCCAAGGTGCCATCTATTACGGCACGGTCATTGGTTCTTCAGGCCTTCCACCCTCCACCTCACGTGATGGCGGAAGAGGGGAGACTTCACCTGCTCTGCCCGGTCAGAGCCCTTTATTCACAGTGGAGGAAGTCAGACCAGGTGTTGGTGTGCTTTGGCTCACCCAAGAAAGGGCTGCCTGCTTCAAAACAGACAATCAGTAACTGGATTGTCCAGGCAATAGCCACAGCTTATCAGGTGCGTAATTTGCCTTCACCTATAGCCGTATGGGCTCATTCCACCAGGGGCATGGCCTCCTCGGTTGCCCTCCTTTCTGGAGTTTCGCTTCAGGAGATTTGCGAGACGGCCGGGTGGGCCACCCCGCACACCTTCATAAGATTCTACAGTCTGCAACTCCCTGTGACGCCTGGTGCCAGAGTGCTCGCGCCCTAAGTGTGCCTGGGTTCCAGCTTCACACTAGGGCGGGTGTAATTGCAGTGTGGCATATTGCAGTGTGACATCATTCCCAAAGTGTCGTCATCACGATGCATTGCGAGTTCCGAGACGTTTTTGCTGAGGGATTACATGAAGTTTATTTTGATATGTTTAATCTTCTCTTGATTTGTTGATATTATCAAAGTAACTTGAGTAATTTGATTAAACAGGATGTAATATATTTGGGTGACAAACCGTTTAGGGTTAGTGTTCAAATTGATTTACACAATATTCCCAAGAAAACATTTCAATTAGAGAATGAATCAAATAAACACCTAGAATATTTCTTAATATAATATATTCCCAATTCAATACAATTTACAGAAAAATGAATAGAAGAACATAACTGTATGAATAAAAAGACAATTAATTAAAAAAATTCAATCCATGGCCTTCCCCCACAATTTCATACATGGATACATACATACAACATACATGCAACTCTGGAAAAAAAAAACATACTGCAAATTACTTACACAATCTCCAGTCGTGTTTCAGTAAGATCAAATTGCATTTTAACTCAAAAATGTATGTTAATTTAAAAAACAAAACTCATAGTTTTGGTAAGAGTTTCAGCATAACTCACCTCTCCTCAGCCGCGGTTCTCGAACTGAAGGAGAGCAACCGGAACCGAAACATACCTCTTAAAGGAACCACGCACCATATTTAACAACATACCAACCACTGAAAAATTAGCACATAACTTTAGAAACATGACATTTCAAATAAAGAATACATTAAAAGAAACATTAAAAGATAATAAAATATATAAATATAAAATAAAAAAGATATAAATATACATATATATATATATATATATATATATATATATATATATATATATATATATATATATATATATATATATACACTCACCTAAAGGATTATTAGGAACACCATACTAATACTGTGTTTGACCCCCTTTCACCTTCAGAACTGCCTTAATTCTACGTGGCATTGATTCAACAAGGTGCTGAAAGCATTCTTTAGAAATGTTGGCCCATATTGATAGGATAGCATCTTGCAGTTGATGGAGATTTGTGGGATGCACAAGGGCACGAAGCTCCCGTTCCACCACATCCCAAAGATGCTCTATTGGGTTGAGATCTGGTGACTGTGGTGGCCATTTTAGTACAGTGAACTCATTGTCATGTTCAAGAAACCAATTTGAAATGATTCAAGCTTTGTGACATGGTGCATTATCCTGCTGGAAGTAGCCATCAGAGGATGGGTACATGGTGGTCATAAAGGGATGGACATGGTCAGAAACAATGCTCAGGTAGGCCGTGGCATTTAAACGATGCCCAATTGGCACTAAGGGGCCTAAAATGTGCCAAGAAAACATCCCCCACACCATTACACCACCACCACCAGCCTGCACAGTGGTAACAAGGCATGATGGATCCATGTTCTCATTCTGTTTACGCCAAATTCTGACTCTACCATCTGAATGTCTCAACAGAAATCGAGACTCATCAGACCAGGCAACATTTTTCCAGTCTTCAACTGTCCAATTTTGGTGAGCTCGTGCAAATTGTAGCCTCTTTTTCCTATTTGTAGTGGAGATGAGTGGTACCTGGTGGGGTCTTCTGCTGTTGTAGCCCATCCGCCTCAAGGTTGTGCGTGTTGTGGCTTCACAAATGCTTTGCTGCATACCTCGGTTGTAACGAGTGGTTATTTCAGTCAAAGTTTCTCTTCTATCAGCTTGAATCAGTCGGCCCATTCTCCTCTGACCTCTAGCATCAACAAGGCATTTTCGCCCACAGGACTGCCGCATACTGGATGTTTTTCCCTTTTCACACCATTCTTTGTAAACTCTAGAAATGGTTGTGCGTGAAAATCCCAGTAACTGAGCAGATTGTGAAATACTCAGACCGGCCCGTCTGGCACCAACAACCATGCCACGCTCAAAATTGCTTAAATCACCTTTCTTTCCCATTCTGACATTCAGTTTGGAGTTCAGGAGATTGTCTTGACCAGGACCACACCCCTAAATGCATTGAAGCAACTGCCATGTGATTGGTTGATTAGATAATTGCATTAATGAGAAATTAAACAGGTGTTCCTAATAATCCTTTAGGTGAGTGTATGTATATATATATATTTTTTTTAATATATATATATATATATATATATATATATATATATATATATATAAAATAAAAGGGAGAGATTTTGAGTGAAATTAATAAATTAATATAACACCAGTTACATAGGACATAGGGCTTGATAGTATGTCACGGTTCTCACCTGATGAAATACTAGAAAAGGCATTGTCCTCACAACTATGCTCCTTTTTAGAAAGAAATGGTATCTGTCAGGATTTCCAGTCAGGATTCAGACCGTATCATAGTACTGAGACTGCTCTCATTAGAGTTACAAATGATTTACTCTTGATTTACTTGATCGTGGTTGTATCTCTCTATTAGTGTTACTCGATCTTAGCGCTGCATTCGATATTATCGACCACAACATTCTTTTGAATAGACTTGAAAATTATGTAGGCATTAGTGGAATTGCATTGGCATGGTTTAAATCATACTTATCTGAGCGTTATCAGTTTGTAGCAGTAAATGAGGAGATGTCACACCGATCACAAGTTCAGTATAGAGTACCGCAAGGCTCAGTGCTAGGACCGTTGCTTTTCACCCTGTGCATGCTACCCTTCAGTTCATGTGCCGCTTGAGCTGAGGCGCTTCAGCATTCTGTCACGTCACATTGGTATTTATTGTTTGAATTTCGTAATAAAATTGACAGAATTTGAAAGCTGGGACTACATATCAAAAGTAACCTGCTCTGCCTGTCTGTCAGTGTCCTCTTTGATTTGCAAATTTTTTTTTCGAAAATGGAGAAAATGTGAGAGAATGAGTGATTTAGATGTTCGTTATTTCAAACTTGCATGAACAAACAAACAAACATTACTGACTTCTTTTTTTGTGCCATAAGGTCAAACCAAGGGCATTATTAAAAGTTTTTTCTTGTTTCAAAGTTTCAAACTTGATTCTTTGTTTAAATAGATTTAAATCAGTGATACCTTCACTTTTCAATGTGGATTTGCATGTCACACTAAACAGACTGTTGACTCAAAGCATGAGATTTAATGATAGTTGAATGTCATCTTTCTTGGGTTAGTTCACCCAAAAACAAAAAATCAGTCATTTACTATTGCTCAAACCTGCGGAACATAAGAGAAGATATTTTGAGAAATGGTAGACAAAACATTTTTCAAAATATTTTCTGCAGAACAAACAAAATCATACTTATTAGGACCGACGTGATAAATGGAGACAGTATTTTTCTTTTTGGGTGAACTATCAATTTAAAATGCTGCAGTATACAAATATTTGAAGTGAAACTTTAATGTTGTAATGGACTAAGCATTACCTGGTTTTTATTATTGTGTTTTCACGGGCTATTGCATAAGAGTTATCTGGTTCAAGTGTAATACCACTAGGAGCTGCTTACGGGCGCTAGTGCGTAGTTGTTACCGGATATCAGTCTGGTAGTCAATGAACAAGTCAGTTCGTTTGGTAGAGGGAAACCGCATGGTGAAACTCATGCTACCTGCCTACTCTTTTGAAGTCCTGTTTTGAGAAATTGTAAAGTTTACGCTCAAATGTGAGTATTGGCTGATTATGCTAATGTGTTGGTGTATTTGTAATGAATAATGACTGATGTTAGCTATTTTGCTTTCTCTTGTAGAAAGGACTTTTTTCATTGTATATATCAGTTCAATTATATCTCCGTTGGGCCATCCTACTCTTCTTATTTGCTTTACTGTGTTCATTATATGAGCATAGTTTGGATGCTCTGCACGTTGCCAGGAAGTGAGAAGGTGAATCTGTGTATTACCACACGGTAGAGAGGCTACGACGCTTGGCCTTAATCAACACCATTGACTAGCTTCACTTCTCACTCACTGGATTATATCATTGCATCGCTCTCAAATAACCTTGTTGATTCATACTCATCTCATCGTTTCAGCTCATCTAAAGTCTGGACATTGATGAAGTTTAATTTATTATATTGACTCATTTGCACAGAAACAAAGACTGCTCGTTTGCTTATTTTTGTGGCTAATATATTATATATATATACAGTATATATGTGTGTGTGTGTGTATGCATGCATGCACTGGTGGGAATAAAATAGGAAAATAATATTTGTCTGGTGAAGTGGTTTTATCTTTCAGTACCGTTCTAATTTCTGTTGAACCTCCTCAGAGTAACATCTTTTTTTAAAAAAAAGGTGTTGCAATATGTCATTTGCGGGTGCTTGTTATGGTTAAATAGACGAGACAACATTTCTCACAACTTCACAAACTGCATACACAGCACAAAATCTTTCTCCAGAACATTTCTGTTCCCTTCAGGGTCTCGTCGTCAAAGGGGCTGGTGAATGCAAGATGACAGAAGTTGGTGGAAAAGGTGAGAAAATTGGTGCTCTCCTGAGCAATCAAAATAAATCGAGCTCTTAAATCCATTTAGGAGGTCTGGTCATGCTTTGTTGTTTTATTCATTTGGATCTAATAAATTGTTTCTATGAATTTATTCTGCCGTGTCGCCTCTCGTTAATGTCACATCGTTGAGCTGGGTGTGACTAAATTATTCAATTAACAGTCTCTTTATAAAATTGTATTACTAATATTAGGCCTACTAATAATAATACACACACGCGCACACACGCACACGTTAACAGTCACTGAGGAGCAATGGTAACGTCGTCTTGCAGGTATTCCACGTGAAAACAGGGGAATGAGGATGAACAGGAAAAAGGAGCAGGAGTATATACTTCAGGTAAGTCGCAATCCAAATGACAGCAGTCTTAGCATTAGATGAGACCAGACCAGACTCTGTGTGTGTGTGTTTTTATATCTGGTGATGAGGTGATTGATGACAGTTGGTGATGATTGTGGAATGTGTGCAGGTGGTGGATCAGGAAGATGTAGTGCTGAAGGTGACGAGATGCAGTAAACATTAACACACAGTTAATAAGAAATTCATTGTGGAGCGCAGCCAACTTATTAACTTGAGTTTTTCCAAGAGTGCCGTGAACCCATTGACGTGATGACAGCTTGTCATTGTAATGGGAGCACTTTTTTGCTTGTATTACATTTTATTTTTTTATTTTTTATACCCATTGACAATTTGTTTTGTTTTTCATGCTGTTAAGAGGACCATCGACCACACTGCAAAGTTTCAGGAGTGTCCATTGCATTTTTTTTTTTTTGCCTTTTCACAATGAATCACTTATTCTGAGTTCAGACTACACAATTTTCAAACTCGTCGGATCACTGCTCTTTTTACACTGCATGACTATTTGGGCCAGCATTCAGTTGCTGCTGTGTTCACACTGCATGATGTATCGGCGACAGGAGGTTTCGCACTGCATGACTTTACAATAGGAAGACTCGCCGAACTCTGTCCGGTGCGCAAACTACGTTTCACAACCAAACACACGCGAGATGTGACAAGTACACAACGCTAGATCACGCATGCGTCAGACCGGAGTTCTCGCATGAGACTGGATTTGTTATTAAAAATATAGACTGCAGAAAGCTTGCGATCCAAATTGTCTGTGCGCTGATTTGCAGCGAAAATGAGAAAAAGAAAAAAATTTTTATAGTTTGATAGAACTATATCTATAAAACTATTATACTATTTGATAGAATTGTAAATATATCTATTAAAATACTGATATTCTGGTCTATAACTTCTCTCTGAACCTTCAGCTGCCCTGTATCTTGCTCTCTCATTGGCTGTAGGTCATTGCCGATGTCATTTTCAGTCAGAACACATTTCACACAGCAGGATTTTAAATCGCAGATAAGTCCAGATATTTAACATTCCAAATATCTCATGGGTGTCGGCGATTTCTAAGAATGGATTTCACCTAAGACTGAACTCAAGAAATTTAATCTGCAATGAAACAATAAAACCTCCCTCATCTGAAACGGAGATCTACAAGAAAACACAAGACCACACCTGGCCCAATCTTCTCTCTCCCCCTTAGGGAAGTATCTGTAATCAGAACTTCCCACACTGTTGCAGTGTGTCTCTATTGCCAGGTATGAGGACTCTTTGAAACTATTTTCATATGTTGTAATTGTGTTTTATGTTTTATGCTGATCAGTTCTGTACTATGGATTCTTATTTGATTCTTTTTATTTTGATGTTCTGCCTGGCTAAAATAAATCTGTTCTATCTTTAGTTAAGCTTGATTTATTCTGTATCATTCTGAAATCATTATTTTAGTAGTGACCGGTGAGGAGTAAGGGTTTCCTCAAATCATCCTGCCAAGGTAGTTCATACTGAGGACCCAATTAATGGAGTGTGGAGCACATAATTCAGGGCAATCCGATTTCTGACTATCACTGTTATTAACAAGTTGCAGCTTTCGCGACTATTACTAAAATTACACTTGTTATGAGTAAGCGTGTGCAACCTGACAAGGTAAAAAAGTCGCTGTGCATCCTCTATAATACCAGAACTGGCTAATTTGTGTCCGTGAGCCTGGGTCCCGTGGTGGAACGAATATTTGAAAATAAGAGATACTAAGAAAAATCAACTATCTAAATTAAATCACAACTAATATTATGATCA
Organism: Rhinogobio ventralis; assembly: GCA_039654625.1. NCBI lineage: Eukaryota > Metazoa > Chordata > Actinopteri > Cypriniformes > Gobionidae > Rhinogobio > Rhinogobio ventralis. The sequence goes on along the minus strand of CM077212.1, from coordinate 34,304,983 downwards.
GCTGTTAGGTTACAAATGTAACAAATTTAACAAAGTCACATACAATTGGAGTCTGATCAAATTATTCATGGAGTCAGATTTAAAAAAATTTTCCTGAAGTGCCAGAAAAGACATACACGCAGAATTCCTTCAACGACGCTGTTGGATTCTGTTATTAGGCCGGTGGGTGGAGCTTACAGTGGTGTATGCCGGAAAGTAGCGATCAACGTCATTTTTGCACGAAGAAGAAAGCAACACAGTAAACAATCTCGGCATGTGGCTGTTTGTCACAAGAAGACAATACCAAGTACGCAAAGTTCGGACTTGAACAGACTCCAGAGGACGCGAGTCCGGTAATTCTGCAAACGTACAGCCGTGTTCTTGATAGTGTCACTCAGCCCGCTCTGCTACTCCGGCTATCTCTGTATGTATATTTTAGGCAACAATAAAACGAAATATGTTATAAAACACCACTCTGCTTCTTTTTCGTTTTCATTAAAAAAATCTTAAACATAATAGCCACACAAATGTGCTTCAGACAATGCATACACTGATTATCTTTACTGCATGTAGGCCTATATTTATAACAAAACTAAATATAAAACACAAACCTCCCTTTTTTCATTTACATTTTTGGTCCAGACAAAATGTGCATATGTGCTCTGTTTATCATCACTGTAATACAATTAAATATGACAAAACACAACCCTGTCTCTTTTTGTTAAATGTCAGTTTTAATGATCAATAATAGCTATTATAAAAGTATAAGTAAAAGGTACAAGAAGCTTTACAATAAGAAATAAAACAAACAATTCAGTCAAACATACAAAGTCAGCGCTCTAGTCTACAATGGAGAAGTTAAATAGCCTAAATATATAAAGTTATGACACTTCACTTTGCCCTCAGCCAAAACGATTGGCCAGGGAACAAATTATAGATTCATGAGACCAAAGATTGCCTGTTAGATCTACACAAGATTAATTATATCTATTATATCTATGTTTAACCACTACAGTGACGTCAGAGCCACCGGCAAATGTCAGAAGGACTAGCCGAGGTAAGGCTATAAATCTTTATAATAAACCACAGATTTGAGCTTTAAACAAGTACATTCTCGCCTGAAAAACTCTTAAATAAAATGCGTGACACACAGTAATATTGTATTTCAACTGTATATTAAAAAATGGCACCGCTTGTTTTTGTCATTCCCCTTGTAGCACGCGCAAGTGATGATTCTGAATCAGCGTTCTGCAGTGAGTATAGCTCCACCCTTTAGTACCGGACTGCTGTGATACGTACCCCAATGGAAGGGTGTCCAAAAAGTGGTACGGTATGGAATTAGGGTACCATTCACAATTTCTGACAATGGAAACAGCAAAACTTCTGTAAGGGTGGGTCGCCTACAGTGGTTCAGACTGCAGGGTTGCCGAATGACTAAAGAAACGTTATCAGCAAGATGGTAGAAAACTGTACATTCCTTGTCTATTACCACCCACTGCAACTTATACCAATAAAGGAAATAAGCGCAGTTACAATAGCAAAATATGTAGGAGAGCCCTGCTATAGTGTGACGATATTGTACTGCAATAGGTAGCATATTAACGTTAATACCGAATCAAAACTAGTTAGCAAATCATTTGTAATTGAAAAGGTTTAATGACAATTTCTGGTTATGGTTACACTTAAAATAGTTACAAAATAGATGATAAAAAACATATACCAAAGAAGCCCCAGCAATAAAGAGCCAGAGAGCAGCCCCAAGAAGAATAGAATAGAATAGATCTTTATTGTCATTGTCACATGTACAACGAAATTAAAAGTGCTTCCGGTCAGTGCATCATTCACTGATTTTATAAAAAAAAAGATTGAGTGCTAAAATTACTAAAATAAATAAAAATAAATATACCTAAGACAGTAACATAAACAAACCATACACCACAGTCATTACATAATACATAACATAACATTGTGCACATTATTTTTTGCCAGCATTAACAGTGGTTATTGCAGTTGGATAGAAACTGTGTTTGAATCTGCTTGTCCTTGCATTGATTAATCTGTACCGTCTGGCAGCATTTCAAACAGGGTGTGCCCAGGGTGTAAAGTGTCTTTTATAATGTTCTGGGCTTTTGTGAGACAACGGGATCTGTGTAGGTCTTGCAGTGCAAGGAGAGGGCAGCCAACAATCTTTTGAGCTTTGTTGATGACCCTCTGGAGCGCTTTCCTCTGAGCCACTGTACAGCTGGTATACCATATGCAATAAGTGAGTATGCTTTCAATGGAGGCTCGGTAGAAGGACACCAGCAGTCTTTGTGTGAGTATTCTCAGGAAGTACAGTCTCTGATGGGCCTTTTTCAGTAGCTCAGAGGGGTTCACACTCCAGGATAGGCTGTCCTGTATGTGGACTCCCAGGAAGAGAGAGCCAGAGAATCAAGAGAAGAGCCAAAGAGCAGGCCCCAAGAAAAGAGAGAGCATAACAGAGCCAGAGCAACAGTTGCAATATTCTTTTATCCCTTCCTGGACCATGTGACCAAAACCCAAATGTGAGACATTCAAACCAACCAATCAGATAATTACAACTTCCCCCACTGTACTAAAGTTGTGACACACATTTTGGCCCACAGGCCTCGAGGACTATCAACACATCTGTCTTTAGAAATTCCAAATGGCCTTGTGGTAAGAAAGATGGGGGTTGAAACAGTAAAGCAACTGTCTTTGTTCATCTTCAAATATCTTTGGTTATTTTCAACCCTACACTCGGTGGAAACGAGCCATTAAAGACTGTCTTGGATCTTTATATTCTCCCCGTTGTTTAATTCACGGGACCAGACACCAGTTGTTTTGTCAAGATCTCTTTAATTTAATATTTTTGTCAGACATAGGAGAGAAAGACCATTTCTGAATAGATGTTATACGCCCAGCTTATCTATCGTTCTCTGATCCTCTGGACAAAGGGACTGTGGTTTATGCACCCAGAAGAAGATATGGTTTCCATATAAAACGTAATGTATAAGTCAACATATGCATTGAAACCTACACACACACATCTATGCTGTCCATATAACGCTCTCACACATGGAACCTCATAGTCCACAGTCCTCTCTCCACACTCAATATATTATAAATGCTAATAAAAATAATAATACAGATACACAATATTAACTGATTATGAATACTAATAAAAAGTAATATTGAATAGTAATATTTAATTTACAATCTCCCTCCTTCTGGAACTAAGGCTGTCCGTTCCACACCATCATCCTCAGGTGGGCAACCTATTGAAGTGATAGTGAGAAGGAAGAATAGCAGACACAAAAAAAAACAGACACAAAAGATAGAAGTATATAACCAAAAAGGAACAAAAACAAAACAAAGAACAAAGAGCCCCAACCCATGTTATGTTACGTCTATGTGTATGCATTTACTATGACCACTAACAAAGATTCCACTATTTGTTCAGGAACTTTACCCATTTGAATAACTTGAACATCCTCTACCATTTGATCCTTTAAATTCTGAGCTAAAAATAAGCACTCTGCACGATGTCTCAAAGTCAGATGATTTTACTAATGCATCTGCCAATTCATTCGCTGCATCATTAAGATGCTGACCCGCTGCTATGATATGTAAAGAACCTTTAAGAGCCTCAGTGAGTCCTTTTTCTGTCCTTTTTCTCACCCACTGAGTGTATTCACTTAATTGATTCAAATTGAACCAAATACCCCTGCTATGTCTCCCTATATACTCCGAGGTTTACGACTTCGACTATTCAGTGGGTATAATATTTTACTTCTTTTTCCAACCATTTCCTTATTTGTGTGAAATATCCACAATATGACTGATCAAAAATGGCAAGAAGGATATCAAATTATAATGGATACGTTGTCGCACCATATGGGTTTCATTTATCAAGGTTTTGGTTTCTTTTGCTAACAAGATACCATGAGCTCATCTTCTGAATGCCATACTCTTACATAATTTCCGTTGAATCTTGTCGTTGAATCTTCCTATTGCGGACGCATAATTCCCTCAATAAGCTGACGAACTTGCTCTTCAGTCCACATCTTCCTTTGAGGGGTTTCATCATTGTTTTTCGCACTGACCTGTCTACATGATGGACCTTTCCATTCTGCTCCTCCCCTTTTAACCCAACAGTCTCTTCTGAAGTGGCCCGGCTTTTGACAATTGCGGCAAACCATGTTAGATTGAACTAATGCCACTCCTCTTCGATTTGGCTTCTAAATCTCATAGCCATCTCTAGATGACCAGCCCACTGCATAATTTGCTCAAATGTTATGCTAAATTTGGCTAAAGCCACCCATCTCTATCTGGATCTTTCTTATCCCAAACGGCCCATCTTTCCTAAGCATTCCATTTGCGCAAGGCGTATTCATCTGGAGATTCAACGTCTTTTTGCTTAATCAATGTCACCGATGTGAAATGAATTTTACCACTGCCCAAGATCTCTTGGATTTCTTTCTGGAATCCATCTAATGCTTGCAAAAGACCCAGGGGTCGTCCCTGGCCATCTACCCACAAGTCTATCCATTGAACTGTTGTTTTGGACGCTGGCAAGCGTTCCCATCTGTCTCTTGGGATTTTAGCTTTCACAAGGGTGTGTATGTCTCTTAGTGTCATTTGATGTGCTTGAATCAAGGAATCTAATTCTCTCCAAAACTCTGTGTTTAGATCTTGTCTCTTCAGAGGAGGTAAGGCTGTGAGAATGGCTTGGCGTTCTCCTGGTGTAAATGGTCTCTCTTCTGTCATCATTTCAGATTGTAATTCTTCCTTTTTAACAGAAAGTGGTGAAAATTCAGGACTGACTTTATCAATTGTGATCATGTACATCGCAGCACGTCTCTGTTTGGCTGGGTTGATTTGGATCTGGTAATTATTGGAGCTGCTTGTGCAGAAGCTATATACATTTTGTCAACTGGGACTCTGTTTGAGCTTGAAGCTTGAGGTTTAGAGTAACTTGTACATTGTTTAGGCAGGATAAATTGGCTTGTAAGGAGGCGGCACTACAGTTGTTGACGATTTTGTTTGTGAATATATCCTTTCAGCTTCAGCTATTATATTTTTCCAATCTGGATCAAATGAATCAGCACTAGTGATGTTTTCTTTTTCTGAGCATGCGATAGACATTATTGTGCTCAACTTGTTATATGCTTCAACTTGAGGCTTCATTGCTTCAGCAAGTGGAACTAGACAATGATCAATACCACAAAAAACTCCACCTTGTTTCACGATCCATTTAGCTGTCATTATTGGAAATACTTTTAACTTGATAGAGTCTTTTTGGGTCTCGAACCAGCTTAACTGCTCATCCATGGATGCATTAATATCAAGTCCTTTTTTCAAAACTTAGTTTGCTTCTTGTTTTTTTCTCTCTCTCCAGATACCACACAGAAATTGTTCTGCTGTTACAGCCACTTTCTGCCATTTTAATTATTTGTCACTCTGTGTCTGTGCGCTCAGAACAGCAGGGCTAAGGTATGTCTGTGTGTGTGTGTGTTTACAAAGGAGGGGCTACCTCGCTTCTCTCTCTCTCCCTTCTCTAAGTTATGTATACTGTGTGTGTGGATTTCCAAAGGACTGTATAAGTGTGTGTGTGTGCGTGTGTATGGAGGATATATGGTGTGCCTATAGGGTGAATTCTGAAGGGAGGGACTACCCTGCTTCTCTCCCTTTCCCTCCTAATCACTCAAGGAACAAAAGAAAATAAAAATGTATCTTATATTTTCAGTTGTTTTTCTTTTTTAGTTTAACTCAGATACATTTCTTCCTTTAGTTATTTTTTGTTTTTAGCCAGATCGTGACGGTTTCTCGCACAAACTGATCGTTTCGTGTCTTAAGACATCAATGTGTCGTCACGAGCCACAGGGTTTAATATGTATTCGTATGTGTATGTTTTTTTTTACTCTCATAGCTCTCATACTCTCAAATGTTCCCATTGACGCATTATACAACTGGCAGACTGCAACGGTTGGAGTTAAAAATCTTCATTTGTGTTCTACTGAAGAAACAAAGACACCTACATGTTGGATGCCCTGGGGGTAAACAGATAAACATCAAATTTTAACATCAAGTAAATTTTACTTGTTTTTTTCAGTGTAGGTTTTTTTTTAATGAAGTTGTGTACTTTATTGCATGGATTGATTGTGGTGTTGTTTTTAATGTGCAATTGTCTATTTGTGTTGATTGTTATGTGCAAATGAGTGTAGTATTCTTATGTTTTGCCATGAACCAATCACATGCCAGAGGCAACTGTGTTATTTTTTGCTATAGAACTTGTCAGTACAGTCTATGCAAAGAGAAGGTTCAGTTGTGTGCTTGCTGCCAGAGAGTTAACACTCATGTCACGTACCTAAAAGAGTTGAATAAATCCTCATGTTAAAGTAAATTCTGCGTGCACCCAGAGCCTCTTTGTACACTTCATCAATCGTAACGTAAACTCAACAATGAGTAAATGAGCAAATGAATTTCCCCTCACAGGGATTGATAAAGTTTTCGAATCTAATCTACATGCTTTGTATAGGCTAGCTTCGCCCTTGCTGTTGGATTGCGTCGTTGGGCTTATGGTTGGTCCTTACAGATGGAAAGTGAGGTCTATGACGGTGGCAGATCTATGCAAGTGTACCTAGTTTGTTTGCATTGTGCATTTCATTGTGATTAAGTAAACAGACCTGCGGCAACTGGCTCAAAGAGTCGGATTAGCCTCAAAAATAATACATTTACAAAACAAAATTCATAAATGCACAAGTAAAAGCATAAATATTTCCCCAAATGCTCACACAAATGCATCTTACCTAAATAAATTTAAAATCTTTACACAAATATGTATATATACATTTTTAATTTCCATCACACATTTATGAAAGATGTTACATGGATCGTTGAATCTGCATTTGCAAACTGTCACACGTGCGTGGACTGCTTTGCATTTATGTGTGGTATTTTTGAGACCTTCCTGGCAGGTTAAGATTCGTAAATATCTTTTTTTGGAGGATGTTCTGTTTAGCAAAACGCTCCTTACTGAACAGACTCAAGAAGCTTAAAGCTACGCATTGTTCCATGATCGGGTCCTTTATGTAAAGACATTTTAATGGGTACTCTTTTTCTGGCACCTGATTACATTTTCTACAAAATCACATTATGATTTATATTGTTCGCACAAAATACAGCTACCCGGTTAGTCTTATACACCAAAGTTGCACATACCCTGTTTATTCAGATCAATCTGTAATGTTATCACATAAGTGTTAATAACTTATTATTATACATACCCTAGTGAAAAATAAATCTACTAAAAGGTATTTGAAATACATTTATTTTATGCTACATATACTACAAATACATTTATATGTGTGTACTTAATATAAATACCCTGCAATTGTACTTTTAGTATATTCAATTGGTATACTTAAAGTCTGTTAAATTGGAAGTAATTCTGTATTTAATGCACTTTAGTTATTCAGAAATAGTGCTGATGTCCAACTGAACATATACTCAAGTATATTTGATTGTGCTAAAGTGGAACTATTGCAAGTATACTTTAGGTGCACTTTATATATCTTACATTTAAACTATACAGTGATCGATCATTAGTAATAGTGATATTAAACACTTTTTTAGGCTTAATATTAAGAAATGTGCATTGTGCAATAAAGAATAACTCCAAATAAAGTTTAAATATAATATTTATATCAGTAAGTCTCAAGCAATATGTCAGTAAATATATTAATGGGTTTGTAGTATAGTTAGTATGAAATAAATGTAAGCCTATTTTAAATACATTTTGGCATAGGTTTTTTTCACTAGGGCAGACTCTGTATCCATTGCCTCTGACAGGTTTTCTCACCGTCACACACCTAACTCGGAAAAGTCTTAAGAATATCCAGTTACCAAAACTCATAATTACGAGTTGTGCTGATGTTCATGTGCATTTTAACTCATAAATACATTCTTTCTGACATGACTTGAAAACACCATAACTGCCGAAGCTAAACCTTGACCCCCATTGGTCTGCCCCAACGTCTTACCATTAGCTGAACCAGAAGTTGACACGTCAGAACGCTATGCTTGATCTATGTTTCGAACACGCCATAAAGCCAATGCCATCACACTCGGCAACAATATGTTTTGCTGTACTTTTGCTAAATAACCGATCTCGCTAGAGTGCACACTATTGTGAATGTTGCACATTTCTCAGAAAGAAACCCTTTTAGAGTCTAGAAACTTGATGCAGCTACACAAGTCTCACCATGTTTTTTTTTTTTTTTTTTTCAAATCTGAGCCTTTTTAGATGAGGCTTTCTTTTGTGCAAACCAAAGGAAATGTGTGGTATGAACTGAAACATCTAGTTTGTGCTGTAAGGGCAGAATTTCCACAACTTTTGCCTACAGTGCAAATGTAACAAAAATGTGCAAATAAAATGATTTAATTTGTTAAATATTTAAGTACTACTTCGGTAATTTATTTTTGTTGAATCCTCTGTTGACCTGTATTTAGAAAAGTATAGGCCTAGATAAAAGTTTACAGAAAATGTGTTTTGAGTTTTTAAAAAAAAAAATAATAATCATGAAGTAAGTTTTATAATTATATAATTATTTTCAATAATTTGCCCACACTTTGAATATCAGGTGCTATTGTTTAATTCAATTCAAATTTATTTCTAGCACTTTCCACAATTTTGCATGTTTGCAAAACAGCTGTACATACATATAGAAAGTAGTTACACAAGTTAATATATTTAGGCTAATTATGGCACATAAAGAAAACAACATATAGTCAGTTTGAAATGGTGAAAGAAAGTACCTGATCAGAAGTTTTATTACTTTAGTGTATTCCTAATACACTCCAATGCACCTGTACTAAAACATTTTTCCCATTAATGGTACTTTAATGGCCCGTTGCATTAAGTTTAATAAAATTATCCTGACCAGTTCTCAAAAATTACACAAAAAGCTAAAAAAGTTCAAATGTAAAATAAGTAAATTTCAATTAATGCGTCACATTTAAATCTGCAGCGTAATGTGAGACCGCCGAATCATTTCATAGCGTTTCCATCAGGAGCAGTTGTGTTGAAGCAGCAGAGAAGTGTTACAGATGTTTTTATTCCATCCGCACGCACTGAAACATGCCGTTCTGCACGTTCACATTCTTCCACCAACGAACAGAACTGTCTGTGTTTTAGTGTGTGCACAAGAATACAACTAATGTTATGCCGGTTTATGCACCATGTCAGGTAAAAGGGAAGCAAAACATTCTGCAGCTGATATTTAATGTTGTCTACTGGCTTTATTTCTTCAGAAGCTCCAAGTTAAACGCACTTCATACAGTTCATACAGTCCGTTTTGCGTTTTTTTTCACGCACCGCTTACTGCGCCTACTGTATATTGAGAGTTTTCTCTGCGATTCACAGTATTTAAATCCATATAATTTATCCTGTCGTTGATGGAAAAATCTGTTTGCTTATAGCAGTACTTGTAACAGCAACCCCAGTTTTACGTATATGTCCTTGTGGTGGTGCAACTGGTAAAGTGAGTGCACTTGTGTGGCAGTTCCATTCCAGCCCATACTGGTTCCTACAATTAATGTACATATATGCCCATTGTCTCGCTGATGTTCACCGGATAAACTGGTTACTGGTATACTGCGGGGTGTGTATAATATGTCAGCAACAGGCACATTCATAAGCGGTGCCATTATTTATAAAGATTACTTTATTGTAGCCTATTTGAAGCACACTGTAATGATGCCATTAGCACACTTCAAGTTTACTTGGAATACCATTGCAGTGTGTTTTAAAATCACTAAAAGTCTGTTATTAGTATAATATTAATGTATGTTCAACATTCGACAGTGTAATTTAATTGCAATTGCAATGTACATTTGAAGTTTATGCTGAGTGAATTCTGGATTTTTACAAGAGTATATTGAAATTGTACTGAAGTATACTTGGAATAGTTCCACTTTAGCACAAACAAGTACATTTAATACAACTTTAGTTGAACTTTAGCACTGCTTTTGAACAACTAAAATGCATTTAGTACAAAATTAGTTGTTCCAATTTAACACACTTCAACTATACCAATGTATAGTGCGTCACAAATACATTTAGTGATACTGAAGTACATACGAATAAATTGTGCTTAAGTATACTATTTTTTTCATTCAGTTCTGAGCTCGTGAGTTCGGGCACTGGTAAGGACAGTAAATGACGCTGGCTCACTACACATTAGGACACTGATGACTCATGACATGACAACGTCATTGTACAACATCATTACTGGTGTTTATGAGCAACAGCAGAGCTGATATCTGTCTGACATTACTTGTAATGTTATTTAAAGTACATTATGATAAATACTTTGCTTGTTACATATACGTGCAACATTTCAGCCGTAAATAAATTATAAATGTTAGCTAGATTGTGTTCATTACCTGTCTAACGATGTATGTTTATGCAGAAATATAATAAAATAATGGTTTCTGTGTTTAAAAACGCATGTCGCGTGTGGTTATCGGTCATTATGTGTAGTGAGTTGGCTCACATGATTTCAGTTTCAGAACTTCCGTTAAGGGAGCATAGTGAGCGTCACTGCACCCTGGGTTTTGCGGTGCATTGTGGGACTTTTTAGGGAGCGAACATTTCAGTGCACTGGAAGGATTCTGCGATTGAGACAGCCCGTAAAATGGCCGACTCCCTGATCAGTGAACTGGAGAGCTGATTGAGACGCACCCTTCATTTACTCTCTCTCCTCTCTGACATAAAACACAAACAAGCGTCCTCTGAATGAATTGCCCTGAATGTTATCTTATGTTATGCTATGTTATAAGGGAAGAGGAGGAGACAGAACAGGAAGATATGTTGGCTCATAACATCACGACTATTAAAGGGAAAGCACTCATATCGATCAGGTATATGTGAATGAACAATTCTGTGTGAAGTATAATTTCTGTACCTGTTACACAAGCAAAACTTGAGGGAAAACTAGAAAAGCTTTGCTCTCTTCCTCTACTCGTCTGAATTCCCAGGTTTCCACTGCACATCAGCTTATAAAAGAACGAGTAAATGCTGACTTCAGTAACCTAAGCATGCTGCACGTCATCTTGTTGTTATTCTTTTGTGCATGCGGGTCAGTTGGGGACCGTGATCAGTCGAATCTGATATTGGCCAAAATTAAAAATGAATAAATAAATAATGTGGACAGCCAAACTAAAAAAAGCACTTGCAGTGTGAACATGGCCTTAGAATCTGTTGATGTGTTTAATATACATTATCTTGACTTGGTGCCCTGATTATTGACTTTTAAAATGTAGTTGATTACTTTGTGGTAATTCAACCGTTTCGCTTATTCATAGACACAAATGTGTGTGTCAGGCCATACATCTAAAAGAAAGATGCATGAGCTTTTGCTTTGGTGTTGCCACCCCTATAACCACCTCCTTGCCACACTATAACTCATCTTCTATATCCACCTTTATGTAGTGAGGTCATGATGATTTAAGAAGTGAGTTATTGCTCCATTAGAGTATATAAACCTGTTGTTTATGCCTCTTGGAATGCGTCATGGTCAAAAGCACGCCCCTTTTGCGTCGTTGTTATGGACTACGGAGGTACGTGTTGTTTTTAAGCTGTGTAGTGTAGCTGTGTGAGCCTAATGTTATCCAGTGACTGTGTGATTTAATTTGTTTAGCGTTACGTTGGGTTACTGAGAATCCGGGTGCGTGTGCTGCTTACTCCCAGGTAGGTTTAATGCTGTGCTTAGGACTTTGTGGGAGGTTTTGGTTTGACTGACTTAGTTATAGCCATTCGTTTCAGTGCGGTGTGCCTTCAGGGCTCCCATCGGTGTGGCATTTATATATGCCGTCAAAGTATTACTTTACTGGATCATGGAGTAGGTAAACCGCTAGGTAACTTTACTGCATTATAGGGTTGGTAGACTGTTAAGATAAGCTTGTTTTAACTTTGTTTTGTATGCATTTGATTCTGATTCTGAGTCTAACTGCAACAGGACAGTGCATTTGTTTCTTTTCTTTTCTTTGTGTCTGTAGTATGTATCCTTTATGTTGACTATATTGTAAATTGTTTTTTTTTTTTTTTTTCATCTGGGTTATTTAATTTTAGTACATTTACCTCGAATGTGTTTCTGTTTATCTTTATTTAAATTTTTTTTGTTAATTAATTTTTGTTGTTGTTGAGGGCTTCCTGGAGCAGGCTGGTTCTCTACTGCACTACAGGCTTTACATCACCATGGGGTGTCATTATTGCGGTGTCACTAGTTTTGTGTCTTTTGCAGTGAATTTGGTGGGTGTGATTCTGATTGGCGTGGTTTCCATTGTAGACCTGTTGCTGTCACACTAGCCTGCTCTCCATAGGAAGCCTCAGACCCCCCTTCCTTCAAGGTTTATTGTGAATTAATTAGTTTTTTTCATATTTTTGATCCATGACACTTGTCCCTATCTGGTTTTAAATAATTGTTGGCCAACTTTTTTTTTTTGTCTTATATAAAAATATATTTTTGTACGGAAACCCATGCCTCTTGCCTTTTCTAAGTGAAACGCACTTGTGTGCTTTTATTTGGGTTGTTTTTCCCCGTTAATCCGGGGTGGTGTAGTCACTATAATTGAGCCAGTGGCTTTGATGGATCTAAATTGATATAAATAGCTTTAAACAAGTGTATGTGTGTGTATATATACAGTGTATATATATATATATATATATATATATATATATATATATATATATATATATATATATATATATATATATATATATATATATATTCAGAGTTATAACTATATATTCGGGATTTCCATTTATATATTCAGAGCATGTGAGCGGAGTGGAGCGTGATCGGAGCGTGGAGCGAATCGGCTAATATCTCTAGGGCGGAGAGCACCTTTCTGAAGATTTCGCTCCGCTCACTCAACCCAGAATGTCCTGAACATCAAAGTTAAGAACGAATGAGACATATGCCCAGTTGAAAGGAGGTGTGGAGAAACCGAGTTAGCAAAGATTCATCTTGTTCATACTTTGTTTTGGGGTAAAAAGAACGTCTCGTTAGTTACTGACGGAATGGGGGTTTCGCTTAGAAGCCAATCGCCTTCGAGATATACAAAACAAGTCAATGGCATAAGAATGCCATGGGTCTGCTAAATTTGCATGGCGCAACTCCGCCCACCCTCGTGGGTATAAAAGGAGCTGCGCGGCAATCGCGCATTATGTTTACCTGCTGAGGAGGTACAGCGGTTGTGGCATGGGGACGTAACGTCTCCATTCCCTTCCTTCAGGGAAAGAGGATTACATACATAACCGAGACGTTCCCTTTCAGTCAGTACACTACGAGTTGCGTCAGTTACTGACGGAATGGGGGTTCCCAATTCAATCTCACCACAACGGCTGTCTTCCAGCGTCCTGCGCTGACCTGAGCTCCCTGCCATGAGTCTTTAGCACGAACAAGGGGCTAGGCTTAACGCCAATACCAAGGTACACTGGGAAGCATATCCCACATGGAGAAATGCAACACAATGCCTGCCCATAGGGAGGACTTAGGAATACACATATGACCCACGTATGGGCTGCATATGGAGCACTCTGGGGTATCCAGCCGCAGAAGAGAGTGCAAATGTGCACGCATCCAGTCCGAGGAGTGGAATGGCGCAGCAAGCAATGACACCTGAGCCTGTCCAGTTACTGGCCACTTGGAGCAAGTACATGGAAGGACACTGGCTCCACTCAGAGATTATAGAATCTTGCAAATGTGTTGGGTGTCGCCCAGCTTGCAGCTCTAAAAATGTCTGTTAGTGAGGTGCAATGCGCTAAAGCCCAAGAGGAGGCTACACTCCTGGTGGAGTGTGCCTTGACCCATAGGGGGCATGGCAGGCCCTGAACCTGATGTCAGGACAATGGCGTCCACTATCCAGTGAGACAACCTCTGCTTGGAGAGAGCCTTCCCTTTCTGCTTCCCTCCATAACAGACAAAGAGCTGGTCTGAGGTCCTGAAACACTGCATCCTGTCGATGTAAGCGCGAAGGGCGCGTACTGGACAGAGAAGTGCCAAGGCTGGGTCTGCCTCCTCCAAAGGCAGCGCTTGCAGGTTCACCACCTGATCCCTGAAAGGAGTGGTGGGAACCTTGGGCACATATCCAGGCCGGGGTCTCAAGATCACGTGAGAGTTAGCCGGCCCGAATTACAGGCACGCTTCGTCAACCGAAAATGCCTGCAGGTCCCCTACCCTCTTGATGGTAGCCAGGGCAATCAAGAGCGCCACTTTCATTAAAAGGAACTTTAACTCAATGGACTGCAAGGGCTCAAAGGGATCCAAGCGGCGTGACTGCGGCTGCAGATGCCATATGCCCCAGGATCATCTGAAATAAATTCAGTAGAACCGCACTGTTTCCCTCAAATTGGTGAAGACAAGTCAGCAGTGACTGCACATGCTTGAACGTGGCGACCGAGTCGATTTCCATACCAAGAAAAGAGATCCTCTGCATGGGGGAGAGTTTGCTCTTTTCCCAGTTGACCCGAAGGCCCAAGCGGGCGAGGTGCCAGAGCACCAGGTCCCTGTGTTCGCAAACCTGGTCTCAAGAGTGAGCTAGTATCAGTCAGTCGTCGAGATAATTCAGGATGCGAACCCCGTGTTGCCTGAGTGGCACAAGAGCTGCCTCGACGACTTTCGTGAAGACCCGAGGAGACAGGGCTAACCCGAATGGGAGAACCGTGTACTGGTATGCCTGCCCCTCGAAGGCAAACCGTAGAAACAGTCGAGCAAGAATGGAGACATGAATGGCGATCGCTGTAAACCAGAAATGTATGTGTATGAAAGGAGAATGTCAAGTCAACTTTATTTATATAGCGCTTTTTACAATGCAGATTGTTTCAAAGCAGCTTCACAGTGTTAAACAGGAAAATAATGCAACCGAATTTGATTCGGCTGTACAGAAAACGGTGATGTCATCTAGCTCATTTCAATTATCATATATATTCAAGTAATGTAGTTGACATAGTTAATTTAGTTTAGTAATTAAATTTATTTGGATATTTATTTGAAAATTTAGTGTCCCCAACTGAGAACGCCAAGCCAAAGGCGACAGTGGCAAGGAACCAAAACTCCATCAGGTGGCCTAATGGAGAAAAATAAACCTTGGGAGAAACCAGGCTCAGTCGGGGTGCCAGTTCTCCTCTGGCCAATTAACAAATCGTGTAAGATTATTATTTTGGCAGCCTTACAGGTCAGAAGTCATATTAGATTGGAATATTCGAAAGATCGGAGGCATCACGCCGGAGAAGGGTTTAGTGAGGATGGCGTGTCGATTAAACAATTGTTAAATAGGAATATTCAAAATATCGGAGTCATCATGCCGGAGACGGGTTTATGAGGATGCCATGTCGGTGAGCAATTTTAGAGGGTAGACTAATTGACACGGTCTCTGCAGACACTTCAGGGATGCGTTGGTAATGTCTGGGCGCTGGTCCACCATCTGATCTGGATACGGCCCGGATCCGGCTGACTGCAGTAAACCTCGGGATAAACAGAGAGACTAACGTTAGCGTAGATGCCATTCTTCTTATGATGTAACGAGTACATCAGGTGTTATGGGAAGTGTATGTATGTGAAAGGAGAATGTATGTGTGTAAGAGTACCAGAATGAATTATGGCTTGTATGGCCTCTCATAGCCCCTCATATTTATATATTCAGAGCTTTAACTATATATTCGGATTTACATTGAATTATTTCCTGTTTTGCCCCCCATAATATATATATGTGTATGTATGTATGTATGTATGTATATATGTGTGTATATATATATATATATATATATATATTATATAATATAATGAAACATATTTCATGTTTGTATGTCGTGTGTGTGTGCAGGTGCCGTTCGTCACAATGAGGTTTCTGATCTCACTGTGTGTGTCGCTGCTCATTAATGGTGAGTGTTTTATAATCTGTCATGTAAAATGTCATGTAAAATCTTCACAATAATAAATGATGCCTATATTGTGTATTTCACAGGAGAAATAACCATTGGACAAACAACGGGTACAATCATTCTTTCACTTTTCATTAAAAATTCATTCTTTCACTTCATCTAATCTTCAATTCTTATTTCCATCCTTTGATTTTCATTAAAATTGTAGAAATTAAAGAAGTGTAGAATGAATAAATCATGTAGTGACAGAGCCTGTCATACTTGAGCAGTCTAGAACTGCAGTCATTCTGAAAAATGCCTAAAGGTTTAAACGTGCCAATCATCACTTCTCACACTGTCTGTGAGGGATGTCAGACATTACATGGCCAATGTTCCGTCTAATATTTTTTTATAGACCTTTCACACAAAACACGGAAATACGTAATCGTTGCGGAATCGGAGTTCCTGTAAAAGCGTCAACACATCAGAAAAACATACCCGGGCAAAAGTATGGATCAGAGAGTCTACACAACTTCGCTAATGGATTTGCCAAATAGTACATTTGATGGAAATTAACAATTAGGCCTATTTACATAAATAGTAGCTATAAAGTGTCAGCGTCTTCCTTGAACAAGATGATATCTTGCTTGTCTGGACTTTGGCTACAGTTCAAACTAGTTTAAACATCGCGCAGTGTGCACAATTCTATTTTTTTTTTTTTACATACAACATAATACTTTTTATAAAATTATGGATATATTTTTATTTGAAAAAACAATCTATAATAACAATATATGTTTACAACATTTTTTAGAGGAGGCATATTACTGAATATGAATAAATGCTAAATATTAATAGACATGAAACAAAATTATAATAAAAAAAAATGTTGATTAACATCACGGTTATATATTTTAAAACAAAAATATATTCACAATATGTATGGAGGCATTTTGCAAAAGTGAATTTTGCTTAATTTGATCATGTTAGAGTACACACACACACATATATACACTCACCTAAAGGATTATTAGAAACACCTGTTCAATTTCTCATTAATGCAATTGTCTAATCAACCAATCACATGGCAGTTGCTTCAATGCATTTAGGGGTGTGGTCCTGGTCAAGACAATCTCCTGAACTCCAAACTGAATGTAAGAATGGGAAAGAAAGGTGATTTAAGCAATTTTGAGCGTGGCATGGTTGTTGGTGCCAGACGGGCCGGTCTGAGTATTTCACAATCTGCTCAGTTACTGGGATTTTCACGCACAACCATTTCTAGAGTTTACAAAGAATGGTGTGAAAAGGGAAAAACATCCAGTATGGCATCGTTTAAATGCCACGGCCTACCTGAGCATTGTTTCTGACCATGTCCATCCCTTTATGACCACCATGTACCCATCCTCTGATGGCTACTTCCAGCAGGATAATGCACCATGTCACAAAGCTTGAATCATTTCAAATTGGTTTCTTGAACATGACAATGAGTTCACTGTACTAAAATGGCCCCCACAGTCACCAGATCTCAACCCAATAGAGCATCTTTGGGATGTGGTGGAACGGGAGCTTCGTGCCCTGGATGTGCATCCCACAAATCTCCATCAACTGCAAGATGCTATCCTATCAATATGGGCCAACATTTCTAAAGAATGCTTTCAGCTCCTTGTTGAATCAATGCCACGTAGAATTAAGGCAGTTCTGAAGGCGAAAGGGGGTCAAACACAGTATTAGTATGATGTTCCTAATAATCCTTTAGGTGAGTGTATATGTCAGCATTATCATATAATGTCATTTAAAACAAGCTTATTAATGCAGTTCAGTCTGCCTGCTATTCTATCTGTTATTGTTACTCCTGATCGGAGGCTTCCGTAAATATTTAGTTTATGCATAGATTTAGGCTTCAACTAAGTTTAATGTTGCAGTGCAAAAATATTTTGTAGTGCATAACTTAGTGCCCATTTACGTCTCAACTAGGCTAGTTGTAAGTTGTGCACAGCTGGTGCAACAGGTGTCCTGACAGGAAAGCTATCCGCTCCTTTATCGATACACGTGAAAAGCACCCGGGGACATTATAGGGATCTGTTATGATTAATCTGTTAAGTTTAGCTATGTACAGGTTTATGTCTTTTGAATCAAAGTGCGCAGTGAACTCCATTGCCTTAACTCATCATTTGTTGCCTGCCAAATCGTTTTGACTGAGGGCAAAGTGAAGTTTCATGACTTTATTTTTTAGGCTATTTAACTTTACCGTTGTAGCCTAGCGCTCACTTTGTTTGACTGAATTATTTATTGTTTGAATCTTTATTTACTGTATAGCTTCTTATACCTTTTACTTATACTTTTATAATGCAATTATTATTATGCTAATATATTGTATATTATTATTGATTATTGCTATTTTTTTTTTATTTAAAAGGAAAGAGGCACTGTTGTTTTATATTTTGTTTGTTATAAATATACATGCACGAATTTGACACTCTATTCGCGTTCGGTGTGAACGCAGCATAAGAATGTCCTAAATGAAGCACATATTTAAGTTACTTTTTACATTTACATTTACATTTTTTACAGTGCTGTGTTAACGCTGCCATTCTTTACCAAGAAATTATATTTTAAAAATCTCACACAGAACACTTCAGTTCCTTATTAGGCTTATATAATATAATATAATATAATATATAACATGAAGCATTTGAAATGTAATGTAAAGGTGTGAATCCTTTTTAAAGTCGTCTAAACATTCTTGAAACAAAAAAAACACACCCAGGCATTTAAGCTATTTATGTCTGTACACTACACTTGTGTCTGCGTTTTGTTACGCACATAAGTATTGTTATTATTGCTCATATCTCACAGTTGAAAAAAATAGAAGCTTACATTTAAATGTCAATCATCCCATTAAATAACATTTTCCATGAGAACCAAAGACGCTTAAAAGAGATTTAAATGTCATGCAGAAAAAAGGGCGTAAAACAACCACAGACTCAACTTTTGAGAAACACAGGGTATTTCCTGAAAGCCGGTTAAGCATCATACCTGGGTAAATAAAGGAACACTCCATTTTCCAAATCCCCTAGAGATAAAAAGTTGAGTTTTACCGTTGGTTATGTTGATGGAAGTTAGCCTATTTTCAGGCGCTGTGTAATATCATTGCGCCTGCTGCACTCATGGAGTATAGTTCCTAGCCGTATCGGTCTAGAAAATCGCAACTTTTCATTTTCTGTCAGTCTTAGTACACAATGTAACTACAGAAGAGTCAAGTTTTACATTTTTGAGTGAGATGCTAACAGTCTAATCAGATTCAATGATGTATGCTAAGCTACGCTAAAAGTTCTACCGCCAGATTCGAAAACGGTAAAATCAACCGTTCAAGGGAGTTGGAAAATGAGCCTATATACTAATTTGGTGTTCCTTTAAGCTGATATCATTAACTTTCGGTTCAAAAACTGATGTAACATTTAGAGTATGTATGTAGCCATAGCAACTTAGTCTAAACATAACCTGCTGTGGCGCAGCTCACATTTCAGGGTTAGTTTACTACAGGTACAAACTTTTCAGAGCGAATCAGCGCACGTGTACCCTTCTGATGAGTCTCCACCCGAGTGAAAAAATAGTATACTTAAGCACAATTTATTCATATGTACTTCAATATAACTAAATGTATTTGTGACACACTATAAATTGGTATAGTTGAAGTCTGTTAAATTGGAACAACAAATTTTGGACTAAATGCATTTTAGTTGTTCAAAAGCAGTGCTAAAGTTCAACTAAAGCTGTATTAAATATACTTGTTTGTGCTAAAGTGGATGCCGTTTCGGGCATTTGACCCATGAAACTCGTGATCTGCGCGAGTTGAAAAATCTGAACTTTGCCGGATATTCGCGCCACGTTAACCAACCAGGAGCTTGCTCTAGTAGTGACATGATTATAAGCAGAGGCAGAAATCCGAACAACAATGGAGGACAAAAATCATCGTTGCTGTATGTGGATACCCGGAGCTGTACGATACATCTTTGAATTATTATAGAAACAGGAATAATAAGGATCTTGCTTGGAAGAAAGTGAGTGAGGAGGTTGGACAATCTGGAACAGAAGCAGAATTTGTCTTATAGACACCACGCAGTATACCAGTAACCAGCTTATCTGGTGAACATCAGCGAGACAATGGGCATATATGTACATTAAATGTAGGAACCAGTATGGGCTGGAATCGAACCCGGGTCGCTGCCACACAAGTGCACTCACTTTACCAGTTGCACCACCATGCAGACATGGACGCAAAACTGGGGTTACTGTTACAAGTACTGCTATAAGCAAACAGATTTTTCCATCAATGACAGGATAAATGATATGGATTTAAATACTGTGAATCGCAGAGAAAACTCCCAATATACCGTAGGCGCAGTAAGCGGTGCGTGAAAATAAACTCCTGATGGAAAACACTATTGCTGCATCCCAGTTCGCCTACTTATACTACGACCTAAAAGTATATACTCTTTTGTGAAGAAAAAGTACTTTGGAGTGTGTAGCAGAAGTATGCAAGCTTTGGAACATACTAATTCGTCATCTATAACGGACTCTGTCACTTAGTTACGTGCATCCCATCACTCCACATTCAATTTAATTTCCTACCATATCGGAGAGAAATGTAGTAGCATGTTGATCTGCCATTTGTGGGTCTTTTTAATGCAGAGACTCTCCTCATGTGTTTGCAGTTTAAATATAATGATGCATTTAAAAGTTAATGTCTAAACGTAGCACAATGCTGCTGCAGATAAAATATAATTTGGATAACATTAAATAAATATATTTTAGTCAGGTTAAATACTGATAATTGATCTCTCAAGCCCCCTAATCTAATGCTGTGTTCCAGGCAACCTGTAACCCGTGTTTTTCCAACCTTCTACCTGTGAAAGTGCACTGGAACGGCAGTCAAACCCGTGACTTCCCACCTGTGAACTCGTACTAGATCGATGTACTCCCATGCCGCATTCCAGGCAACCCGATAGAAATGATTGTAAATGAGCACAAGCCCCATACGGTCCGCCATGCTTCGTTTACATCTAGCTACCACAATTCCTTGCGCTCAGGCAGTTTGGCGTGACTTTGCCTGGAATGCTACAAAGTCGTGAGTCGTGGTTTGAAGTCGTAACTTACGGGCTCAAAAACCTGCCTGCAACGCAGGATAAACCTCTCTACTTAAAGCTGCTGTCCGTAACTTTTTTTGTGTTCAAGATTTACAAAAATTATATTATGAGAATGTACAACATGAATCCATTTTCCAAACCGTGTTTTTGTCTTACCTTGAATCATTATGGTACACTTATAATAAGTGTTTATATTGGGACTATTTCAGACCGGTCTGGTAGGAACCGCTGCGGAGAGGCACAGTCCCTGCGTGACTCGCCATAGACATAAACAGAGAGAAGTAGCTCCGGCTGCAACGTCTTCCGCAAGACGCATGCAGTTCTGTTTATTAACCGCTAGAGCGCAAAAAGTTACGTACTGCAGCTTTAACCTTCGGACTCGCACATCCGTCATGTTTGTAGTTTAACACTTTTTATCGCGTTTGTAGTTCTAATTCGAATCCTCGTCCAACTCGCAATGGGTTGTGGGCAAAATCAGCTGTTCGATCTGCACTTCGAAATCTAACCGAAAATAGTAGATCATCCAGGTATCTTTGGAATAATCTTTTAAACATACTACGATTTGGGACATACTAGTTATATTTTCGAATACTATTTAGGACGGATAGTATGCGAATTGGGGCGCAGCATATGAAATGATTCTGCGGTCTCACATTACACTGCAGATTCAAGTGTGACGCATGAATTGAAATTATTGACATTTCATGCAATTAACATTTCTGAATTTATTTGACATTTGAACTTTTTTAGCTTTTTGTGTAATTTGAGGACTGGTCAGGATAATTTTAATAAACTTAATGCAACGGGCCATTAAAGTACCATTAACGGGAAAAGTGTATTAGTACAGGTGCATTGGAGTGTATTAGAAATACACTAAAGTAATAACTTCTGATCAGGTACTTTCTTTCACCATTTCAAACTGACTTGTATTGACGAGGCTCACACATCGTGTACTATTATCAGAACACGTTTATTCTCTATGGAATTCCAAAGCTGCCAAAATTAAAAATAAATAAATACATAAATAAATATATAAATAAATATACATAGCAAAAAAACATTTCCTTATTTATGTATATATAATTTTTTTTCCACATTTATTTAATTAATTAATTAATTAATTATTTTATTTATTTATACATTTATTCATTTCTATTTTTATTAATTTCCACATTTATTCATTTCTTCATGTATTTATTTTTACATTTCTTTGTCGGGAGGGTAATGAGGAGGCCGTGGTTTACCTCAGACATGGCAATCGAGTTCAGAGTAGGCAAGGGCGCAGCCTTGAGGCCACAGTGACACCTTGTGGTGTGGCCGAAAAATACAATACGTATAGCCTACTGACGTTGATACTGTTTGTGATGAATGACTTGGATAGGTATATGATCAAAAACTTATATCACGGGTTAAATCATATCACCCTAACGGTACTGTGTGACATGGATAGGCTACTCTTTATTCTGGACATGGCCGTAGAATAACATCGCCTGGTCTGGATTTGTAAAATGAAAAAATAAAAAAGGAAAAAAAAATATATATACATAAATAAGGAAATAAATGTATAAATATTTATTTATTTTTGTTTTTTGCTTTTCTTTGTATATTTATTTATATATTTATTCATTTTTGCTTTTTTACATTTCTTTGTATATTTATTTATTTATTTATTTTTAATTTTGGCAGCTTTGGAATTCCATAGTTCTCCGGTTCCAAACACAACCGCCCACTTGTCTGAACTATGGCCTTATACCGCCATCTAGTGGTTATCTTAGTATGCAAAAACATATCAATACATCTTCCCCCTTTTTTTTAAACAGTTAATGCTTAATGACTTCATACACTAACAATATCTGTCCTTCTTACAAAGTAATACAAAATAACTCCTTATATTTCACCAATTAACAATTCTCAGTAATCTCCACGTAAGTTTTAAACTTGAACAAAAAATATTCTACACTCGTATCCAAAAACTGTGTACTTTTCCCTCAAGAATACATAATCCTTTTTTTTTCTCTTTTCAGATGCCGCGTTATTCTTACATCTCAGTACACATCTTCACATTTCTTCTCTCAGTCTTTTTGGTCTTATTATTTGTCATTTTCCATGGTTCTCAACTCTTCCTGAGGCACTTTCAGCAGGTGTCCTCTGTTCTGCCTCATTATTTTCCCATGTTCTGTCAACACTTCATATGACCTGGGTGTAGTGTCTCTTACCACTTTGGCCAGCGGTCCCCACTGTCCACCACATCGAACTCGTACGACTTCTTCCTGAGCAAGTGGTTTAGCTGTTCTGTTGTAGTGTTCCATCTGTTCCGTCATTTGAGGAATTCAACTCACCCCGTGCCATGTGATGCTTTGCGGATGGAAGCTTTGTCCGTAGTTTCTATTCATGAGCATTTCCGTTGGTGAAAGCCCATTCTCCAGTGGTGACGCTCTGTAGTTGAGAACAGCCAGGTATGGATCTGCCCCGGTTTCTGTGGCTTTTTTCAGAAGGCGTTTCATGATTTGCACTCCTTTCTCCACTAAACCGTTGGATTGCGAGTAAAGAGGACTTGATGTTATGTGCTCAAAGCCGTAATGTCTTGCAAAGTCTTTAAAGCACTGGCTTCTGAATTGCGGTCCATTGTCACTTATTACAGTCATTGCAATACCATGACGAGCAAATATGGCTTTTGTTTGTGCAATTACCTGCTCTGTTGTTGTGTTTGACAGCTGCACGAACTCTGGGTAATTAGAATGATAGTCCATGAGTAACAAGTAGTCTTTCTTTAAGTTGAAACAAGTCTATTTCAACCTTTCCCCATGGTTCCTTTGGTTTGTCATGTGATTTTATTGGCGCCCTTTGTTGCTGGTATCTGTGGCGTTGGCATACATCACAGTGTTGCACTAATGTCACTATGTCTTTGTGCATGCCTGGCCAATACAGTACATCTCGTGCCAGCCTCTTGCATTTCTCTATCCCCAAGTGTCCCTCATGTACAAGTTCCAACATCTGTGCTCTCATGGAGATAGGCACAACTATTTTTGTTCCCTTTAGCAGAACTCCATCTAGCACTGACAGTTCATCTTTAAAGTGCTGGTATTTTCTAACATTCCTTCACCAGGCATGTGTATTATTTCTATCACTCTCTTTTGTTGTTCATCTTTCAGTGTTCCTTTAGCTATTTCAGCCCACTTTGCAGTTGACACTGGCATCTGTGCTTTGATAGGCACACATCTTCTTCAGTGGTGCTTTTTGTGTTATGCAAGCTAGCCCTGCTCAGTGTGTCTGCCACTACTAAGTGTTTACCTGGTTTAAACTCAAATGTCAGATCATACTTTTGTAGTCGCAGCATTAATCTTTGTATGCGTGGCTGCACTTTCCCCCAGTGGTTTCTTTGATCTCGCTATTAGTGGCTTATGATCGGTCTCTAGAATCACTGATCTGGGATAAACATACTCGTGACATTTTTCACAGCCAAACACAGCACCCAAAGTCTCTTTTTCTATTTGCGCATAGTTTCTTTCCACAGACGTCATTGTGCACGATGCGTAAGCGACGAGACACCACTCCGTCTCATGTTGCTGGAGTAGAACTGCTCCTAAGCCTGCTTTTGATGCATCAGTTGAGACTTTTAGTGGTCTATCTTGGTCATAAAATGTCAGAACAGGTTCATTGGTTAAGCTGCTCTTCAACCACATCCACTCTTTTGCATGTTCCTGCTTCCATTGCCACACTGTGTTTGTTTCCAACAGGCTTCTTAATGACCTTGTATTTGCTGACAGATTTGGAATAAACTTCCCCAGTTAGTTTACTAAACCTAAGGCACTCTGCAGGTCTTTCTTGTCTCTTGGTTCTGGCATTTCTTCGATTGCACAGATTTTTTCTCTGTCTGGCTGTACCCCTTCCTCAGACAGTCTCTCTGCCAGGTATGTAATTTCTCTTACACCGAACTGACACTTGTTTTTATTTAGTTTTAAACCTGTTTTCTGTGCTTGATTTAGGACCCTGCAAAGTCTTGCATCATGTTCTTCTCTTGTGCGGCCCCAACTACCACTTCATCAATTAAAACTCCTACTCCCTCTATTCCATCAAAAAGCTGATGCACAGTTTTGTGGAATACTTCTGGGGCTGAACTGATGCGTCCCAAATGGTGTGTAATCTATCACTACTTGGTAAAACCCAGACGAAGCATCCAATTTTGTGAAGTAACATGCTCCACGCATTGCACTAGTTATATCTGATTTTGTTGGAAGTCTATAGTGCTCGCGTTGGAATGCTTTGTTCAAGTCCTTCGGATCTATACACAATCTTAGATCCCCATCAGGTTTCTCCACTATTACAAGGAAGTTTACCCATTCTGTGGGTTCTTTTATCTTCCTGATGACTCCTTCCTTTATCAGAGCATGTAGTTTCTCTCTCAGTCTTTCCTTTAACGCAACTGGCACCTTTCTTGCTGGGTGTATGACCGGTTCTGCATTTTCCTTCAACTTTATCTTATACTGACCTGGTAAGCGTCCTGTTCCTTTTGAACACTTTGTATTCACTAACCCAGTTGCTATGTGTAGCTCTTTCTGAAGTGGTGTCTTTACTCTTCTTTTTCTCTTGAGATCTCACTTCTTTATTTATGACATGGACTCTCTTTATTAAACCTGCAGGTTTTCAGTCCCAGTATAGCTTGTTTATTTCCTTCAACAAACACAAAAAGAGCATTCTTCTTTTTCCATTACAAGACAGTCTTACTCTACAAACTCCCTTTGTGGGTATGGTCTTGTTATCATATGTTCTCAGATTTAATTTTTTTGTCACATATCTTGGGCTTTTTTCTCAGTCTTTGGAAGTCTTTCATGGGCAGGATGTTTAACTGTGCCCCTGTGTCTAGTTTCAGTGAAATGTCTGTACCGTTTACATCCATGTGTGCTATCCACTCATCTGCAAGAGAACTTTGTTCATGTTCAAATGAGTCCACAAAAATGGGTGCTTCTTCATTTTCTCATTGTCACTCATCCTTTCTACTAGCTGCACTTTTTTTCTTCGAATAGCAGCACTTAGCAAAATGATTCTTTCCTCCACAATTCCTGCAGTCTTTTCCATAGGCTGGGCACTTTTTTGGTGCATGTCTGTTTCCACACTTCCTGTAGCCATTGTTCTCTTGACTTGGCTTTTTTTTCTTTGACATCACCCTTTTATTAGCATGTCGAACTGCATCCACCTCTGGTGTGTCTCTCTCATCACTGAAAGTCTTTAGCTGCGTGGCCATGGCATTTTCTGACGCTTGGCAAATTTGTATTGCCCTATCCAACGTGAGGTCAGTCTCTTTTAATAATTGCATCCTCACTCTTTTGTCTTGTACTCCAATTACTATTTGATCTCGAATCATGGAGTCACACAACGTTCCGCAATTACACGACTGACTTTTCAATCTCAAATCCGTAACATATTGTTCAATCGATTCAGATTCCTTCTGCAATCTATTTCTGAAGACATACCTTTCGTAGGTCTCATTTTTCCTCAGTGTGCAGTATTGCTCAAATTTTTCAATCATGACCTCATACTTATGTTTCTTCTTCCGTGAAGACAAACGTGTTATATACGTCCAGTGCGCTGCATCCTGCCACTGTTAGCAACAATGCCATTTTCCTCCGTTCATTGCCTTCCAGCCCGATGGCGAGTGTATACAGTTCAAAACTTAGTTTGAAAGCTTTCCAGTTCTCGTTGACATTACCCAGCAACTTAAGTTCGTCTGGTGGACGGATGGAATTCATCATCTTTCTTGATTTATCCTGGTATCATGTATTGACGAGGCTCACACATTGTGTACTATTATCAGAACGCGTTTATTCTTGTTCTCCTTTTCCAAACACAATCGCCCACTTGTCTGAACTATAGCCTTATACCGCCATCTAGTGGTTATCTTAGTATGCAAAACACATATCAATACATGACTATGTTTTCTTTAATTTTGTCATAATTAGCCTACATGTAACTTTTTTATAACTACTTGTATGTAAAGCTGTTTTGCAAACATGCAAAATTGTGGAAAGTGCTAGACATAAATTTGAATTGAATTAAACAATAGCACCTGATATTCATAGTGTGGGCAAATTATTGAAAAGGTTAAAGTCATAATTATAATTCAATTCAACGTTCTTTCCAGACTCAAGGTCCATTAGAGAGGAGACATACAACAACTAAGACAAAATTACAAACAGTACAAAACATTTAAAAGAGACAATTATACCAGTGCTTTTTCATAGGTGATTGGTATCGCACCACACTATGCTTCGGATTAGACAACAGCATAATAATAACATTCTGTGAATTATCCAGCCGACAAATAAATTTATACATCAAATTCCTTAAAGCCATAAAAGTTTTTACTCTTGACATACAAAATAAATTACTTGCACTACTCCACCTCGGTTTTTTTCAATATAATCCTCATACAATCATTATAGGCAACCTGAAGTTTACATAAGCTCACTTTTTTTTTAACTTAACCCACAAGGGAGCAGTATAAAAGGAAGTACAGTATGCTCTAAAAAGGTTAATCTTAACCTGATCTGAACACATAACATTTTCTCACCATCATATTTGCTACCATATATCAACATTTGGCACTGCCTGTACATATCGTCGTCATCATCACTCATTTCATCATTAATGATGTGCCCCAAATATTTTGTTTTAGTGCATACATTCAGTACTTGCCCTGACAAATAAAAATCTGGAAAACTAAGGTCCTTTTGTTCTACATATCATGGCAACACTCTTTGCATTATATTGCACATCATATTTAATCCCATAGAACATGCATTTAGCAGTTGTTGAAAACCAGCAGTACTCTGTGAAAAAAAAATAACAAGATCGCCAGAGTAATGTTGTCTCCAGAGTTCAACTATATTCTTGGCTCCAGAAACACCCTCTATAGAGCATGGTAATATCACATTATTCCTATTTGATGCTCTTACATTCTTCCAGAAATCATTTACGTTATTATGTAACAGATTTTCTGTCATTGAGTCTGCTCTCATAATTTGTTCATGTTTACAAACATAGTGAACTGCATATTTATATCTAGCATTTTTTTTGTTCAAGAAGAGGCCCCCACTGAGCAAAGACACGTCCAAAAGACGTCAATTTAACGTCTTTGTCGAACATTTAGAAGACCTCCACTGAGGAGCCAGAATGAAAGTTTTTGTGACTTCTTTTTTTTAGGCGTCTTTTTAATGTTAACTATTGAAGTGAAATTGATATAAATAGTGAACGTTAATTAGATGTCTTTTTTAAATGTTCATTATTGACGTCCAAGTGACATCTTTACAGGGTTCTAAATGAAAGTACCGACGTCATTTCCAATGTCTTTTCAACGCCACAGACGTCTAAAGGACATTCATACCAGTTACCAGCATTTCTTGGACTGATTTCAGACGTCCCAAACCAACTGTATTATTTTAATTGTTAATGATCAGAGTTCGATCCTGTCTTACTATTAGCTTTATTAAACCATGTTTCGGTCATCAAACCTTCATCAAGTAGGCTGTTTTTCGAAGGTTGGATGACCACATGGTATCCAATAAAATTCACTCTAGTCATAGTAAAAGCAGTGTACAGAACTACTGCTTTAAATTGTAAATAATAAATTAATACCTATCCTTTTGATGCACCTGTCCAAGACATGCAAAGACATTTTAGTAGAAAATAAGTGACATCTGATCTATTAAAAGGGCAAAAAAAATAGTTTTACATCTTTAATGAGGTTTTCAGCAAAATATTAACAGGCTGATAAATAGAACAATTCTAATGGTTACACTAGCCTCATACACAGCTCCCACAATATCAGCATACATTTCACATAAGCCTGTACCATGAGAGCTTTCATTACAGCTCACATCTGTACACATAATTGCATCTCTGGGTAATACCACCCTATTCAAACGATAATCAGTTTTCCCCTGATATATCAGAATATCATCTTTCATAAGACCAGCCTAATTTTACAGATCCAGCCCTCTTCAACTCATAGTTCATCTCAGGCAGACTTTCCATATCAACAGTCATTACAAAGGGTACATGATCAGATGTAGATGCCTCATAAAGAATTTCCATTGATTGTAGAGTAGAATGAGCATCAGCAGTGGTCAAGCCACAAGGTTGAATGCCAGGCTTCACTTATGTAAGTGTAATGATTCATAGATAAAAACAATTGACTGGATAGTATAAAATTGTTGTCAACACTAAATTGCAACACATGCTTAGCAAACACTGAGGATTTATCTGCGCGTTCATATCCCTGACCACAAATACACTTGTAAATTGATTATCATTAATAAAAGCAAGTCTGTTTAAATATTCTTCTCCATTTTGTTGACATTCATATGGAGTATAAACATTAAGAATAATTAACTCTTTGTTATTACATTTTACCCGTGCAGCAAAACACCAATCAACTTGCACTTTGATGTTTATCACAGAGTCCAGCTTTTTATGCCACAGAGTCGCGACTCCTCCCATAGTAAGATCGGTTGTGGATGTGCCAGCCCTGGGAAAGTTGTCATTAAAAGAGTTCAATTTTCCCAAGTCCTGTTTGGATAGAAACAGTTTTGTAGTAATTTATCAACCACTATGCGTCGGGCTCTATCCCCTGCACTGTTGCCAACTTGCAGGCCCCGGCAGTTATAGGTTATAACACACATAATGTTAGATAGTGCCCTTAGTGGCTGTCACACCCTCTGACATAACTGCACCAGATGTGGGGGAAGCTGTATTAACCCCCAAAGCTCTCACTTTGCATGGCTCATAATATCGACGCACAACAGAGCCTTCAGGCCAAAGCTCGGGGCAGTACATCTCCTCTGAATTATTACACTCAGCGCTCACTTTAAATGAGCTGTACCTATTGTTCACAGAGAACGGTTCTCCCATTCGGGCTAGCTCTGTCCCCTCGCATTTTCAACAAAATTTTCGAGGCAGCCCTTGTGCCACTCAGGCAACACAGGGTTTGCATCCTGAACTATCCCGACGACTGGCTGATTCTGAGTCACTCTCGAGAGCAGGTGTGCGAACACAGAGATCTGGTGCTGCAGCACCTCGCCCGTCTGGGCCTTCGGGTCAACTGGGAAAAGAGCAAACTCTCCCCTGTGCAAAGGATCTCTTTTCTCGGTATGGAAATCGACTCGGTCGCCATGTAAGCACAGCTTACGAGCGAGCGTGCGCAGTCACTGCTGACTTGCCTCCGTATGATCGAGAGCAAGAGAGCAGTTCTACTGAAGTTATTTCAGAGGCTCCTGGGGCATATGGCATCTGCAACCATGGTCACGGTCAGGCTGCTCGGATTTGCTTCATATGAGACCGCTTCACGATCTAGTCCTGAGATGGGCATGGCAGACCGGCACGCTTCGGGTCCCAGTGACTCAGGCCTGTCTACAGACCTTCACCCCGTGGGCGAACCTCAGTTTTCTAGTCAAGTCAACTTTATTTATATAGCGCTTTTTACAATGCAGATTGTTTCAAAGCAGCTTCACAGTGTTAAACAGGAAAATTATGCAACCGAATTTGATTCGGCTGTACAGCCGCTCTGGAGAAAACGGTGATGTCATCTAGCTCATTTCAATTATCATATATATTCAAGTAATGTAGTTGACATAGTTAATTTAGTTTTTTTGTCCAATAATTAAAAATTCAGTTTTTTCTGAATTAAGTTGCAGGAAATTACTAGTCATCAAATTTTTTATATCAGCTATGCATTTTGTTAATCTTGTGAATTGGTAAGTTTCGTCAGGGCGTGAAGAAATATAGAGCTGAGTATCGTCAGCATAACAATGAAAACTAACGCCATGCTTCCTAATGATATCTCCCAGTGGTAGCATGTACAGGGTGAAAAGCAACGGTCCTAGCACTGAGCCTTGTGGTACTCCATACTGAAATTGTGATCGGTGTGACATCTCTTCATTTACTGCTACAAACTGGTAACGGTCAGATAAGTATGATTTAAACCATGCCCATGCAATTCTATTAATGCCAACATAATTTTCGAGTCTATTCAAAAGAATGTTGTGGTTGATGGTATCGAATGCAGCGCTAAGATCGAATAACAGTAACAGAGATATACAACCACGATCGGATGATAAGAGTAAATCATTTGTAACTCTAATGAGAGAACCGGGACAGGCTGATTAATGGGTGAATGAAACACGGTTTTAATTTGGAAACATGAAAGATGGAATGGATTCTCCTGTATGCTGGAGGAAGTTTGAGGCGGACTGCCACCGGATTAATGATCTTGGTGACAGTGAACGGGCCGATGAATTTGGAAGCTAACTTATTACTAACGGAGCGGAGGGGAATGTTCTTGGTTGAAAGCCACACCTTTTGACCAACGATGTAAATGGGAGGCTTTGACCGGTGGCGATCGGCCTTAGCCTTGGTGCGCCCTCCCACCTGGAGGAGAGTCTCACGGGCTCTGCTCCATGTGCGACGGCACCTCTGGACGAAGGCGTGAGCAGAGGGGACCGCGACTTCGGATTCCAGACTAGGAAAAATAGGTGGCTGGTACCCTAAACTACATTCAAACGGAGTGAGGCCTGTGGATGACACTGGTAACGAATTGTGTGCGTATTCCACCATTGAGAGTTGTTGGCTCCAGGATGAAGGATTCTTGGCAACCAAACATCGCAACACTCTCTTAAGATCTTGGTTGGCTCGCTCCATCTGCCCATTGCTCTGGGGATGGAAACCCGAAGACAGACTGACCGTCGCCCCCAGCAATCTACAAAACTCTCGCCAGAATTTGGACACAAATTGGGGCCCCCTGTCGGAGACCACGTCCATCGGGAGGCCATGTAAGTGAAAGACGTGATCTACGACAGCCACCGCTGTCTCCTTGGCAGAAGGCAATTTGGGCAAGGGAATAAAATGAGTTGCCTTCGAGAACCGGTTCACGACAGTTAAAACGACCATCTTGCCCTGGGAGGGCGGTAATAAAATCTACCGTTATGTGGGACCAGGGTCTCGAAGCAACAGACAGCGGTTGGAGCAACCCATCTGGAGGACGATTGGAGGTCTTACCAGTGGCACAAATCGAGCAAGCCAAAACAAAACTTTGGATGACACGATCCATAGCTGGCCACCAGAATCGTTGCTTGACTAAAAAACTAGTCAGTTAACCTCTTGGTGACATTGCACGTTAGAACAATGACCCCATCGGATAACGTCGGACCGTAATCCCTCCGGCACAAACAACCGACTCGGTGGACCACCGGGCGGAGGCGTTACCCCTTCTAAGGCCGATTTGACCTTTGATTCGATCTCCCATGTGAGTGTGGAGACAACGATGTTCTCTGGTAAAATGCACTCTGGAGTGGTCGGGCGCTTGGAACAGTCAAAAACACGAGACAACGCATCGGGTTTGATGTTCTTGGAACCCTGGCGGTAAGAGAGCGAAAAATCGAAATGACCGAAAAGTAGAGCCCACCGAGCCTGCCTGGAGTGAAGTCTTTTGGCGGATCAAATATATTCCAGGTTCTTATGATCGGTCCAGACGATAAAAAGTACCCCTGACCCCTTTAACCAGTGACGCCACTCCTCCAACGCAAACTTGACCGCCAACAACTCTCTGTTCCCAATGTCATAGTTACGTTCGGCAGGCGATAGACGATATGAAAGAAATGCGCAAGGATGCATCTTGTCATCCGAGGAAGAGTGCTGGGATAGAAGTGCTCCTACCCCCACCTCTGATGCATCGACCTCCACCACGAACTGACGTGAAGGATCAGGTGTAATCAAAATGGGAGCCGAAACAAAACGGCTCTTGAGGTTGGAGAATGTAGCCTCGGCTATACCAGACCACCTGAACGTAGTCCTGGGGGAGGTCAAGGCTGTCAGAGGAGCGGCTAGTTGGCTGAAATTGCGAATAAAACGCTGGTAGAAATTGGCAAACCCCAGAAACCTCTGTAGGGCCTTACGGGTATCTGGACTTGGCCAGTCTACCACAGACTTAACCTTCTCTGGATCAAACCACAGCCCGAAGGGCATGACCAAGTATTCAAAATGGCCCCTAGGGGTATTGAACGCCGTCTTCCACTCATCCCCCTCTCTTATGCGAACCAAATGATATGCATTACGTAAGTCCAATTTAGTGAATAAAGATGCTCCCTGCAACCTCTCGAAGGCGGAAGACATTAACGGCAAAGGATAGGTATTCTTTACCGTAATGTTGTTCAGCCCTCGGTAGTCAATACAAGGTCGCAGAGAACCATCCTTCTTGCCCGCAAAAAAGAACCCCGCCCCCGCTGGAGAAGAAGAGGACCGAATGATCCCAGCTGCTGAAATGTATTTCTCCCTGGCCTCCCTCTCTGGAACCGAGAGTGAGTATAACTTGCCCTTAGGCGGAGACATACCTGGCTGTAAATCTATCGCACAGTCGTAAGGACAGTGCGGAGGCAGAGAAAGAGCACGGGACTTACTGAACACTTCCTTCAGGTCGAGGTACTCAGCGGGCATGTTAGACAAGTTCACCGACGACTACTGTAAGACATAAACAGACACAGACGGACAAGCAGAAACAAGACATGAAGCATAACACACATTGCTCCATGCCAGGACCGCACTGTGTCCCCAGTCCACCCGGGGGCCATGCTTGACCAACCAGGGATGTCCCAGCTGGCCACCAGAATCGTTGCTTGACTAAAAAACTAGTCAGTTAACCTCTTGGTGACATTGCACGTTAGAACAATGACCCCATCGGATAACGTCGGGAACCTGTGGAGAGTCCATAATCAAATGATACAAGTTCAGTGTGATTACCGGAAGTGGTGAGTGACAAAAGTTCCGTGCGGTGAGAGATGCTGGGTAGTTTCTGGCCATTGAGTGCGTTGACAGAAATCTGATTAGTGAGCGACATGAGGGATATGTCAAGCTGGTGAGCGAGCTTGGAGTCCATGAAATTCCCCTCCACCCCGGAGTCCAGCAGCGCCTGACAGGTGTGAGATTGGGTTGCCCATTGGAGTCTTACCGGAAGGAGAGTCGAGGATGAGGACTTCATGGAGTTCCCGCCCCGATAGTAGCCTCCTACTTACTACCGGGCTCGATCTTTTATCGGGCACTCACTGAGAAAATGATCTGAGCCACCACAGTAAATACACAGTCCCCGGGATCTCCGCCGTTGTCTCTCCTCCCGGGAAAGCCGAGCTATACCCACCTGCATGGGTTCTTGATGGAAAACGGGACTGACCGTGTCGCTGCTGGTGACGAGCGGATGCTCGTGTCGAACTGGAACCATGGACTGATGAGCGCGTTGCTCCATGCGGTGAAGACGAGCATCCACTCGTAAAGCCAGGTCGATGAGTCCCTCTAAACTCTTTGGCAGGTCCAGCGCATACATCATCTTCTAGACACGGTCAGCCAACCCATGCAGGAACATGTCCCACTGCGCCTCCTCGTTCCATTGGCATTCGGCTGCTAGCGTTCGGAATTCTATAGAATAGTCTGACACTTATCTGCCTCCTTGGTGCAGATCTGCCAGCACATGGGCGGACTTCCGTCCGGTTACCGCCTGGTCGAACACACGCCGCATCTCCTCCGACAGGGTCTGGAACGAGGAGCAGCATGGTAGGTGGTTCTCCCACACCGTCGTCCCCCACTGAGCCGCACGTCCAGTCAACAGGGTCAATACGAATGCCACCCTTGAAGCTTCAGACGCGAAGGTAATAAGCTGAAGTGAGAAGAACAGCGAACACTTGTTAAGAAATGGTCGGAAAAAAAATGGGCTCACCGGAATAGGACTCTGGAGTCGGTAGACGTGGCTCTCGGTGATTCTCCCCCTGATGACGGAGTGGGAGGAACAGGCGGTGTGGGTGGCGCAGTGGGCACGCGAAGTAGTTGGAGCTGTTGGGTGAGCTGGACACCTGCGCTACCAAGGCTTGAACCGCTCGGCCTGTAACGGCCATCTGCTCCTCCTGTTGATCCATACGGGAGACACACCAGGACAGATAGGCCAACAACTCTGGCACACTCGCTGAATCCATAGTAGGTCAGATCGTTCTGTGACGGGAAGAATACAAAGGATTCAAATGCAAGTGTAACTAAGTTTATTGAAAACCAGAGAGTAGATCGTTAAAGTCAGCAGATGACGATGGAAGAAAGCTGATGATGTAGGCAGCGCAGGGACCCAATGGACAACCCGAACCTCCGTGACTGTAAACCACGGTGAGTGTCTGACCACTGGTGAAGTGCAGTAACCCGTGAGTGAGAAGATCCTCCATGAACAAGGCAGAGCGATTCTCCAATGACGGCAGACTTGAATATTCACACCAAGAACAGAGAAGTCCGGCAGAACGAGCTTGAATGATCCTCCGTGAACCAGGCAGAGCGATCCTCCGTGAACAAGGCAGACAGGAACTCAGGAACCTGCAGGAGACTGACACACACACACACACACACACACTGAACTAACCCAACGATCTGACAAACACAAGACGCACCACAATGAGTATAAGTAGACCCATGTAACAAGTGGCAGCTGGCGCTGGTAATCAGCTGAGTAGTAATCAGCGGCCACACCCACCACCACACAGACACCCACACTCAAGCACAACATAGAACAAAATGAGTCAGTGAACTCATGAACCGTGACAATATCGTGCTGGAGTTCCCTTAGGCATATTGTTGTATCAACAGATGCCTCTGAAACGGGCTGGGGTGCCATGTGCAATGGACATGCAGCCGCGGGCTCCTGTACAGGACCCCAGCGCTGCCTGCATGTCAATTGCCTCGAGTTGCTGGCAGTACGCTGGCAGTCACTTGAAGGAGTGACTGCCATAACTACAGACGGTATATGACACATACAGGATATCTATGAAAGCTTTTATAACATTGAGACTTATAACAATAAAATCAGTCCAACCTTGCTAAAGCAATGTGTCTAAAATTTCATCCTTGAAATTCTCTACCCCTCCCTAATCCCACTCTTCCCCCTACAAACACCCACAATCCCAATTCAACTAGATAACAGCAATCCAACCGTAACAGACCGTTGCTCTGAATCAACCTCCACTCGCTCCACAAACTCCCAAATGCAGAGAGAGAGAGAGAGAGAGAGACAGCTATAATCCTGTTTTTCCTGCAAACACACAATAACTTAAAAGAATCCCTTATTTTAACTTTATCATAAGCATTTAATTTCAAGATTTATTCAAAGCCAAACTCTTTAAAAAACAAACTCTTGCTGTACAAATGCAAACAAGTGCTATAACAAGCCTAATGCAGATAAACTATACAACCCAGCGAGAATAGGGAAAATACTAAGAAAATCACTTTTTGCAATGCAGTGAATGACAAATGACCAGTTCAGTTAGAAATTGGAGGTTACTTGCGTTTGTGTCTCGTGTCCTCTTTGAATGGAGATTCCCTCCTCCTTGGTCCTGGCTGCAGAGTGGTTCCCCGGTTTCTTTGATTCGCTGACGGTCTTGTCACGTCTTTGATCAACGTCTTGGGAAGCCAATCACGTGGCGTGTTGGCGGATGGATGGAAAGTCTCGTGGATGTTGTTTGAAGTTGAAGCGCACTCGCTGTAGATTCGTCAAGTGAAACTTTGCGCCAAAACTGAACTTAAAACACGAGACTCAACGGAAAGAAAATAAACCAAGTAAAAGAAAGGAAAGTGAGACAAGAGTATTTAGATGGCTTGAATGAAATAACCCATTTTCTCTGATCTTGGTCTGCCACGATCGCCTGATTGTCTATGTCGTCATCTTATGTCTCTGGCATCTTGACTAATTCTTGACGTAACTTGAACTATGAAACTATAAACTAAACTCTTTGTTTGAGTTCTGAGATTTTACTCAAATATTTGCCCATCCTCCCGGAGGGGTTCTGACCAATTAGGTATCATTTTTGTTCCGAGGTGACTGTGTCCCCACCCCTCACCATAAATGATCTGTTATCTCTGGTCTCCTAACTTCCCGCTCTTAAGTTAGTTAGACATGATTTCTTATTATAAGAACACGATACATTCTACATATAATCCAGAAGATGATTTGAATGAAATATTTTAAGTAAACAAACAAAAAGATACCAAGCAAGGTGCACTTTCACTCACTCATTCAATAGTTACAGAATTACAGGAATTGTGAGGTGTGTGTGTGTGTGTATGTATATGTATATGTGTGTGTATATATATATATGTATAATATACACTCACCTAAAGGATTATTAGGAACACCTGTTAAATTTCTCATTAATGCAATTATCTAATCAACCAATCACATGGCAGTTGCTTCAATGCATTTAGGGGTGTGGTCCTGGTCAAGACAATCTCCTGAACTCCAAACTGAATGTCAGAATGGGAAAGAAAGGTGATTTAAGCAATTTTGAGCGTGGCATGGTTGTTGGTGCCAGACGGGCCGGTCTGAGTATTTCACAATCTGCTCAGTTACTGGGATTTTCACGCACAACCATTTCTAGAGTTTACAAAGAATGGTGTGAAAAGGCAAAAACATCCAGTATGCGGTAGTCCTGTGGGCGAAAATGCCTTGTTGATGCTAGAGGTCAGAGGAGAATGGGCCGACTGATTCAAGCTGATAGAAGAGCAACTTTGACTGAAATAACCACTCGTTACAACCGAGGTATGCAGCAAAACATTTGTGAAGCCACAACACGCACAACCTTGAGGCGGATGGGCTACAACAGCAGAAGACCCCACCGGGTACCACTCATCTCCACTACAAATAGGAAAAAGAGGCTACAATTTGCACGAGCTCACCAAAATTGGACAGTTGAAGACTGGAAAAATGTTGCCTGGTCTGATGAGTCTCGATTTCTGTTGAGACATTCAGATGGTAGAGTCAGAATTTGGCGTAAACAGAATGAGAACATGGATCCATCATGCCTTGTTACCACTGTGCAGGCTGGTGGTGGTGGTGTAATGGTGTGGGGGATGTTTTCTTGGCACACTTTAGGCCCCTTAGTGCCAATTGGGCATCGTTTAAATGCCACGGCCTACCTGAGCATTGTTTCTGACCATGTCCATCCCTTTATGACCACCATGTACCCATCCTCTGATGGCTACTTCCAGCAGGATAATGCACCATGTCACAAAGCTCCAATCATTTCAAATTTGTTTCTTGAACATGACAATGAGTTCACTGTACTAAAATGGCCCCCACAGTCACCAGATCTCAACCCAATAGAGCATCTTTGGGATGTGGTGGAACGGGAGCTTCGTGCCCTGGATGTGCATCCCACAAATCTCCATGAACTGCAAGATGCTATCCTATCAATATGGGCCAACATTTCTAAAGAATGCTTTCAGCACCTTGCTGAATCAATGCCACGTAGAATTAAAGCAGTTCTGAAGGCGAAAGGGGGTCAAACACAGTATTAGTATGGTGTTCCTAATAATCCTTTAGGTGAGTGTATATACATACATAATGGTCACGTGTATTGGTTATAGACATATGGAATTATGCAGTCGAAGGCTGTTTGAATGCAAGTCCGACAATCAATCCTTTTGAATGATTTGATGCAGTTTATATGTAACAACAGTTTGTGGATTGTAACCGTGTCACTCAGAGTTCATTTAAAGGTTGTTGCGAAAATGGAAATCTGGTTTGACTCTTTGTCTTGGGAGTCGAACAACTCCGGCCGTTATCTTGGTGTTTGTCAAAGTTTGCAGGCCATAAAGTACTTAGCTGGGCTTTTTGTCAGCTTGGCTGCAGACAGAATGGAGCCTACGTCTTTTCGGTGATAGATAGTTGATTTTGGGGTCTGGAGTGTTGAATTTTTATTTTTGTGTGGAATTATGTTTGAAAGAATCATCTGGAAGATTAATTTGTGTCTGGTGCGCCCTCAATTCCTACAATAATCACAGGACTCTCTGTTGTTTGTTTGTTTGTTTGTCTTCATTCTCTCAGAACCTACAACTTCCAGCTCTGATCCATGCTATGATTATAGCACTCTTGATGAATATTGGAGAGACATACGGAAAAGCCAGTACTCTGGATATGATGACACCCTTGTTGAATGGAGTGGCTGGTATCGGCTGTATTTGAGTGGAGAAAGTGCCCAGATGTCTGAGTGGTGTGTGAGTAATGTGAGATGTGGTGGTGAAACTGGACTGTATCTCAACGGTTCTCATCCAACACTTGAGGATGGAGTGGTGACCCGTGAAGTCATGGGAACATATTGGAACGGCGAGTGTGGCAGCTTCAGATCCATGTCCATCCAAGTCAAAGCCTGTCTAGGAGATTATTACGTCTATGAATTTGTCAAACCGATCATATCAGCCCCCAGGCCGATGTACTGTGCAGGTGCAGTTTTAAAAACTAAATTATCTATCCATTCTCCAAACCGCTTGTCTTATATAAGGTCACAGGGATGCTGGAGCCTATCCCAGAGTCTCTGTAGTCAGGGCTAAAACTAAATTGTCTTCCATATAAATACTGCATTTTAACAGTGTTTTACAAAGATCTCTTTTGTCCATGACAGTTGCTTTCCAGAACATCAGCAGTGATCCCTGCTACAACTACGAGTCTCTGGATCGTCCCTGGAGAGCCAACAATGAAAGTGGAGATAACATTTGTGATGAATCGTTCTCCTGGAATGGCTGGTACCGGCTTTTCTACTATGGAATGGACATCCGGATGCCAGAGACCTGTGTTAGTTCATTCACCTGTAAAACACAGATCAATCTGTGGCTCAATGGTCCTCACCCTCAGATAGAGGATGGAGTGGTGATCAGGGAGGTCTGTGGTAGTTATCATTTGGGAGGTTGCTGTGATTACAAGACAAGACCCATCAGAGTGAAAGCGTGTCCAGGCAATTACTATGTCTATGAACTTGTGAATCCACTATTTGGGTGTGCTGGATACTGTACAGGTACTGTGCTTTCCCCCACTTATTAACAAAGACTTTAAAACCTTTTAAAATGATTTCGGTCATGTTTTGAATTTCCTTCTTTTTAGATGTCAACACTATTTCACAGGCGGTTTCCACTGTGAGTCCAGATATAATCACTGGATCCAGAATCACCTTGAGTAAGTTGTATACAGTAAATATAATAATATACTGTATATGAATACAAAATATTTAAAATATCAAAATGTAGCTTTTTTTGCAATGATTTTGCATCATATTACGCAGTCATGTAATGTACAGTACAAATGGCTAAAGTACCTTATGATTATTACTATATTTGACTAGATCAAATTAAGCCTCAAGTTCCTTGTTTTGATTTCTCACTAACACAGATTATGACTCTTGCAATAACTACAACATACTCGATAACTACTGGAGAGGCGCAATCATTTACTGGTATACAGATGGATATGTAAATAGACATGATGACACTCTTGTAGAATGGGATGGCTGGTATCGACTCTTCATTAATGGATCAAGTGCTCAGATGCCTGAGTGGTGTATGTCTTACATGTCATGTGGAGGTTTTACTTCTCTGTGGCTTGGTGACTCTCATCCTCGGCTGGAAGATGGAGTTGTTACTCGTGAAATTTACGGCTCCCGTAATGATCAGTGCAGTCACTACAGATCCGACCCAATCCAAGTCAAAGCTTGTCCTGGAAATTATTATGTCTACAAATTTACCAGGCCGACTCTTTCAATTCCAGCTCCTGTATATTGTGCAGGTACATTCAGTCATCTTTGTATTTGCCATTATCATGAATTGTTTTGTAGATTTTCATATGAAAAGTACCTGTGCAGACCTGTTAAAGTTTATCTTCTACTTGGATGCATTTATTCTTCAGTATATAATGCGCTCTTTCTATTTTTTTTTATAATAGTGCCTTTCACCACCCCAAGTGTCGACCCCTGCTACAACTATACCAGTGTGAATGAGCCTTGGAGAGCCACTGACAACTCTTACTACAGTAACTATATCACATGTGATTATAATGTGGACTGGAATGGCTGGTACAGGATGTTTTACAATGGTCAAAATGCTCAGATGCCAGAATCATGTGTAAAACAGTACAGGTGTGGCACTAGTGACCCACTGTGGCTCAACGGATCTCACCCACAGCTGGAAGATGGAGTGGTCACCCGTCAGGTCTGTGTCTCCTCATGGAATGGCTGCTGTACTTACAAATCCCACGCTATAAGAGTCAAAGCCTGTCCAGGAAATTACTATGTTTATGAGTTTGTCAAGCCAATATTTTGCGGAGCTTACTGCGTAGGTAGGAGAGCTTTTACTTGTATGCATTTCAGTCATTTATTTTGAAAATGATTGATGTTGATATAAAATGTTCCTAATACCAGAATCTACAAACCAGTCCATCCTATCAGCGTCTACAACAGAGACAATCTTACTCACCGAATCCATTACTCCTCCAATCACAACCACTGGTAAAGTATTGTCTTGACTCATTTATAAACCCTCTTTTTTTGTTGACCCATTACACAGGGGTGTAGAAAAAGTCATAGCAAACTTACTTAATGGCATGTATGTACACAGATAAAAGGTAAACTAGTACTTTCATTGCTGAATTGGCTCAAAGAAAGTACAACATTTACATAAAGTGCCCCTATAATGCTATTTTAAAGGTTCCTAATTTAGTTTTGGAGTCACCTACAATAGTTTACATGCATCCAAAAAAGTGACTCCGCAGGATACTCACATTTCAAATGAAATGCGCTGGTTTGAGATTCAAAATCACACGTCATTCACGCTCTACCGCTTACTGTCGACCATTTTGTATATATCAGAGCATGTGAGTGTGATCACATTAACTATATTAGTAACACTTTAGATTACAGCCTGAAAAGTACTGCGTAAGTCAAACGAATTTACAGCGTAACTTTCGGTAATTATAGTGTAACTACAAAGTATGTATGTGTAGGTATAAGGGAACAATTTGTAATATTTGGGGAATAAAGGGGTAACTATCAGGAAAATTAAATATACTGTAAGTATTTTTTTAAATAAGGGTTAATTATCCGTGTAGTTACAAGGTAAGTGTGAATGTGCGGGCTGTAATTTAAAGTGGTGTTTGTTTTATGTAGTTACAGGGTAAGTACAATAAAAACACGTACACAATCTGATATCACATTTATTTGAAAAACAACTTTCAAAACAGAGTTGGTCTAAATTTAGTTGGTCTAAATTAAGACACAAATTCACTTATATGTTCCCTTCTAGACACCAGCATGTGTGTTTGCTTCACAACTGTGCAGCCCAGGGGGCCCGTCGTAGCCTGCACTGGGGCCCATCATTACTGAGTTACGCCACTGACAGAGCCAGTGTTTATTAGAAACAGTGTACAATGAGTCCTATTCTTAATCATTAACTCAGATGCTACATTAACACGACTCAGTGTGTCTTAGCATTGTATTTCATCTATCTGTGCTTTTCCTCTTAGATGTGAGAGATCCTTGTTCTGAGCTCAGCTGCTCTGAGGATGAAAGGTGTGGGATGAAAAATGGTGTTTATGGCTGTTTATGTAAAAAGGACAGACCACAACCACATTCTGGCTCTTTTGGTTGGTATCATTCCACAATTAAATGTGAAATATATAAGGGTTTTTTCAGTCATTAATGATATTTTCCCCGGTTTCACAGACAAGGCTTAAAGGAACTCTACACTTTTTTTGGGGAAAATAGGCACATTTTCCAACTTCCCTAGAGTTGAACAGTTAAGTTTTACCGTTTTCGAATCCATTCAGCCGATCTCTGGATCTGGCGGTAGAACTTTTAGCATAGCTTAGCACAGATCATTGAATCTGATTAGACTGTTAGCATCTTGCTCAAAAATGACCAAATACTTTCTATATTTTTCCTATTTAAAACTTGACTCTTCTGTAGTTACATTGTGTACTAAGACCAACAGAAAATTAAAAGTTGCGATTTTAGACCGATATGGCTAGGAACTATA
Source organism: Rhinogobio ventralis (assembly GCA_039654625.1). Classification (NCBI taxonomy): domain Eukaryota; kingdom Metazoa; phylum Chordata; class Actinopteri; order Cypriniformes; family Gobionidae; genus Rhinogobio; species Rhinogobio ventralis. Next base: position 34,262,071 of record CM077212.1, on the reverse strand, counting down.
TTCTCATTCCTGCGTAATAATCCAGGAGCTTTGCTGCCGTACCATGAGTGCAGCAGGTTCAATGATATTACGCAGCGCCTCTTTAAGAGTCAAGTTTTAAATAGGAAAAATATTGAAAGTCTTTGGTAATTTTTGAGCGAGATGCTAACGGTCTAATCAGATTCAATGATCTATGCTAAGCTATACTAAAAGTTCTACCGCCAGACACGGAGATCGGCTGAATGGATTCGAAAACGGTACAACTCAACTGTTTAACTCTAGGGAAGTTGGAAAAAAATATTTTCAAAAAAACTGGAGTGTTCCTTTAAGCCTAGTCCTAGACTACAATGAATGTTTGAGCTGTTTTAACTGAACGCAACTTGCATTGTCATATCTAAAACTGTCAGTGCCATTGTTTTATCTCAAGATGCACACCAGTAATGTTTTTTTCTAAGGCACATTTATAAAAGCTACTTAAATGTCCTAATTAAAACTAAAGCCTAATCTTGGCTTAATCTAAGCTCTGTCTGTGAAACCAGGCCTTTATTTCTCTCTCTCAGATTTCTCAGAAACCTGTGAAAGCAGCTCTGGCTCCATGTCTGTGTCTCGCTGTCAGCTCTTTGAGGCTGGTTTTCCAGCTGATGTCTTACACCTCAATAATCCCAGCTGCAAAGGAACGGTCCGGAATGGCAGAGTGGAATTCAATTTTGATAACGATGAACACATCTGTGGTACAAATCTTGTGGTAGGTTTAACCATTTATAATCTATTTAAAGGGGATGTGGAGTTGTGCAAGTGTGTGTGTGTGCGCGTGCACTCATGACTCTTTAGCTCCGCCCGCTGCACGCCTCCAGAAGCTTGGCTGTTTTCGGAAAGAATCGGTACAGCTGATCTGTTTTTTATAAATCTGTTAAAACTATCTGTAGATATGAAGCATGCAATACTACTCTGTAGGTACTGAAGATTAAAATGAGATTGGCAGAAACTGTGTGTGTTATGTACCCCTTATAATATACCATCCACAGATTTGTAGTGCCTGATAGAACCAACAGAGTTTGACCACCTGGGGAATCTCTAGGAGACTTCGAGAAGGTCTGTAAGGGTGCTGAAGAATGAATCCGTAACAACCAAGGAGAGAGCCCAAACAGATCTCAGACTCAAAGTCTCAGAGATTCAGTGGGGAAGTGTGCACAACACCATGCCACAAAAGAAACTGGAGCTTTTGTCCACTTTTAATATGTAACCTGGCCTTATTTTACTTGACTGATGCAACTTTTTGGCTTTTCTAATGTTGCTTTAATATCTTTTTTATTTTTTTATTTGATTAAATACCTTGAATTTGTTTTAGAATTACAAAATGTTATATTTATTGTTCACAGGCCAACGGCACCCACTTCATCTATGATAACTTTCATCTGGGGACACCGAGGTCAGAGAAAAGCCTGAAGCTTTCTTTCAGCTGTGTTTATCCTCAAACACAAACGTTTTCCATGAATGTGGAAATCAACTCACTGGAGAGGTGTGGGTCAAATACAAATTCTGACTTCAGCCTTACTTGTTTATTAAAGGAGTAGTTCAACTAAAATATAGACATTTTCTCACCCTAATGTTGTTTAAACCCTCATGTCTTTATTTGTTCTGTGGAAGAATAAAACATTGTAATGCAATTAGTCCTCATGGAGACTTTCAAGCTTCAAAAAAGATGCAAGCATGTACTGTTTTACAAGTCTGAATTATTCCCTAGCTTTGCATAATGAGTTCGAGAAGCAGAGCAGTCAGACTCATTCAAATCATTCTGAGTGGTTTTGTTAACCCGTTTCCTTGAAAAGATCTGACTCAAAAGAACAACTCACTTACGATTTGAGCATCACTACTTCTCTGATCAACTCTTATGGAACTACAAAGAGAGCTAGTGCGCATGTCAACATTTTCAGTGAATAATAACTTTTGGTCTGTTCCTTAAAGTCCCTGTAAAGGCAATTCTGAGATTTGTTTCTAAACACATTATAAATGTTAGAAATGTATTGCTGAAACACGTTACAAAGACTGAACTGTGTAGTACTGAATTGTGAAGTTAGACCGTTAAACAGTTTTTCACCATTGCTGTGTTCAGGATTAATTGGGCGGGGCTAAAGCGGTGGCTCGATGACGCACTGGAGCCACTGAGCCTGGCCCCTCCCCCAACATTATCATAACTATTGATGACGCACTGGAGCCACTGTGCATATGGCCCCTCCCCCAACACTATCATAACTATTGATGACGCACTGGAGCCACTGTGCATATGGCCCCTCACCCAACACTATCATAACTATTGATGACGCACTGGAGCCACTGTGCATATGGCCCCTCCCCCAACACTATCATAACTATTGATGACGCACTGGAGCCACTGTGCATATGGCCCCTCCCCCAACACTATCATAACTATTGATGACGCACTGGAGCCACTGTGCATATGGCCACTCCCCCAACATTATCATAACTATTGATGACGCACTGGAGCCACTGTGCATATGGCCCCTCCCCCAACATTATCATAACTATTGATGACGCACTGGAGCCACTGTGCATATGGCCACTTCCCCAACATTATCATAACTATTGATGACGCACTGGAGCCACTGTGCATATGGCCACTCCCCCAACATTATCATAACTATTGATGACGCACTGGAGCCACTGAGCATATGGCTCCTCCCCCAACACTATCATAACTATTGATGACGCACTGGAGCCACTGTGCATATGGCCCCTCCCCCAACATTATCATAACTGTTGATGACGCACTGGAGCCACTGTGCATATGGCCCCTCCCCCAACATTATCGTAACTGTTGATGACGCACTGGAGCCACTGTGCATATGGCCCCTCCCCCAACATTATCATAACTATTGATGACGCACTGGAGCCACTGTGCATATGGCTCCTCCCCCAACACTATCATAACTATTGATGACGCACTGGAGCCACTGTGCATATGGCCCCTCCCCCAACATTATCATAACTGTTGATGACGCACTGGAGCCACTGAGCATATGGCTCCTCCCCCAACACTATCGTAACTGTTGATGACGCACTGGAGCCACTGTGCATATGGCCCCTCCCCCAACATTATCGTAACTGTTGATGACGCACTGGAGCCACTGTGCATATGGCCCCTCCCCCAACACTATCATAACTGTTGATGACGCACTGGAGCCACTGAGCCTGGCTCCTCCCCTAACACGATCATAACTAGAGCACATTCGCATCAGTTCGCCCGCTCGAACGCGAGTTACTGTCAGTACCGTTAGTTACTGCAGCCTACAACTTACAAAACAAAAACGATGATATCAAGAAGAGGTGGATTCATTTTGTGAACCGCTACCTTGATAGAGAGCTGAGGATCACCACCAACACCTGCCTCTGCAGTGACTTTACACCGGATAGTTTTACAAACTTTCATCGGTGACAAATGGGATTTACTGATAATCCGCTGCAGAATGGGGCCGAACCGACAATCTCCCGCATCTGGTGCCGTCGTGAGCTGTACGTGAGTGTTGTCTTGTGTGCTTAAGGCAGTTTTCCCGCGAGTGGGAAACCCCGCCCCAGCGTTTGAGCGCAGAGAATGCTGCTTATTTTTTCAAGATTTTGATAAGCTATTTTATTTTTGATTTATGATTCAAATTTGGCTGGGTGGTTAATAACACATTTTTCTGTGGTGTGACAAACTCAGAACACATATTTAATTTTGGCTTTACAGGGACTTTAAACAAAGCCGTCATATGATGTTTAAAAAAATGTATCAATATGGACTATTTTAATTATGATTTTATGTTGCTATTGCATCTTTTTTTGAACCTTTGAAAAATTTGACCTTTTATGTTTCATGGAAGAAAGAATGTCATAGATTTTACCCATTTTTGCCCCTATTTCATCAGCATTGTGCACAAGACTCTTCCCGCTGGTGAAGGCAGATATCGGGTCCGGATGATTCCATATCAGGATGAGGAGTTTATCCGGCCCTTCACTGGTAGAGTGGATGCAGAGCTCAACCAGGAGATGCATGTGGAAGTTCGTGTTGAGGGGGTCGACAGCCGCCAGTTTGCCCTGGTGATGGACACGTGTTGGGCTACACCTGTGAATGACCCTGATTACAGCCTCCGCTGGGATCTCATCCTTTCAGAGTAAAGTGGTGCTTTTTTAGGATTGCCTGTAATTCTTTATCTCTCAGGATGTCAAGACAAAAGCTTAGGATTCCTAGGATTGTTCAATGGAAACAAAGAAAATAATTTGATTTGTTGATTGTCATTATTGATATTCTCAGGTGTCCCAATCCAAATGATGACACAGTGGAGCTGCTGCAGAACGGCGTCTCCACATCCAGCCGTTTCTCTGTTGGGATGAATATCTACACTGCAAACTCCGCTAATCTTTACCTGCACTGTGCTGTTCACCTTTGCCTTCTGTCAAGCAATCGCTGCTCAACGGTGAGTTTACAAAACTTTAACTTTAATCAGTTACTGAGAAAAAAATGTGTAATTAAATTACAGTTACTTATAAAAACATTCATGATTACAAAGGGGATTACATCTGAATATTTTCTGTAAAAGGCTAGGTTATGTTAAATAATATTAATATGTTGCTTTGCCTGTTTTTGATGTGCACAATGCCTCCTGCCTTTTTAAATGCCGTTTAGTAAAACAATGCTATTCTGATGCTTTTGACTGGTTCTCTTACGGTTCTACGGTACAGCTCTCTTATTGGTTCTCTCACATCTGCCAATTACATCAATCCACATTGCCATGAGAGTTGTCACTATGGTGACTTGGCGAGTGATAAAAGTGCTGGAAATGTAAAAATCATTTAATCCAGAAATTAGAAAAGGGTGCAAATAAAATAGTTCAGTGCAACATGTTTTCCAACTGTGGCGGGTACTACGAGGGTAAAAGGAGTTTTTAAAAGGAGTAACTTAATGATTTATAATAAATTACTAAGATGATACCATTCAGACTCTGACTACGCCACCCTGGGAATTTCACCCAAAGAATTAGAATGTGCCCCTCCAAAAGGCATACACAGGTTCGTATCACCGTTAAGAGTCAGAGACGTGGGTCATCGTACAAAAATAATCTTTTATTGACAATCTTAAAACATTAAAATGGATACGGAGACATGTATTCCAAAAAGGGATTTAGAACAAAGTCAAGGCCAGGGACTAGAGTTTACCAACAGAGGCAGAAAGTCATACTACGCCACCTGCAGATGAAGAATCACTGCAATTCACTGTGTTCACACATACACACAAACACACACATGGGTGAATACACAATTACACACTCGTTGAGGTGGTCGCAACACACGGTGAGGAAGATACCACCACCTAAATAGAGACAGCCCTCTGCCCTTGGTGCTCAGGCCCTGCCAAGACAAAAAAATACACATCAAAATAAATAGTCACTTAGAAGGTTGTTCATCAAGCTCAGTCAACCAGTCAAAATACAAAACCCAAAATAAACAAATAAATCACTTCGCAACTAATATCAATAATCACAATACCAAAAAGAAAAAAGAAAAAAGAGATGTCAAAGAATAATAAAAAAAGACTAACTTTATAAACAAAAAACATCTATTGCAACTGAAACAAATTAGTTCAAATCAAAATAATTCAAAATTTAAGACGACAACTAAAGAATCCCACAGTCATCCTCGTGGTGGCGTGTACGATTGCAGTCATCCAAATGATGAAAAAGTATTGTCGTAAACAATGTATTTTGCGACACCACAAAATAAGCGATAGAGCATAATATGAAATGATAGACTTTTTATTTTAACCATCCGATATACACTCACCTAAAGGATTATTAAGAACACCATACTAATACTGTGTTTGACCCCCTTTCGCCTTCAGAACTGCCTTAATTCTACGTGGCATTGATTCAACAAGGTGCTGAAAGCATTCTTTAGAAATGTTGGCCCATATTGATAGGATAGCATCTTGCAGTTCATGGCGATTTGTGGGATGCACATCCAGGGCACGAAGCTCCCGTTCCACCACATCCCAAAGATGCTCTATTGGGTTGAGATCTGGTGACTGTGGGGGCCATTTTAGTACAGTGAACTCATTGTCATGTTCAAGAAACCAATTTGAAATGATTCAAGCTTTGTGACATGGTGCATTATCCTGCTGGAAGTAGCCATCAGAGGATGGGTACATGGTGGTCATAAAGGGATGGACATGGTCAGAAACAATGCTCAGGTAGGCCGTGGCATTTAAACGATGCCCAATTGGCACTAAGGGGCCTAAAGTGTGCCAAGAAAACATCCCCCACACCATTACACCACCACCACCAGCCTGCACAGTGGTAACGAGGCATGATGGATCCATGTTCTCATTCTGTTTACGCCAAATTCTGACTCTACCATCTGAATGTCTCAACAGAAATCGAGACTCATCAGACCAGGCAACATTTTTCCAGTGTTCAACTGTCCAATTTTGGTGAGCTCGTGCAAATTGTAGCCTCTTTTTTCTATTTGTAGTGGAGATGAGTGGTACCCGGTGGGGTCTTCTGCTGTTGTAGCCCATCCGCCTCAAGGTTGTGCGTGTTGTGGCTTCACAAATGCTTTGCTGCATACCTCGGTTGTAATGAGTGGTTATTTCAGTCAAAGTTGCTCTTCTATCAGCTTGAATCAGTCGGCCAATTCTCCTCTGACCTCTAGCATCAACAAGGCATTTTCGCCCACAGGATTGCCGCATACTGGATGTTTTTCCCTTTTCACACCATTCTTTGTAAACTCTAGAAATGGTTGTGCGTGAAAATCCCAGTAACTGAGCAGATTGTGAAATACTCAGACCGGCCCGTCTGGCACCAACAACCATGCCACGCTCAAAATTGCTTAAATCACCTTTCTTTCCCATTCTTACATTCAGTTTGGAGTTCAAGAGATTGTCTTGACCAGGACCACACCCCTAAATGCATTTAAGCAACTGCCATGTGATTGGTTGATTAGATAATGCATTAATGAGAAATTGAACAGGTGTTCCTAATAATCCTTTAGGTGAGTGTATATTGTCATATCTCACAGCCCTACAGTATAATAATCTAGAATTGTGCATTTTCTCTTAAAAAATATAACAAAATATAACTAACCCTGCACGGTTTAAATTTGAAAATGATTAACAGTTGAAAACATTTGTTAGAAATGTAGAAAAGTAATTAAAAAGTAATAAAATGTAATCAGTTAAATTACTTTAATCAAGCAACTGAAATAGTTACACTACATATTACATTTTAAATAGGGTAACTTGTAATCTGTAACATATTACATTTCCAAAATAACCTTCCCAACATTAGATCTTTGATCAAATGCTTCAGTGTCACTGTGTACAGCTGTTAAAATACCTGTTTTTGCTGCCCTCTGCTGGAGACTTTCCTTTGTTTCATGTTAGTTCAGAGATATTTAACAGGGATTCACACAGCTGGATGTTGCTCTTTTCTCTATCAGGACTGTGACTCTGGACACCAGCGGAGAGAGGGCAGGTCTCTGGACTTCCATGACAGTGCTTCCATATCCATGGGTCCTCTGGTGTGGTCTGAAGGGAACACAGGTGAACATTTCATTCATTTTAATCATTTGTAATAAAGGTTTCTGATGATTTCTGTCATAAATACATTATATTTGACTGCATTGCATTATATTCCCTGTTCACAGATAAGTGGGTCCCAGACCAAGTGAAGGAATCTGAGGCTTCTTGTCTGTGTGCTTCTCTGATGCTGTTACTTGTTCCTCTGATGAGTGTCCTGACACACTTTTAGTTTAGCACCACAAAAAAGTGCACATTTTCCATGCATATTGTCTGATTCCATTTTAATAAATGTGGCACTGATGCCACACCGTTTTGGGGTTCTAATTGTTTTATCTCATGTAGCCTTGGTCTACTCTCAGTTCTATATATTTTTTTAAAAATGCATACACTTATGTTGCAGTTTAAGGAAGTATTTCTATAAAGACCTAAAGCTCCTTGGAGAAAATGCAGGAAAGCTGATGTGGCGAAAGACAAAACTTGTGGTCCATTATAACATCTATAAAGACAGCCTTCATGATTTCAATGTGGAACTAGGCACAGCTAGACAGACCTTCTCAAATATTATAAACAGCAACATAAATAACACCCGCACTCTTTTTGCTACTGTTGAGAGACTAACAAATCCCCCAAGTCACATTCCCAGTGAATTGCTCTCCGAAAGCAAATGCAATGAGTTTGCCTCCTTTTTTTTTTCTGAGAAGATCAATAATATCAGAAAGGCGATCAGTATATCCTTGTGCTGTGCTGAGGTCAGACAGACTCGTCCACAATTTCAGAAATTAGTCACTGTGTCTGATTTCGAAGCAATTGACGGTAAAATTTTAGAAGAAACGGTACAGCACCTTAAAACATCAACCTGCGCCACTGACACACTCCCCACTTCTTTTTTCAAAAGTGTGTTTAACTTTAAATGCGATGAACAAATCGTACGATTTAGCCACTTGGTCAATTCGTATGAATTAGTACAAGTTCTTCATGAGATAGGGTTGGTATTACTGTAATGTATGTGAGAGTAGGTGTAACCCTGTAAAAATTAGTTAATTTATAAAAAGGAAATAATTAAATAGTCTTTTAAAATAATAAATTAACCAGAAATTAGTAAAACATGTTAGAAATTGTGAAATCAAAGTGAAATGCATGTCAGTGTGACGATTGACATCTTAATGATTGTCCAATTACATGAGGTTTATGTTGAAGGCCCGCCCCACCACGCTAGTTGCTGGATGGGGGAAGCCATTTTCTTTTCTGTGCGACTGGTGAAACGAGCAGTAGCATAACTTTGTGTAAAAGTAAAAAAATGTGCAGAGAGGATTAGAAGAGAGACAATTATGTTCGATTCTTTGGATTTGGTGAGTACTCATTTTGAAATGAGTAAACTGTCATAAATGTGATTAAATGTGTACTGATGTGTTCAGTTGAGAGATAATGAAAATGCATTTTTTTGTCGGAATGAAATGCTGATAAGATCTGATATTTAACAAGGTAAAAGAGATGTAATGGTTAAAAGATGATGTGTATATGAGTTCCTAATGTTCATATTTTGTTGTTGATGGTGATGAACGAGTGGTTTTATGTTTGTTAAGCAGTGTAATGTTATCTAAGCTGTCAATTCTAAGGGTTTTTGCATTTCCTGAACCAAATCTTTGAACTGAATCTTTGAACCGAATCTTTTGAATGGTCTTTTCGAACGGAACCCTTTGAACTCAAACTTTTGAACTGATCCTTTCAAACGAGTCTTTTAAGTTGATTTATTGAACTCTTTTCTTCTGAACCATTATTTTTGCCTTGTTTAATACCAAGGATTTATTTTTGAATGTGATTGATTGAACTGTCCACATTTACAATTGTGAACATTGTAAATGTTTATGGGGTTGTATTTGGCATTGATATTGAAGGTGTGTTATTCTAGGAAATTTGCATAGCCTAGAGGGTGCACCCGATCAAACAAAGAGTCAAGTGAACTTGTTCAATTATAGTCAATTGAATTGAAAATGCATATAACTGTGATTTGATATTGAACAAAAAGTGTGACATTTTATTTTCCTTTAAAAAGCAATAATTACTCAATAGTTTATTAAAGATTTACTTTATTAATTTACCAGTGTTGTCTTTATTACACCTCCATAGTCGAACCTACTGGCCTATGGTTAATACTAGCAGCAAGTGAAATATTATTTGACACGTGTGCTACATAAAAAGTGAAGTGGAGGTGTAATTGATAGCTTTATTGATGCTTTACATCTCAAAAGGAAAAAATTGTAATTGACAAAAGAGACGTTCAAATCAATTTAGTTGTTTCACAAGAAAATTAACATTGAGAACATGGAAATAGTACAGAAGGAAAGTGTCAAAGTTTTAAATGCCCTCCTAGTCAGTGGACCAGTTAACACTCTTGAGGATGAAGAAGTTCTTGATCTTCTAAAACGTCATGGTTCCATCCTCCCCATTAACGAGCCTGAGTCCAAGTATCATGACCACACCCTTAAAGAGTACAACTTCGGATCAGCTGTCGAATCAATAAGTCCCTTGCTACCCCTTAGTTACAAAGACAAAGACAACCCAAGCTTAACTTACCAGATAAGAGCCCTGAGCAGTGTCTACTCTTGTGAGGAGAGTTCTGGTGCTACAACCTCTTACTTATCCACCCTGAAAACCATTGCTAAGCGTAGTGGAAAATTCTTCACCGCTTTGCTTTGAGAAGAACTCTCGCAGATCTCAAGCTCCTTAATTCCAGGTGAGGTGGATGAAGATGAGCCTGTGTTTGATGAGCTCAATTTCATCAGAGAGCAGAATGCTTCCAAGATGAATGTTCATATTCCTAGTTCCATTCCCAATGAGCCAACACTTGATCAAGATGATGTACCAAAGTCTGAAAAGCACTTGTCAGGTACAATGAGTCATGTTCAACTCAATCCTGCTGAGGTGCAGAAAGTCATTGTGGAGCATATAGTTAAGAGTGAAGTCGCTGCAGCAATTCCATCAACTGCTGTAGTTCGGCTCTGCCCTTTCGCAGGTGACCACAGTTCCTTGGTCCTTTTACCAAGCTTGCTTGACTAATCTGCTGGTCAGAGCCATTCCAAAGCAATGATTACTTTTGACTTTGGGTACTCCCCATTGCCCCAAGGTTGGAAGGATAGGATCAGTAAGAAGCTCAGTGATATGTCTGATGTGGATCAACTCTGGATTCTTTGGGAAGCTGAACAAGGTTATCTTTCCCTCACAACCAGAAACACACTTCTTTGGTGACATTGTTGATTTTGTGGTCTAAAAACAAAATAACAGCGCTGGCGATGACTTCCGAAACCCAAACGAAGCATGTTGATGGGCGTGCTCTCGCTCTGGTTGATGTGCGTATGTGTGTGTGTGTGCGTGCACTCCTCCAGAAGAAGTTCCCATACAAGGAATTCCGCCCTTTATGACGTCATACAGGGCCAACTTTCCGAAACTTATACGAATCCTGAAGGAATGTATTTAGAACAGAAATACTCCATCATACGTCAACTCATTTTTTGTAACTTTGGCCATGTTTAGCATGAGAGTCCAACTCTTTAACAGTGTAAATAAGTCAGAATGCATGAAATAGCATTAGACATCCCCTTTAAATAGATTATAAATGGTTAAACCTACCACAAGATTTGTACCACAGATGTGTTCATCGTTATCAAAATTGAATTCCACTCTGCCATTCCGGACCGTTCCTTTGCAGCTGGGATCATTGAGGTGTAAGACATCAGCTGAAAAACCAGCCTTAAAGAGCTGACAGCGAGACACAGACATGGAGACAGAGCTGCTTTCACAGGTTTCTGAGAAATCTGACAGAGAGAAAAAATAAAAGCCTGGTTTCACAGACAGAGCTTAGATTAAGCCAAGATTAGGCCTCAGTTTTAATTAGTACATTTAAGTAGCTTTTATAAATGTGCCTTAGAAAAAAACATTACTGGTGTGCATCTTAAGATAAAACAATTGCACTGACAGTTTTAGATATGACAGTGCAAGTTGCATTGTTAAAACAGCTCAAACATGCATTGTAGTCTAGGACTAGGCTTAAGCCTCATTTGTGAAACCGGGGGAAAGATAATTAATGACTGAAAAAAAACAACCTTATATTTCACATTTAATTGTGGAACCAAAAGAGCCAGAATGTGGTTGTGGTCTGTCCTTTTTACATAAACAGCCATAAACACCATTTTTCATCCCACACCGTTCATCCTCAGAGCAGCTGAGCTCAGAACAAGGATCTCTCACATCTAAGAGGAAAAGCACAGATAGATGAAATACAACACAAAGACACACAGAATCATGTTAATGTAGCATCTGAGTTAATGATTAAAAGTAGGACTCATTGTACACTGTTTCTAATAAACACTGGCTCTGTCAGTGGCGTAACTCAGTAATGATGGGCCCCAGTGCAGGCTACGACGGGCCCCCTGGGCTGCACAGTTGTGAAGCAAACACACATGCTGGTGTCTAGAAGGGAACATATAAGTGAATTTGTTTCTTAATTTAAACCAACTAAAATCAGTATCTTTTCAGTTTCTTATATTAAATTGAACAGTTCTCTTTGCGTATTTCTCACACAAGCTGCTAAGTTCTTGTTCGTACTTTGCTTTGGGGTAAAACAAACTTTGAATACCTTCGCAGCATTATATGTTAATGAACATCCCAACGCCGTCCACACTGCTGAGAGCACCTTTAGATTAATATGTGCTGCGCACTTTTCTCTGAATAACAAAAACGCACAACAAATATGACAGCGGTGAAAAAAATAGTAAGAAAGCGTCTGATATGATCGTTATGGATATCTTTGCACCAGCTCTGCGATTCAGCACTCCAGTCAAGGAAACATGGTAGGCAAGTGGGTTAGTTTGTTACGCACTTTAATCCATTCCACACCCAATGTTCTTGGTCTGGTGTTTGATGTAATTCTTACTCATGCTGTTCACTTTTCATAATTAATTTCATAATTCACAATGTACACTCACAATAACAACAAAACCTTGTGCTTTTGTAAAATGAAGAAAAAAGCTCTGCGAGAATCTTTCTGAAACACATTTTAAAAAATGAACCCGAAACTCAGTGAATACTTATCACACAAAAATGAAACATACGTCTAAAGAAAGTTTGGAATTTCTACTTTTAAAAAAAAGTTCACATTTAAAACAAATATGCTTGTTGCTGTAATGTAATCTATATGAAACGTCTCGGTTACGTATGTAACCCTCGTTCCCTGAAGGAGGGAACGGAGACGTACGTTGGGCATCACCGACGAATTGGGATCACTTCTGGGTGCCCCATCAGCTTCGAGTGTATACAGAACGGGCCAATGGTCATTGGCGTGCGAGATTTTCATCTTGTTCTCCGCCCCGCAGTGCGGGTATAAATCGGATGCAGATGCAGCGCACATTTGTTTTTCACTGAGGAGCCGAACTAGTGACAGCAACCGTGATGACGGGACGTACGTCTCCGTTCCCTCCTTCAGGGAACCAGGGTTAAATACATAACCGAGATGTTCCTTTTCACTCGGTCACGTTCGACATACGTCGGACGTCACCGAAGAATTGGGATCCCTATGGAAAACGCCATGGCTGTTGCCACTTTCAGCACCCTGCGTGAGCCCCTCTGGACTCTCACATTTTAGATCGGGGAAGTCACGCAGGTTCCGCAAGACCCACTCAGCAGAGTATTGGATAATGCAGGGAAAGCGTGCCCCGAGGGGACATTGTGGAGTCCACATCCTGCCCGTAGGGAGGTAACATGTGGAAGATACACATATGGACTGGCCAACCAGGCAGTACAACATATGGATGTCTCTGGGGGGGCTCCGGCCGACCTGGGCGGGAGACTACACCAGACAGAGATGGCAGAGCGGACTCTGCCAAGGGAAAAACACGGGCTCGCCGTAGGGAGCCGTACCGTGGAAGAATACACATATGGGACTGCTGTAGGGGTCACAACATATGGCACCTAGCCCAGCAGGGGGCGCAGCACTGGGGTGCGCTTACCGTACTGAGCCTGGCGTCAGATGCTCCGCCACATCTGAGCGCCGTATGGTGGTGGAGGAACTCACAGGGTTCGCCTAGCTGGGGAACTCTACTGGAGCAAAAATGTGCACTTATCCGGTCCATGAGGAGGGGAATGGCGCAGCAAGCTGACACAAGAGCGGGCACTTCGGTGTTACTGGCTGGTTGAAGCGAGCACACAGGAAAATACCGGCTCCACACGGAGGCTATAGAATCTAGCGAACGTGTTAGGCCAGCGCGCAGTTCTACATAAATCTGTCAGCTAGGCCGCATGCGCCAGCGCCCAGGAAGAGGCAACACTTCTAGTGGAGTGGGCCCTCAACCCGAGTGGGCAAGGCACGCCTTGGGTCTGGTATGCCAAGGCGATGGCATCCACTATCCAGTGGGCCATCCTCTGCTTGGAGACAGCCTTTCCCTTCTGCTGGCCTCCGTAACAAGTGAAGAGCTGTTCTGAGGTCCTAAAGCTTTGCGTTCTGTCCACGTATAACCGCAGAGTGCGGACGGGACAGAAAAAAGCATGGGCTGGGTCTGCCTCCTCCGGGGGCAGCGCTTGCAGGTTCACCACCTGGTCCCGGAAGGGAGTGGTGGGAACCGTGGGCACATATCCGGGCTGGGGTCTCAGGATCACGTGAGAGTTAGCCGACCCGAATTCGAGGCACGATTCGTCGACCGAAAATGCCTGCAGGTCCCCTACCCTCTTGATGGAGGCCAATGCAGTCAGGAGCAGTGTCTTCCAAGACAAGATCTTTAACTCGGCTGACTGCAGGGGCTCAAAGGGTGCTCTCTGCAGTGCGGTTAGCACCAGAGATAAGTCCCAAGAGGGTATTAACGAACAGGATCCACTTGAAGGCATAGAGGGGCTTCGTAGAGGAGGCTCTAGCAGAAGTGATGGTGTCTACCACAGCCTGTGGCAGGCCACCTAGAACCTCCGTGTCCCGTCCAGGGACCAGACATGGAGTTTCCAGAGGTCCAGATGTGGGTGCCCCGTCTCTAAGTCAGGAGGTCCTTCCTCAGAGGAATGGGCCAGGGAGGGGCTGTCGCGAGGAACATTAGTTCCTGGAACCAGGTCCTGGCTTTGCACAGTGTCTGTGCTAGAAGGCTCACTGGGGGAAACGTATACTTGCATAGGCCCTGGGGCTAGCTGTGTGCCAGTGCATCCATGCTGAGGGTCCCCTCGGTCAGGGAGTAAAACAACTGGCAGTGCGACGTGTCCGGGGTGGCAAACAGGTCTACTTGTGCGGTCCCAAAGTGTCCCCAGATCAGCTGGATCACCTGGGGATGGAGTTTTATGTTAATGTCACATGGAATGACCCGCTCTGCCACGTCCATCTCGGGACTCGGTTGTGTAGCCAGTGTTGAAACGGCCTCATATGAAGCAACCTGAGCAGCGTTACCGCGGATGCCATATGCCCCAGGAGACTAATTCAAGCAGTTCAACACCGACTGGACGTGCTCCTCTGTGAGGCGCGCTGTCTGATTGACCGAATCCATGGGGCAGAGTTTGCTCTTCTCCCAGTTGACCCGAAGTCCCAACAGGCTGAGGTGACTGAGCACCATGGGGACAGCCTGAAGGGAAGAACCTTCAGGTTGATTGCCGCAAACCAATCTTGGGGACGGATGCATTCGAAAATGCGCCCCTGCGTCAACATCTTGAACGGGCCCGGTTCAGGACTCGCAGGTCCAAGATTGGTCATAACCCACCGCTTTTCTTGGGTACAATGAAGTAGGGGCTGTAGAACCCCATATCGGCCGGATGGACCGGCTCAAATCGCGTCCTTCACCAGTAGGACTTTGATCTCTTTCCACAAGACAGGGGCATCGCAGCTCCACACAGAAGTGAAGTGGATGCCCATGAACTTGGGACGATGCCGTGCGAACTGAATCGCATGGCCGAGCCAGCGGGACGGTCTCGGAAGCGCTAGCTAGGCTTCTAGAAACCATACCAACGAACCCACCTGCACCACAGACGTACCTGCGGTAGGGCAGCGAAGTGGAGGGCAGGGACCCGACCCAAGAGACATAGCACCCTGAAGTGGGGTCTGAATGCGCAAAGCAGCACCTACCTGCCCCCACAGTTGGACAGAGTGTACGAGAGAAGGCATGGTAGCGTTCTCGAGCCATACGCTGCTGTCCGCTGGCGACTGAAGGAGAGGCTGAGAGCTGCAAGGCTTTGCGGCGTTGCACACTGTCTTCCTCACCTCCTTCCTCAGTGGGGAAAAAGAGTGGCGAGGCATAGCGTCGCGCACTGTCATCCTCGCACCACTGAGAAGAGGGGAATGAGAGTGGCGAGGCTCCCCTGAATCTGATTCAGCATGAGCACACACTATTATAGTGGGAATCTCAGCATCATCTTCATTTCCAGCACATAACAGCCCTCTCTCAGATGCAGCGATTGACATTTGTCCTCTGCTAGAGCCCAAAATGAAACTCTAGGTCCTTTTTTTTTTTTTTTTGGCCAGCCATTCCATCTGTAAGCTACCAACAGGCACTTGAGACAGTGAGTGTGACCGTCAGACGGCACACAGCACGCTCAAGCCCTTTTGAAAAAGGCAAGACGAACAACGCGCCGACGTGGTCATGCTCTCATGAGAGAACATGAACCACCCACGAACATAGTCTCAGCATGCTTGCGATACGATAGAGGAGTGGTGGCCCATGGAGATGTACTCGGCAGGGAAGCCCCATTGTAATCCTCAGGTCACCAAGGCTTATTAGCCGAAGTAGCCATTTTCTGGAGCACCAGAAAAGAAACTAGATCGGGGAATAGGTGAAGGGACTCAACCCCGTTTAAAGTTTCAAGTCTCAACCGTGCATCTAGTGACGCGCTGGGTTGACGTGACAACCCGCACTGTCAGCCGGCAGCTAGACAGCACACGGCGCGCTGAACGCTCAAACCCTTACGAGGAAGGTTAGATAAACAGAGAGAACATGGATCACCCACGAATGCAATCTCATGCTTATGTGAGAGAGATATCGTGGCCATCAATAAGGACAGGAAACAACCTCATCCAGAAACACACGGGGGGAATGACATCTTGAAAAAGACTAAGACCAAATTGGGAAAGTATGTCGCCCCAGAATCACTGCTGCCATATTTGGCTCAACAAATACACAATTTGGGTCACAGTGGTCCAGCAACAATGAATCACAGGTTCTCAAATCAATGGTGGAATCCAAAATTCAGAAATGTAGCTACCGAAACAGTCAAAATATGCGTTACATGTCAGAAAAATAATGATGTGCCAGCAGCAACTACAGCAGCAACACATTGGTTTTGGTAGTAATAGATAAGTTTTCAAGATGGATAGAAGCTTATCCAACAGGGCGCGCTACAGCTGCACATACTGCTAAATGTCTTGTCACTGATTTCATTCCCAGATGGGGATTACCAGATTCCATTGACTTAGATCAGGGTACACACTTCACAGGACAGGTAGTCAAGGAAGTGTCTAAAATGTTGAAAATTATGTGGAATCTTCACTGCCCCTACAGGCCACAAGCATCAGGACAGGTTGAATGAGTGAACAGAACAATCAAAACTAGACTAAGCAAAATGCATCAGGAAGGAGAATCATGGGTTGAGGCACTGCCAGCGGTACTGTGTAGTATGAGAGCGTCACCTAACAGATCCGTAGGACTGAGCCCTCATGAGATTATTACAGGACGCCCAATGCAGATGCCAGGTGTGATTGATCTTAGAAATTCTGATGTACACATTGCCTCAGATGCCCTGATCACTTACTGTGAAAACCTCACAAAGGCAGTACAGAGTGCCAGAGAGAGAGTTGAGTCGTGTTGGCAGACTCCACCAGAAGGTGGACACACGATCATCCCAGGTCAGTGGGTGATGATAAAATCATTCAGAAACAAGCCGTTAGAGCCTAAGTGGCACGGACCACATCAAGTGATGTTAATTACAGCAGCTGCAGTGTTGTGTCAGGGAAGGAAAACCTGGACTCATGTGTCACACTGTAAAGTTGTTCCCCAACACTACAGGTATAGGATAGGACACACGGACCAGTGAGGAGCCCAGGTAAGAACCAAATGCAACAGGCTTCGGGGGCCAATCCCGCGGTGAAGATTCCCTCATAGGCCTTCCCCCACCCACTAGTCCATCCTTACCTCACTGTTCTTTAGGTGTCACAGGAATTAAGAAATAGGGAAAGAAGGAACAACAATAGCAGACTCAGATTGAACAGAGGATACAACCCTAATGTTTTTTAGTCTTTTACAACAAATACTGCTCTGTTGTCTTTTGTTTTCTTTCTTACTCTGTGCAGATACCAGACCCATACGCACCAACCTCCTCACCTATGTATAAAGTCACAATCTCTACTAGTCTACAACTAGACCCACTACTGAGCCAACTGTCACGAAAAAAATAAATAAATACATAACGCAGAGAATCACATAAGGGAACTTCAGTCCCTGAAGTTGGGGAATAGTTACATGAATATAAGATGGGGCTTATGTTAACAAACATAAGCTACAGAATGGACTTATGAAGGTTTTAAATTTGTATTATGTGAGAGTTACTAGAACTCTCAAAGGGGGGACTGTGGGATTACAAATTTAAGAATCTGTTTTAGTACATTGCATTTAACATTTTGAGGTAAAGATTGACGACATTCTATGAAGATCAAGTTAATCAGCCCAGGTGTTTGAGACATTAGTCTTTTGTCTTTATGCACTTCCTGACCATTTGGTATGACAAGATCAGGGCACAGTTGTACTTTTGTCTCTATGATAATGTGAATACTGTCAGAGTGATTGGATTAGCATCTATGCATTTGAATGACACTGTTCTATTGATTGGACACTCTAATGTTTGGGCGGGTCCCTTTACAGGGTCCCTTTACCTATACAACATTTGCATTCTTTTGTTTAGATTGTCTCCTCCTCTACTGTGTGAATCCCTCCCCCTGAAATGTGGATAAATTACAGTGTTTATACTGTTTGAGTTAGACTTGTTGGATGACTACAGCGACCAAACAGGGCGTGTCTCAATAAAGAGTAACATCTGCTTGAAAGATATCCCAGCGTCTCCTGGTCTCTGCTTTGACGAGGAAAAAAGTTTACTACACCTCCAACCCCTTAATTGAGTGGAGTATTCACCCCACTGTCTGCATCTGATGGCTTCCAGTGTCCCTCCAACCCCTTAATGGAGTGGAGTATTCACCCACCATCTGCATTTGATGGCTTCCAGTGTCTCCCAACCCCTTAATGAAGTGGAGTAGTCAGACCACTGTCTGCCTTTGATGGCTTCCTTTGTTCCTCTAACCCCTTAATTGAGTGGAGTATTCCCCCCACTGACTTCATCTGATGGCTTCATGTGTCCCTCCAACCCCTTAATGGAGTGAAGTGTTCACCCCACTACCTGCCTCTGATGGCTTCTAGTGTCCCTCCAACCCCTTAATGGAGTGGAGTATTCACCGCACTATCTGCTTCTGATGGATTCCAGTGTCCCTCCAACCCCTTAATGGAGTGGAGTATTCACCCCACTGTCTGCCTCTGATGGCTTCCAGTGTTCCTACAAACCTTTAATGGAGTGGTGCATTCACCCCACTGCCTGCCTCTGATGGCTTCCAGTGTCCCTCCAACCCCTTAATGGAGTGAAGTGTTCACCCCACTACCTGCCTCTGATGGCTCCTAGTGTCCCTCCATTCCCTTAATGGAGTGAAGTGTTTACCCCACTATCTGCCTCTGATGGCTTCCAGTGTTACTACAAACCTTTAATGGAGTGGAGTATTCACCCCACTGTCTGCCCCTGATGGCTTCCAGTGTCCCTCCAAACCTTTAATGGAGTGGAGTATTCACACACTGTCTGCCTTTGATGGCTTTTCGGGACAACCTGGTGTCCCACACTCACGTCTCAGTGCGTAAACTCACCGTTTCACTTCCCAATTCTCTCAATTCTATACATTTGTTAGGTTAATATTCAATATAATATCTGTAATGTATTGAGGTCTTAGGAAAACATGAACCACCCACGAACGCCGTGTCAGCATGCATACGCCCAGACATGTGAAACAGTGACTGGGCCGTCAGTGAAGACAGGAAACAACTGCATCCAGAAACACACAGGTAGAATGTAATCTTTAAAAAGACGCAAGCTCTACCCGTGTAAACTCTTTTAAGGAAACTGCTCTTCTTGGTGCTGGAATGGCTGGAACGGCTTTTCAGCACTCTTAACAGCGCACCGAACCAGCTGTGAGAACAGTCTTTTTTTTTGCTCAATAAAAACTAAATAGAAAAAGAAAAAGATAAGAGAAGATCGACCCCGCTTCAGTGCCGTCACTCCAACACCAAACGAGAAGAGGTCCACTCGAAGAGCTTGACTCGTTATAATGTTAACACACACTTTGTAGAGAATTATTTCAGGACAAACCATCCACCACTCAGCAGCCGGTCAAATTATTGCATGCCAATGTGCATTTGATTGAGAGATTGGCTCTCGCTAGCGAGATTCCTATTCGTCGGTCTCTCGATGTGGCGTTAAGAGTGACAGACTGAATGGGAACAGGTAATATTTGGTTTGGTTTTCTTTTATAAGAACCCTTAAAATTATATAGATTAATTTCCGATTTAGTAAGATCACAGTCAGCTAAACTCTCTGGTCATGTCTTGGCCCCTGCTTCTTTTAAGATGATATTTTGTCTTGTTTTCTCTGCTGTAACAAACATATACCCTCGTTTATGTACATGTTTCTAATTACGTTCATCTACTAAACAGTTCATTTTCTGTTTCATTTAAAAGTGTGTGCAGTGTTGATGATAACGGTCTTTTGCCATGTGCTATATAGTCACTAACATTTTCATAATGTTCCCTTTCAGTCGGTCATGTTCGACGTAACGTCTCCGTTCCCTCCTTTAGAGAACGAGGGTTACATACGTAACATTTTTGTAATGTGTTTTCTGTTTAGTTTTTTTTCGTCTCTTGACTTCTTAAGGTTAATTCACACACTAATTCCTCTCATTGGACTGTGCAATTTACACTTTTCTCTTTGACATTTTTTCCCTCTTACAAATTTTATCATACTGTTTAAAGATAAAATTAACCTGATATCATCCAAGGTGTATATGACTTTATTCATCAGAACACAAATGCATATTTTTAATCTGGAGGAAATTCAAGCTCTGTAGGATGCATACAATGCAAGAAAAGGGATTCCACCATTGTGATTAATGTAAGAAAACAAATCAATAAGTAAAACATTCTCAGCTTTAAACTAGTGCTTCGGACCAGGGCTCTGATACCGTTTGAAATGTCTGAATATTCATGTGATGTTCATTCTTCTATTACAATCAAAGCATAATTTTCTACTTCTCACATGAGCATGCCAACATACTTGCTATGGTCTTTATACACAGTCTTTATACACCTCTTGTTTTGCTACATAAGGCCTTAATTGATCAGGTTGTGCATGCATTAATTTTGGACTTTCCAAATTATTTTTTTATTTTCATGGTATGCATCTACAGATCTCAATTTTCTTTCTAAAAGCAGTGTTCTGCTGAAGAAAGGCAGTTGTGCATATCTGGGACAGCATTAGGGTAAATGAATGAGAATTTATTTTTTGAATAAAGAATTTGTGTTGGTTAAAGCAAGTGCTATTTTCCTTACTGATTGTATTTATGTCGAGATTCAAGGGTTAGTTCACCCAAAAATTTTAATTCTGTTCTACGGGTTTGGAACCACATGAGGGTGAGTAATTAATGACAGAATTTTCATTTTTGGGTGAACTATCCCTTTCAGTTTGGATAAACTATAAAATGAACAACAGTATTGGTAGTGTTGAATTACGTTAAACGACTGGAACCATTGCTGACAGTACTTTACTGTGAAATTACAGCACAGCTGTAAAATGGAAAAACAGTGTTGAAACCGTAAAATTACAGTAAATGACTGGAACCACAGCTGCCAATATTTTACTGTAAATTTATGGGTAAATGTTTACAGTGTGTGGATTCTAGTTTTATACCAAAACAAATGTGGGGTATTATACAAGCCACCACTGACAAAGTTTACTGGAGATTTGCGGTGGAGAATCTTACATGGCATTGTTGCTGTTAAAGCAAGGTTATCTTACCCCTTATACATATACCTTGAACTCTTGGTTGATTAACCCAAACCTTGTCAGTTCCAAAACTCTCACAAAGAGTTTGTTCAATCAACCTCCTATTGGTAACCCAAGATTTACTCACGCACATGTCAAGTACATAAAGACATTATCAATGGATCACAGATTTCACCAATTTCTCTGTGCCATACTTTGGTGACGCACAACTTTGTTTTTGATGACTGTGAACAAGGATTATATGGATTGTTTGAAACAAATAAACAAAAACTGCTGTTGAAAAGATAATACGACTGTAAAAAGTTCGTTTTCTTATGTTTAGCCATATGGCTTTTGCATTTGTAATAACTATAAGGTGAGATGTAACGCATATGTCCACTGCAAAAAAAGATGACCTTTTAAAACCAGTCCAAAGATGTGTAATATGAGAAAATGTTGGTTTTAAGATTTATGAGGTAAAATAAAATAAACATTGGTTTATGTAATAATAATGCTTCATATTTATAAATTATATAACTTTATAATATTATATGCAATCTGTGCCGTCATGCCCAATGGAGCCTCATCAAAAGGGTACGCATGCGCTGAATCGCTCTGAAGCGTGTGTACCTGTCGTTAACTAACCCTGAAACATGGTTCATACTGAAAGTTGCTATGCACATCCTAATTTTGCAGAATCACTGTACACTCGAAAAACTTTTACTATGATTTACTCAATTTTTTACATTTTTACACACAAAAAATATTACATTTACAAGCAGTGAAATCAATTACATACACCGTATGAAATGAGTAAATGTAAGTAAAAAAAAAAAAGTAGATCTGAGTAACTGCATTTGGTACATTAATAAATAAAACTATTAGTAGAAATAATTGGAGAGAAATATTTAAAAACCAATATTTATGAGTAATATTAACTGTTCTAGTATTAATATTAACTTTTTTTTAATGACCTCTAATCCTTTGTAAAATACTTCACACAACCACAGGTAACGTTATACACACAACAACATAACAGCATATTTTATATGTATCAATATTGCCTACATTTAAACTCATGTAACAAACATATTAGAAGTAAAAATGAAACATTTAAAAGTAATTCAAGTGTAATCAACCGGTCTGTTATCCATTTCCACCGTATCAGCTTTGGACCCACAATTCTAGTCAGAATATGAGTCTGATTCTGCTCCATTGGGCTGTGATTATGGGGCGTGTTTCAACCGAACCAGGAAAGAAAATGCCTCTGCACTCAACTGGATAGACCTACAACCATTATCATTATCTTTCCATACTATCTTGTGGGATTAATGGGTGGATCATTTCTGGAAGCAGAACCAGTTTTTACATTTTCATGTGACAAGATTATACACTCACCTAAAGGATTATTAGGAACACCTGTTCAATTTCTCATTAATGCAATTATCTAATCAACCAATCACATGGCAGTTGCTTCAATGCATTTAGGGGTGTGGTCCTGGTCAAGACAATCTCCTGAACTCCAAACTGAATGTCAGAATGGGAAAG
Source organism: Rhinogobio ventralis (assembly GCA_039654625.1). Lineage (NCBI taxonomy): Eukaryota > Metazoa > Chordata > Actinopteri > Cypriniformes > Gobionidae > Rhinogobio > Rhinogobio ventralis. The sequence continues at coordinate 34,238,898 of CM077212.1, read as the reverse complement.
AAAGGTGATTTAAGCAATTTTGAGCGTGGCATGGTTGTTGGTGCCAGACGGGCCGGTCTCAGTATTGCACAATCTGCTCAGTTACTGGGATTTTCACGCACAACCATTTCTAGAGTTTACAAAGAATGGTGTGAAAAGGGAAAAACATCCAGTATGCGGCAGTCCTGTGGGCGAAAATGCCTTGTTGATGCTAGAGGTCAGAGGAGAATGGGCCGACTGATTCAAGCTGATAGAAGAGCAACTTTGACTGAAATAACCACTCGTTACAACCGAGGTATGCAGCAAAGCATTTGTGAAGCCACAACACGCACAACCTTGAGGCGGATGGGCTACAACAGCAGAAGACCCCACAGGGTACCACTCATCTCCACTACAAATAGGAAAAAGAGGCTACAATTTGCACGAGCTCACCAAAATTGGACAGTTGAAGACTGGAAAAATGTTGCCTGGTCTGATGAGTCTCGATTTCTGTTGAGACATTCAGATGGTAGAGTCAGAATTTGGCGTAAACAGAATGAGAACATGGATCCATCATGCCTTGTTACCACTGTGCAGGCTGGTGGTGGTGGTGTAATGGTGTGGGGGATGTTTTCTTGGCACACTTTAGGCCCCTTAGTGCCAATTGGGCATCGTTTAAATGCCACGGCCTACCTGAGCATTGTTTCTGACCATGTCCATCCCTTTATGAACATCATGTACCCATCCTCTGATGGCTACTTACAGCAGGATAATGCACCATGTCACAAAGCTCGAATCATTTCAAATTGGTTTCTTGAACATGACAATGAGTTCACTGTACTAAAATGGCCCCCACAGTCACCAGATCTCAACCCAATAGAGCATCTTTGGGATGTGGTGGAACGGGAGCTTCGTGCCCTGGATGTGCATCCCACAAATCTCCATCAACTGCAAAATGCTATCCTATCAATATGGGCCAACATTTCTAAAGAATGCTTTCAACACCTTGTTGAATCAATGCCACGTAGAATTAAGGCAGTTCTGAAGGCGAAAGGGGGTCAAACACAGTATTAGTATGGTGTTCCTAATAATCCTTTAGGTGAGTGTACTTTGATTATACTTTGTATATGCCCATTATTTGTTTGAATGAATATTTGAATAATGTGTGTTTTTGAAAAGATGATGAATGTGGAAAAGAGATATGAAGGTTATAAGGTTAGCAACATTAAAGCAAACGCCCATGCATAGTTCTTGAAAACATGTTTGCGTCTATGAATAAGCGAAATGGTTGCATTAATTATAGTGTTTAAAATAATTGAAACTACATATTCTGGGCACCAAGTCAATACACATCAACAGATTCTAAGGCTACGTTCACACTGCAAGCTTTAGTTCTCAATTTTGGAGTACTGTTTTTTGAAAATGTGGCAAATATCAGATTTGAGTGTGAACTTATCAGTGTTGGGAAGGTTACTCTGGAAATAGGTTACAGACTACAAATGACCCTATTTAAATGTACTAAGTAGTGTAACTATTCAATTACTTTATTAAAATAATGTAACTGATTACATTTGATTACTTTTAATCGTTTTTTAACGTGAAACCCCCTGTCACGACCGATCATGCAGTGTGAAAAGAACAGTGATCTCTCGAGTTTGCAAATCGTGCAATGTGAACGCGCAGATTATTAGAATTCAGTTTCAATTTGATTCTAGCTCCATTCTTAATCTAACCCTAATTTCAAATGATTATTAAACTTATACTAATCATAACTAATCATAAATATTGTTTATGTATTAATTTAGATATTTGGTTATTCTGGGTATCCCATACTTTCAATTATTCATTTGTAAAAATGTATCATGCCAATTACACAATTAAACAATTTAAAGCCAATTCAGAAATAATAAATACATAACATCAATTTGCTCAAAAAATGAGTGTAAGAGTAAGAAATACATACCTGACAGTGGAGAGACACTTAGTGGTGTGTGAATGAAAACTGATAGCACTGATAGTTTTCTCAATTATTTTGGGGAATATTGTTGGGACTATTCATGTGCCCCAAAGGGTTGTATCTGGTTTCAGGGGAGAGGAGCAATGATTATCAGATATTTTGAAGAGACACCACTCAAAAAGGAGAGCAGGATTCTCCTAAGTTTTCAATCTTTCACATAATATAAGTGACTGCTGTGAAATTGAGACCATTTTACCAATCACACTGAGAAACAAAAACACAGGAATTTATATACGCAGATCAATCAAGATAATTAAAAATCAAATCAGTAACCATGGTGACAAACTCAAAAACTAGGGAAAAGGGCAAACAAAGTCCAAATATAACAGAACCATGACATTATCAACATTCTTAGTGAACTTTCAGTGACTGAAAGAATAGGGGGATGCATAGCTCTCCCAAGATTAATTTGTTTTATTGTTTTATTGCAGTGTGTTTTTATTGTCTCACGCTCTGACTTAGCAGGAAAACCAGTCTTACACGTCCACCTTTTTTATGCACATTTTGGGATATCTCGCCAAAATGCACATAAATGATAAAAATGTGTATTAAAAAAATGAATGCACTCAATTGAGTTTGATAAAAAAAAGTGCATAAACAACAATGCAAGTTTGAAACCCAACCAAAGAGCACTTTCTGGGATTACTAGACTACGGTCCTTCCAGCAAGATATTTTCCAGATGTTTTCCTTGATCTACAATGGAAACACATTTACCGAATAAATTCCTCGACCAACCAGCAAACCGTCACTTTACTTTGCGCAAGGTCCTGGGGAGGCGCGAGGCCCTGGGGTTGCACACTTGGCACAGCCCTTGCGACAGTACTGACTGTACTAGTACTGTCACTCATTCCTCTTCCAGGCAGCTGGAGACTGACAATTAGTTTTCGCTGAGCCCTGGAGGGCAAAACCGCCATTGAACTGCAGCACAAGCCTGTCAATTTTCCATCTTAAAAACAAAACTATGTGCACAAGATGCAGGTTTTGGGCACTTATGATCCACATAAAGCACATGCTGCAGTATTTCAGTCACTAAAAACAGTGTTAAACGTTCGCCCGTTCCCACCTCTTTATTCCCATAACAACGAACTTCATTACAGCCTTTTTTATGACGCATACTATATATAGGCGATCAGATGAGCCCAGAATATGAACACAACACGTTTTCTTTATAATGGTTTTCGATGGAAAAAACGCTTAACGAGAAACCTTGTGTTGCACTAATATTCTGTGTTCATCTGCTTTTGTGTGTAGGATTGAAAATAATCAAAGATATTTGATATTTGCAATTGAACAAAGACATACTGCTTTACTGTTTTCAACCCCCATCTTTCTTATCAGAAGGGCCATTTGGAATTCCTAAAGACAAAGAGATTCTGAAGACCTGTAGGCCAAAGGTGTGTCACCCCTGTAGTACAGTGGGGGAAGTTTGGTCTGATTGGTCAGTTTGAATGACTCACAATAGGGTTTGAGTTACATGGTCAAGGGAGGATAAAAGAAGATTGTAACTGTTGCTCTGGCTTCTTTTTATTTTCTGGCTCTCTTGATTCTCTGGCTCTCTCTCTTCTTGGGGGCCTTCTCTTTGGCCCTTCTCTTCTTTGCTCTCTTCTTCTCTTTGCCTTTCTCCCTCTCTCTCTTTCTTTCCCTCAGGTAACATTCTATTCATGCTGCGAATGGAGACGATCTAAATATAATACTATAATCAGCACTTTTCATGACTGGTTAATCTCGACAGCACATCCAGGGCACGAAGCTCCCGTTCCACCACATCCCAAAGATGCTCTATTGGGTTGAGATCTGGTGACTGTGGGGGCCATTTTAGTACAGTGAACTCATTGTCATGTTCAAGAAACCAATTTGAAATGATTCGAGCTTTGTGACATGGTGCATTATCCTGCTGGAAGGAGCCATCAGAGGATGGGTACATGGTGGTCATAAAGGGATGGACATGGTCAGAAACAATGCTCAGGTAGGCCGTGGCATTTAAACGATGCCCAATTGGCACTAAGGGGCCTAAAGTGTACCAAGAAAACATCCCCCACACCATTACACCACCACCACCAGCCTGCACAGTGGTAACAAGGCATGATGGATCCATGTTCTCATTCTGTTTACGCCAAATTCTGACTCTACCATCTGAATGTCTCAACAGAAATCGAGACTCATCAGACCAGGCAACATTTTTCCAGTCTTCAACTGTCCAATTTTGGTGAGCTCGTGCAAATTGTAGCCTCTTTTTCCTATTTGTAGTGGAGATGAGTGGTACCCGGTGGGGTCTTCTGCTGTTGTAGCCCATCCGCCTCAAGGTTGTGCGTGTTGTGGCTTCACAAATGCTTTGCTGCATACCTCGGTTGTAACGAGTGGTTATTTCAGTCAAAGTTGCTCTTCTATCAGCTTGAATCAGTCGGCCCATTCTCCTCTGACCTCTAGCATCAACAAGGCATTTTCGCCCACAGGACTGCCGCATACTGGATGTTTTTCCCTTTTCACACCATTCTTTGTAAACTCTAGAAATGGTTGTGTGTGAAAATCCCAGTAACTGAGCAGATTGTGAAATACTCAGACCGGCCCGTCTGGCACCAACAACCATGCCACGCTCAAAATAGCTTAAATCACCTTTCTTTCCCATTCTTACATTCAGTTTGGAGTTCAAGAGATTGTCTTGACCAGGACCACACCCCTAAATGCATTTAAGCAACTGCCATGTGATTGGTTGATTAGATAATTGCATTAATGAGAAATTGAACAGGTGTTCCTAATAATCCTTTAGGTGAGTGTATATCACACTGTACATCCCTGACGTGTCTGTTTAGCCTAAATGTATGTATTCTCTGCAGTCTTTGTAAATCAGTTTCCTTGATTAGTACTTGTTTTTTCCCTTCATTGTCAATCAGTTCCCAAATATTAGATGCCCATTTGCCCATTAATTTTAACCCGCTAAATTGCATGCCACACTTTTATTGCAGTGATGTTGTTGGTTTTTCAGCGAACAGTTTACTTTTTGCTTTTTAAATGTACATAATTTAATGAACAGGGGTTGTAGCATATTTAGGCTACTTCTCAGGTACTAATGTCAGTGGTGTGATTCATTTAATGTGTGGCATTTAAGCATTATTAGCCCTATATAAATCATTTAGGGGGGTTGGGAGTAGAGAACAAGGTCTAAGCCATACATTTCTAATTTATTTCACACCTTCTGTGCAGGTAAATATATTACTCATGCCCTCTGTATATGAAATTTGACCGCAGCTCTCACAACACACTCATGGCATTATGACAAAAGAGATAAAAGTGCAATATTTGTAAAGCTGCTTTGGAAAAAGTGTCATCCCATCTACATTCACATGTATTTAAAGGAACACGCCAACTTTTTGGGACTTTTTTTATTAAGCAGTAGGCTAGCTGGAGCCGTTTACGTCCAGTCTTTGTGCTAAGCTAGGCTAGCGGTGGGTGCGTCAGACAGAGTTATGGCACGCACGGAGATAAAAATGATATGTATGGACTTATCTAACTCTGGGGGGTACAGCGAATAAGCTAAAGTCCCAAAAAGAAGAATGTCTTTCTGAGTGACAGGTGCTCACAAGAATACAAAAAAACAAATACCTATATGTCACATGAAAATGTAAAAGTGGTTTACGGTTTTTAGAAATGACTTCTGGTTCCAGTAATGATCCTCCCACAGTTATTAAAGGCACTGATAAGATTGTGAGAGCTGCAGTTCAGCATCACTGTATTGAGAAGTTTGCTCTGACTTCAGGTAAAGATATTTCTCTTTATTTTAGCACATTTTTCTATTTATTTATTTTTAAATATCTGTAAATGTTACAGTTGTTTTACAAATATCCTCAACTAACATGGAATAAAATATAACAAAATATAAGAAACGTGTGTGTGTGATAGGTGACAGAAACGCATACTTAGAGCAGATTTAAGTGCATCCAGACAGAGCGAGTGTTTTGCATGAAAGAAAGAAGGAAATATATCACAAACGCAGACTCTTTTAAAAATGTGTTCTCATGTCATGCAGCAGAGGATGTTCAGTCAAAGCTGCATCTGTAACTGCATGAGAGAATAATCATTTATTTAAAAAAATCCCGCTGACACGTTGCAAGCATTATTTAGCATCACAACTGACATAACATTTGGAATACGCCGAGTCAGATATGGAAATTATGGTGTTTGATGTCACTACAAGAAAATAACCCGGCTTATTAATAAAGTCATGTAAACGCTCTTTACTTGCGTTGTCAGTTTACTGGTTTGTATGTAAATGGTGAAAACTGGTTATTTCAATAAGCTGATATTTGTGAGTTATCAGCTTACTGGTGTGCATGTAAACGTGCTCACTGTGTGTGTCGCTACTGCTCATTGTGCGAGTTTGGAATCTGTAGCAGTTATGCAACTTGTTTGCATTCAGTCATTATGGCAGACCACAGCTCTCACAAAACACTCATGACATTTCCATTCAAATATGTACGAGTCAGTTTCCTCCTCAGATTATAAATATAATGAAGTATCTATACCTCACAAGTGTGACTTTCTTTGAACTATGCATGGGCGTTTACTTTGGTGTTGCAGCTCTCATAACCTTCATGACAGCCATACATTATCTTCTAGATCCACCCATTTTTTTAAACACAGGGCTAAAGAATGCCTTTCTAAATGACGCAATTAAAGACACTGAAAAGTTTGTGAGAGTACTGAGCGGCTGAAGAGAGAATCTTCCTGAGTTTGCACTGCTCAGGTAAAGGTATTTCTCTGCATTTTTTCTTCATTTTTATCAAATCACTCTTAATGCCAGTGGCTTTGATGGATCTAAAATGATCTAAATATCTGTGCACATTATCATTTAAGTTATTTTTTACAAATATGCACAATAAAAAAGAGACACAACGTCTGTATGTTGTATATGTGTGTGTGCAGGTGCCGTTCGTCACAATGAGGTTTCTGATCTCACTGTGTGTGTCACTGCTGCTCATTAATGGTGAGTGTTTTACAATCTGTCATGTAAAATGAATGAATATTTTCCCCAAACTAAATTATGGCTATATTGTGTATTTAACAGGTGAAATAACAATTGGACAAACAACAGGTACAATCATTCTTTCACTTCTAATCTTCAGTTCCTCTTTCCATCCTTTGCTTTTTTATTAAATGCAGAAATTAAAGAAGTGTAGTATGAATAATAGTAAAAGAGCCTTCTCTAACTCAGTTATAACAGTTGTAATTTCTATTTTATTTCAATAGTAAGAATGTACTAAATGAAGCACATTTTAGGTTATTTTTACAGTGCCGTGTTAATAGGCTATTAAATAAAAAATATTACATATACAGAATTAGAAATTACATTAAAAATTGCTACAAATAAAGTCACACTTGTGAGATATAGAGTCAGAAATACCTCATTTATTTTATTATTTTTAATCTGAGCTGGAAACTGACTCGTACATATTTGAATGGAAATGTCATGAGTGTTTTGCGAGAGCTGCGGTCTGCTCTCATCTTATATAATATGTAATATGAAGCATTTGAACTGAGATATATTATATTTTATATATATTTAAGAAACAAAATTATGTGAATTAGTTTTTACAATCATCAAAACATTCCTGAAAAAACAACAACAAAAAAACAACTAAAAGTATATATATAACTGAGGTATTTAACCAAGCTATTTATGTCTGTACACTACACTTGTGGGGGATGTGTGATTGTAAATGTTTATGAGCTTTGTTTTCGTGTTACATGTTATTTCCAACAGTTGATCAAGCAACACCTAAAACACGCAGGGCCATGTATTTTTGTCCCTGCGCAGTGTAGCTATTGCATTTGTCAATCACAAACAGGTGGTTTTATAGATTTGAAATGCATAAATAGGTGTAAATAAAGCAAAACAAATAATGAACATTAATTCACATTTAAAACCCACACCGCAAATGACAATGTATATCTTTTTCCACCCATGACATCAAATAAACTATTGGAGGTTTACCTTTCAGGACTCATGCCGCAAACATTAATGTATTCCCATATAGTGAGTGATTGGGCTCCAGTGGCGGAAATGGGGTGGCCGGGGGTGGCCAAGGCTATTTTAGGGGGTCCAAAGATCGTGAAAGGATATAATGAGTAATGCTTACTTATTTTCATTGTTTTGACTGATGCAACATTGTATTCTAATAAATAAATAAGCAACCAAAATCGTATTATGCTAGTACATCAATTTAAAACATTATTGAATACAAATGAACAGTCAGCCATAAAGTGAGATGAATGTTCAGGTCTAGCAGTATTCAGGTACAGAAACTGAATAATCATACATAAAACACAAGATAGCATTGCATAATCTTCACTGTATAAATTAAATATATATTAATGCACGTTAAAACTAGCTACAAAAGTTATTCAGTAAAGATCAGTGGGTGTTATTTTGTTCTGTGATTAACTTTAATGGCAGACTGAAGGAGGTGCGGTCACTTTATGACCAGATGCACAATGTTGAATCCCTATAGACATGCGTCCGATTTCATTTGTCAGCTGCTTACATTCGGTTAAGACATAGCCGACTGTGTGTACTATGATACTCGTTATTTCTGGCATACCTTTATGCGTATTTATCCGTTAAAGCGCAAGACGTGCTCTCTATGTTCGCGCTATTGATGAAGCGTAATATGCCGCACACCAGACACGTCGCGTTCTCATGTTTAAAGCCCAATTTATACTTCTGCGTCGAGTGTACGCCTTAGCTACGTCGTAGGCTGTGTGTTGTAGGATTGTGAACAACTCTGCGCTTATATGTGACCCCTTTTATTATTAATCATCTGTTTGGCAACTAACTTCTCTCAATGTGACATTCGCACGTCAATATGCATGCTTCTTTCAATAGGTTATATGTAGCGATCTAAATTTTGGACACCCCTCTGGCTCCGCCACTGTTGGGCTCACATGGCGATTACTAAAACAGCTACTTCTAGGGTGAATTCAGGGTGTCACTTTTTGCCATTGAGATGACTTGGAAAAAGTGTCCCAATCACCCTGAATTCACCCTACTGTTAGGGGCTCATCAGATCAACAGCAATATAATGGAGAGATATGTCAGTCAGTCATTGTAATGAAATAAATGACCACAAACTATATGACCTAGGCTTACAATGCTTCTGAGAAAGAAGCTTTTTTGGTGGGGAAGTTTTTCAGAAAACAGCATACTTAGGTAAGTTAAAAACCTGACATTTAGTTTCATGCCCTGAGGTAAGCCGGGGTGTGCTACTAACTGCAGAACCTGATTTCATAACCTTTTCACACAAACAACTGCAAAATGTATATGCAATTAGAACTTATCTGGGTGTAACCTGGGTGAATTTTATTTAATTGAAGGTAGAGTACGTAAAGTAGTTAATATGTATGCTGTGTTTAATGTAATACATGAATCTCCATATATATTGACTGTTTCTTTAAAAGTCTGTGCATTTTGTTTGGTTAAAATGTACTTGCAGGAAAATGTGATTTTTGCAAGCATGTTTGATCATCTCTTTTGTTATTGGATAAGGGATTGCAATTCAAAGGGCCCTATGTAGCTTATTATTATAAAGCTTCAGCGATAAACTCATTTTACTAACACAACATTATAAATATTGAAATGTCTGCTGGAGACTTGTTTGGGTGTCATTTATAAATATAAAGCTACTCAAGTTAATTTTCTGATTCATATTTCTGAAGATATTGTGCTATGTATTTCTGAAGATATGTGTTACCGTGGTAAAGATAGCTGTTCCTGTGAGCTAAGTGCTGCTGAATGAAATATGTGCATGCCTAATCCCATAGAAATAATCCCATAGAGCTTTGCTTTCAATGGTAAATAAGTCAATTAAATTTTCACTTTATTGATGGAATTTCTTCCAAAATTTGTCTTGCATCTCACAGCATTTACTGTCTAATAATCTATATGTGCACTCCATGAGAAAGCAGCGTCCACATAGACTCCCAAGTATTTGTAAAACGATACTTGTTCACAATCTGATACTGATACAATCAGTGAATTATGTATAGTCACTTGTGTTTGATGCGTATACTCTGGAAGACCAAAGATCATTTCCTTTGTCTTCTTTTCATTTATAACAAGTGAATTCCTCTCACATGACTCCACAGCGCTGATGCATATGGAATAAAATATAGAATAAAGACAACAGCACAGTATCATCCGAGAACTTCAGTATATAGGCGTTTACACTGTCAGTTTTACAGGTGTATGTATAAAGGGTAAACAGGAAAGGTGAACTCACACAGCCCTGAGGTGCTGCTGAATAAGTGACAATGGGATTTGAATATTTCTGATGGACTCTAACTGTCTGTGTTCTATGGGCGTCACTAGGCCCTTTTTAAGGTGGGCTTCAGACTTCTGCCCAGCCCCCCTAAAAAATATGTGATTAACCTTTAAAACATATGAAACTGGCGGGAGGCTTCAACTTCGTCCCGTCCTGTAGTCTGTGTTAAGCGTGGTACATACCACAAGAACAAAGAATTTTTTTTGTTTTCTCGAGGTGGCAAGAACAAGAACAAAGTTCATTCTGGCCGGGACATTCCATACTGCACGAGAAAAGCAGGTGCCAAACATGTCCGTTTCTCTGCATTAACCCCGCCCACTTAACATTTCTGACTAATCACATAATTGTTCTCAGACACCCACAAGAAAAAAGTTCTGCTCAGATGATGTGTCGAGAACAAGCTGCAAGAACTCCCAAACCAGGGCTGCGAGAACAAAATGACGCAGCCCTGGGAGCGAGAACTTTTTTCTCTGTTCTTGCGGAGTATGTAGCGTCCTTTAATCAGCGTGTTCTTCAATCTGCAGCAGCGCCGATTTATGTTCACACAGAAAGTGCTGAGGCTGAGTGCAAATTTTAGCAGCGAGACTCGATGTCAAGTGCAAGATATGTAAATAGCTAAACTAAACTTTTCATATTTGACAGCTGCTTCTTTAGGTCAGAAATGTTAAACAAATGACAAAAATATGCAGGTAGATTAATACAATTTTGTCTAATTTCGCCATTTTTAATTGAAAATAGGCCCATGTAATGTGATTCATAATGTAATTAACAAACAAGAAACATTAACAAAGATGTTTTTTTTTTTCTTCTCCAGATTAGGCATAGCCTAAAATTAATAATGAATGTGTAGGCTACACATTGTAAATTAATATAATTCCATTTGTAGCCTTCAATAAATAAAAAAGCCTGTATTGGGCATAAGATTAGTAATGAATGTGTGCATATTGTGAATTAATTTCCTGGTAGCCTTCAGTAAATGAACATGTCTACATAAATCATTCATAAAACATATAAATATCAGTTAACCATATGTTTACTTTCTTCACTGACGAAAATGGAAAAACTATATCAGTCATATCTGCCCACTGACATGGTTTTCAAACTATTGTTATCACATTTTTTGGCCTTCAGAACATCTTAAAATGCACATATGTAGCTGTATGCCCTCTTGTAGGGATGGGAAGTTCTAATCAATTTACTGACTCGGATCTTTGACTCTCGCTCAGCAAAATAAACAAATCTTTTTTTTTTTTTTTCAATTAATTTTGTTTATTTAGTTCATTTTAGCAGAGTTGAATTTTTAATGTTATATGTTAATAACCAAAATCCTCACCACATCTACTTACGCAAATGTTGTTCACAATTTAAATAAGATAAAACTATAATGCAGCCAAGGCCAAATTATGAGAAACCAAAATGATTAATTAATTGCTTATCTGGGTGTAACCTGGGTGAATTTTATTTAATTGAAGGTAGAGTACGTAAAGTAGTTAATATGTATGCTGTGTTTAATGTAATACATGAATCTCCATACATATTGACTGTTTCTTTAAAAGTCTGTGCATTTTGTTTGGTTAAAATGTACTTGCAGGAAAATGTGATTTTTGCAAGCATGTTTGATCATCTCTTTTGTTATTGGATAAGGGATTGCAATTCAAAGGGCCCTATGTAGCTTATTATTATAAAGCTTCAGCGATAAACTCATTTTACATTCAAATATATAATCATAAGAACAACTAGTTAAATTAGCTGGACACAGTACTAATGTATTCTGTTATCCTACACAAATTCCCATTACCTGTTTCTCACTTGGCCCTGTTCTGTGGTGTCTTCATCTCCTGACTAGGAAAGTAACAAATGTTTGAGGACACAGAACTGGTTTCAATGCAAACTCTGATGACATGCCGTTGGCCTAATTTTACTGATCAAACATGCTTTTACTATATGAATTTTAGAATATACTGTATGTAGCTATCCATACAACTTACAAGCTTGTTCTCCTCTGTCCTCTTCCTCTTAAAGTACTGTAGGATGTTCATCTCTGTGTGAAAATTTTGACTAATGTTACTTCTACGTAGTTTATGGACACGTATCAATGGCACATTCACACACTCTTGGCTGTTCATCAGCTTTTTTTTCTGTTCATCTAGTTATTACATGGCTTGGTTGGTTGAATTCTAATGTAGAATGCGATCTGTTATTTCTGCCATGGACTCAGAGACAGAAAGGACTATTTTCTTTAGTGGAAGCAATATAAATCGTTTTTAAATCAATAAACTCCTTTTTAAATCAATATTTTGTCAAGTCAACTTTATTTATATATAGCGCTTTTTACAATGCAGATTGTTTCAAAGCAGCTTCACAGTGTTAAACAGGAAAATAATGAACAGAATTTGATTCGGCTGTACAGCCGCTCTGGAGAAAACGGTGAAGTCATCAGCTCATTTCAATTATCATATATATTCAAGTAATGTAGTTGATATAGTTAATTTAGTTTAATAATTAAATTTATTTGGATATTTATTTGAACATTTTGTGTCCCCAACTGAGCAAGCCAGAGGCGACAGTGGCAAGGAACCAAAACTCCATCAGGTGGCCTAATGGAGAAAAATAAACCTTGGGAGAAACCAGGCTCAGTCGGGGTGCCAGTTCTCCTCTGGCCAATTAACAAACCATGTATGATTATTATTTTGGCAGCCTTATAGGTCAGAAGTAATATTAGATTGGAATATTCAAAAGATCGGAGGCATCACGCCGCAGACGGGTTTATTGAGGATGGCGTGTCGATTAAACAATTATTAAATAGGAATATTCAAAATATCGGAGTCATCACGCCGGAGATGGATCCATTTGAGGATGCCATGTCGATGAGCAATTTCAGAGGGTAGACTAATTGACACGGTCTCTGCAGACATTTCAGGGATGCGTTGGTAATGTCTGGGCGCTATTCCACCATCTGATCTGGATACAGCCCGGATCCTGACTGCAGTAAACCTTGGGATAAACAGAGAGACTAACATTAACGTAGATGCCATTCCTCATATGATGTAACAAGTACATCAGGTGTTATGGGAAGTGTTCCCGGTTCCGGCTGACCTAGTTAATGCAGCCTAACAATTTGAATAAAATATAAATTTAAAATGTTTTATGTGTATGCCATGGTAAAGAGATGTGTTTTTAGTCTAGATTTAAACTGACAGAGTGTGTCTGCTTCCCGAACAATGCTAGGAAGGCTGTTCCAGAGTTTGGGTGCTAAACAGGAAAAGGATCGACCGCCTGCAGTTGATTTTGATATTCTAGGTATTATCAACTGGCCAGAGTTTTGAGACCGCAATAGACGTGATGGAGTATAATGCGTTAAGAGCTCGCTCAAGTACTGGGGAGCTAAACCAATTAGTGATTTGTAAGTAATTAGCAAGATTTTAAAATGTATGCGATGTTTAATAGGGAGCCAGTGCAGCGTTGACAGAACCGGGCTAATATGGTCATACTTCCTGGTTCTAGTAAGAACTCGAGCTGCTGCGTTTTGGACCAGATGCAGTTTATTTATTAAGCGAGTAGGGCAACCACCCAGTAGAGCATTACAATAATCTAGCCTTGAGGTCATGAACGCATGAACTAACTGTTCAGCATTTTGCATTGAAAGCATATGCCGTAATTTAGATATGTTTTTAAGATGGTAGAATGCAGTTTTACAGATGCTAGAAACGTGGCTTTCAAATGAGAGATTGGCATCAAAGAGCACACCCAGGTTCCTAACTGATGACGAGGACTTGACAGAGCAGCCATCAAGTGTTAGACAGTATTCTAGGTTACTACATGTGGAGATTTTTTGTCCAATAATTAAAAATTCTGTTTTTTCTGAAGTTTTTTTTAGTTGCAGGAAATTACTAGTCATCCAATTTTTTATATCAGCTATGCATTCCGTTAATCTTGTGAATTGGTAAGTTTCGTCAGGGCGTGAAGAAATATAGAGCTGAGTATCGTCAGCATAACAATGAAAACTAACGCCATGCTTCCTAATGATATCTCCCAGTGGTAGCATGTACAGGGTGAAAAGCAACGGTCCTAGCACTGAGCCCTGCGGTACTTCATATTTAATTTGTGATCGGTGTGACATCTCTTCATTTACTGCTACAAACTGAAAACGGTCAGATAAGTATGATTTAAACCATGCCAATGCAATTCCACTAATGCCAACATAATTTTCGAGTCTATTCAAAAGAATGTTGTGGTCTATGGTATCGAATGCAGCGCTAAGATCGAGTAACACTAACAGAGAGATACAACCACGATCGGATGATAAGAGTAAATCATTTGTAACTCTGATGAGAGCAGTCTCAGTACTATGATACGGTCTAAATCCTGACTGGAAAACCTCACAGATACCATTTCTTTCTAAAAAAGGAGCATAATTGTGAGGACACTGCCTTTTCTAGTATTTTTGACAGAAAGGGTAGATTTGAGATTGGCCTGTAATTGACTAATTCTGTAGGATCAAGTTGCGTTTTTTTAATAAGTGGTTTAATAATAGCCAACTTAAAAGTTTTCGGTACATATCCTAAAGTCAAGGATGAATTAATGATATTAAGAAGAGGATCTATGACCTCTGGAAGCATCTCTTATAGTAGTTTAGTCGGTATAGGGTCGAGCATACATGTTGTTGATTTAGATGATTTAACGAGTTTAGCCAATTCTTCTTCTCCGATAGCAGTGAATGAATGTAATTTTTCCTCAGTGACACTACAATGCCCTGTCTGATGTGATACAGTAGTAGACGGCTGCATGGTTATATTTTTTTCCCTAATATTATCAATCTTACAAGTAAAGAAGTTCATAAAGTCATTACTGCTGTGCTGTTGGCAGACATCAGAAGTTGAAGCTTTATTTTTGGTTAATTTAGCCACTGTATCGAATAAATACCTAGGGTTGTGTTTGTTTTCTTCTAAGAGAGTCGAGAAATAAGCAGATCTAGCAGTTTTTACGGCCTTTCTGTATGAAATCATGCTCTCTTTCCACGAAATGCGAAAAAGTTTAGTTTTCTTCCAGCTGCGCTCCATTTTTCTGGCTGCTGTTTTAAGGGTCCGGGTGTGCTTGTTGTACCACGGCATTGGACTATTTTCTTTAATCTTCTTTAAGCGCAGGGGAGCAACTGTGTCTAAAGTGCTGGAAAAGAGAGAGTCAATAGTTTCTGTTGCAACATCGAGTTCCTCTGGGCTATCTGGGATGCTGAGGAGATGAAACTGATAAGGAAGTTTATTTATAAAGAAATCTTTAGTCTCAGCAGTGATAGTCCTGCCATATTTGAAGCGAGGGGACGGCTTTGCAGCCTTTGCTAAATTAAGTATACATGATACTAGGTAATGATCTGAGATGTCATCGCTCTGCTGCAGAATTTCAATGGTATCAACATTTATTCCATGTGACAATATTAGGTCTAAAGTATGATTACGGCGATGAGTGGGTCCTGATACGTGTTGCCTAACTCCAATAGAGTTTAGAATGTCTCTAAACGCCAATCCCAATGCGTCTTTTTCATTGTCTACATGGATATTAAAATCACCAACAATTAGGACTTTATCTGTAGCCAGTACTAACTCTGATAAAAAAATCAGCAAATTCTCTGATAAAGTGTGTATTGTGCCCTGGTGGCCTATATACAGTAGCCAACTGTTAAACAGGATTTATCAATTTCACTACATAACGTTACATAAAGCACCAAAACTTCAAAAGAATTATATTTGAAACTAGACTTCTGAGTAATACTGAAGATATTATTATAAATTACAGCAACACCTCCCCCTTTACCTTTCAGACGCGGCTCGTGTTTATAACAATAATCCTGTGGGGTGGACTCATTTAAAGTAATGTAGTCGTCAGGTTTTAGCCAGGTTTCTGTCAAACACAGCACATCTAGATTATTATCTGTAATCATATCATTAACAATAAGCGTTTTAGAGGATAGGGATCGAATATTCAGCAGCCCGAGCTTTATCATTTGTTCATCTGTATTATATCTATTGTTTATTTGTTGGACATTAATTACATTTTTACCGTTGAATAGTTTTGGTGGTTTTTTGTATTTACTAATTCGTGGAACAGACACAGTCTCTATGTGATAATAGCTAGGTGAAAGAGTCTCTATGTGCTGGGATTTATCTGACTTCTGTGACGCGAGACAGCTAGCAGACGGTCGGGTAAGCCAGTCCGTCTGCTTCCTGACCTGGGCCCTAGTCAAGGTTTAGCTTTAAGACTATGTGCCAAATTACTAAAGAGAAGAGCGGCACCACCCCAGGAGGGATGGATACCATCTCTTTTCAACAGGTCAGGTCTGCCCCAAAAGCTTTTCCAATTGTCTATAAACCCTATGTTATTTTGCGGACACCACTTAGACAGCCAGCCATTGAGTGATGATAGTCTGCTAAGTATCTCATCACTCCTTTCAATGGGGAGGGGACCAGAGCAAAACATCTGATTTGCCATCGTACTTGCGAGTTCACACACCTCTTTAATGTTAATTTTGGTGATCTCCGACTGGCGAAGTCGAACATCATTTTTCAGATTTCACTAAGCTAGTCGCATCCAAAGCAGTGTCTAAAGCTGTTACGTTCTCACTACACTCAAATAAAGTCTGGATGCGTGTCTCTAATTCTGAAATCTTCTCCGTCAGTCTGACTATCGCCTTACATTTATCATATGTGAAGCCCTGTTCACCAACGGAGACAGATATACTAAACATGAAACATGTAGTGCAGGTGACAATAAAAGGAGAAGACATGGCTTACTGTATTTGTTGATTAATCCAACTTACCACAGTTGTTTGATGGACTAATAAAGGCACGAGAGACAAAAATAGGAAACCCGGATGCACAAATGGCAGGCTAACAGGCTAGTGAAATGCTAACACGTTGTGATAGTGATTTAAATTAAAAGCTAACAATGTCAATTTTGACGTGATAGGCAATATTAAACAATATATGGTGATGAGTAAGTTATATTTAGCAGTATAAACAACAAGAAAAGATATCAAATAGTGATTCAAAAGCAAAGCTGTACAGAGCTGCAAACACTGTGACCAGCAGACAGGAGGCAGACGGGAGCAATCGATCAGGAGACAGGAGCAGACAGGAGCAATTAAGCCAAGTGTCAAATTATTTGTCAAATTATTTTGTTACATTGAGTGGTATCTGCACTGGGGAAGCTTTCCTGAGACATTTGGGAAATTGTAATTCTTCTGATCTACATATTCTTATTTTATTCTATATTTCTTTAACTTTGGTTTTCAATAAAAGGTTGTAGTTGTTTAATGGGAAAAAACTGACTAATTTCCTTATTTTAATTTTGTAGTTAAAGGAGCTGTAGTGGTGTTGGTAAATACTCATTTGAGTCAGTAAGAAGTCATAGAATTGTGAGTTGGGGTTTAAAAGGAGTTCCCATAATTAGTCGAGAGACACAAAATAAGAGAACCTGTGTGTTCACTCTAAAGAGCCCGATAAAGGGGAAATCTGTCTGAGTAGGGTGTTACATGAGTCTTCAGGCTCATTTTTTTTTTTTATCTTCGGGATGTGCATTTCATTCTTTTGTCAAATAAAATCCCGATAGGCTGAAGCTATACAGTCTGTACACAAAACAGACCATTTGTGACATGACCATCTTGATTGTTAGCATCTTGAACTTGAATGTTCTGAGAGAATGATTCAAGCTGCGAAGATCTAAAATTGGACGCAACCCCCAATCTTTTTTGGGAACCAGAAAGTACCGACTGTAGTACCCTGACTCTCTCTCTCTGTTCTATGGCCTAGTTGCCCAGAAGAGATTGCAGCTCTTGTGACAGCAAATGCACCTTCTCCGGTTTTACAGCAGTGGGGACCACACCGTTGAAAGGCAGAGGGTGGTGAAAAAACTGTATCCTGTAACTTTTTTCTACTGTCTTTAGGACCCAAGGAGAGATACCTGGCAGTAGCTTCTGACAGGGGTACTAATTTGAGTTCTTCCTGTTGGGGGGATGTTGAATGTTCTGTTTCCTAGACAATAACAGGAAGCAAGATTCAACACTTCCTCTTCTTAGAATGCTGAGTCTTTGCGAGGGGGAGGGGGAGTGTGATTCGCCACACTCTGCTTTTTGGCCTCACGTCTCTGAGAAGGACCGGGTTGGGGCTGGGTGTGTCTGAGTGCAGCGAGGAAGGAATTGTACAAACGCCTCCTCATGCATCTTCACCTCCCAGAATCTGCTAACCACTGTGCTGACTGAGTCGCTAAACAGTCCGGAAGGTGAAAGAGGGGCATCAAGAAGGAAGACTCTGTCTCCATCTTTGATGCATCACAAGAGGATAGCTTGAAGGCGTCCTCTGCTCAAGCAAAAGAGGTGCCTTGGCGCACTTCAGAGTCAGGCAAAAAGACATCCTGATCTGGAGAATGAGAGAGAGAGTGATAGGGATGGACCCGTCTCGCCCTCCTCACCCAGATCAACACACGAGCCACACTGGGTCGCATTGTGGGTGCTGCCCCTTGGAAATAAGCAAGTTGAGCACACAGTTCTTTAAAAGTAAACAATTCACAGTGTCCGCAATCGCCCTGCTGCAATGCAAGGGCAGCATGGTCTTTCCCCAAATAAACCAAAACTGGTGTGTGTCATGGCAGAAATCACGGATGCACACACGCTCACTTTTTTTTTTTTTTGTGTAAACACAAAGAATTTTCTGCACACTATCAGTTAGAAACTAACTCCTAACAAAGAGTGACAGACAGAGAGAGCTTGCACACTCTGGTAAGGTTTGGGTTAATACACACAAGCACATGATAAATGTCTAATGCTGTCTAAAACTCTATTAAGCCTAATGCAGATAAACTGTTCAACCCAGTGAGAATAAGGAATAAAATCACTTTTTGCAGTGCAGTAAATCAGTATGTATAATCACAGATCTGTCTGTTGTTTGTGTGCTTTTATTCTCTCAGAACCTACAACTTCCAGCTCTGATCCTTGCTATGATTATAACACTCTTGATGAATATTGGAGAGACATACGGCAGAGCCAAAACAATGGATATGATGACACACTTGTTGAATGGAGTGGCTGGTATCGGCTGTATTTGAATGGAGAAAGTGCCCAGATGTCCGAGTGGTGTGTGAGTAATGTGAGATGTGGTGGTGAAACTGGACTGTCTCTCAACGGTTCTCATCCAACACTTGAGGATGGAGTGGTGACCCGTGAAGTTGTGGGAACTAGTTCATTGCGGAAGTATTCCCGTCAGTGTGGCGACTACAGATCCACATCCATCCAAGTCAAAGCCTGTCCAGGAGATTATTATGTCTATGAATTTGTCAAACCCATCACATCAGCCCCCATGCCCATGTACTGCGCAGGTACAATTTTAAAGCCCTGTTCACACCAAGAAAACTAAATTAGCATCCACACAAATGCACAATACTGTTCCGTTTATTATAATTGAAGCAGTTATGTCATCTGCTGCTTAAAAGGGGTCAGATGATGTGATTTCTTGTTTTCCTTTCTCTTTAGTGTGTTATGTAGCTGTTTGTGCATGTATAAAATCTGGAGAGTTACAAAGCTCAGTCTCAAACCCAAAGAGATATTCTTTATAAAACTTTCCTAAAATGCTTCGTTCAAACACTCCCCCACAAATCTACGTCAGTCTTTGGGGGCAGAGTTTCACAACACCACCCAAATGTATATGCAAAGAAAGAAGGCATAGCTTTTATTCTCGCTGTAGTATTGTTGCCGACGACGCCGCCATGTCATTAAGATGCTGTGTTTTCCGTTGGCCTTCCAAAAGACGGGACAATTATAAATCAGTGGTTAAGCTTTATTTACAACACTGTTCCAGAACAGTACAACCCAAATATTTGACTGTGTGCTGCGCATTTCTCAGAGGACTGTTTCTAGCACCTGGGAGAGTACAGGGCCGGCTGTGCACAAAGGCTGATTCTAAAAAGTGGGGCAGCTCCATCTTTGCAAGTACAGTCTGGCGCTTCTGACTCACAGACACAGCCTGTAAGTATTTTTTAATTTTTTTAAGAATTTGCTACTGATTCAAACGCGAGTTTTGAGCAATACAGAGTAGCGCTTGTTTGTCGTTTCTACGATAACAAATGCAAATTTACCAGTCTGATAAGTTGATAGATCCGCTTGGTCATCTGCATTTTCCGGATCAGATTCAGGCTCGAATTGATAAGGTAGTACTACCGACATTATCACCTGTCAGTACTGCTTTGGAAGCTGGATGTTCCAAATATGGTAAGAAGCATGACAATTCCGTCACACGCTTAAGGTATCTGGACCAATCACAATGCATTGGATCGCTGGCCAATCAGTGCACACCGCGCTTTTCAGAACAATGAGCTTTGTAAAAATCGACGCGTTTCAGAAAGGAGGGGCATAGAGGAGCAACACTCCTTTTTTTAACCTAAAACCACGTAAACACATTGCATTAAACCAAATACACAAAATAATGTTCTTTTTAGAACCATCATATGACCCCTTTAAATGCTTGAGCTCTTTAAAGCCAGATGATTCTAATTGTCTTTATCATTCATCAGCTGGAAACATTTTTTTTCTGAAAGTAACTCAAACTAAATAGTTCCTCTCAGTGTCATTATAGTTGTGGTGTGGGTTCTGCTATTCTCATAGTATTAGAACGATTATTAAAATGTATCCTTGGTGTGAACTGCCTTAACTCTTTTACTCTGAGGTTTTTGTGATGATAACATGATTTTTTTTAATGTTGGTATCAAGAGTAATTGTAGTAGGCTATGTATTAGATCATTTTACATGTATCAATGGATTGTTTAATGAAATTCAGCTTGTTTTAGCCAGTTAGAATCAGTGGTTTGCAGTAATTTTTTTTTGCTGCTTTAGAGCTGAAGGAAGAAGGAAAAGGAAATTATTAATGTCACTCTAAGGCAGTGTTTTTTCTTTTTTTCTTTTAGTGAATTGTTACTTTTCAGGGCTGTGAATGTGCAGACCCATACATGGCCCATTTTTCTTTCTTTCTTTCTTTTGGGCTTTACCTCACACCACTGGTTGACATATAATTGCTTAAAAACACGAAATTACCCATCATTGTAGTTTTAGGATATAACACTAAATCATCCATCCATTCTCCAAATCCCAATGTCTCTGTAGTCAGGTCTAAAACTAAATGGTCTTCCATATAAATAAAGCATTTTCATATTATTTTACAAAGATCTCTTTTGTCCATGACAGTTGTTTTCCAGAACGTCAGCAGTGATCCCTGCTACAACTATGAGTCTCTGGATCGTCCCTGGAGAGCCAACAATGAAAGTGGAGATAACATTTGTGACAACTCGTTCTCTTGGAATGGGTGGTACCGGCTTTTCTACTATGGAATGAACATCCGGATACCAGAGACTTGTGTTAGTTCATTCACCTGTAACACAAACATCAATCTGTGGCTCAATGGTCCTCACCCTCAGATAGAGGATGGAGTGGTGATCAGGGAGGTCTGTGGTAGTTATCATTTAGGAGGTTGCTGTGATTACAAGACAAGACCCATCCGAGTGAAAGCGTGTCCAGGCAATTACTATGTCTATGAACTTGTGAATCCACTATTTGGGTGTGCTGGATACTGTACAGGTACTGTGCTTTCCCCCACATATTAACAAAGACTTTAAAGCCTTTTAAAATGATTTCAGTCATGTTTTGAATGTCCTTCTTTTTAGATGTCAACACTATTTCACAGGCGGTTTCCACTGTGAGTCCAGATATAATCACTGGATCCAGAATCACCTTGAGTAAGTTGTATACAGTAAATATAATATGTATGATTAAGAAATATCCAGAATTTGCTTCTTTTCAGTCTTTTCTGTCTTTTTTTTTATGATTCTGCATTACACTTTATGTACACTCACCTAAAGGATTATTAGGAACACCATACTAATACTGTGTTTGACCCCCTTTCGCCTTCAGAACTGCCTTAATTCTACGTGGCATTGATTCAACAAGGTGCTGAAAGCATTCTTTAGAAATGTTGGCCCATATTCATAGGATAGCATCTTGCAGTTGATGGAGATTTGTGGGATGCACATCCAGGGCACGAAGCTCCCGTTCCACCACATCCCAAAGATGCTCTATTGGGTTGAGATCTGGTGACTGTGGGTGCCATTTTAGTACAGTGAACTCATTGTCATGTTCAAGAAACCAATTTGAAATGATTTGAGCTTTGTGACATGGTGCATTATCCTGCTGGAAGTAGCCATCAGAGGATGGGTACATGGTGGTCATAAAGGGATGGACATGGTCAGAAACAATGCTCAGGTAGGCCGTGGCATTTAAACGATGCCCAATTGGCACTAAGGGGCCTAAAGTGTGCCAAGAAAACATCCCCCACACCATTACACCACCACCACCAGCCTGCACAGTGGTAACAAGGCATGATGGATCCATGTTCTCATTCTGTTTACGCCAAATTCTGACTCTACCATCTGAATGTCTCAACAGAAATCCAGACTCATCAGACCAGGCAACATTTTTCCAGTCTTCAACTGTCCAATTTTGGTGAGCTCGTGCAAATTGTAGCCTCTTTTTCCTATTTGTAGTGGAGATGAGTGGTACCCGGTGGGGTCTTCTGCTGTTGTAGCCCATCCGCCTCAAGGTTATGCGTGCTGTGGCTTCACAAATGCTTTGCTGCATACCTCGGTTGTAACGAGTGGTTATTTCAGTCAAAGTTGCTCTTCTATCAGCTTGAATCAGTCGGCCCATTCTCCTCTGACCTCTAGCATCAACAAGGCATTTTCGCCCACAGGACTGCCGCATACTGGATGTTTTTCCCTTTTCACACCATTCTTTGTAAACTCTAGAAATGGTTGTGCGTGAAAATCCCAGTAACTGAGCAGATTGTGAAATACTCAGACCGCCCCGTCTGGCACCAACAACCATGCCACGCTCAAAATTGCTTAAATCACCTTTCTTTCCCATTCTGACATTCAGTTTGGAGTTCAGGAGATTGTCTTGACCAGGACCACACCCCTAAATGCATTGAAGCAACTGCCATGTGATTGGTTGATTAGATAATTGCATTAATGAGAAATTGAACAGGTGTTCCTAATAATCCTTTAGGTGAGTGTATGTTTAATTCATACTGGAAGCCGGAGGGCACCCTTGAAAAACTCCAAAACTGAGTTTTGCTTTTGAAATGCACATTGTAGGTAACTCAAACTCACAGCTCTTTCAGAGACCACTTACTCTATGAAACATTATTGTTTAATGCATTATAAACATCTACGTTTGAGCAGATATCCACGAACAGTAAACACTGGTCTAAACATTCTAATATTCATTATCTTACAGTGTAAACACTCATATTACTTTTATATTGTACTGTGTTTTATATTTTAGACCATAAAAACATCCTTGTGTTGTACATGTACATTTATTTAGCATTGAAAGGTTGCCTACTTGTCTATATTTCATATTTCAACATGTTTCCATCGACACATTTTAGTCTGGCTTATAGTTCAACTAGTAAAATGTGTACAAGTTTATGTAACAATAACATGTTAACTAATGTAAGTGGGAATAAATTACTTTATTATTGATTATTGGGGGAAAATAACTCTTTTGCTTTAAAATAAACAAAATAATCTGCAAATGGGGTGAAAAAAATTATCTTAATTTAAACAGAAAACAAGATTATTTTGCTTACCCCATTGGCAGATTATTTTGCTTATTTTAAGCAAAAACTCACTTAATTTTGAGTTATTTTCCCCCAAAACAAGACAACAACTTTTGTTTGTCTAGTAAATGCTTCTTAATGTAAGAATTTTTAGATATTTGGACTGGAAACAAGACAAAAATACTAAGTAAGAAAAGCATTTTTTGTAGTGCGTGTGAATTGTTTGCGCGGTACATGGGTGTGGTCACATTACAGCTAATCAGCAGACACATGACAAACTGACCACCGACCCCAGGGGGTTAAATGGCACATTTTATGCTTGTTGCATCTTATATCATATTAGGCAGTCATGTCATGTACAGTACAAATGTCAAAAGTGCCTTATGATTATTATTTAGATTAGATTTCACTAGATCAAATTAAGCCTCAAGTTCCTTGTTTTGATTTCTCACTAACACAGATTATGACTCTTGCAATAACTACAACATACTCGATAACTACTGGAGAGGCACACCCATTTACTGGTATACAGATGAAAATGGAAATAGACATGATGACACTCTTGTAGAATGGGATGGCTGGTATCGACTCTTCATTAATGGATCAAGTGCTCAGATGCCTGAGTGGTGTATGTCTTACATGTCATGTGGAGGTTATAGTGCTCTGTGGCTTGGTGGCTCTCATCCTCGACTGGAAGATGGAGTTGTTACTCGTGAAATTTACGGCTCCCGTAATGATCAGTGCAGTCGCTACAGATCCGACCCAATCCAAGTCAAAGCTTGTCCTGGAAATTATTATGTCTACAAATTTGCCAGACCGACTCTTTCAATTCCAGCTCCTGTATATTGTGCAGGTACATTCAGTCATCTTTGTATTTGTCATGGTTATCATGAATTGTATTGTAGATTTTCATATGAAAACTACCTGTGCAGACTTGTTAAAGTGTCTTCTACTTGGATGCATTTACTCTTCAGTATATAATGCTTTCTTTATAATTTTTCATAATAGTGCCTTTCACCACCCCAAGTGTTGACCCCTGCTACAACTATACCAGTGTGAATGAGCCTTGGAGAGCCACTGACCATTATAACTCAGGAATGTGTGATTATAATGTGGACTGGAATGGCTGGTACAGGCTGTTCTACAATGATCAAAATGCACAGATTCCAGAATCATGTGTTAATCAAGGCATGTGTGGCACTTTTCACCCACTGTGGCTCAACGGCCCTCACCCACAGCTGGAAGATGGAGTGGTCACCCGTCAGGTCTGTGTCTCCTCATGGAATGGCTGCTGTACTTACGCATCTCACCCTATAAGAGTCAAAGCCTGTCCAGGAAATCACTATGTTTATGAGTTTGTCAAGCCACTATTTTGCGGAGCTTACTGCGTAGGTAGGAGAGCTTTTACTCATATGCATTTCAGTCATTTATTTTGAAAATGATTGATGTTGATATAAAATGTTCCTAATACCAGAATCCACAAGTCAGTCCATCCCCTCAGTATCTACAACAACAGAGAAAATCTTACCCACCGAATCCATTACTCCACCAGTCACAACCACTGGTAAAGTATTGTCTTGACTCTTTTATAAAGCCTCCTTTTATTGACCCATTACACAAGGGTGTAGAAAAAGTCATAGCAAACCTTAGTTAATAGCATGTATGTACAGAGATAAAAAGTAAAATAGTTCTTTCATTGCTGATTTGGCTCAAAGAAAGCACAAAATTTACTCAAAGTTTATTTTAAAGTTTCCTAATTTTGCTTTGGAGTCTCCTAAAATAGCATGCATCCAAGATTGAAAAAAAACCCTTAATTTTCTCATAATATACATTGCACATCACCTCATTTCTCAAAGAGTCTGAAAACAGTTTGTTTGAAGATTTAGTCTCTCTAAACCCCACCTTTCCGAAAGCCTTCTCTGCTGTAATTGGTTAGATGGTCCAGTCTGTTGTGATTGGTCTACCGCTAGTAGCGCATTGGAAATGAAAAATACATTACCATATCTGATTTTCAGCTCTGGAGGCTTGCTCAGTGCACGATGTACGAACAGAAACAATGGCGTTGGTTTTTACGTATCAATTCCAGTGCGAGTCCTCATCCGTTGGAAGTGCAGCAAAGTCGAACATGTTGGCAATACAAACCAAACTCTTCTTTGTTTAAAGGTGGGGAAAAGTAGACATTGACGTCTATGGCCACTGGAGCAATAACTGCTGCTATTTTCTAATCCAATCCCATTAACCCCTTTGGACCCTAAAGGTATTTTGTGGCCCTGAAGAAGTTTAACATGCTCTGACATTTGTGTTTTTTCAGTTGCTTTAAAGCATATTAATGGCTAAAGTCTGATTACACTGTATTCAGCACGAACAGGGCTACAGTAATATCTGGGCAACATGTATATAAAAGTTTGTAGTTTTGAGAAAATAATGTTTATGCATTGATTGATTTGGAAAAAACTAAAATGTTAAATCACTGAAATAAGGTGATATAACACACTTTAAACATTTGTTCACAGGGCTTTTCAGAACTGGATGTTGTTGCCTAGATTTTTTTCTTCAAAACAATGTGAAAAACATTTTAATCACTCATTCATACAAAACAATATAGTCATTTAACTTTTGTAAGACACTTATTGTCAGAATGGCTGTATGCGGGGAGGGTGTGGATCATCATGAATAATGCTGAGATTCAGACCTGAGGCGTCAACGACTCCTGAATATCAGTGAGGAATGTGACACAGAATGAATGTGAGGAGACTTAATGATTGAATGTATTGTTTGTAGCTTATTCACAAAATCATGTTTAATTATTATTTTTTTTTTTAATAAGTATCTTCTGCTCACCAAGGTTGGATTTATTTAATCCAAAATAGTAAAAACAGTAATATTGTGAAATATTTTTACAATTTAAAATAAATGTTTTCTATGTGAATACATGGTAAAGTTTAATTTATTCCTTTGATGTCAACGCTGAATTTATCATCATTACTCCAGTCTTCAGTGTCACATGATCCTTCAGAAATCATTCTGATATGATGATTTGATATATATGCTCAACAAACATTTCTTATTATTATGAATGTTGAAAACAGCTCTGTATTTTTTTTCAGGATTCTTTGATAAATCAAAGGTTTAACCCAGAGGGTTAACGGAAAGTTCAAAAGAATAACATTTATCTGAAATAAAAATATTTTGTGTTTTTTTTTAATCAATATAAGGCATCTTTGTGAAAAAAACAAAACAACAGCAACAAAAAAACAAAAAAAACAAAACTCTTTCTCAGCCCAAACTTTTGAATGGTAGTGTATAATGTTACAATAGATTTCTATTTCAGATAAATGTTGTTGTTTTGAACTTTCTATTTATCAAATAATCCTGAAATAAACTGTTTTCAACATTCATAATAATAAGAAATGTATCTTGAGCAGCAAATCAGCATATTACAATGATTTCTGAAGGATCATGTGAAACTGAAGACCAGAATAAATTGCATTTTAAAAATATATCCAAATAGAAAACAATTATTTTAAATTATAAAAATACTTTGCAATATTACTGTTTTTGCTGTATTTTGGATCAAATAAATGCAGCCTTGTTAAGCAGGAGAAATCTTTTTGAAAACATTAGAAAATCTAAAACTTTTGAACGGTAGTGTATACTTGGATTTACACATGAAAACAACAGAGAGCAGTGGTAAAAAAATACAGTGCAAAAGAGTCATTCAGGGCAAAAGTGCAAACAGGAAACGAAAACTAATTAGTCTCTCTACTTGAGTGTGCTTGTCGAACATCTACATTTAAAATAACGAACCTGAGCGTGCAAAAGATGCAACATTTGTGAACGGCCCCTTAGTCAGTGGTTACATCAGCGTAGCAGTCAATAAACGGGGCAGTGATGTACATTTAGGCCCAATAAACGGGACGTCCCAGCTAATACGGGACAGTTGGCAACCCTACTTTTATATCATGCTGTGTTTAATATTATAGAGCATAAAAATATCCCCATGTCGTATGTGTATCTTTATTTAGCATTGAAAGGTTTCCTACCTATTTCATATTTCAACATGGTTCCGTTGATTTCACACATTTTAGTCTAGCAATAGTTCATGTGCATCGCTTTGTATTTTAGTATTTTAAGTTGTTTTACACTGTCATGAGGAAAAATCAAGCAAAACGTGCCGGCGCGTTCTTCGGGTTCAGAGGGTTTAAGTCAACGCCTGTCCAGGAGATTACTATGTCTATGACTGTGTCTATTATGTTGGTAAAAAACGTACATTTACACACAAACTGACCAGCAAACGCAACTTTCGGACGCTGTCTTTTTTTCCGGCTCAACTGTCACAGAATGGAACGCACAGGATTGTGGGATATCAAAGGCAGTGAAGGATACATGTATGCTGCCTTCAAAAATCAGATGAAGGTCTCTCAGGAGATTTATTTATATGTTTGCACAAAGTGGACCTCCCACCTGTACCTCAAGAATGTATCTCCAGCATGCATCTCCAGCGTGTATCTCCAGTGTCCGCTCTCATCCCAGAGCTCAGCCCAGTGCCCACTCTTCCAAAACATGTTCCAGTGAGTAAAATTCCAGAGTCCGTTCCCGTAAGAGTAATTTCAGAGCCAAATCCAGAGTGTACAACTCTAAACATAATGGCTCTGTCATTGTGTGTCTGGGCCACATACTCATCCACTTCAGCCCCTGAGCACAGTCCAGTGTCGGCTCCAGTCCTTGAGCACAGTCCCGTGTTGGCTCCAGCCCCTGAGTCCACTCCAGCTCCTGAATCCGCTCCAAAGTCCGCTTCAGCCCATGAGCCCACCCCAGAGTCCGCTCCTGAATCTCCTCCAAATTCCGCTCCAGCCCACAAGCTCTTTTTTTTGGTGTATTGGAGGCATATGTTTAGTGTGGTAGGGGTGTATACGTCCCTCGCCATAGTGGCGGATCCTGGCTTCCTTGGCAAGGCTACGAAGGTCGAACCTCCTTGGCCCTCTAAACCTGCCAGTGCCTCTTTGGCTTCCTGAGTGGCCGGCGCCCCGTTGGCTCCCTGAATGGCCGGTGTTTCCTTGGCTTCCTGAACTGCCGGTGCCTACTTGGCTCCCTGAACAGCCGGTGTTTCCTTGGCCCTCTGAACTACCTGCACCTCCCTGGCTCCCAGGATCACTGGTGCCACCCTGGAAAACTCCCATCCTGCTGGCATCACCCTGGTCACCGGTCCCCTATCTGTCATTGTGCCTTGGAGTCGGGAGCATGACAGATAGGGGACCGGTGACCAGAGCAATGCCAGCAGGATAAGAGTCTTCCCTCCCCGGGCTGGAGGTTGCGCCTTCCGGGAAGGGGTAGTACTGTCACAATCTCACCTGTCACTTCTGCACTCCATTTCCCATCGTCCTCCCTGGCTCTAACCTGCATGCACTTCACAATCACCTGCACCTGCCAGCAATCACCCTCGTCAGTAGCACCATATAAGCTCACTCCTCGTCTCCCCTCATTGTCTAGTCTCGTTTATATGTTCACATAAAATAAGATTTTTTTGGTGAAGTCCTACTTTTAATCATTAACTCCATATTAACATGACTCGTGTGTCTTTGTGTTGTATTTCATCTATCTGTGCTTTTCCTCTTAGATGTGAGAGATCCTTGTTCTGAGCTCAGCTGCTCTGAGGATGAAAGGTGTGGGATGAAAAATGGTGTTTATGGCTGTTTATGTAAAAATAACAGACCACAACCACATTCTGACTCTTTTGGTTGGTATTATTCCACAATTTTTCTTAAAATATATATTTTTGTTTCCCAGTCATTAATTATTGTTTATTTCTCTCAGATTTCTCAGAAACCTGTGAAAGCAGCTCTGGCTCCATGTCTGTGTCTCGCTGTCAGCTCTTTGAGGCTGGTTTTCCAGCTGATGTCTTACACCTCAATGATCCCAGCTGCAAAGGAACGGTCCGGAATGGCAGAGTGGAATTCCATTTCGATAATGATGAACACATATGTGGTACAAATCTTGTGGTAGGGTTAACCATGTATAATCTATTCAAATACACCATCCACAGATTTGTAGTACCTGATCGAACCAACAGAGTTTGACCACCTGGGGAATCTTTATGAAACTTTAAGAAGTCTTTAGGGAGGTCTGTAAGGGTGCTGAAGAATGAATCTGTAACAACCAAGGAAAGAGCCGAAACAGACATCCCTAAAGACTTCTCAGTGTCTGAAAGAGATTCAGTGGGGAAGGGTGCACAACACCATGCCATAAAAGAGACTGGGATATATACACTCACCTAAAGGATTATTAGGAACACCATACTAATACTGTGTTTGACCCCCTTTCGCCTTCAGAACTGCCTTAATTCTACGTGGCATTGATTCAACAAGGTGCTGAAAGCATTCTTTAGAAATGTTGGCCCATATTGATAGGATAGCATCTTGCAGTTGATGGAGATTTGTGGGATGCACATCCAGGGCACGAAGCTCCCGTTCCACCACATCCCAAAGATGCTCTATTGGGTTGAGATCTGGTGACTGTGGGGGCCATTTTAGTACAGTGAACTCATTGTCATGTTCAAGAAACCAATTTGAAATGATTCGAGCTTTGTGACATGGTGCATTATCCTGCTGGAAGTAGCCATCAGAGGATGGGTACATGGTGGTCATAAAGAGATGGACATGGTCAGAAACAATGCTCAGGTAGTCCGTGGCATTTAAACGATGCCCAATTGGCACTAAGGGGCCTAAAGTGTGCCAAGAAAACATCCCCCACACCATTACACCACCAGCCTGCACAGTGGTAACAAGGCATGATGGATCCATGTTCTCATTCTGTTTACGCCAAATTCTGACTCTACCATCTGAATGTCTCAACAGAAATCGAGACTCATCAGACCAGGCAACATTTTTCCAGTCTTCAGCTGTCCAATTTTGGTGAGCTTGTGCAAATTGTAGCCTCTTTTTCCTATTTGTAGTGGAGATGAGTGGTACCCGGTGGGGTCTTCTGCTGTTGTAGCCCATCCGCCTCAAGGTTGTGCGTGTTGTGGCTTCACAAATGCTTTGCTGCATACCTCGGTTGTAAGGAGTGGTTATTTCAGTCAAAGTTGCTCTTCTATCAGCTTGAATCAGTCGGCCCATTCTCCTCTGACCTCTAGCATCAACAAGGCATTTTTGCCCACAGGACTGCCGCATACTGGATGTTTTTCCCTTTTCACACCATTCTTTGTAAACTCTAGAAATGGTTGTGCGTGAAAATCCCAGTAACTGAGCAGATTGTGAAATACTCAGACCGGCCCGTCTGGCACCAACAACCATGCCACGCTCAAAATTGCTTAAATCACCTTTCTTTCCCATTCTGACATTCAGTTTGGAGTTCAGGAGATTGCCTTGACCAGGACCCCTAAATGCATTGAAGCAACTGCCATGTGATTGGTTGATTAGATAATTGCATTAATGAGAAATTGAACAGGTGTTCCTAATAATCCTTTAGGTGAGTGTATATTATATATTATATATATATTAATAACTTTAATTCAATTTAGAATTACAAAATGTTATATTTATTGTTCACAGGCCAACGGCACCCACTTCATCTATGATAACTTTAATCTGGGGACACCGAGGTCAGAGAAAAGCCTGAAGCTTTCTTTCAGCTGTGTTTATCCTCAAACACAAACATTTTCCATGAATGTGGAAAACAACCTACTGGAGAGGTGCGGGTCAAATACAAATTCTGACTTCAGCCTTACTTACTTATTAAAGGAGTAGTTCAACTAAAATATAGACATTTTCTCACCCTAATGTTGTTTAAACGTCTTTATTTGTTCTGTGGAAGAATAAAACATTGTAATGCAATTAGTCCTCATGGAGACTTTCAAGCTTCAAAAAAGATGCAAGCATGTACTGTTTTACAAGTCCTCTGAATTATTCCCTAGCTTTGCGTAATGAGTTCGAGAAGCAGAGCAGTCAGACTCATTCAAATCATTCTGAGTGGTTTTGTTAACCCGTTTCCTTGAAAAGATCTGACTCAAAAGAACAACTCGCTTACGATTCACACATCACTACACCTCTGATCAACTCTTATGGAACTACCAAAGAGAGCTAGTGTGTATGACTTTGGGTCTGTTCTCATTTGAAATGAAGTCAAGTCACCTGTATTTATATAGCGCTTTATACAATACAGATTGTTTCAAAGCAGCTTTACAGTGATTTCAGCTGAAATCAGTTCAGTGTTGATTCAGTTCAGTTGTAAAAATCATCAATTATTAAATTAGTTACTTTCATCTATAAAGCAGTTCTGCAAAAAATTATGTCATCGTCCAGCTCAGTTCAGTTGCAACATCATCAGTACAGTCAGATCAATAAGTGAAGTTCCTAAACGTAATGTAGGGAGGAGCAGGCCCATCTAATCTTCCAATCAACAGCCAGAGTATTTAAGCAGCTGCTTACCTCTCCTCAGTCTTAGCTGTTCCAGCATCTGGTAGTGGCGTACTGAACAATGTCCAACACTCCCGAAATCCAGCTTTTCCCTTCAAACGACGAACTGTCCTTTCTTCCCGAGACACCAACAGTCACACCTCGTGTAAGATCAGATCTCACAGATTCAAACACAGATACTCTTTCTGAGTGCTCCAGCTGCAAAATCCAGCACTCATACAAACCACGCTCCAGAAGACCACTCTCTCCTCCACCCTCAAGATCGCCAGTTTTATCTATCTTCTTCACAGGCTTCATAGCTACATTATACCGCCATTAATCCACCGTGTGGGCTCTCCCGTTCGACTTGCAGAGTGAGTATCCTGTTCAGGCATATCAGGGCTCTCTCCTTTGAAACGCAGCGGGATCTCTCCCGTTTGGATTGCAGTGTGGGCCCTCCTATCCGAACAAGCAGAGTGGAGGTACCAAGGATCGCAAGTCCCTCGTGTCGGAAGGACGGTAGCTCTGTGTTTTATCTATATACTGTAGGCTCGTTCTTTCTGTGGTAGGGAGTTTCACTCTGGATATCAGCATCTTGGTGAGCTTGTACTCAAACCTCTAGTCCCAAGATACTCCCGCAGGAGTCACTGCTACAGCAGTGCAGCGGCTAGATGCATCCTATTCAAACTTCTACAAGCTCCAAGTTGTTCACACAGCAGCAACAAATGCAGGCACATGCTTTCAAAAAGCAGCTCCTGCCGGAGTTCTTTAAACAATACTGCTGTAGCAGAAACCCTCTCATAGCTCCACATGGTGGACATAGTAGGGAGAAGCGTTCCAGCCCAGCTCCTGCAGGAGGCCCGTTAAATATCACTGCCGCAGCAGTGTTTATTCATGACTCCAGGTCGATAAACACAGCTTCCTCGTGTTCCGGCGTAAAATCACCAGAGCCACTCGACATCTCTCACCTCTATATTTCATACCGCTTCAATTTTTCACTCCTTTTGGGGGATATCATGCTTTTTCATTTGGGTATCCCGTATACTTTACTTTTTTATCATGCCAAAGCGAACTTGCTGTCCCAAATTTATTCTGCACTTTTTGAGGGGTATATCAGAGCTCGAGTTGAAGCTGCTTCATCAAGCCCCTCATCAGTGGACAGCAAACCAAATAATTTTAACCTAACATTTTAAGATTATATAGGCAAACAAACTTGTTAATATTGTTGAATATTAAGTGACCCCAACTAAGCAAGCCAGAGGCGACAGTAGCAAGGAACCCAAAAACCTTGGGAGAAACCAGACTCAGTCGGGGGGCCTGTTCTCCTCTGGCCAACGAATGATTATCCTCTGTCATTATGATTCAGGCAGCATCACAAGTCAGAATTCCGATTGGTATTAGTAGCTTTCAAATATTCATCCAGTTCCTTTTGCTTGAAAATCAATTCATCATGCCGGTATGGAGCTGAAGCTGGTTTGTGTTTTTCAGTCTAGATCTGAACTGACAGAGTGTGTTTGCTTCCCGAACAAGGCTAGGAAGACTATTCTAGAGTTTGGGTGCTAAATAGGAAAAGGATATACCGCCAGCAGTTGATTTTAATATTCTAGGTATTTTTAACTGGCCAGAAATTTGAGATCGTAATAGACGTGAAGGACTATAACACGTTAAGAAAAAGAGAGCATGAGTATGGATTATTTGAATGACACTTTTATGTTGCTATTGCATCTTTTTTTTAACCTTGAACATTTCCCCTTTTGTGTTTCATGGAAGAAAAATGTCATAGGTCAGAATTAGGGATGCACCGATACCACAAGTACAAGTACTTACATTTGCGTACATTACGAGTACAGTTCTTCTAACAATGTTTTATTTTCATCAGATGTTTTTCACTTTCTGACTGTAACAAGCAAATATACAACTTGATGCTGTTGCTGACATTTTAACATGCAACTTGGTGTTTTCAAACATGGCACTGCGGCCCATTTCACATAAATGTAACCTGTAACATTCAGTGGATTTCAGTACCACACAACAGTAGCAGATCAACTAAAATTATGATGTTATCATATATAGCCATACAGCCTTTTTCGTAAAGTGAGAGGCAGGTTCTTTTTGATGAAAAGAAGCTTCTCTGCATTATCAGCTATGAGCCTGTTTCTGTTTTCATCTACAGTGTGTGATATCGAGCTAGTGCTGCTGCTCATCAACTTGGAAAATACTAGTCGTTTACATTTTTTTTTTGTTGCACATTTAATGTTTTGCTTTATATATATATATATATATATATATATATTTAAAAAAATATCTATTTTTTTTTACAAAGGCTATGTTTAAATTACCATTGTGTTAATGTTATATCTTGAAATTAATATATTATTCTGAAAAGTGTATTTCTGCAGCAATATCTGCATGCGTTGGTTTTCTCTGCCGCTCACGGCGGCTTCGGATACATGTCCACGAAGATGAGGGAGGATTGTGAAAGCTTACACAACTTTTTCTTACATGCCATGTCAACCTAGGATAACAATTAAGCTTGCTTAGGCTTGTTATACTGCCGGTTATGAGGGGCAATACAGTATGACATTTTATATTGGATTTTTATATTGGATAGGAGAAACATTATGAATGAAACTTACTTTGCACTTGAACAGTTGCTATATCAACATCCTAAAGATATGAAAACACGGTTAAATATTGTATAGTTGACAGTACACAAGCTGTGTTGCAATTTTG
This sequence comes from Rhinogobio ventralis, assembly GCA_039654625.1. Lineage (NCBI taxonomy): Eukaryota > Metazoa > Chordata > Actinopteri > Cypriniformes > Gobionidae > Rhinogobio > Rhinogobio ventralis. The sequence goes on along the minus strand of CM077212.1, from coordinate 34,203,832 downwards.
CCAACCGTCATGTGATCTATTTTTAGCGCAATTTGACTATTCATAGTTTGTGTTCTTTCAAATGGACATTCCCACATCCTTACTAAACAGACTTTCACTTTCAACACTACTAACTACCAAGAGGTAACTGCGTTACGAGAGGTTAAGCTTGGTTTATACTCGCCGCATCCGCACTAGTGTGAAGGTGCGCACGGGAAAAATGAAGTCATCACAGTCGTGCGTGTTAAGAGCACGAGACCCCTTTTCACTTGCCGGTGTGCATGGAGAATGTAACTTTCCACGCGGCTCCACATCCGAAAAATGCGCTGCTATAAAGTGGTATCGGGTGTGGTTGTATCGGGGTAGTTTTACGAGTACGAGTACTTGAGCACAGTATCAGACCGACACCCAAGTACTGGTATCGGTATCGGTGCATCCATAGTCAGATTGTCGTAGAATGACACGCAGGTGAGTAAATGATGCCAGAATTAACATTTTTGGGTTAATCTTATAAGCATAAAAACTTTTTTTTTTCTTCATCAGCATTGTGCACAAGACTCTTTCCACTGGTGAAGGCAGATATCGTGTCCGGATGATTCCATATCAGGATGAGGAGTTTATCCGGCCCTTCACTGGTAGAGTGGATGCAGAGCTCGACCAGGAGATGCATGTGGAAGTTCGTGTTGAGGGGGTTGACAGCCGCCAGTATGCCCTGGTGATGGACACGTGTTGGGCTACACCTGTGAATGATCCTGATTACAGCCTCCGCTGGGATCTCATCCTTTCAGAGTAAAGTGGTGCTTTTTTAGGATTGCCTGAATTTCTTTATCTCTCAGGATGTCAAGACAAAAGCTTAGGATTCCCAGGATTGTTCAATGGAAAAAAAGAAAATGATTTGTTGATTGTCATGATTGATATTCTCAGGTGTCCCAATCCAAATGACGACACAGTGGAGCTGCTGCAGAACGGCGTCTCCACATCCAGCCGTTTCTCTGTTGGGATGAATATCTACACTGCAAACTTCGCTAATCTTTACCTGCACTGTGCTGTTCACCTTTGCCTTCTGTCAAGCAATCGCTGCTCAATGGTGAGTTTACAAAAACCTTTCATAATAATAATGTTTTATGAGTAATTGATCACTTTTAAATATATAAAAATTATATATATGGTTAAATTCTATATTAGAACCAGTAACTAGTTACAAAATAAATGTAACTTTAATCAGTTACTGAGAAAAAAAAAGTGTAATTAAATTACAGTTACTTATGAAAACGTTCATGATTACAAAGGAGATTACATCTGAATATTTTTTGTAAAAGGCTAGGTTATGTTGAATAATATTAATATGTTGCTTTGCCTCTCTTATTTGTTTGTCCCGTTTTGACTTGCAAAATAGAGCTTAACTAGCCTGGATCCAAGCCGAATTTAGCCCCGCCCACAACATTTGAGGTCAGGAAGTTCGTTCTGGACTTGATCTATTGTGGAGCAACTATGCTCGAACCAGAGCTGTTTGGACCAATCAAACTGTCAGGGCGGGCTTTATACGATGATGGACAGATGATCAACAGTAACATAATCATCCACATCACCAAAGAGCGCTTGTGTTGAATTTGTTTACAACAAAGTTGGCTGCCGCTGGAGAATTGAGATGTGTAGATTCCGCCATCGCGTCTGTTATAGAAGATATCGACAGCGCATTCTACTTCCAGCGTGTGTGCAGTTGAGTTCTGTTGACAACTATGCATTGCTCAACATACGTCACTTACTCCGTTTCTCTGATTGGTTGTAGGTCTATCCAATTGAGTGCAGAGGCATTTTCTTTCATGGTTCGGTTGAAACACGCCTCATAATCACAGCCCAATGGAGCAGAATCAGACTCATATTCTGACTAGAGTCTGAGTATGACGACATCAGGCTAGAGCTTAACTACTAAAACACAATGAATATTTTAGCTGGAATATAACTTTATAAATATAAAAAATATAAATATAATATTTAATATAAAAAAAAAACAATACCATGCATGTTATGTTATTTCCCTACACACACACATAGTGGTAAAAAGAATAGTATTCAGATTTTAACTTTTTTTTTGAATTATTAAGAAGACAAACATCATGTGTTTTTTTTACTACAGGTGATTATTTTTCTCCCTTTATTTAGAAGTGTTTGTCATTGAATCATTCATTTTGAAAGATTTATTCACAAGCGCTGATTCATCTAATAACAAAACAAGTTGTGATGAATGAAACATTGACTTTGACACAAAACTTTGTCAATTGTATGTGTTTAAAGGCTTGCCAGTTTGAACATTCAAGTAGGCAGGGATACGCATGTCAGGATGCTATTTGTTGATTATAGCAGTGCCTTCAATACTATCAGATTTCATATATCTATTTTTATATCTAAGCTGTTAGACCTGGGCCTCTGCAATTCCATCTGCAGGTGGATACAGGTTTTTATCCACGCCCCCAGACATTTAGAGTTGCCACATACTCAGCCTCTACAGTGTTAAACACCGGAGCACCTCAAGGCTGCTGTCTCAGTCCTCTATTATATAGTCTGTATACCTATGACTGTATTGCAAAACATCCCACTAACAGTACTGTGAAATTTGTGTGAAAACGACACTATTGTGGTAGAACTCATTGAAAGCAATAACGAAACTGCCTATAGGGATGAGTAATTTGATCATGTAGTGCTGCAGAAAGAATCTGTCCTTCAATTTGGATTTTTTTTTTTTCATAAGGAACAAACCCACACATACACCTGTCTATATTAATAACTCTCCAGTTGAAATTGTTAATACCTTTAAGTACTTAGGCATCCATAATTCAGACTCCCTCTTATGGTCCTTCCATATCAGTTGTGCCATTAAGAAGGCACATCAGAGGCTTTATTTCCTGAGGTGTCTCAAGAAATGTAGTATGTCCCTTAACATTCTACAGAACTGACAGGTAACATTGTAGTGTGGTTTGGCAGGGCTACTTCACATGAGCTTGATTCTTCTGACAAAGGTGGTCAAAGCTGCATCTGAAATTCATTGGGGTGCCGCTTGAACCGCTCCAAAACATTTACTGGAAACATAGTACTAAGAAGGCACTAGGTATTAGTGTTTGAAATTTTGAAAATGTGACGCTTTGAGCGCTGTTGAGCTGGAATCGTAAACATCTGACTGGCCATTGTGCTCACACGCTCATTGGATGTGTCTGTGATTGGCTACAATGATCAACACACGGGAGCATTTAAAAGCACACGAAAATGTTTGAAAGTGTTCTGAAAGCGGGAGCAGGAGCATCTGAAAGCACAAGCAGGCGTCGACCAGCGGACCGGTAGGCTGATAGGCACCTGCATTCAAACGCTCCCGTGTGTATCTGTGTAAGCGTTCTGTGAAAAGCGTCATTGATTTATATTTACAACATGTTTTTGAAGCGCTGGACATTGTAGCCAATCATGTTTGATGAGTGCGTGCACAATGGCCAGTCAGAGGTGTTTATGATTCCGCTCAACAGTGCTCAAAGCGTCACATTTTAAAAATTTCAGTACTTTTGACAACACTACTAAGTATTATGCAGGATTCTAGTCATCCTGCACACAATCTCTTCTCTCACCTTCCATCAGGGAGACGTTTGCAGAGCATCCCAACGCTTACATCATGTTTCAGGGATAGTTTTTAGCCCCAGGTAATAAGGCTACTGAATGATACAACAGGAAGGAGGGCTGAGGTCTGAGCTTAGTTACTATGTTTACTGTGCTTGGATGTTTTAAATGTTATTTATAATTGTTATTTATTGACTGGTGCTAAGAGAGTGCTAAGGCACATTGTATTTCATTGCTGTGGTACTCTGTACTAATATGCATATGGAAATAAACTTGAACTTGAAGTGATTTTAAACCATTCGATAACATCAATATTGAAAACACGGCACTTCAGTGCTCGCGATCTGTTTTCTGTGACACAAAGGGCCGAGTATGGAGACAGAATAGACTCATTAATGATTCACTCAAAAAACACGATGCACACAAGTTCACATGCATGAAACCAAATTCATGTGCACAAAAAACAATTCACGTGCGCAAAATAAAATTATATATTCATAAAATACATTTCACAAATGCAAAACACAATTTGTAGATTTACAACTGTGCACAAAAACGTTCTAATTTTTTTTATTTACAAGTTCACCCTTGAATGTGAACGTGCAAATCGTCATTCACGTGTGAATTGCCTTGGATTTGTGTGTGTGTATTTTGAGACTTTCCTGGCAGTGCTCTTCTTCCACCCGGATCAGTCGTACTCTTTAGCCAATCAGATTTAAGCTTATCATTCGACCAATCATAATCCCATGCGGACGGGACCCCCTGGGAGTTACGTCATCAGCTATCAACCACAGATCCAAGTCATGGCTATGTGCCGTTTGATCGGGTCATTTCTGTGTTTACCGAAACGAAGAAGTTAGAGATCAGTTGTAGTGATAGTGTATTAAATATTACCAGATGTAAGCAACTGGTAATCAAATGTCCGATATGAAGAGGAATGATGCTTGTTTTGTTGTATTTTAGCTGCAGGTACAGAGCCCCTCAGACAGCTCTCTCAGTTACAATCACGCAAATGAGTGCAAAACAATCATCTGGGTGGCCAATAGCTCCCACTTAGCACAGGCCTCATTGAGATTTAAATAGTGCAAAAAATATTTTCATGAGCACTCATTGTTTAGTGATGAAGATATTTTGCCATTTGCAACAGTTTAGTGTTAAATTATTATTACACACTTATTGTTCCCCTGTATTTTTCAGGATTACACACCTTTGGCATTACATCTGGATAGCAGTCACAAACATCTAAATTCATGTTTCTTTATTCTCTTTTATACTTTGTATTAATGTCTTAATCTATTCAATACACATGTACTTTCATGTTCTGTGCTGTATTGTCACCTCAACGTTTTTAATGTCACAGGACAATGTTGTGATGCATTAATTTTACTTTGCCTGGCAGAAGAGCAGTTTTTATGCTGAGACAAAGGCATACTGATCATAGAGATGCAATTAACATCATGCAACTAAGATTACTCAGTAAACTATATTTAATTATATTACCATCACTTAATCTCCTGCTTCCTGCTCTTCCTCTGTCTGCACCTCTTGTTCTACGTGCTGACTGCTTTACATATCAAACCAAAATCTGATATGTTCTGACAGAGAGAGGTCTACTGATGACTACACTCACCTAAAGGATTATTAGGAACACCATACTAATACTGTGTTTGACCCCCTTTCGCCTTCAGAACTGCCTTAATTCTACGTGGCATTGATTCAACAAGGTGCTGAAAGCATTCTTTAGAAATGTTGGCCCATATTGATAGGATAGCATCTTGCAGTTGATGGAGATTTGTGGGATGCACATCCAGGGCACGAAGCTCCCGTTCCACTACATCCCAAAGATGCTCTATTGGGTTGAGATCTGGTGACTGTGGTGGCCATTTTAGTACAGTGAACTCACTGTCATGTTCAAGAAACCAATTTGAAATGATTCGAGCTTTGTGACATGGTGCATTATCCTGCTGGAAGTAGACATCAGAGGATGGGTACACGGTGGTCATTAAGGGATGGACATGGTCAGAAACAATGCTCAGGTAGGCCGTGGCATTTAAACGATGCCCAATTGGCACTAAGGGGCCTAAAGTGTGCCAAGAAAACATCCCCCACACCATTACACCACCACCACCAGCCTGCACAGTGGTAACAAGGCATGATGGATCCATGTTCTCATTCTGTTTACGCCAAATTCTGACTCTACCATCTGAATGTCTCAACAGAAATCGAGACTCATCAGACCAGGCAACATTTTTCCAGTCTTCAACTGTCCAATTTTGGTGAGCTTGTGCAAATTGTAGCCTCTTTTTCCTATTTGTAGTGGAGATGAGTGGTACCCGGTGGGGTCTTCTGCTGTTGTAGCCCATCCGCCTCAAGGTTGTGCGTGTTGTGGCTTCACAAATGCTTTGCTGCATACCTCGGTTGTAAGGAGTGGTTATTTCAGTCAAAGTTGCTCTTCTATCAGCTTGAATCAGTCGGCCCATTCTCCTCTGACCTCTAGCATCAACAAGGCATTTTCTCCCACAGGACTGCCGCATACTGGATGTTTTTCCCTTTTCACACCATTCTTTGTAAACTCTAGAAATGGTTGTGTGTGAAAATCCCAGTAACTGAGCAGATTGTGAAATACTCAGACCGGCCCGTCTGGCACCAACAACCATGCCACGCTCAAAATTGCTTAAATCACCTTTCTTTCCCATTCTGACATTCAGTTTGGAGTTCAGGAGATTGTCTTGACCAGGACCACACCCCTAAATGCATTGAAGCAACTGCCATGTGATTGGTTGATTAGATAATGCATTAATGAGAAATTGAACAGGTGTTCCTAATAATCCTTTAGGTGAGTGTAGATTGAACACATTTCATTTGTTAACTTTTCACCTGATGTATTGCACTTAGATGTATCATTTGGCCATAAACATTTATCTTCTTTAAAAGAAAAGACTGGAATACTACCAACATCCCTGACCAGCCATGCAATGACATTGTGGTTCCATTAAAATGCCCCGTGACTGAAGAACCCAGCTTCAAACTGTTAGTCAGCCACAAACTGTTAGTCATCATCTCACAACTATAGAAGAGACACACACACACACACACACACACACACACACAATATATATATATATATATATATATATATATATATATATATATATATATATATATATATTTATATATATATATATATTTATATTTATTTATTATATTTCTCTGTACTAAATGTGCTCCTTCATACTTGAGATTGTCAGGTCATCATTTACTCACCCTCAAGTTGTTCCAAACCTGTATGAATTTCTTTGTTCTGCTGAACACAAAGGAAGATATTTGGAAGAATGTTTGTAACCAAGCAGATCTTGGCAGCCATTGACTACTATAGTATTTCCCCCCCCACTATGTTAGTCAAAGACTGCCGAGATCTGCTTGGTTACAAACATTTTCCCAAATATTTTCCCTTGCGTTCAGCAGATCAAAAAAGTTTATACAGGTTTGGAACAACTCGAGAGTGACTAAATGATGACAGCATTTTCATTTTTGGGTGAACTATCCCTTTAATCATGGCCAAGTCATTTCATATAGGTTTTATCCCCAAAGGATTCAGAAACTTTCAAATTAATAAAATGTATACAGCAACTGTAGCAAATGTCTTTGAATCTTTTAATTCTGACATAAAACAAGAACATTTAATAATGCATAGCAGGGCTTTATTCCTGTGTACATTATGCTGCCTTCACATGCTCTCGGAATTATCGTAAATACAAGTTTCCTACGTAAAAATTGCACATGAATGCTATCCCATTTCGAATACGAAACTTGAATACGATGAGCTCGTAATTACGACTTCAGAAGTGGGAATTATCACATTTCTGATAGCACGTGAAGGCAGCATTAATACAGTAACAATGCATGACTTTAAACCTCTTGTTGAAACAACAGTCAAAATGGATGGCTTGCAACATGACTATGTTGAAAGATTTACAGTAGGAATGGTAAGGTCAAGGTACTGGTTGTCTCTGCAACTTCATACATCATCTGTCTTGGAAATCTGAAACAATAAAACTGCAGCTTAAAACAAAGCATAGATGAAAAGTACATGGTCTCCAATGTATGCACTTCATTACATAAATGATCATCATCAGTTGAATGTGTGGTGGACATGACATGCAGGTACAAACACACTGCTCTTTCCTAATTAAATATCTGTACAAGACCACGGGAAAAATATCCAAAAACGTTATATATTTTATTATCGTCTATTTATATACACCATCTCTCATCATTCAAACCATTGTTATGCTTTCTATGGAGTTTATGAATCTAAAATCCTAACATTGTATGGTATGCACATACCTCTGCTCAGCCATGACTTGGATCTGTGGTTGATAGCTGAATTGTGTTTTGCATTTGTGAAATGTATTTTATGAATATATAATTTTATTTTGCGCACGTGAATTGTTTTTTGTGTACATGAATTTGGTTTCATGCATGTGAAATTGGCTACACGTGTGCATTGTGTTTTTTGTGTGAATTATTAATGAGTCTATTCTGTCTCCATAGCCGAGTCGCGTATCTGACAATGCGCAAGCCCTGAAGACAGATCACTTTCACTCGTGTCTTCACTAAACTTTGTCAATTATGTGTGTTTTAAGGCTTGTCAGTTTGGACATTCAAGCGATTTTAGACCATCGGATGTGTATCATTATATTGAGCTACTGCGCTGATGCATTGTTACCAAGCGGCAACCTCCCCCAGTTTCTCTTGAAACCAATACAGAAGTGACTTAAACTGCAATTCATCGACTGGCCACTACAGGCTTCAAAAGGGAGCAGAATCTCATTGAGCCCCATGTTAAAATGCCCAACTTTACAGCAGAAAAAACATGTTTACAGCCTGGTACAAATTGTGGTTTTGGTCTATACAGTTACTTTTGCCCTCATGACAACTGTGAGGGGGGTGAATTTTTTTTATAACTCATTCGTTTAAATTATATTAAGCCTTAAAGTTCTGCATGATTAAGGGCATGGCCACTGTGACAGGTGGATTGCCACTTGTCTGCTGTCTGTTAGTCATCACGTCACCTCAGCTCCACCCACCTCTTTGCCTATTTTCAGTTATCCGGGAGTGACGCGCGGTGATGCGCTGCCAAGATGGCAATGGCCGACTTTACGCTTCAAAACTGCTCTTCAGTAACTACAGGTCACTTCACAGACACTACGTCTATATTTTTTTTACAGTCTATGATTGTGACACATGAACACAGACTCCTGCTCGGAGTCACCCGGTTCTGTCTTCCCTTTAATTGCCATGTTGTTATTCACGTTTCTGCCTGCATCCTCGTTAGGACTGTCACGATGTTAGATTTTTCACACCACGGTTATTGTGGCAAAAATAATTCACAATATCGATATATCGCGATATCTATGGAAACCTTGAGGAAAAAAAGTTCTCAGTCAAATTAATTTTTACTTTGTTTATTTAGTTTTTCTTTTTTACCCAATTAACATAAGGATACTAATAAACACAAGGCACATGCATTTTTATTTCTTGCGTTCTCAATCTATGGCAAATTTTTGTGAAGGAAGACAAGCATGTTAAGTTTATCTGGTTTCAAACTGGAGCGAAACACTGTCTGAATGTTTCCTGAAGAACTGAAAAGTCTTTCTGATGCAACACTGGTGGCGGGAATGCAAAGGATCTTTTGTGCCAGTTTTGCCAACCTTGGAAACTCCTCCTCATCACCTTTCCACCACTGCAGTGGGTCTTTATCCACAGAAATAGTGGGCAAGGCTGTGCATGCAGAAACTTCTTGAAATGCTAGTGTAGATTTCACCATGTCTGCTGATTGTTTTTTCTCCTGTTTTTTCATTGTTATTATTTTGAGAATACCAGCGAAGCCTTTTGGGGCCTCAGGGACAGAGGCACTGGTCCCCTCATCTTCACAATCTCCTCTGGCAGAAGACTCCTGTGAGAGAGTACAAGTGCTACTTACATTGGCAGAAGACTACTGCATGAACTGTTGCTCTAGCTGTCTTTTGATTGAATCTGCCTCTTCCACAAAGTTCAACTTGAAGCGGGGGTCAAGTACACTGGCCATGTTAATCACTGTAAATGAACCAAAGAGAAAATTCATTATTAACGGAGCTCATAAAACACAATCAGTCATGATGAGTAATAATGATATAAGACTATGAAAAGGTGATGTTGGAGAAATTTGTGGTACCGGCCTACTCACCATCAGAATCAGCTATATCAGAATCCTCATACCGCTCTTGCAAGTTCTTGCAGATTGCATGTTTCATGCTCCTCACCAGGCTGCTGTCATCATCTGCTGTCTTCCAGCGTTTTGCACTGACCAGAGCTCCCTGCCGTGAGTGTTAGCACGAACGAGGGGCTAGGCTCAACGTTACCAAGGTACACTGGGAAGCAGTGGAGAAATGCAACACAATGCCTGCCCGAAGGGAGGATTTAAGAATACACATATGACCCCCGAAGGGACTGCATATGGAACACTCTGGGGTATCCAGCTGCAGGTGGAAATTTTTCAACCCCAGGCGTGGCAAGGTGTCTTGCCAAGGGAAGACACACGCTCAGAGAGACTTACCGTGGAGATACACATGTGGGGGTTACGCAATGGGGGAACCATGCACACGGAGGCACCTGGCTGAACACGAGGGCTGGTGTCGACATCAACAGTGCTGGAGGAGCTCAGGGCTTACTGGGAAGCTCACCTGAGAAGAAATGCGCACGCATCCAGTCCGTGGAGTGGAGTTACTGGCCACTTGGGGCGAGTACACGAGAGGACACAGCCTCCACTCGGAGATTATAAAATCTTGCGAATGTGTTGGGTGTCGCCCAGCCTGCAGCTCTACAAATGTCTGTCAGCGAGGCGCCATGCGCTAAAGCCCAAGAGGAAGCAACACTCCTGGTGGAGTGTTCGTCAACCAAAACGCTTCGTCAACCGAAAGTGCCTGCAGGTCCCCTACCCTCTTGATGGAGGCCAGAGCAATTAAGAGCGCCACTTTCATTGAAAGGAACTTCAGCTCTACAGACTGCAGAGGCTCAAAGGGAGCTTTCTGCAGGGCATATAAAACCACTGCAAGATCCCAATAGGGTATTTATGGCAGGAGAGGAGGATTTAATCTCCTTGCGCCTCTAAGGAACCTGCTGACCAGGTCGTGCTGTCCTACCGTCTTTGAGTCCACCAGGCTGTCTCCCTTCGCTCCAACCCTTCCTGGAGGAAGGAGAGCACAGACCCGATCGGGCATTTCCTAGAGTCCTCTCGGCGAGAAGAGCACCAGGTGACGAAGAGGTTCCACGAGACAGGCCTATGCGTTGAAGTGGACAAGGCCCTAGCGGAAGTGATGGTAGCCGCCACCTGAGGTGGCAGGGTACTCAAACCTACCGCGTCCCGTCCAGGTTCCACACGTGGAGGTTCCAAAGGTCGGGACATGGGTGCAATATGGTGCCCCATCTCTGAGTAAGGAGGTCCTTCCTCAGAGGGATTGACCAGGGAGGGGCTGTCGCAAGGAGTACAAGTTCTGAGAACCAGGTCCGGCCGGGCCAATATGGGGCGACCAAAAGGACCTGCTCCCTGTCCTCCCTGTCCCCCGCAGTGGGAACATGACTCATCCATGAACGCGCGCTCGGCGTGCACGAGGCCCAAACACGCCAAACAGCGATCATGCCCGTCAAACGGAGCCACCAGCCGACCGCACCCAGAAACGGAGCACGGGTGAGACATCATGAAAAAGACGTGCCGCGTGCAGCTCTTTTAGAGAGGAGTTTATTACTCTGCAGAAATGCTGCAGAAATGCCCAAGGAGAACACACATGCTGTGCTAGATCACTGCACAGATCGGACAGGAATGCGGAACTCGCTGGAACGCGCCGTCACACCAACACTCTGGAGAGATACTCGTCTTGAAGAGAAAAAATGCTCAGGCAGTAATACTCGGCTATGAAGCAGAAACATAATGCAAGATTGCCACGCAACGCCCTTTATACACACGCGGTGGGGCGGGGTTGCGGCAAATTCGTTTTGTAGAGCTCAAAGGCGATTGGCTTCTAAGCGAAACCCCCATTTCGTCAGTAACTGACGTAACTCGTAGTGTACTGACTGAAAGGGAACGGGGTACTTAATAATTACCCTTTATTTAGTATGGAGCCCCGCACATGACGTGCAAGAAAAATAAGTAAATTGTGCGCATGATCTATAAATCGAGGGAATGAATTAGCAAATCGAGGGATCGAAATAGTAAAATGTGCGCATGATTTATAAATCGAGGGAACAAATTATTAAATTGTGCACTGCACACCATTTTTTTTTCCTGCATGTCATGTGCGGGGCTCCGTAATTTAGATATGTGAACACAGAAAACCACTGTTAGCAGGTTAATGTCACATTTCCCATTCCATCACTAGTAAAATAATCACAACTTACTCTCTGTGACCGTAGCCCGACATATTCTGCAGATTGGGTTATCTAAATTGCTGGTTTCTTTGAAGCCGAAAAACTCCCATACTGGCGAGCTGACTTTTTTCGGGTGTGGACAGAGCGCTTCACTCTCTCGCTCAGACGACATGGTTCTTCTCTGAGCGAGCTGCGTTAAGGTGCAATACTGCCACCTGAGATGTCAACCAGCTACTGGCGCTGGAGTATTTACCTGAATTATGTTATCATAAGAGTCCTATTCATTTTAAACATTGTAGTTATCGCCAATACTGGTATATTGTCATACTCTAAATTAACACAATGTTGATATTTCATGTTTTGAATATCACGATTATCGCCAATACTGGTATATTGCGACACCTCTAATCCTTGTGGTGGCGTGTACGATTGCAGTCATCCAAATTATGAAAAATTATTGTTGTAAACAATGTATTTTGCGACACCACAAAATAAGCGATAGAGCATAATATGAAACGATAGACTTTTTTTTTTCGTCCATCCAATATATATTGTCATATCTCACAGCCCTACAGTATAATAATTTAGAATTGTGCATTTTCTCTTAAATATAACTAAATATAACTATCTGTTTTTTGAAGGTTAACCCTGCCTGGTTTAAATTTTTGAAAATGATTAACAGTTGAAAACATTTGTTAGAAATTTGGAAAAGTAATAAAAAAGTAATCAAATGTAATCAGTTAAATTACTGCATATAATAAAACAACTGAAATAGTTACACTACATATTACATTTTAAATAGGGTAACTTGTAATCTGTAACATATTACATTTCCAAAATAACCTTCCCAACATTAGATCTTTGATCAAATGTTTCAGTGTCACTGTGTACAGCTGTTAAAATACCTGTTTTTGCTGCCCTCTGCTGGAGACTTTCCTTTGTTTCATGTTAGTTCAGAGATATTTAACAGGGATTCACACAGCTGGATTTTGCTCTTTTCTCTATCAGGACTGTGACTCTGGACACCAGCGGAGAGAGGGCAGGTCTCTGGACTTCCATGACAGTGCTTCCATATCCATGGGTCCTCTGGTGTGGTCTGAAGGGAACACAGGTGAACATTTCATTCATTTTAATCATTTGTAATAAAGGTTTCTGATGATTTCTGTCATAAATACATTATATTTCACTGCATTGCATTATATTCCCTGTTCACAGATAAGTGGGTCCCAGATCAAGTGAAGGTATCTGAGGCTTCTTGTCTGTGTGCTTCTCTGATGCTGTTACTTGTTCCTCTGATGAGTGTCCTGACACACTTTTAGTTTAGCACCACAAAAAAGTGCACATTTTACATGCATATTGTCTGATTCCATTTTAATAAATGTGGCACTGATGCCACACCGTTTTGGGGTTCTAATTGTTTTATCTCATGTAGCCTTGGTCTACAAGCATACAAAATGAATGTATTATTTTCATGAATTGTTATATACTACATCTTTATTTAAAGAGGATGTGCTACAGTAACAAAGACATTAACAGATTCATATTTATTCAAATCATGCAAAAGCAATAAAAGGGTGGTTCCTGTTCTCTGCTTCCTCTCAGTTCTATAACTTTTCAGTGCACTTAAAACCTGGCCAAAACCAAAAACCTAAAAGAGTTAAGATAATTCCTGGGATTTTCGGGATACTATCGACGATTCATCCATGATTATTCCAAGATAGCCAAACTCTTAAATGACTTAACTGTTGGTTATGCCCCACTGAATCATAAGACCATGAACAGCAAGTTGAAGGGAAATTATTTTAACCCAAAAGAGTCATTTGGGAGTCGATGGACAACAGCTTCTGATGAAGCATTCCACACAATCATCGCAATCACAATCATTGGTTTTGCAGACCCAACCTTACCCAACATCCTCCACACAGACGGAAGCACAACAGGTCTTGGCACTGTAGGATTGAAAATAATCAAAGATATTTGATATTTGCAATTGAACAAAGACATACTGCTTTACTGTTTTCAACCCCAATCTTTGTTATCAGAAGGGCCATTTGGAATTCCTAAAGACAAAGAGATTCTGAAGGCCTGTAGGCCAAAGGTGTGTCACCCCTGTAGTACAGTGGGAGAAATTTGGTCTGATTGGTCAGTTTGAATGACTCACAATAGGGTTTGAGTTACATGGTCAAGGAAGGATAAAAGAAGATTGTAACTGTTGCTCTCTCTTCTTTGATTCTCTGGCTCTCTCTCTTTTTGGGGGCCTTCTCTTTGGCTCTTCTCTTCTTTGCTCTCTTCTTCTCTTTGTCTCTCTCTCTCTCTCTCTCTCTCTCTCTCTCTCTCTCTCTCTCTTTCAATCCCTCAGGTAACATTGTATTCATGCTGTGTACGATTAATGGTATTTTTCATAAAGTTTTTATCATCTCATACATCTATTTTGTAACTATTTTAAGTGTAACCATAACCAGATTTTGTCATTAAATTCTTTCAATTATAAATGATTGCTAACTAGTTTTGATTTGGTATTGACTTTGAAGTGCTACCTATTGCAATACAATATAGTCACAGTATAGCAACGCTCTGCCACATATTTAGCATATTTAGTCTCGACTGCAGCACCGAGATGGCCATGTCCCCGCAGTGGGAACATGACTCATCCACAAGCGCTGCCTGAGCGTGCTGAAAGCCCAAGCACTTCAGGCAGTGATTGTGCCCATCAGAGGGTGGCAGAGATAGACCGCACCTAGAAGCACACGGTGCGAGACATCTTGAAAAAGACGTGCCACGTGTGAGCTCTTTTAGGAGAGGAAACTTCACAGCGATGCTAAAGCGCCCAGGGACCGGATACCAGTTGGATGCAGATCACTGCACAGATCAGCAGGCAGGCAGTAAACAATTGCTGGAACGCGCCGTAACACCAACACCGACTGGAAAGCTGCTTGTCTAGAAGAAGCTTGACGATAACTCAGAAGGCTTAAGGAGTGAAGAGAGAGATACTCTTGGCTCCGAAGCAGAAACATAATGCGATGTTGCCAGTGTACTTCCTTATTTACCCATGCTGTGGGGCGGAGTTACGCTATGCAAATTCCGCATGCCCATGGCATTGGCCTGCCATTGGGCGTTTTCTAAGATCTCGAAGATGATAGGCTTCTAGGCGAAACCCCCATTTGTCAGTCACTGACGTTACTCGGAGTGACTGAATGAAAGGGAACCTTGGTTTGTTCAGCAAACCAATTTTTTGCTTTGCAAAATGTTAGACGGAACATTGGCCATGTAATGTCTGACATCACTCACAGACAGTGTGAGAAGATATGATTGGCACATACAGAACTTTAAGAGTATTTATTTAGTTCACAGGCACATTTAAACCTTTAGGCATTTTTCAGAATGACTGCAGTTCTAGACTGCTCAAGTATGACGGGCTCTGTCACTATATGAGTTATTCATACTACACTTCTTTAATTTCTAAAATTTTAATGGAAATCTAAGGATGGAAATAAGAATTGAAGATTAGATTAAGTGAAAGAATGATTGTACCTGTTGTTTGTCCAATAGTTATTTCTGTTAAATACACAATATAGGCATATTTTTTAAAATTGGGAAAATATTTTGTCATTTTACATGACAGATCATAAAACACTCACCATTAATGAGCAGCAGTGACACACACAGTGAGATCAGAAACCCCATTGTGACGAACGGCACCTGCACACACATACATGACATACAAACATGAAATATGTTTCTTGTATATTTATTTTATTCTCTTTTGTATTGTGAATATTTGTAAAAACAACTTAAATGATAATATTCACAGATAGTTATATCAATTTGGAGTCTGAGAGGAGCCAGAACTGCATCCATACATTTTGTGAAGGTGTGAAGGGAAAGAGCTAGGCCGAAAGGAAGAACCCAAAATATTGGTATGCTTTGCGAACCTCAGGAACTTCCTGTGACATGGAAGGATGGATACATGGAAGTATGCTTCTTTTAGATCTATCGTGACGAACCAGTCCTCGAACTGAATCTGACTCACGATGGCAGGAATTGTGAGCATCTTGAATCTGAATCTCCTCAGAGAACGATTCAAGTGCCTCAGATCTATTATTGGACGCAACCCCCCATCCTTCTTGGGAACTATGAAGTACCGGCTGTAGAACCCGGACTCCCTGTCTGGCAGAGGAACACGTTCTATGGCCTTCTTACCAACCAGGAGTGAACTTCCTGTTCCATAACCCGCACCTGCTCTGGGGTCACTACAGTCCAGACCACCCCATTGAACTTCGGTGGTGAACTGAACTGCAGTTTGTACCCCTTTTCTACAGTCCGCAGGGCCCATGCAGATATATTCGGAAGGCATAACCATGCACCGAGATAATCTGCTAAGGGAATCAGTTCAGATGTCCTCGGGTGTCCCTTTGGGGCGCTCTCAGAAATACAGCCACAGCTAGGATTTCTTCGCAGAAGCCTTCCTGGCCTGAAGGACGGTCCTCAGATCAACCTTCGGCTTTTCAGAAAACTTCTGATGAGAGCGCCGCCTCTGTTGCCAGGCTCCCTGCGGAGAGAGTCTCTAGAGGCGACACTCTCTATCTGCACCTGCCGATGCCCATCTTAGGTGAATACAGACAAGTGAACACGGTTTAGATGATAGGCTGAACAAAGATATCTAACTTCTCAAAGTCAGATAATATTTCATTTAATTCCTCAGAATTTTATTTAATCACCAGACGATACTGTTTTAATATTTATACAGACTCATCATCTACACGCCTCAGCAAACGCGAGATTTGATCCGTTAACAATCTATTTGACTTTCATCCCACCCCAAAAGCGCACGGCTGTACGCATCAAGATATTTCTCGATGAACACAGCCAGCACCCTCAGGAGCTGACTGCCTGCCTCGCACCCAAACAGTATCACATGCACACCGGTCGCGTGTGTTCACTCTTATTGCAGACCCGTAATCTGCGCACTGCCTCTGCAACGCGAGATCGAGCCTTGCATATGAAGTGGTGAGCTCTCATTACTACTTCACTCCCTCGATGCTGAGCATGTCTAATTCCTCAGAATCGGACAGCTCGAGCATCGGGTTCTCCACCCCGGGGGAAGAAGTCGCAGCACGGGCTTCCATGCGGGGAAGAAGAACATCTGAACTGTCGGACAAGGACTGAGAAAGTGCCTCAGCAGTCTCAAGACCCACTGACAAGTCCATTTGCGAGCCCAATGATCTACGCTGCCACGCTGTCTAAGGGAGTGTCCCCAAAGTGTCGTAGACGCAGTGTGAGTTCCCTCGAAAAGGGAACAACAAACTACATAATAGAGCAAAAAGATAGGGACTTTGAGCACGTTGTTCGGGCGGTGCGCGCCGCGCAGATGTTGACAGTACCGAAGTACGCGGGCGGTGTCCTATTCCCGAGAAAGTAAAATAACGTTTCGACAGCAGTTTTCCTGCCCTCCCTTTCCTTTTTATGACGTTACTGGTACCCAAATTTTTCCCTGACATTTTCAGTCAGTCAGTCAGTCATATTTACGATAATTCAGATAGCACGTGAAGGCAGCATAAC
Source organism: Rhinogobio ventralis (assembly GCA_039654625.1). Taxonomy (NCBI): domain Eukaryota; kingdom Metazoa; phylum Chordata; class Actinopteri; order Cypriniformes; family Gobionidae; genus Rhinogobio; species Rhinogobio ventralis. Next base: position 34,186,288 of record CM077212.1, on the reverse strand, counting down.
TTCAACTGTTCTCGTAGCAGCCTTAACTATGATTGGTTCTGTTTACTAACTGGGGTGGGACTTGCGGTTTTATTGGGTCTCTCTGCTGTTTTCCGCTGATTGAGCTGAAATAATTTATAGCCCTCGGACTAAACAATTTTTTTATGGGAGGGGAGAGAGAGGAGAGAGGAGATTTGGAAAACTTAAACTAAATTGTATGTTTTTGTGGTTTTCATTGAACTATCAGGCATACAAATATATATACTACAATGACTCATAAGAGTAAGGAAATGTATAGCATAACTACTGGATTTAGTGGGCCCCCTGGGCAGTGGGGGCCCCTATAATTGTCACCACCTTTCACCCCACTAGCGACAGCCCTGTTAATGAGGCTAATCTCAACAAGGAACTATCTCCTAAATTCGATATTACTGATTAGTTAAGCTTGTTTCTATATTAGTTAAAAGTAGTAGCTGAAGTGTTAATGTAGTACTACTCATTAGTCCTGCATTACTTCCTGCATTTAGGCTAAACAGACATGTCAGGGCTGTACAGTGCGATATATGTTGCACATGCTATGAAAAAATCGATCTGTGTGATGAATACATTTGACACTTAGCACGCATCCGATACAGTTTAGCATGTGAGACAGAGCTTGTTTGTGTGAAGTGAGAATTTGTTTTGTGCTTGTGTGAGATTATCTAAGGCTGCACAACTGACTAAAATTCAACCAAATTCACGATTTGGCTTAGTGAGATTACAAAATCGCAAAGGCTTAAATTTTTTAATAAATAAATATAACACTCAGTGAACGTGCACAGACCAGATTTGCATGCTCATGGACAATTAAATAAACCGGGCATCAGTCATATTGCGCGGATAATTGGCCAGTTCAGTTCGTACAGGAACTTAAGGCTTACAAATGCTCAGAGCGTGCAATGTATATACAGTGGGGCAAACAAGTATTTAGTCAGCCACCAATTGTGCAAGTTCTCCCACTTAAAAAGATGAGGGAGGCCTGCAATTTTCATCATAGGTACACTTCAACTATGAGAGACAATGAGAAAAAAAATCCAGAAAATCACATTGTCTGATTTTTAAAGAATTTATTTGCAAATTATGGTGGAAAATAAGTATTTGGTCAATAACAAAAGTTCATCTCAATACTTTGTTATATACCCTTTGTTGGCAATGACAGAGGTCAAACGTTTTCTGTAAGTCTCCACAAGGTTTTTACACACTGTTGCTGGTAGTTTGGCCCATTCCTCCATGCAGATCTCCTCTAGAGCAGTGATGTTTTGGGGCTGTCGCTGGGCAACACGGATTTTCTATGGGGTTGAGATCTGGAGACTGGCTAGGTGTGTTTGGGATCATTGTCATGCTGAAAGACCCAGCCACGTTTCATCTTCAATGCCCTTGCTGATGGAAAGAGGTTTTTACTTAAAATCTCACGATAAATGGCCCCATTCATTCTTTCCTTTACACGGATCAGTCGTCCTGGTCCCTTTGCAGAAAAACAGCCCCAAAGCATGATGTTTCCACCCCCATGCTTCACAGTAGGTATGGTGTTCTTTGGATGCAACTCAGCATTCTTTTTCCTCCAAACCCGACAAGTTGAGTTTTTACCAAAAAGTTCTATTTTGGTTTCATCTGACCATATGACATTCTCCCAATCCTCTTCTGGATCATCCAAATGCTCTCTAGCAAACTTCAGACGGGCCTGGACATGTACTGGCTTAAGCATGGGGACACATCTGGCACTGCAGGATTTGAGTCCCTGGCGGCGTAGTGTGTTACTGATGGTAGCCTTTGTTACTTTGGTCCCAGCTCTCTGCAGGTCATTCACTAGGTCCCCCCGTGTGGTTCTGGGATTTTTGCTCACTGTTCTTGTGATCATTTTGACCCCACGGGGTCTTCCCAGCCTGGTGCAGGTCTACAATTTTGTTTCTGGTGTCCTTTGACAGCTCTTTGGTCTTGGCCATAGTGGAGTTTGGAGTCTAACTGTTTGAAGTTGTGGACAGGTGTCTTTTATACTGATGACGAGTTCAAACAGGTGCCATTAATACAGGTAACGAGTGGAGGACAGAGCCAGAAATCTTGCTTTTTTGTAGGTGACCAAATACTTATTTTCCACCATAATTTGCAAATAAATTCTTTAAAAATCAGACAATGTGATTATCTGGATTTTTTTTCTCATTCTGTCTCTCATAGTTGAAGTGTACCTATGATGAAAATTACAGGCCTCTCTCCTCTTTTTAAGTGGGAGAACTTGCACAATTGGTCGCTGACTAAATACTTTTTTGCCCCACTGTAATTTATTATTTTTGGCCTGATTCTGTTTTCATTAACCATGGTACAAATATTGGGGGGGGTTGTACTTGTTTTGGTTATTTAAGGGTTTACCTAATCCCCATCCACCCCATCCCCTACCCCTGTTTTCACTAGTTAAATGTCACCATAGGCTGCAATTCAAAATCAATTGTTGTTATCAATAATTTATTTCTTACTAGTTGAAATTCCAATTTCACATATCAGAAATACAATTCTTTCTAGCAAAAATAAATTTCTAGCATGATTTTTGTGTAAAATTGTCATCAATTAGAAATAAAAGGCAATTTTTTGCCCTGATTTTAGCCTCTGATTTGAACGCTCTGTTTGAAGGGGCGTGTCTGCTGTGAGACAATGTAAACGCCCACTGCTGTGATTGGCTGCTGTGAGACTATGTAAACGCCCACTGCTGTAAGAGATTAATTAAGAGATTAATTGTGCAGTGTAGACTGCATCATTAAATAAAAAGGGTTATTTTTATTAGAAAAGGGTAGAGTTGGACTGGCATGACTGGAAGAACAGGAAGCAGTGTTGAATGATCCTCCACTTATTCATAGTTTTCACATAACGTCACATGCTTAACGCCCACCTGGAGGACAAAACAAGGCTATCCTCCGTTGCCTGCCAGTCATTTTTTACCAGGTTTGTAGTCAGTACTGATGTAGTAAGACATTGATATTAAAAGACCAAATTCAATATACACCTTATTGATGATGCATACTTTGTACAGGAAAGCAGATGAACACAGAATATTAGTGCAACACAAAGTTTCTCGTTAAGCGTTTTTTCCATAAAAAACCATTGAATTCAATTAATCTGACCCTAATTTCAAATGATTATTAAACTTAGACTGTTTGTGATTAGGAACTAATCATAAATATTGTTTATGTATTCATTTAGATATTTGATTGTTCTGGGTATCCCATACTTTCAATTATTTGTTCGTAAAAATATATCATGCCAATTACACAATTAAACAATCTGAAGCCAATTCAGAAATATTAAATAAATGTCAAGTCAAGTCAAGTCAACTTTATTTATGTAGCGCTTTTTACAATGCAGATTGCTTCAAAGCTGCATTAATAAAATAATAATAAAACCGAATTTGATGTCATCTAGCTCATTTCAATTATCATATACACTCACCTAAAGGATTATTAGGAACACCTGTTCAATTTCTCATTAATGCAATTATCTAATCAACCAATCACATGGCAGTTGCTTCAATGCATTTAGGGGTGTGGTCCTGGTCAAGACAATCTCCTGAACTCCAAACTGAATGTCAGAATGGGAAAGAAAGGTGATTTAAGCAATTTTGAGCGTGGCATGGTTGTTGGTGCCAGACGGGCCGTTCTGAGTATTTCACAATCTGCTCAGTTACTGGGATTTTCACGCACAACCATTTCTAGAGTTTACAAAGAATGGTGTGAAAAGGGAAAAACATCCAGTATGCGGCAGTCCTGTGGGCGAAAATGCCTTGTTGATGCTAGAGGTCAGAGGAGAATGGGCCGACTGATTCAAGTTGATAGAAGAGCAACTTTGACTGAAATAACCACTCGTTACAACCGAGGTATGCAGCAAAGCATTTGTGAAGCCACAACACGCACAACCTTGAGGCGGATGGGCTACAACAGCAGAAGAGCCCACCGGTTACCACTCATCTCCACTACAAATAGGAAAAAGAGGCTACAATTTGCACGAGCTCACCAAAATTGGACAGTTGAAGACTGGAAAAATGTTGCCTGGTCTGATGAGTCTCGATTTCTGTTGAGACATTCAGATGGTAGAGTCAGAATTTGGCGTAAACAGAATGAGAACATGGATCCATCATGCCTTGTTACCACTGTGCAGGCTGGTGGTGGTGGTGTAATGGTGTGGGGGATGTTTTCTTGGCACACTTTAGGCCCCTTAGTGCCAATTGGGCATCATTAAATGCCACTGCCTACCTGAGCATTGTTTCTGACCATGTCCATCCCTTTATGACCACCATGTACCCATCCTCTGATGGCTACTTCCAGCAGGATAATGCACCATGTCACAAAGCTCGAATCATTTCAAATTGGTTTCTTGAACATGACAATGAGTTCACTGTACTAAAATGGCCCCCACAGTCACCAGATCTCAACCCAATAGAGCATCTTTGGGATGTGGTGGAACGGGAGCTTCGTGCCCTGGATGTGCATCCCACAAATCTCCATCAACTGCAAGATGCTATCCTATCAATATGGGCCAACATTTCTAAAGAATGCTTTCAGCACCTTGTTGAATCAATGCCACGTAGAATTAAGGGAGTTCTGAAGGTGAAAGGGGGTCAAACACAGTATTAGTATGGTGTTCCTAATAATCCTTTAGGTGAGTGTATATTCAAGTAATGTAGTTGACATAGTTAATTTAGTTTAGTAATTACATTTATTTGGATATTTATTTGAAAATTTAGTGTCCCCAACTGAGCAAGCCAAGCCAAAGGCGACAGTGGCAAGGAACCAAAACTCCATCAGGTGGCATAATGGAGAAAAATAAACCTTGGGAGAAACCAGGCTCAGTCAGGGTGCCAGTTCTCCTCTGGCCAATTAACAAACAGTGAATGATTTGGCAGCCTTATAGGTCAGAAGTCATATTAGATCGGAATATTCGAAAGATCGGAGGCATCACCCCGGAAACAGGTTTATGAGGATGCCATGTCGGTGAGGCAATTTCAGGGGGAAGTCTAATTGACACGGTCTCTGCAGACACTTCAGGGATGCATTGGTAATGTCTGGGCACTGGTCCACCATCTGATCTGGATATGGCCAGGATCCGGCCGACTGCAGTAAACCTCGGGATAAACAGAGAGACTAACATTAGCGTAGATGCCATTCTTCTTATGATGTAACGAGTACATCAGGTGTTATGGGAAGTGTTCCCGGTTCCGGCAGACCTAGTTAATGCAGCCTAACAATCATTTAATTGATTTGAATAAAATATAGATTAAAAATGTTTTATGTGTATGCCATAGTAAAGAGATGTGTTTTTAATCTAGATTTAAACTGACAGAGTGTGTCTGCTTCCCGAACAATGCTAAGAAGACTGTTCCAGAGTTTAGGTGCTAAATAGGAAAAGGATTGACTGCCTGCAGTTGATTTTGATATTCTAGGTATTATCAACTGGCCAGAGTTTTGAGACCGCAATGGACGTGATGGAGTATAATGCGTTAAGAGGTCGCTCAAGTACTGGGGAGCTAAACCAAAATTATCCGATAAGAAAAAAAAGTGCATAAACAACAATGCTAGTTTGAAACATAACCAAAAAGCACTTTCTGGGATTACTAGACTAAGGTCCTTCCAGCAAGACGTTTTCCAGATGTTTTCCTTAATCTACAATGGAGACCCAAATAAATTCCTCGATGCGCATCAAAAAAGGTGCGTGACTTAACTGGACCAACCAGCAAACCGTCACTTTACTTCGCGCAAGGCTCTGGGGAGGCGCGAGGCCCTGGGGTTGCACACTTGGCACAGCCCTTGCGACGGTACTGACTATACTAGTTCTCTTTCAGTCGGTCACGTTCGGCGTATGTCGGACGTCAGCGATGAATTGGGATCACTTCAGGGAGCCCCTATCAGCTTCGAGATATAGAGGACCGGCCAATGACTATTGGCATGCGAGATTTGCATCTCGCGCTCCGCCCCGCAGCGCGGGTATAAAGTGGAAGCAAATACAGCACACTGTTGTCATTCATTTACATTTACATTTATGCATTTAGCAGACGCTTTTATCCAAAGCGACTTACAACTGAGGAGTACAGGAAGCGATCCGTTATGAAGAGGCATAGAAACGCAAAAAGTGCCTTAAATACTAAGTTTCGGGCATTGCTCAGAGTAGCCTAAGCTAGAATAGGAAGGGTGTAGAGAAAGATAGAGGAAAAAAGAATTAGATTTTTTTTATTTATTTTTTTTTATGATGAGATTAAGTGTTCGCGGAAGAGATGGGTTTTTAGCTGTTTTTTGAATGATGTTAGTGATTCTGCCATCCGGATGGAGGTGGGAAGATCGTTCCACCAGCCAGAAATAGTGAATGAAAAAGTTCTGGAGAGGGATTTCATGCCTCTCTGGGATGATAACACCAGCCGCCGCTCTTTAGCTGAGCGGAGGCTTCTGGTAGGGGTGTAGACTCGTAGGATCGAGTCGAAGTATGTGGGTGCTGAGCTTGTGGTGGATCCATAAGCAAGCGTCAAAGCCTTGAACTTAATGCGGGCAGCAAGTGGTAGCCAGTGCAGAGAGATGAAGAGAGGTGTGACATGGGCCCTTTTGGGCTCGTTGAAGACAAGACGTGCTGCTGCGTTCTGAATCATTTGAAGTGTTTTCGCTATGTATGGTAGGAGAGAAACAGGTCTGTAGTTATCTACAAGTGATGTGTTGAGTGTGGGTTTTTTAAGCAGTGGAGTTACCCGAGCCTGCTTGAATGTGGTAGGGAAGATACCGGTGCAGAGAGATGTATTGATGATGTGTGTGAGTGCTGGTAGGAGTGCAGGAGAGATGGCTTGTAGGAGGTGTGAGGGGATGGGATCTAGGGGGCAAGTAGTAGGATGGCTGGAAAGGAGAAGTTTAGATACTTCTGTCTCAGTGAGTGTAGAGAAGGAGGAGAGAAGATGTTTGTCTGTGGATGTGGCTGATCTAAGATCCTGTGTGTGTGGAGGTGAGAACTGACTACTGATGATTGTTGTTTTATCAATAAAGAAATGGGCAAAAATGTCGGCAGATAAAGTGGTGGTGAGAGGTGGTGGAGGGGAACAGAGGAGAGAGTTGAATGTTCTGAAAAGTGTGCGTGTGTTTGAGGTGCTGTTGATTTTGTTGCGGAAAAAGGAGGATTTAGCTGCATGGACATCATCTGAGAAGGATGAGAGCTGAGATTGGTATTTACCCAGGTCAGATGGGTCATTTGATTTTCGCCATTTTCTCTCTGCTGCCCTGAGTTTGGTCCGGTGTGCGCGAAGAACATCAGGTAACCAAGGGTTAGAGGGAGTAGGGCGTGCTGGCCTAGAAGATAGAGGGCAGATACTATCGAGACAGGAAGTTAAGGTAGAACATAAGGTGTCTGTTGCAGTGTTGACATCCATAGATGAGAATTGTGTGGGTGAGGGAAGGGAGGATGACACAGCAGAGGAGAGATGAGAGGGAGAAAGAGAGCGCAGGTTTCGTCTGAAAGTAACTGGTAGAGGGACTGGAGGTGCACGAGTAGTAAGTTGTAGATTAAATGTGATGAAGTAATGATCTGAGGTGTGTAAAGGTTTCACCAAAATGTTGTCCGTAGTGCAGTTGCGTGTGTAGATGAGGTCAAGTTGGTTGCCAGATTTGTGGGTGTGTGCAGTGATGAGGCGTTTGAGATCAAATGAGGCTAGGAGGGAGTGGAAATCTGTAGCATAAGGTTTGTCCAGGTGAATGTTGAAATCGCCAAGGATTACAAGTGGGCTGCCATCCTCTGGGAAAGAGGACAGCAGCACATCCAGTTCTTTAACAAAGGTGGCCAATTGACCTGGGGGGGCGGTAAATGACTACAAGATGGATTTTAACGGGAGTTGTAACTGTAATAGCATGGTATTCAAATGCGTTGTTATTGCATAGAGAGGTGTGGGTTGTGTATTTCCAATTGTTAGTAATGAGAAGACCTGTGCCTCCACCCCTCCCAGTGTGGCGAGGGGTGTGGGAGAAGGAGAAGTTGTTAGAGAGAGCAGCAGGGGTTGCTGAGTCTTCTGGACGGATCCAGGTCTCAGTTAAGGCCAAGATATTGAGAGTGGAATGAGTGGCTAAGGCTGGAATGAAGTCAGCTTTGTTGACAGCAGACTGACAATTCCATAGACCCACAGAGAAAGAGGGAGGAGTATTAGCGGAGGAGGGAATAGGGCAGAGATTAGAAGCGTTGCGCTGCCTTCTGCGTGTAGTAGTGGTGCGTGTTTGTGAGATAACAGGAATGTACTGAAAGCACATGGTTAGAGGGAGGAAGGAAGGTGAAAGAGGACAGGAAAAGGAGATACTTAAGTGCCTTAACGGTGTCCTTACTCGGTGGAGGCGCACGCAGGTAGAGTCGAATGTCTTTACCCTAGTCGGTCTTCACACAAGGAGGCTGAACACTTCCGCTGACACTTCCGCGACAGCGCTCACACGCTATTAAATAGATGCTATCACTACTTGAGTGACAACAGCTGTGGACGCTTTTATAATTAGCACAAAGAATCAAGGCAAAAACCTGTCAATGGCTCCAATCAAAACGAAACTATGACTCACTACCAGTGCTAAAAGACAGCAATAACAATTGAGTGCAGCACAACGCGGCCGTTTCTTTAAACAGCCGTGGTTATAAATCAAATACAATTTGCTAACACAGTACAATTATGAGTAGATGAATAAGTACAAAATCGAAATGTATCCTCCTTCTAGCACTTAATACGCTAAGAAATACAGCAAAACTGAGTATTTACAAAAACACTTACTTACGGCACGCGCTTCTTCACTGTCCAGTACGCACGTCATTCACTTCAGAGCCGAACGGCGTTGATGAAGAGCGAGCCTATTCAGCAAGAGTTATTAAGAGAGAAGAGAGCGTGAGGAAGACGTTACGTGCTGGTGTGACGGCACAAACAGCGCAACCGCGAGTTCACTGCTGCAACACACAAACAAACTGCTGTTCTCACAGCAACTGTTGGTTCGGTGAGGGCGTTTTTTTACTAGTGAGTGCAGACACAGGCTGCACCTATATCCTGTGTGCTGCCAGGATCTTCCCCTGGGTGCTTCAGCACTTCTGAAAGAGCGTTTCCTCATAAAAGAGCAACACGGGTGTGACACTGCATCTTTTTCAAGATGACATTCCACTCATGCGTTTCTGGATGCGGTCGTTCCCGGCCGGGATAACCTAAGGATTACGTTCAGGGCAAACCCGCCGAGCCAGCCTCCGCAGACCCCTGATCCCTCACAAGCGCCGCAGCCGGTAGAGCTTCCGGAGGAAATTGCTGGCCCCTCCCATGGGCGTCCAGTGGTGACCTTTGGGGCTCCAGCAGACGAACAGATGTCTATCGCTGCATCGGAGGGGGAGTTCCGGTCCTCGGAGGATGAAGATTCGGCTGTACTGCCTCCCTCTGGGAGAGTGGCAACGGACGAATCGGACCCCGAGTTGATGGCTATGCTTTCCCGGGCCGCCGAAAAGGTTGGGCTTGAGTGGAACCCTCCACCACGTCCCGAACCTTCTAGGTTGGATGATTGGTTTCTTTCTTCCCGGAGGTGCATGAGGAGCTCACCAGGTCGTGGACGACACCATTTAGTGCCAGAAACAGACCTAGTGGCTCCTCCCTTCTCACTACCCTTGACGGCGGGCAAGCCAAGGGGTACGTGGGAATCCCACCAGTGGAGCAGGCCGTCGCGATGCAACTGTGTCTGGCGACCGCCTCCAACTGGCGCGGTGACCCGCATTTCCCATCCAAGGCCTGTAAGTTCTCTTCCAATCTGACTGCGAAGGCTTACAGGTCTTGTGGCCAAGCTGCGTCCGCCTTGCATGCCATGGTGTTGCTCCAAGTGCACCAGACCAAGGCACTCATGGACATGCGCGAGGGTAGGCCTGACCCAGAGCTCCTCCAGGAGCTCCGGACGGCGACGGACCTCGCCCTCAGGGCGACGAAAGTCACCGCCCATTCCCTTGGCCAGGCGATGTCCACTTTAGTGGTCCAGGAACGGCATCTCTGGCTCAACCTGGCCGACATGAGGAAGACCGACAAGTATCGGTTCCGGGACTCCCCCGTTTCCTCGGCCGGGTTGTTCGGCGACGCGGTCGAGAGCTTTGTCCAGCAGTTCTCGGCCGCCAAAAAGCAGACGGAGGCTATTAAGCACATCCTGCCCCACCCTCCACCCTGCTGCCAGTCACAGCGCCTCCGCCTGCCCGTCGCCGAGGACGTCCGCCCGCCGCCACCCCCGCTCCCGCTCCCGCCCCCGCCCCAGCCCAGCAGCAGCCTCCACCCGGGCGTAGGCGTGGATCCGGCCGTGGGAAGGACGTCCAGCCCTTTCAGGCCGCTGCCAAGCCAGGTGGCAAGCGCCGTCATAAGAGACCCTGAGACGGGCCACCCAGAGATGGAGGAGACTGCTCTTCAGGAGATGGCTGCAGCACCACTCCTTCCCGCGGAGGAGGGCCGGGGGAGAATATTTTGTTGTCCGTTAGTTTCTGCAAACTACGCTGCGGGTACGTCTGTGGTGCCGATGGTCCTGCTTATATGGTCGCTGGGAGCCTGGCTCGCTGGCTCATCCGTACCATCAGACTCGGCTATGCGATTCAGTTCGCTCGGCGTCCCCCCAAGTTCAGGGGAGTTCACTTCACCTCTGTGTCGAAGGAAAATGCCCCTGTGCTTCAGGCGGAGATCGCAGTCCTACTGGCGAAGGACACGATAGAGCCGGTCCCTCCAGCCGATATGAAGACTGGCTTCTTCAGCCCGTACTTGATTGTACCCAAGTTACGGCCAATCTTGGATCTGCGATTCTTGAACCAGTCCCTTCACAGGCTACCATTCAGAATGCTAACGCAGAAACGCATCTTCAGGTGCATCCGTCCCCAAGATTGGTTTGCAGCAATCGACCTGAAGGACGCGTACTTTCATGTCTTGATTCTCCCTCGACACAGACCGTTTCTACGCTTTGCGTTCGACAGGCGAGCATATCAGTACAAAGTCCTACCCTTCGGGCTGGCCCTGTCGTCCCGTGTCTTCCCGAAAGTCGCAGAGGCGGCCATTGCAGCGTGGAGTTCGCATCCTCAACTATTACAGTTGTGCGAACACAGGGACATGTGGTTGGGGCTTTGGGTCAACTGGGAAAAGAGCAAACTCTGCCTCACGCAGAGGATCTCTTTTCTCGGTATGGAGCTGGATTCGGTCGTCCTGACAGTGCGTCTCACAGAGGTGCGCGTCCAGTCGGTGTTGAATGCTTGAATTCGTTGCAAATCTCGCACGCCAATAGTCATTGGCCGGTTCTCTATATCTCGAAGCTGATAGGGGCTCCCTAAAGTGATCCCAATTCTCCGGTGACGTCCAACGTACGTCTCCGTTCCCTCCTTCAGGGAATGAGGGTTACCATACGTAACCGAGATGTTTTAGTATATAAAACTAAAATATTCCTCTATTCAACAGTATTTTACAAAGATCTCTTTTGTCCATGACAGTTGCTTTCCAGAACATCAGCAGTGATCCCTGCTACAACTATGAGTCTCTGGATCATCCCTGGAGAGCCAACAATGAAAGTGGAGATTACATTTGTGATGAATCTTTCTTCTGGAATGGCTGGTACCGGCTCTTCTACTATGGAATGAACATCCGGATGCCAGAGACCTGTGTTAGTTCATTCACCTGTAATACAAATGTCAAGTGGTGATCAGAGAGGTCTATGGTAGTTATTATTGGAGTGGCTGCTGTGATTACAAGTCAAACCCCATCAGAGTGAAAGTGTGCCCAGACAATTACTATGTCTATGAATTTGTGAATCCACAATTCTGGTGTTCAGGATACTGCACAGGTACCATGCTTTTTCTCACTTACAAAGACTTTAAAACCTTTCCCTAAAACCTAATGTCTTGAATGTCCTTCTTTTTAGATGTCAGCACTTTTCCACTGCATGGTAACACTTGGTACGACTCAGTTCGGCACGGCACGGCACGGCTTGGCTTGCTTTGGCTCGGTTTGGTTTTCAACTGCAGTTAGCACCGTTTTAAAGTGGGTGGGATTATAGAATCATCATTGTAATTGTGCCGCCTCTACTTCTCTTGGATGTTTTTAACTACAAGACAAAGAAGTTTGTTTCAAAGAAGGCTGATGGCAGCAAAACAAAATACTGTTAAAAAGGAGAGTCTTAGGCACTCGTACAACAAAGTGCAGATGACGACATTACTTGATTTGCTCAACGGTAAACTAATCTTGTATTTAGCAATGTGTTTAGGGTCTCAATCACTGTCACAAAAGCATACAATGGTAGTGACGGTAGTGATGATTCTCTCTGAATAATTAGTGATCTGCAGTGTTTACACGTCACTTTTTAGTATCGGCACGCTTGGAACCTCAACCGAGGTGGTACTATTTAAGCGAAACGTACCAAGCTGTACATGCTATGTGGAAACCGCCGGTGAAATATGGTGCTTTTCCACTGTAAGACTAGGTAAATTCACTGGATCCAGTTTTACTTTGAGTAAGTTTTACATAACATACAGTATATGAATATATGCATGTTATTAAATGTAATCACATAGAGCAATATTTGCTTCTTTTTTTTTTGCAATGAAAGTTCTGCATTAAAGTTTTTAATGGCAATTTTTACACATGAACTTGTAGCATTTAGCTTGTTAGTAGCATGATATACAGTCATGTTGTGAGTGATTTCAGAATCTTCTGATTGTTACTGTGTTTGACTGGTTCAGACTTTGTGAAGTTCCTTATCATTTGTTTGGCAGATGATGACCAGTGTAATAACTACAACATACTCAACAACTACTAGAGAAGCACGCGCAATTACTGGTCTATGTATGGATACATATCTGATCATGATGACACTCATGTAGAATGGGATGGCTGGTATCGACTCTTCATTAATGGATCAAGTGCTCAGATGCCTGAGTGGTGTTTTTATTACATGTCATGTGGAGGTTTGGGTTCTCTCTGGCTTGGTGGCTCTCATCCTCGGCTATAAGATAGAGTTGTTAATCATGAAATTTATGGCTCCCGTAATGATCAGTGCAGTTACTACAAATCCAACCCAATCCATGTCAAAGCATGTCCTGGAAAATATTATGTCTACAAATTTACCAGGCAGACTCCCAGCTCCTGTATATTGTGCAGGTACATTCATTAATCTTTGTATTTGACATGATTATCATCGTTTTGTAAGTTTTCTTATTATCTTGAATCAATTTAACCTGCAGTATGTAATGCTCTATTTCTACTTTTTCATAATAGTATCTTTCTCCACCCCAAGTGTCGACCCCTGCTACAACTATACCAGTGTGTCTGATTCATGGAGATCCACTAACAACTCTGACAATAGTACCTATTACTCCTATGGCATGTGTGATTATAATGTAGAGTGGAATGGCTAGTACAGGTTTTCTACAATGGTCAAAGTGCTCAGAATCATGTGTTGATCAGAACTTGTTACCCACTGTGGCTCAACGGATCTCACCCACAGCTGGAAGATGGAGTGGTCACCCATCAGGTCTGTCTCTCCTCATGGGATGGCTGCTGTAACTACACATCCCACCCTATAAGAGTCAAAGCCTATCCAGCAAATTACTATGTTTATGAGTTTGTCAAGCCACTATTTTGTTCAGCTAACTGTGTAGGTGAGTATTTACTCATATGCACTTTTAATTTTCTGAATTTTGTTTGAAAATGAGTGATGTTGAAATAAAAAATGTTCCCAATGCCAGATGCATCAAACCAGTCCATTCCATCAGCATCTACAACAATAGAGACAATCCAACCCATAGAATCCATTACTCCACCAATCACAACCTGGGGTAAATTATTTACTTGACTCATTTATAAACCTTCACAAGCATTTTTAAATTTAAAAAAAATTTTTTTTTTTAGAATGACCAATTTCTGGTGTAGAAAAAGTCAAAGCAAAATTAATTTATCCAGAAAAGTTAATTTGGTGGAAGTAATACAGCTCACAGAATGGACAAGGTTTGTATAAAGACAAGTAACCCGAGACAATCTGATACTCTCCCCCTAAACCAGGTGTTTGTGTATCTGTAACGTTTGGTCCCAAGTGCAGTTTGAACCCAAGTGCAGTTTATTTAGAAATATGAACAGATACAAAATAAACAAGGATTAGACTTGACTTGAACAGAATTGACTAGCAACATGAACAGACACTCAACAACAGCGGGTTACATATAACAATACTCGACAAGGACCATGGCAAAGATGAGGGCTTAAATTACTAATGCTCACAAATCTTTTTTATAACAGTAAAACCTCTATTCATGTAGTCACAATGTTATATTGTCATGTTATTTCAAAACAAAACTGATAAAAAACGTAGACCCCACTTCATTAATAGTGTAGGCTTATATGTTGAACTTTATACTTGTACAAACACACGCTGTATTAAGCAGTGCATAAAGTATTACATGACAATAATGTCTCTGAAACATCTGTGTATTGCATTTATTTCACTTCAGCTGTGATAAAGCATGCAAACACAGCACGAGCGTCACTACGGGAAGCAGAAAGTGTCCGACTTCACGTCTCCATTTGCAGCTCCTCCCCGCCTGCACGCGGCTACTCACGGCAATCGGTTACATCCAGCCGCAGACGATGTCGAACACACCTAATGACAGAACTGAACTGAGAACACATGACAAAAACAACCAATGAGAACATAACACATGAGGACAAGGGGATCACATGACAATTGAACACATGGCCAGAAACCCCACGCAGTTTGTTGTGGCAAAAATGAACTCTCAGTTGCATCACTGAATAAGAGACAAACCTGAATGTCTGCAGAGTGCTAACTGAAGACATAACATAAGCCACAGTCTCTCATACCCCCAAAGTGTAAACAATCCTTCTCAGTAGTTTTCCACACATGGTAAAAGTAAGAAACAGCACACAGAATTAGAATTAGTTCTGCCTGACACCTTTGGTACAGGAGAGCCCTCAAATAAGGTGTCCCGCATGGCAGAAACACATGTTAGCTCATGTATGATCTCAAACATATATCTAAATAATGAATCTTCCTCTGTGATTACATTTTTCCACCACAGGTGTCAGTGTCTTAAAGATATGCCAGATATGATGACTCTTTGAAACTATTTTCATATTACTTTGTAATTGTGTTTTATATTTTATGCTGATCAGTTGTGTACCATGGATTCTTTTTTAATAATTTTTTTATTTAAGTTCTGCCTGGCCAAAATAAATGTTAATCTTGATTTATTCTTGTTTATTGTATACCCTTACAATAAACAAACTCTAAACTATATTCTACAACCCCTTTCTACTGTCTTGAAGACCCAAGAAGAGATACATGGAAGTAATTTCCACGTTGCCAACTTCTCTGAAAGGGGCACTAATTTCGATACTTTGTCTTGTTGGGGGGGGTGTTCAATGTTCTCTGTCCTGGGAGATAACAGGAAGCAACAGAATATTCAACATTTCGTTGGAAACTGCTGCCCCCCAAAACACGGAAGGTGGCAGGAATGGAACAGCGGTGTCGTGAGGGTGTCGGCAAGGGAGCTACTTAATACATTTTTACGTGCCCTGTCCTTTTCAGCCAGTAAGCCTTGTATGCCTGCCATAGTGTGCAGAGCAGCACCAGCATGACCCGCTGACTGAAACAACTTCCCTACCAGTATTACTTTTTAAGTGAGGATGAGCACCCAGGAGAGGCACAAGCATCTCTTCCAACTGGGGCATCCACATGCCCTTGCAACCACGATAGTAGAATAAGTCACATCGATTTCAAGGGCACAAAAACATGTAAAGAATAAGGTTTCCCCCATGAATGAGTTATCGTGAAGGTCCTTGATGAAGGGGAGAGGCTGTCACAAGCGTTTCATTTTCTCACAACTAAAGTTCATTTAAGACTTTATTTAACTCATTTGAGGGTAACACTTTAGAATACTGTTCCATAATTAATTAATAACTACACAGGAACAAACAGCGCTTCACTTTTTCACTTTTTCTCTTTTTCCACATTTTGTTATGTTACAGCCTTATTTCAAAATGGATTAAATTCATATTTGTTTCCTCAATTTTACAAACAAAACCCCATAATGACAACGTGAAAGAAGTTTGTTTGAAATCTTTGCAAATGTATAAAAAAAAAAAAAAAAATCACATCACATGTACATTTTGGAATAAGGCTGTAATATAACAAAATGTGGAAAAAGTGAAGTGCTATGAACACTTTCTGGATGCACTGTACCTAAGCATTGTTGCAGACCATGTACACCCTCTCATGGAAACGGTATTCCCTGGTGTCTGTGGCTCTTTCAGCAGGATAATGCTCCTGCCACAAAGCAAAAATGGTTCAGGGATGGTGGAGGAGCACAACAACGAGTTTGAGGTGTTGACTTGGCCTCCAAATTCCCCAGATCTCAATCCAATCGAGCATCTGTGGGATGTGCTAAACAAACAAGTCCGATCCATGGAGGCCTCACCTTGCAACTTAAAGGACTTAAAGGATCTGCTGCTAACATCTTGGTGCCAGATACCACAGCACACCTTCAGGGGTCTAGTGGAGTCCATGCCTCGATGGGTCAGGGCTGCTTTGGCAGCAAAAGGGGAACCAACACAATTAGGGAGGTGGTCATAATGTTATGCCTGATCGGTGTATATGGTGTGCTCTTAAAATATCAACATTTCTGTAAATGCATCAAATGCAAAGATATTCATTGAACTTTATTTTTTGAAATTTTTATCAGTATTGTGCACAAGATCCTTCCCGCTGGTGAAGGTGAAGGCAGATATCGGGTCCGGATGATTCCATATCAGGATCAGGAGTTTATCTGGCCCTTCACTGGTAGAGCGGATGCAGAGCTCGACCAGGAGATCCATGTGGAAGTTCTTGTTGAGGGGGTCAACAGCCGCCAGTTTGCCCTGGTGATGGACACGTGTTGGGCTACACCTGTGAATTATCCTGATTACAGCCTCCGCTGGGATCTCATCCTTTCAGAGTAAAGCTTTTTTTAGGATTGCCTGAGATGCTTCATCTATCAGTGTTTCAAGATTTAAGCCCAGGTTTCCATTTTTGTACATTTGTCATTATTGATATTCTCAGGTGTCCCAATCCAAATGATGACACAGTGGAGCTGCTGCAGAACGGCGTCTCCACATCCAGCCGTTTCTCCTTCAGGATATTTATCTTCACTGCAAACTCCACTAATCTTTACCTGCACTGTGCTGTTCACCTTTGCCTTCTGTCAAGCAATCGCTGCCCAATGGTTATATATATATATATGACCATCAGATATTTGTGATGTAAAATTTCCAAGAGTAGCTTTAGTTGTGAAATAATTTTTCAATGTATGTTAAAAATAATGTGTCATGTATCAATTATATTAGCCAGTGTCTCAGTCTATCTGTGTATAGATGGAGTATCTAGTAAAATGTGATGGTTAACTGATTCATATAAAGGTTTACAAATCTGCAAATCCTTGGTGATCAAACACTAACATACATAAGGTTGGTATGATGTTAAGATTCAAAGGATGTTCGAAGCTGATGAAATACTTTATTTTATATATATATATATATATATATATATATATATATATATATATATTTTGTTTTTGTTTTTGGGGTGCCCTCTGCTGGAGACTTTGTGCACTCCTTTATCTTGTTGTTCAGAGATATTTAACAGGGATTCACACAGCTGGATTTTGCTCTTTTCTCTATCAGGACTGTGACTCTGGACACCAGCGGAGAGAGGGCAGGTCTCTGGACTTCCATGACAGTGCTTCCATATCCATGGGTCCTCTGGTGTGGTCTGAAGAGAACACAGGTGAACATTTCATTTGTTCTATTCAATTGTAATAAAGGTTTCTGATGATTTCTGTCATAAATACATTATATTTCACTGCATTGCATTATATTCCCTGTTCACAGATAAGTGGGTCCCAGATCAAGTGAAGGAATCTGAGGCTTCTTGTCTGTGTGCTTCTCTGATGCTGTTACTTGTTCCTCTGATGAGTGTCCTGACACACTTTTAGTTTAGCACCACAAAACAATGTGCAACATTTTACATGCATATTGTTTAGAGTCATTTTAATTACTGTGGAACCGATGCCACACTGGTTGTTGGTTTCTTAACATTTCGGTAACACTTTAGAATAATGGTCCGTCATTAATAAGTAACTATGCAGGAAGTAATGCAGGACTAATGAGTAGTACTACATTAACACTTCATCTACTACTATTAACTAATATAGAAACAAGTTGAACCTGATCAGTAAGTAATATAAAATTTAGGACTAAGATAGTTCCTTATTAGGTAATCAATAATGACTGAAGGAGATTGGCATCACTAAGAACTAAAAGGTAACTATGACAAATTATAAAGAGTTAATAATTAATTACTAATCACAACATTAGCGTGTCTGAGATGTGAGCAATTGTTTACTCTCAACATGCTCATAAAATGCATCACTAATTACTCAAGTGTTACCAAGTCACTATGCAGGAACTACTAGTGATCTGGACCATTATTTTAAAGTGAAAAACATATTTTTCACTTTAAAATAATGGTCCAGGTCACTAGTAGTTCCTGCATAGTGACTAGGTAACACCTGAGTAATTAGTGATGCATTTTATGACTTTATTCAGAGTAAAAAAGATGACTGATTACGTCTCAGACACACAGACACTTTATAATTTTTCAGTTAGTTAATAGTTATTAATGAGGCTAATCTCATTCAGTGATTATTGATTACTTAACAAGGAACTATCCCCTAAATTCGATATTACTTACTGATTAGTTAAGCTTGTTTCTATATTAGTTAATAGTAGTAGCTGAAGTGTTAATGTAGTACTACTCATTAGTCCTGCATTAATTCCTGCATAGTTACTTATTAATGACGGACCATTATTCTAAAGTGTTACCAACATTTCTTTATTTCATTACTGATAATTCATGTTGCATAATAAATGAATTATTATTTAATCATTTACGTTAATTTTTATATACATTCATTCTTTATTACTTGAGGGGATGTGCTGCAACAACAAAGACCATCAGATTTATGTTTATTCAAATCATGCAAAAACATAATTGGGTCTTGCCTGTTCTGTGGAAATATGTGGTATTGTGATTGACTTTAGTTTCTTAAAAATTGTGTTGTAATATTTTATTCAGGCATTTATTATAAGGCAAGAAAAAGGTCTGATTGATCCAAATGAGGAAAATAAATAAATAAATGTGATGGTTGGTATATATGATAATATGCATGAGAAGAGTCTTGCTATTTTACTTTCAGTTTTTTGAAGAATGTTCTTTTTAAAACACAAGATGGGGTGAGGTTCAGTCAGTGATCAGATTACCAAAAAAATGTTTTGTATTGTTCTAGTTTTCAGTTATAGAAGGTAAAGAGAGAAACTGAAATTGAAGAGCTTGTAGGACAGAGAGCAAGTTCACATTCGATACTGGCATTCATCTTTCTGTCATGTGTGCGTCTCAATCAGCTCTCTAGTTCAGTAGTCAGGGCACTGATCAGGGAGTCGGCCACATTCATGTACACGATATACTGATTCACAACCTAGTAAGTGATTGAGATGCACCCATAGACAGATGTTCACAGACAGCGCGTTCTCTTTTAACTTGTGCTTGAATGGTGTAAAAGCATTTGCATAAATAAGAGCGTGGTCATATGATGTTACGCTAGCCAAAGGATGATAGAAAAAACGGATGCTATGTTCATTGCGTTAAATATTTTTTACGCATTAAACTGAAAAAATTAATCGTATGCATTAACGCACTAATTTTGACAGCACTAATATTTACTTATGCCCTCTGCATATGTAATTTGTGTTGATATTTTTGTCACAGTGTGTTTTGGGTTATGTGTCATGTTTCTTAGTTTGCCATGCTCACAGTCATGTTTCTTGGTTTGCTTTGTTCACTGCCATGCACTTCCTGGTCTTGTCATGTGATTTCCATGCCCTCATGTGTTCTTGTGTCTTGTCATTGGTTCATTGTTTAATCAGTGTTCACAGGTGTCCCTTGTCTTGTCATTAGTCCTTGTGTATTTACCCTGTATTTAGCCCTCATGTTTGTCATGGTCTTTGTCTAGTATTGATGTTGTAACTCGTTGGCGGTGAGTCTTTGTCTGGTCCAAGTTTGAGTGTTGTTGTCAAGTTAGCCAAGATTGTTAAGTTTATGTTCATGCCAAGCCTTGTTGATTTTTGTTTTATGTTGTAACACCTCTGTTTATGTTAGATGTTACTCTGAGGGGTTCAACAGCATTTTGATATGTACTGATCAATAAAACCTCTTCACAAACCAAATGAGCTTTTAACTCATTTTATTTGCTTCACCAGTGCTTATATCCCCGGTGCAAAACACTCAATGCATACTAGGAATCAATGCCCAAAAGTCTTTGAATGAAGTAAACTTATCATTTGACTGTTCAGTCTTTTGATGAGATGAAGCGGTGATGATGAATTGAGCTTCAAGTACTCCTAGTCATTGGGGTGCGATGCAATGCTTGTGCTCCACAACGTGTGAAAGTGTGGCAGTTAATGGTGGTACGTGTAGACCTCAGAGTTGCGTTGGTGAGTATCACATGCTGTAGCCGCTTTGCACTTGAATTCAGTATCTCTAGAATCCAGCAGATTTATTCAGCTCAGTGCTCGTATGGGAAACTCATAAAAACAACAGGAAGACATTTAAAAAGTCCTTTAGTTGAGCAGAAACTCAAAGAGTTTGAGTTCACAATGTGATTTCCCTCTACCAAACAAACTGACTTACTCTATAGTAGCTAAGCTTATATATCCCGTGCCCTCAAGCTGCATCTGCTGGTACTACATGTGTCCCAAATATATTAACCCTAAGGCATCAACTAAGACGATTATTACAATAATAAAACAAGTAACATTTTGTCTGTTACAATGTTAAGATTTAAGTTAATAAAGAGACTGCACTTATTCATTTTTTTTTTTCTCTCAGATGCAAGCAACATGAGCACTACTGACATGCCAGAGACAACCACGGCTGAAACGACACCCATGGCCATTATGACTGGTAATATAATGTGCTATGTTATGATCCGGAAGATTATTTGTTTATTTTGTGGAAGACTTTATGAATTTGTGCATGAGCAAATTAACCTCATACAAATATACAGTGCATCCAGAAAGTATTCACAGCGCTTCACTTTTTCCACATTTTATTATGTTACAGCCTTATTCCAAAATGGATTTAATTCATATTTTTTTCCTCAATTCTACAAACAATACCCCATGATGACAACGTGAAAGAAGTTTGTTTGAAATCTTTGCAAATTTATAAAAAAAAAAAAAAAAACATAAGTATTCACAGCCTTTGCTCAATACTTTGTTGATGCACCTTTGGCACCAATTACAGCCTCAAGTCTTTTTGAGTATGATGCTACAAGCTTGGCACACCTATTTTTGGGCAGTTTCTCCCATTCTTCTTTGCAGGACCTCTCAAGCTCCATCAGGTTGGATGGGGAGTGTCGATGCACAGCCATTTTTAGATCTCTCCAGAGATGTTCAATCGGGTTCAAGTCTGGGCTCTGGCTGGGCCACTCAAAGACGTTCACAGAGTTGTCCTGTAGCCACTCCTTTGTTATCTTGGCTGTGTGCATAGGGTCGTTGTCCTGTTGGAACCAGGTTTGCTCTGGATCAGGTTATCAAGTATGTTTCTGTACATTGCTGCATTCATCTTTCCCTCGATCCTGACTAGTCTCCCAGTTCCTGCTGCTTAAAAACATCCCCACAGCATGATGGTGCCACCACCATGCTTCACTGTAGGGATGGTATTGGCCAGGTGATGACCGGTGCCTGGTTTCCTCCAGACATGACGCTTGCCATTCAGGCCAAAGAGTTCAATCTTTTTTTATCAGACCAGAGAATTTTATTTCTCATGGTCTGAGAGTCCTTCAGGTGCCTTTTGGCAAACTCCAGGCGGGCTGACATGTGCCGTCTGGCCACTCTACCATACAAGCCTGATTGGTGGAGTGCTGCAGAGATGGTTGTTCTTCTGGAAGGTTCTCCTCTCTCCACAGAGAAACGCTGGAGCTCTGTCAGAGTGACCATTGGGTTCTTGGTCACCTCCCTGACTAAGGCCCTTCTCCCCTGATCTCTCAGTTTGGCCGGATGGCCAGCTCTAGGAAGAGTCCTGGTGGTTCCAAACTTCCATTTATGGATGATGGAGGACACTGTGCTCATTGGGACCTTCAATACTGCAGAAATATTTCTACAATCCTGTCTCGGAGGTCTACAGACAATTCCTTGGACTTCATGGCTTGGTTTGTGCTCTGACATACATGGTTAACTGAGGGACCTTATATAGACAGGCGCCAGTTTGCCCTGGTGATGGACACGTGTTGAGTTATACCTGTGAATGATCCTGATTATCCACTGGGATCTCATCCTTTCAGAGTAAAGCAGTGCTTTTTTTTTTTTTAGGATTTCCTGAGATACTTCATCTATCAGTTTTTCAAGACTTAAAGGGATAGTTCACCCAAAATTGAAAATTTGATGTTTATCTGCTTACCCCCAGGGTATCCAAGATGTAGGGGTCTTTGTTTCTTCAGTAGAACACAAAGATTTTTTATTTTTTTTAAACTCCAACCGTTGCAGTCTGCCAGTCGTATAATGCATGTCAATGTGCACCGTTAAGAGTATGAGAGATTTGAGAGTAAAAAAAACATACACATACGAATCCATATTAAACCCTGCGGCTCGTGACGACACATAGATGTCTTAAGACACGAAACGATTGGTTTGTGCGAGAAACTGAACAGTATTTATATAATTTTTTTTACCTCAAATACAACACTGTACATGACTTCCTTTAAGTGAGGTCAAATGTACACAATATGGCGTATCTCAATCGGATTCGGATACAAGCGGCGGAAGTGATCTTGCACGTATCTCTACGCCATATCGTGTATTTTGACCTTACTTACAGGAAGTCATCGCGCAGTGAACGCTGATGTACATAGTGTTGTATTTGAGGAAACAAACATATTAGGAGTATATTATCTTACTGTTCGGACACACTTTGGGAGCTGGCGCTTGAAACAGACAGTGAGGAGGTTTAGACGCTCCAGGGTTATCGGGTGTGGAAATGAATGGGTCTTTATCATCGCTGAAGTGAGCGACAATACGATTGCAAATGAACAAACAAGCGAACATGACCCACGTGCATATTCAAGCAAAAGCCAGCATATATTAGTCCTGTGAAACAAAACAAAACCAATGTTACTCGCCTATTGAGAAGAAATAAAGACACCTCTGCGTCCGATTGCAGGCCTTGCCGCTCCTTGAGTTCTCTCCAGCGCTGGAAAGCTGATCCAATATTTACACTGGGTCCTACTTCTTTCCTGATCGTAAGCCTCCTTTTGTTCCACAGACATTTTCCACTTTTATCTGCCATCTCTCGTCGCACGGCTAATGTCCGTCCTCTGTCGTGTCTCTTGAATAATGACGTGCACTGAACGCTTTCTTCTCCCCGTCATTAGTAGACACACCCCTTCTGTCATGAATACATTATATTTCACTGCATTGCATTATATTCCCTGTTCACAGATAAGTGGGTCCCAGACCAAGTGAAGGAATCTGAGGCTTCTTGTCTGTGTGCTTCTCTGATGCTGTTACTTGTTCCTCTGATGAGTGTCCTGACACACTTTTAGTTTAGCACCACAAAACAAAGTGCAACATTTTACATGCATATTGTCTAGAGTCATTTTAATTAATGTGGAACCGATGCCACACTGGTTGTTGGTTTCTAAACATTTCTTTATTTCATTACTGATAATTAATGTTGCATAATAAATGAATTATTTAATAATTTACATACATTTATATATACTACATTCATTCTTTATTACTTGAGGGGATGTGCTGCAGCAACAAAGACCATCAGATTTATGTTTATTCAAATCATGCAAAAACATAATTGGGTCTTGCCTGTTCTGTGGAAATATGTGGTATTGTGATGAAGTGTGATGGTTGGCCTTATAGTCTGTTTTTCCTTTTGTAATTTCCGTTCAGTAAAAGTGAGAAGGATTAATGATCATATTATCTTTTTACTGCTATCTTTGCAATAGTTTTACTTATTTTCCACTGATGTTATGATAATATGCATGAGAAGAGTCTTGCTATTTTACTTTCAGTTTTTTGAAGAATGTTGCTGCACTGGTTGAACTGTTCTTTTTAAAACACAAGATGGGGTGAGGTTCAGTCAGTGATCAGATTACCAAAAAATGTTTGTATTGTTCTAGTTTTCAGTTATAGAAGGTAAAGAGAAACTGAAATTGAAGAGCTTTTAGGACAGAGAGCAAGTTCACATTTTGTTACATGTCTAGTCTGTTCCTTTGTTCAGTTTTCCCGCCTTTGTCTTAATGAGTTCATTCCATCACCTGTGTCTTGTTAATTAGTCTAGTCATCGCCTCGTTTGCCCTGTGTATTTAGTTCTCAGTGTTTCTTCAGTGTTTGTCTGTCTACGTATACTGGTGTTTTTGAGTGTTCCCTGTGAGTTTGTGCATTAAAAGTTCCTGTTCCAAGTTTGTAACACATTTAGGCAGTTCTCTAACACTGTCCTTGATTGTTGTGTGAGAGCATAACATTAATAACTGTTGACCTCTAAGACCCACTGCTGCATTAATTTTGTTATTATTATTAATATGATATTGTTGAATGTTGTGTGAAAGTGTTTCTATTACTAAATTGGACACCAAAATATTACAGTACTTCAAATACTTAGATTTCTACATTTGATCATAAACAATCAGCAATGTGTCAGTAGTCAATGTCCATATTGTGTGATTCAATATTGTGTGATATATATATCACAGGATGAATTTTCTCTAAATATATATATATATTTAGAGAAAATTCATCTATTGGCATCTCATACTGAGAGCCAATAGATACGATCAGCTCCTAATAATGTTCAGGTTTCATGCTGTTCATTCATAGAGGAGTGTCTTTGTCTTGATGGTTAGATTATCTTGTCATAATTTTGAACCCTTATACTTTTTATCACATAATCATGATCTGCTGCATTCTTTATGACTGGTTTTAACATGATTATGTTGCCCATTTATAAAATTTTGCAGTAGCTGCAATCATCATATTTGCCATTGTGTGATAATGCAAAATAAAATAAAAGTCTGTTAATGCAGTGATGACAGTCATGTACTGTAAGCAGTTCTGGGGAATCTTGATCAACTGCATTTGCAAAGATTACTGGAAAAATTCACTTTGGTGACTTGATAAGAATCATTCATTGTCCAGAATCCATTCTAGTGGTTGCCTAAAAGCTCTAAAATGTGTAAAAATGACAGTGATCAGGTTTGACTGCATGAACAAGGAAATACAGTACTTCTCACGAGATGCTCATTCTGTACTGTAGTTCACAGGATGAAATGTTCTTTATATTAGTGCCAAGTTTGTGTCAGATGTACTGCATATAAATAAAAACTCATCATAATAAAATAACAATGAACAAAGCATTTATTACATAATATTTAAAATATACTCCTCATTGTTAATTCATGCTTCATAATACATTCATTTATTCAGCTTTTTAAATGAATTAGTATGTACAATTTAATACTAATTTGCTGTAACAGAATTGATTCTCAATTCATGTTCACATAATGCATTAACCTCTTCCCGTTATGACAAGAGAGAATGCAAAAGACATTAGTTTTTTTTTCTCCAAATGCTAACACACTATGACTGATTCATTGGGCTCAATTTCTTAAGAAAACAAAAATATAAACACATTTTTACAATTTTCACACTGTCTTTGACTGACCCTGTTGTGTGAGAGCATAACAATAATGACTATATACCTTTAAGCTGCTGCATTTATGAAACATTCAGATGCAAAACTGTTTTCATATTTTTGAAAGTTTATGTTATTATTAATACGACATTGTTGAATGTTGTGAAGAAGCATTTCTATTACTAAACATGTTTGGATTTCACAACAAAATAATGCAGATCAAATACTTGATTTCTACATTTGATCATAAACAATCAGCAATGTGTCAGTAGTCAATGTCCATATTGTGTGATTCAGATTGCAGATATGTTCCTGCCAAACATGAGCTATTAGATAAAGTATGATAAGCAGAAATTAAGATAAAGTACAAACTGCTTGTTTATGTAGTTTTAACCTATAAAAGGTATTGATTGTGTTCGGTCTCTAAGGGTTAACATGCTGAACATGTAAAACACTCTTTGGCCTGGTATGTCATGTCGTAGTATAGCTGATATATTCAGTATAACAGGTTTCTGAATGTGTCAGATATGCGTTCTTATTTTTCTTTGCACATAAATTTACCTTAGACACACAAAAGCAAGCTTATGATGAACAACAACAACACATTTCATAAAAATATAAACACATTTCACCTGTGTTCACAGATATTACAATTTTCACAAAAATGGCTTTTTACCGGATTAACCTTGTTTTCATTCAGAAGACACAAGTACAGATTAAAATTAACTCACTGTGAATCTCAGGATAATATAAATACGGCCACAGCTGATATGTCCTTTGGAACATTGATCATAAGACGTGCACGTCCCATGGGTCAAGGTATGTGAGAGTAATTGTTGCTCCTCCGGTATTTAATTGAATTTACAGTAAACAATCAGCTCTCGCCTCTGTTCTTGGAAAGTTTAAGGAAGTGAACACTATATTCACGGGTTTAACGGAGGAGCAACAATTACACTCACATTCCTCAACCTGTGGGATGTGCGCGTCTTATGATCAATGTTGTGTAAATTCAAACAATATTTTGAATATATACATATGTGACAATTATGACATGTTCTTGATTTAGGAATGTACCAACATTTGTCTGTTTGGCCTTATTTTATGTATTCTCTGCAGTCTTTGTAAATTAGGTTCCTTGATTAGTATTTCTGTCATGACAACTCTCAGGAGATTGGTATGGTAATAGAGGTTCTTGGCGGAATAAATCTGCTATGCTGCTTCTGCAGAGCACATACCGAGACTCGCTACTGCCAATACATTCACAGACATTGTTGTGAGCATGTAACACATGCTGCTGCACAAAGCTGGAGACAAGAGAAAAGGGGCAGAACCCTCTTCAACACATACATCTAATCAGATCATTTGCAGGTTGTACAGCCAATGACAATACAGCTGTAAAGACTATTGCTACACATTTGTAACTTTTCACCCTACACAGTTGCACAGGGTAATAAGAGAAATACACAATACAAGTAATATACACATGCTGTTGAGTGAGAAAACAAGGTGCTGCATCAGCAGATACACAGCAAAATCCTCAGTGTTAAATTAACACAGCTGGTGTTTATATGAGTCCACTATGAGTCAACACTCAGTGTGAAAAGGTAACACTGAATCATTGTTGAAGTTAATGAGATAATTAATTGATTCATTAAGTGATGATTGAGCATTATTGAAGACACCTGAAGGAAAGAGAAACACAAGAACTACAACTGACTTCAGCCACAGCCTGAGATGAAATCAACTGAAGATAAAAGAAGACATTAAATCTCTGAAGATCTCAGCAGAGGAGGATTAAACAACTCCACAAACAGCATTACCAGCTTCACACATTACTAACCAGACTGACTTTATTACTGACAGACGTCTAGTTTAAAACATTTCTAACTTGTAAAGATTGCTCCATTTAGGAATTAATAACCGGACCACACAATATGTGCAGAGATGTGGAATAAAAGATAGCCCATTGGCTGCTGATGCAACAGCAATCGATCAGCTGTGCCATGTAGATGTAATGCTACCAAATGTTAAAGACCTATCAGTCTGCACCATCTAGAGTTTCATGCCATAACTAGGTAATTGTTGCTGTTTCTCATTGTGTTTTCCCTTCATTATACCCAGATATTAGACACCCATTTGTCTAATGTTAATCTGCAAACTATAGCATGCCGTTTCCCAGCTGTTTTAAAAGACATTCGAGTTTACTTTAGGGTTTAGGTTTAAGGTGTTATTTGCATTTAAAAAAAAACATTTGATATGTATTTCTGCATTCCGGTTATGATCTTGCTAGTTTGCACATCTCACAAACTCGGTCTTGTTTGACCACTTCCTGCATCCTTCCAGATGTCTTATGAACTCTAAAGCTTTTATTGTGACCATTATTTAAACTAATAATGAATTCCCATCATTAAATTAACATGAAACTTTCCAGTGACGCTTGAGTCACTCACTGGGTGTTTTAAGGTACTATTTTTGTACATTATCTTTTGGACAAAAGTGCTAAACAAATCAAACTGACCAGCCATCATTCCATCTAGATTCACATCTATTCAAACACAGAGTGAAACAATGTCTTTCTGAATGCAGGTGCACACAAGGAAACTATCAGTTCAAATAACAAATATCTCATTGTCATATGAAAAATAAAAAACTGGTTTAAGCTATTGTTGAGAAATTACTTCTACTTCCAGTAAAGATCCACCCACAGTTATTAAAGGCACTGATAAGATTGTGAGAGCTGCAGTTCAGCATCACTGTATTGAGAATCTCCCTGAGTTTGCTCTGCAGCAGCATCTGAACTCAGGTAAAGGTACTTCTATTTCACCAGCTTTCGATGAATATAAATTATTTTGTAAAGTTTCCCTGTTTCTTATATTTTGTACAATTTGCCTGTGCATGTTATAGTTGTTTTACAAATGTGCACAACAAAGAAAGGATAAAATATAACAAAATATATTAAACATATTTCTTGTGTGTGTATGTTGTATATGTGTGTGTGCAGGTGCCGTTCGTCACAATGAGGTTTCTGATCTCACTGTGTGTGTCACTGCTCATTAATGGTGAGTGTTTTATAATCTGTCATGTAAAATGGCCGAATATTTTCCTATTAATAAATAATTTTGCTTATATTGTGTATTTAACAGGTGGAATAATCAATGGACAAATAACAACAGGTACAATCATTCTTTCACTTCATCTAATATTCAATTCATCCTTGGTTTCCATTTAAAATGTAGACATATAAGTAGTAGAAATAATGTATACGGTGAAAGGTTTTTCCTATTAATATAAAACCTTCTTATAATATTTTAGCACACACTGATATTCACATACTGCAACAAAAAAAAACATATTTTACAAAAATGTGACTATATCTAACCTTACATTTCAGTAAATACTTTTAAATGTACCATTTTTGGAAATGAAAAGAACAAATGTTCTTATAATTTACTATTGTAAACTGTAAACTGACATTTCCAGATTTCCCTGCGTAGCAATTCACATTTTATGGTTCTTATCATTTATATACATTAGGGTTTTGTTGTTAAATTAATGTTTATTACATTATTTTGGTGCCGTGCCTTAGCATGATGGTGTTTTGTGTTTGTGTGTATGACACATATTAGTATTTACCTCTGCTTGTGTAAAAGCTACTTGTGATGTAATTTGATTCATCTTGTTTTCTCTTTACCATCACATCAATGTTATTATGGTGGATGTCAGTATGTGTACAAAACAGTGTGGTTTTAGTAGCAGCGTAGCCTTGCTTATTCAGCAAAAAAGTTCTGTTGGATCTACCCCTTTTTTTTTTACAGTTCTAAATTGTAAAATGTACAGGTTTGTTACAGCCTCCCCTGTCTAGGGTATAGGAGAAGGAACAGTTTAAAAAAAAAAATTTAAGAATTAATTTCGTCCCAGTTTCAACAATACACAATCTTGCAAAATCAACCATAATTTTTTTTTTAGAGAACATAGGAAAACAGTATAAGAAACAGTTGTCTGCTATGTTCTCCTGGAGTTTGAGGAGTTTCATGACTCTCTAATGCTTGTACACCATGCGTTCTGGTACAGGACTCTGCGCTATTACGGTGCTGCATCACCTTAAGAACTGAAATAGGCACACTTTCAGATTCATTAGAGCAGGTCACCTCCCCTTTGAAGTGAACATGCTTTTTAGTCCCATCGCTGTTAAGCGTTTTGGGAGACATGAACTTTTTAGCATTTAGCTTAGCCTTGAGATCTGCAATAGTCTCCTTGTGATTTTTACACTTTTTTTAGTCGGGGCTAACTGCTCAACTAGTAATTTATCTAGCTGTGTTTGAAGATCTTGAATCTTTGCCTCAGACTTTTTCGCCTCTGCATATTTAGAATGCACTTCTTTACATTTAGCATCCATAAGTGAAGATAGAAATGTTGTTAACTCATGTAGCCATTTATAACGCATGTAGTTCAAAGCCTCGATGATTTCACCATGTTTCGATTTTTTTTGATGTTTGCCAATTATGTCCCAATATGCGAGTATTTCATCATCTGAATTGAGATTATTTGGTATGTATTTGCCGTTCAAGATAGGCTCAACCTTTTTGCTCCATAAAGCAAACAATACGTCACTGTTATTAGAATTCCATCCCCGAGGAGATAATCTGAATATTCACGGATTGTACAGTAATAGGACTATTGAAGCTATTTAAAACCTTCTAAGTTCTGTTTCATGCAATTCATAAACAATGAAAACAGACTTACCCATTCCTTTGTCAGAAGGTCAGCTTTAATCCATTCACAAGATCAACTGTGAAAAATGTCCTCATTCTGATGACTGATCGAAATAAATTTCAGAAAATTAACTGCAAGGGATCCCGGGTTTTGACACGACGGACATAAGCGCAGTTACTATAGCAAAATATGTGGTAGAGCATTGCTATAGTGTGACTATATTGTATTGCAATAGGTAGCACTTCAAAGTCAATACCAAATTAAAACTAGTTAGCACATCATTTGTAATAGAAAGAATTTAATGACAATTTCTGGTTATGGTTACACTTAAAATAGTTACAAAATAGATGTATGAGATGATAAAAACTTACCATTAATCGTACCCAGCATGAATGTTACCTAAGGGATAGAAAGTGAAAGAGAGGGAGAGAGGAAGTGTAGAGAGAAAGAGACAAAGAGAAAAAAGCAAAGAAGAGAAGAGCCAAAGAGAAGGCCCTAAGAAGAGCGAGCCAGAGAATAAAAGAGAGAGAGCAACAGTTACAATCTTCTTTTTATCTCTTCCTTGACCATGTAACTCAAACCCTATTGTGAATCATTCAAACTGACCAATCAGACCAAACTTCCCCCACTGTACTACAGGTGTGACACACATTTGGCCTACAGGCCTTCAGCATGTCTTTGTCTTTAGGAATTCCAAATGGCCCTTCTGATAAGAAAGATGGGGGTTGAAAACAGTAAAGCAAATTTCTTTGTTCAATTTCAAATATCAAATATCTATTATTTTCAATCCTACAGTGGCAGCGACCCGGGTTCAATTCCAGTCTATACTGGTTCCTACATTCAATGTACATACAGGTGCTGGTCATATAATTAGAATATCATCAAAAAGTTGATTTATTTCACTAATTCCATTCAAAAAGTGAAACTTGTATATTGTATTCATTCATTACACACAGACTGATATATTTTAAATGTTTATTTCTTTTAATTTTGATGATTATAACTGACAACTAAGGAAAATCCCAAATTCAGTATCTCAGAAAATTTGAATAATTTTGCAAAAGAGGCTGGCTGTTCACAGAGCTCTGTGTCCAAGCACATTAACAGAGAGGCGAAGGGAAGGAAAAGATGTGGTAGAAAAAAGTGTACAAGCAATAGGGATAACCGCACCCTGGAGAGGATTGTGAAACAAAACCCATTCAAAAATGTGGGGGAGATTCACAAAGAGTGGACTGCAGCTGGAGTCAGTGCTTCAAGAACCACTACGCACAGACGTATGCAAGACATGGGTTTCAGTTGTTGCATTCCTTGTGTCAAGCCACTCTTGAACAACAGACAGCGTCAGAAGCGTCTCGCCTGGGCTAAAGACAAAAAGGACTGGACTGCTGCTGAGTGGTCCAAAGTTATGTTCTCTGATGAAAGTAAATTTTGCATTTCCATTGGAAATCAGGGTCCCAGAGTCTGTAGGAAGAGAGGAGAGGCACACAATCCACATTGCTTGAGGTCCAGTGTAAAGTTTCCACAGTCAGCGATGGTTTGGGGTGCCATGTCATCTGCTGGTGTTGGTCCACTGTGTTTTCTGAGGTCCAAGGTCAACGCAGCCGTATACCAGGAAGCTTTAGAACACTTCCTGCTGCTGACCAACTTTATGGAGATGCAGGTTTCATTTTCCAACAGGACTTGGCACCTGCACACAGTGCCAAAGCAACCAGTACCTGGTTTAAGGACCATGGTATCCCTTTTCTTAATTGGCCAGCAAACTCGCCTGACCTTAACCCCATAGAAAATCTATGGGGTATTGTGAAGAGGAAGATGCGATATGCCAGACCCAACAATGCAGAAGAGCTGAAGGCCACTATCAGACCAACCTGGGCTCTCATAACACCTGAGCAGTGCCACAGACTGATCGACTCCATGCCACGCCGCATTGCTGCAGTAATTCAGGCAAAAGGAGCCCCAACTAAGTATTGAGTGCTGTACATGCTCATACTTTTCATGTTCATACTTTTCAGTTGGCCAAGATTTCTAAAAATCCTTTCTTTGTATTGGTTTTAAGTAATATTCTAATTTTCTGAAATACTGAATTTGGGATTTTCCTTAGTTGTCAGTTATATTCAAAATTAAAAGAAATAAACATTTGAAATATAGCAGTCGGTGTGTAATGAATGAATATAGTATACAAGTTTCACTTTTTGAATGGAATTAGTGAAATAAATCAACTTTTTGATGATATTCTAATTATATGACCAGCACCTGTATATCTGTTCCTATTAGCTTACTGATGTTCACCGGATAAGAAAGTTATATATACTGGGGGGTGTCTGTAAAATGTCAGCAAAAGGCAAATTCTTAAGCTGTGCTGATATTTAGAAACATTACTTTATTGTAGCCTATTTGAAGCACACTATCACTATAATGATGCCATTAGCACACTTCAAGTTTACTTGGAATGCAATTGCAGTGTGTTTTAAAATCACTAAAAGAGTGTTATCAGTATAAAATTAATGAATGTTTAACACTCTTACAGTGTAATTGAATTGCTATTGTAATGTCACCAAAATACTGTCATGAAACAGAGACGGATTCAGTTGCGAGTGAAAGATAGAGAGTTTATTACTCAAAACACAGTTCGTGATAACAGGTGCGGTCAGAACGAAGGCAGGCGAAGTTTCAGGTGGCGCAGGGACGCAACGGGCAGCCAGATCCGGGAGATGATCCACAAAAGAGAGAAATCCTCAAAACAGACAGGAACAACCAGAACAGCGAAACACCAGGGGAATAACGGAGGAAGACAGGACTGGACCACAGGAAACACAACCAACGATCTGACAAACACAATGTGGTTAGCAAGACAATAAGTAGACCGGTAAATGAAGAGCAACAGGTGGTGATGATAATCAGATGAGCCAGTAATCAGTAGCCACGCCTCCCACTCTCACTCCACACACAGAGAGAGAATGAGCCAGTGAATTCATGAACCGTGACAGTACCCCTTCCCCTAAGAGCGCCTCCTGGCGCTCCCAGCAGACGACACTGGTAACGAGTTATGTGCGTACTCCACCCATGGAAGTTTTTGGCTCCAGGAGGAAGGATTCTTGGATACCAAACGTCGCAACACTCTTTCCAAGTCTTGGTTGGCTCGTTCGGTTTGGCTATTGCTCTGGGGATGGAAACCCGAAGACAGACTTACACTCGCTCCCAGTAAATCTACAAAATGGCCTCCAAAATTTGTAAATAAATTGGGGTCCCCTGTCAGAGACCACGTCTATCGGGAGGCCATGTATGCAAAAGATGTGTTCAATGACAGCCACCTCTGTCTCCTTAGCAGAAGGGAATTTGGAGAAGGGAATAAAGTGCACCGCCTTCGAGAACCGGTCCACTACGGTCAAAACAACCGTCTTGCCCTGGGAGGGTGGTGACAAAATCGTGACTGTAATCAGACTGTAATCCCTCCGGCACAAATAACCGACTCGGTGGGCCACCGGGCGGAGGCGTTACCCCTTCTAAGGCCGATTTGACCTTCGATTCGATCTCCCATATGAGTGTGGAAACAATGAGTCTCTAAGGTAAAATGCACTCAGGAGTGGACGGGCGTTCAGAACGGTCAAAAACGTGAGATAAAGCATCGGGTTTGATGTTTTTAGAACCCGGGCAGTACGAGAGGGAAAAATCAAATAGTCCGAAAAAAGGCCCCACCGAGCCTGCCTGGAGTTGAGTCTTTTAGCAGATCTGATGTATTCCAAATTCTTATGATCGGTCCAGACTATAAAAGGTACCCCCGAGCCCAATGACACCACTCTTCCAATGCTAACTTGACTGCCAACAACTCCCTGTTACCAATATCGTAATTGCGTTCGGCTGGTGACAAATGATGGGAAAAAAAGCGCGCAAGGATGCATCTTGTTGTCCGAGGAAGAGCGTTGGGAAAGAACCACAACTACCCCCACCTCTGATGCGTCGACCTCCACCACAAACTGACATGATGGATCAGGGACAATCAGAATGGGAGCCGAAACAAAGCGGCTCTTGATTTTGGAAAATGTAGCCTTGGCTACATCAGACCACCTGAACGTAGTTCTGGGGGAGGTCAAGGCTGTCAGAGGCGCGGCTAGTTGGCTGTAATTATGAATAAAACGTCAGTAAAAATTGGCGAATCCCAGAAACCTCTGTAGGGCCTTACAGGAATCTGGACTTGGCCAATCTACCACAGCCTTAACCTTGTCGTGATCCATACGCACTCCCTCAGACGAGATGATATAACCTAAAAAAGGAACAGACTGTGCATGAAATACGCATTTCTCCGCCTTGACAAAAAGCCCATTCTCTAGCAACCTCTGGAGTACTCGCCTGACATGCAGAACATGTTCCTGGAGAGAAGAGGAAAATATCAGTATGTCGTCCAGGTAGACATAAATGAACTGATCTACCATGTCTCTCAGCACGTCATTAACGAGTGCTTG
Organism: Rhinogobio ventralis; assembly: GCA_039654625.1. Taxonomy (NCBI): domain Eukaryota; kingdom Metazoa; phylum Chordata; class Actinopteri; order Cypriniformes; family Gobionidae; genus Rhinogobio; species Rhinogobio ventralis. Next base: position 34,151,331 of record CM077212.1, on the reverse strand, counting down.
GAAGACCGCAGGGGAGTTGGACAGCCCAAAGGGCATGACCAAGTATTCAAAATGGCCCCTGGGGGTATTAAACGCCGTCTTCCATTCATCCCCCTCTCTTATGCGAACCAAATGATAAGCGTTATGTAAATCCAATTTTATGAAGATCGATGCTCCCTGCAACCTCTCGTAGGCTGAAGACATCAACGGCAAAGGATAGGTATTCTTTACCGTGAGGTTATTCAACCCTCGGTAATCAATACAAGGTCACAGAGAACCATCCTTCTTGCCCACAAAAAAGAACCCCGTCCCCGCTGGAGAAGAAGAGGGGCGAATGAACCTGGTTGTGTAAGGGTGGGCCGCCTACAGTGGTTCAGGCTGCAGGGTTGCCGAAAGACTAAAGAAACTTTATGAGCAAGATGGTAGAAAACTGTACATTTCTCGTCTATATCCACCCACTGTACTTATACCAACGACGGACATAAGTGCAGTTACAATAGCTAAATATGTGGGAGAGCGTTGCTATAGTTTGACTATATTGTATTGCAATAGGAAGCACTTTGAAGTCAATACCAAATCAAAACTAGTTAGCAATCATTTATAATTGAAAGAATTTAATGACAAAATCTGGTTATGGTTACACTTAAAGTAGTTACAAAATAGATGTATGAGATGATAAAAACTTATACCATTAATCGTACCCAGCATGAATAGAATGTTACCTGAGGGATAGAAAGACCAAACTTCCCCCACTGTACTTAAGGGGTGACACACCTTTGGCCTACAGGCCTTCAGAATCTCTGTGTCTTTAGGAATTCCAAATGGCCCTTCTGATAAGAAAGATGGGGGTTGAAAACAGTAAAGCAGTATGTCTTTGTTCAATTGCAAATATCTTTGATTATTTTCAATCCTACAGTTGCTAGAGAATCAGAAATGCATTTCTCCATGGCCTCCCTCTCAGGAGCAGAAAGTGAATATAACTTGCCCTTAGGCAGAGACATACCTGGCAATAAGTCTATAGCACAGTCGTAGGGACGATGAGGAGGTAGAGAAGCTGCTCGGGACTTGCTGAACACTTCCTTCAGGTCGAGGTACTCCAGGGGCACGTTAGATGAATTCACCGACTCATCCTGCAACACAGAACTAGACAGACAAACAGGCAGACACAAGACAAGAGGCGTAACACTGATCACTCCAACCCGAGATGGAGTTGTGTCCCCAGTCAACCCTGGGACTATGTCTCAACAACCAGGGATGACCGAGGACAATGGGAACCAACGGCGAGTCAGTAATAAAAAAGTCCATCTCCTCTGTGTGGTTCCCTGACGTGATGAGGGTAATGGTGAGTGTCTTGAAAGAAATGTCCGGAAGTCGTTGTCCATCGAGTGCATTGACTGAAATCTTGTGTGTGAGCGGAGTGAGGGGAATCTGAAGGTGAAGTGCAAGTGCTCTGTCCAGAAAATTACCTTCTGCCCCTGAGTCCAATAAGGCCTGACACTGGTGAGACGAGGCTGCCCATTGCAGTCTTACCGGGAGGAGAGTCGCAGATGAGAGTTTCTTCATAGAGATGCCGCTCGTCAGTAACCTCCGTTCTACTGGCGGGTGCGGGCTTTTACCGGGCACCGGTTCAAGACATGACCCTCACCGCCACAATATATGCAAAGGCCCTGGGACGATCTTTCTCCTCCCGGGAAAGCCGAGCTCTAACGACCTGCATGGGCTCGTGAACGAAAGACGGGCTGACCGCATCGAAGACTCTGGCCGTCGAAACCACAGGGACCACTGGAGCCGGAGACTGAGCTGTCCGTTGAATCCTCCGCTCCAGTTGTGCGTCCACCCGTAAAGCCAGCTCGACCAATCTGTCGAGGCTGGTGGGCAGGTCCAGAGCGTACATCTCCTGTTGGATGCGGTCAGCCAGCCCATGCAGGAACCTGTCCCACTTCGATTCGGCCGCGAGGGTGCGAAATTCGATAGAGTAGTCGAAGACTGACCGGTCTCTTTGGTGCAAATCGAGCTTCCGCGGAGCCTCACGTCCGACCACCAACCGATTGAACACCCGCTTCATTTCCTCGGACAGGGCCTGGAACGAGGAGCAGCACTGATGTTGGTTCTCCCACACCGCCGTTCCCCATTGAGCCACGCGCCCAGAGAGTAAAGTGATCACCAACGCTACCTTCGATCGTTCGGTAGCAAATGTCAGTGGCTGGAGAGAGAAAAACACTGAGCACTTGGTTAAGAATGCTCTACAATAATTGGGCTCACCCAAATAATGTTCTGGTGGAGGTAAACGCGGCTCATGTTGGTGACTGGAATGACTGATTGTGAGGGGAACGGTCGGTGGGTCTGGTGCAGTGGGAACAGGAAGTTGTTGAATCCTCTTGGTGAGCTCGGACACCTGCGCCACCAAAGCCTGTACTGCCTGACCCGTGACCGGCATCTGCTCCTCCTGATGATCGAGGCGTGCATTGCTATGACAAAAAATTCTGTAGGTTGGATGCACTCGCTAAATCCATGTTTGGTCAGATTGTTCTGTCATGAAACAGAGACGGATTCAGTTGCGAGTGAAAGATAGAGAGTTTATTACTCAAAACACAGTTTGTGATAACAGGTGCGGTCAGGACGAAGGCAGGCTAAGTTTCAGGTGGCGCAGGGACGCAACGGGCAGCCAGATCCGGGAGATGATCCACAAAAGAGAGTTCTGCATTTCAAAACCTAAATTCAAGAGTATATTTAAATTGTAGCCTACTGAAGTATACTTGGAATAGTTCCACTTTAGCACAAACAAGTACATTTAATACAACTTTAGTTGAACTTTAGCACTGCTTTTGAACAACTAAAATGCATTTAGTCCAAAATTAGTTGTTCCAATTTAACAGACTTAAACTATACCAATTTATAGTGTGTCACAAATACATTTAGTGATTCTGAAGTACATACGAATAAATTGTGCTTAAGTATACTATTTTTTCTCTAGGGTAGTTACAAAGGGAACCCCAGAGTATGACGTAATTAAGTCAAAAATCTAGAAATAAAGCAAGTCAACAGAGAACAAATTTGTCATGTTTTCTTTAGATACTGTGTTGATACTAGTAGCAAGTTGTATTGTTTGTTATGGAAACACCCCTGGTTGAGAATTACTGAAGAAAGCACGTATATTTGGTCTTATCAAGGGAATGTAGAAAGTACAGTAATTTGCAGTTTAGATTGGAAAAAGCATGAAATATATGATTTTACAAACCCTGATTGGTCTTTTACATTTGTACTGTTATTTATTAATTAGTTTATTTTAAGTTTTTATTTTGAATTGTTCATACAGTACATCATCACACTCTTTAATTATCTGAAGATGATCTTTGTTCCCTTTTTGTTTTTTCAATGGAAAAATAATTTTACATAAATATTTGAATCTCACATTTATCATCAAAGTTCCAAAACAAAGAATAACATTGTCATTTCTATTCTGTGAAAACAAATATAAATACAGTTCCTAGAAATCACTCAATTGAGATCTAGGGTCAGTTCTTTTTAAATTAGTGAGAGCGGGGTATAAAGGATACGCTTGTTGTAGGCTTAGTTTATCTAATCCATCTTCATTTTACCATCCGAATATCTTCTCTTTCATAAAGACACAGATGTTAGATGTTTACCTGTACTCTTGTTTTTGCCACCTCTGTGAATGAGTGAACTGTTTTCTTTATTCTCTCAGAACCTACAACTTCCATCTCTGATCCATGCTATGATTATAACACTCTTGATGAATATTGGAGAGACATACGGCAAAGCCCATATCAGTACTCTGGATATGATGACACCCTTGTTGAATGGAGTGGCTGGTATCGGCTGTATTTGAGTGGAGAAAGTGCCCAGATGTCCGAGTGGTGTGTGAGTAATGTGAGATGTGGTGGTGAAACTGGACTGTATCTCAACGGATCTCATCCAACACTTGAGGATGGAGTGGTGACCCGTGAAGTCATGGGAACTAATTCATGGTGGTGGTGGGGGTATTCCCGTGAGTGTGGCGCCTACAGTTCCATGTCCATTCAAGTCAAAGCCTGTCCAGGAGATTATTACGTCTATGAATTTGTCAAACCCATCACATCAGCTCCCCGGCCCATGTACTGTGCAGGTACAATATTAACTCTTATCTTTAATATTTTTGTTATGATTTTTTTTTATTTCACTATCAAGAATAAATGCTCTATCTATTTGATAATTTAACATAAATATTTAAAATTAACATGTTTTAACTAGTCACTTAAGGCTATTTGTTCAATAATTAATATGCATACTTTATATGAACACATCTAAATATTACATCCTCTTGTGCCTATCTGCAGACAAGTTTTTTTTTCTCAGAAAAAAACTTATTTGCATAGATTTTGGCATATGTAGCCCCGCCCCAGATGTTGCTCACCGCGTTCTGCAGGCTGTTGTCAGCTACTGTAGACTTGACCCATTTTGAGCCTGAAAGTACATTACTGGTTAGAATATAATTGCTTAAAATGGTTTATTTAACCATTTAACCATCATAATAGTTTTTAGGATATAATACTGAAATACTCATACTCTTTATGGCATGCTGTTCAGGAATTATTATATTTATAATATGAAGTCTGGATATATGGAATAAAAACTGAATATATGGAATGAAACTATTATTAACACCCTGGCAAATGCATGTACGGGGCTAAATACTGGTAATCGTGTTCAGTATCAATCTACTAATGAAGAAATTCATTCACTATTTCATTGCGGATAACTGAATGCAGTGAACCTCACAGGCCAAGTTCCTGCTTATCATATATGACGGGATGTATAGACTCCAAACTGTCTGTGTTGATTGAAGTATGACCAGCTGTTCCAAAAAAAGTTTTCTAGTTCAACAAAGCAGTGGAAAATTTCAGGGAAGTCATGGAATTCAGAAGGCAATACATTATTCATTAAGTACTGTCAAATTTGTACTTTTCATATTCAGAGTTTCATTCCATATATTCACACTCTCGTTCTATATATAATCTATAAACACAATAATATCAAAATTATATATATATATAATTTTTTAATAATACTTTTGCAAACTCCATGACAGTTGTTTTCCAAAGCATCAGCAGTGATCCCTGCTACAACTACGAGTCTCTGGATCGTCCCTGGAGAGCCAACAATGAAAGTGGAGATTACATTTGTGATGAACGTTTCTACTGGAATGGCTGGTACCGGTTCTCCTACTATGGAATGGACATCCGGATGCCAGAGACCTGTGTTAGTTCATTCAGCTGTAACACATACGGCAATCTGTGGCTCAGTGATACTCACCCTCAGATAGAGGATGGAGTGGTGATCAGGGAGGTCTGTGGTAATTATTATTGGGGAGGTTGCTGTGATTACAAGACAAACCCCATCAGAGTGAAAGCGTGTCCAGGCAATTACTATGTCTATGAACTTGTGACTCCACAAATCTGGTGTTCAGGATACTGCACAGGTACTGTGCTTTTCTCATTTAAGTATTTCAAACCTTTTAATGATTTCTGTCATGCCATGAATTTCCTTCTTTTTAGATGTCAGCACTATTTCACAGGCGGTTTCCACTGTGAGTCCAGATATATTCACTGGATCCAGCATCACCTTGAGTAAGTTGTAAATAATATATATTAACTAATATATGAGTGTTATTAAAAATGATCTATTTTTTTTTCAGTTTAAATGGCAATTTTTATGCATAAACATCACTATTACACAGTCACATTGTGTATGAATGGTTTAAGAATCTCATGATTATTACTGTTTCACTGATTCAGATTTGCTCTTGTGAAGTTCCTCATTGAAATATAACTTTTTTGTTTTAATCTCATCATCTCTCACTAACAGATGATGACCCGTGCAATAACTACAACATACTCGACAACTACTGGAGAAACACACTCAATTACTGGTCTGTGTATGGATCTATATCTGGTCATGATGACACTCGTGTAGAATGGGATGGCTGGTATCGACTCTTCATTAATGAATCAAGTGCTCAGATGCCTGAGTGGTGTGTGTCTTACATGTCATGTGGAGGTTATAGTTCTCTGTGGCTTGGTGACTCTCATCCTCGGCTAGAAGATGGAGTTGTTACTCGTGAAATGTACGGCTCCCGTGATGATCAGTGCAGTCGCTACAGATCCGACCCAATCCAAGTTAAAGCTTGTCCTGGAAATTATTATGTCTACAAATTAACCAGGCCGACTCTTTCAATCCCAGCTCCTGTATATTGTGCAGGTACATTCATTCATCTTTGTATTTAACATGCTTGTTATAAATTGTATTGATTTATATTCATGTTATTAATTTTCATATATTTAGTCTGCAATATATAATGTTCTCTTTCTATTTTTTCCTTAATAGTGCCTTTCTCCACCCCAAGTGTTGACCCCTGCTACAACTATACCAGTCTAGATGAGCCTTGGAGAGCCACCAACAACTCTTACTATAATAACTATTACTACAATGTCATGTGTGATTATAATGTGGACTGGAATGGCTGGTACAGGATGTTCTACAATGGTGAAAATGCTCAGATGCCAGAATCATGTGTAAATCAAGGCATGTGTGGCACTTATTATCCACTGTGGCTCAACAGCTCTCACCCACAGCTGGAAGATGGAGTGGTCACCCGTCAGGTCTGTGTCTCCACATGGAGTGGCTGCTGTACTTACGCATCTCACCCTATTCAAATCAAAGCCTGTCCAGGAAATTACTATGTTTATAAGTTTGTCAAACCAATATTTTGCGGAGCTTACTGTGCAGGTGAACATTTATTCATATCATCTTTTGCCATTTACTTTTCTGGATTTTGTTTGAAAATTATTGATGTTGATATAAAATGTTCCCAATGCCAGATGCCTCAAGTCAGTCCATCTCATCAGCTTCTACAACAACAGAGACAATCACATCCATTGAATCCATTACTCCACCAATCACAACCTCTGGTAAAGTATTGTCTGCTTCCTTCATAAACTCTCATGAGCATCTCTTTGGGCATGTATTTTTATTAGACATGATCTCTTGAAATGTTACTGTTAATCACAGCTAAAGTAAATTCATAGCTAAATTGATTTCTGCAGAAAATACGAACAAAGATCACGTTTGATCACACAATACAGTTCACAACTGATTATGCAATTCAAACTCTATATATTAAAATGTAAACATAGAATGTATTTTTAGTACTGAAATTGTGTTTCTAAAATAATATATATATATATACATTATAAAAATAATGTAAAAACTGCACATAATGTTATAAGTATTACATTATTATTGTAATAAAATATTCATAATGTAATCATTTTCTCAAAACGCAATAAAATCTTAAGCTCATAATCATTTTTTCATTATAAGAATCATTACAATTTAAACTCACCAAAAACATGTCATTTTTTTTTTCATTATTGTAATAGCTTTTAAAACATAAAAAATAGTATTCCCTTACAGTACATTTTTAAAAATCTAAATCCAGTCTTAAAGGATTAGTTCACTTCAAAATGAAAATTTCCTGATAATTTACTCACCCCCATCTTATCCAAGATGTTAATGTCTTTTTTTCTTCAGCGGAAAAGAAATTACGTTTTTTGAGCAAAACATTCCAGGATTTTTCTCCACATAATGGACTTCAATGGCAACCAATGGGTTGAAGGTCCAAATGCAGTTTCAAAGGGCTTCAGAGGCTCTGCGCGATCCCAGACGAGGAATAGGGTCTTTATATAGCGAAATGATCGGCCATTTAAAAAAATAAAATGTATATACTTTTGTATATACCACAAATGCTCGACTTCGGTGTTGTGCTTCTTCACAACGTATGACGTCATTGCGGCGGAAAGGTCACGTCTGTGACGTAGGTGGAAGTACCGACCCAGTGCCGAATCTCATGTTGTTTTACCTATATTTTTGTAAAGGGCATTTTACAAAAATTGGTACTTCCACCTTTCCGACATGATGACGCCATACATTGTGCAAATGCAGAACCCCGAAGTCGATCAATTGCGGTTAAAAAGTATATACATTTGAACATTTTAATAAGCATATACAGCCCTTTGAAACTGCAATGATTTGGACCTTCAACCCGTTGGTTGCAATTGAAGTCCATTATGTGGAAAAAAAACCTGGAATGTTTTCCTTAAAAAACTTGATTTCTTTTCCGCTGAAGAAAGAAAGACATGAACATCTTGGATGAGATGGGAGTGAGTAAAATATCAGGAAATTTTCATTTTGAAGTGAACTAATGTAACGAGTCGTCACTCGAAGTGGGATCCATGTGCGAACTTTATTTAAGACGTGGTCGTACAGGCAATGGTCAAGAACCAGCAAACACAGCAAACGGAGGATACACAACCGTGGTCAACAGAGAGACAAAAGGGCAGGCAGCAATGGTTCGTAGTCAAATTCCTAAAACAGGGTCACAACAGGCAGACAAAGACAGGGTAACAACACTCAGTAGTGTTCACCTTGGCAAGACAAAACGTCGCAGTGGGGAAAGGGAGAGAGTCAGGTTAAACAGACCAGAGAATAGGTTTCAGCTGAAACGGCTGATCAGTGCCGGGTAAGGGGCTGATGGGAAATGTAGTGAGGGACAAGGAAAGTCAATACTCGGGCGATGGGGCCCTCTGGTGGTTTGTGGAGGAGATCGCGGAGTTCATCTCTGTGACAACTAATCCTTTTAAACTACCTTGCGAAATGCAAAAGATTTAAATATTCATGCAATTATTATTATTATTAATAATTTTATTATTAAACAAAGCTTTGGTATTCTTTATAGTACATTTAAAAAATCTAAATCCAGTCTTAACCTGCCTACAAAATCCACAAGATTACTGATACTGCTACTACTACTACTAAAGGTGTAAAAGTTATTTATTTATCTTTCTTTCTTTCTTTTTTTACATCACAAAACCTAACAGTTTTAGCAGGGGTGTGTTGTACTGTATTTTTCAACACACTGACACACTCACACACACACACACACACACACATACACATACACATTCTTGAATATGCGGTTCATGGGGACTCCCCATATGCGTAAGGATTTTTATACTGTACAAACTGTATCCTCTATCCCTCTACCCTACCCCTAAACCTACCCATCACGCAAAACTTTCTGCATTTTTTGAATGTAAAAAAAACACTGTTTAGTATGTTTTTATAAGCCATTTAGTTTACGAGGACACAGGAAGTGTCCTCATAAACCATGTTAACGTTGTAATACCCATGGTATTATACACATTTGTGTCCTCATAGACCACATATACCTGTGCCCACTTGCGCATGCGCGCACGCGCACACACACACACAAACACACACATACACATATATATATAATAAAAGAATCAGAGTGTAATTATATTCATTCATACATTCATACAATTTTCTTGGCCTCAATATCACATACTATGGTTTTTGGTGAGATCTTTGGACCCCCTGGCTATTTTTAAACATAGTAATTAGCACACAATACATGCAAGTGTAGTAAGCCACAAAATAAAATCAAAAGCAGAGATCTAGGAACATGATATTTTTGCAGATTAGGTTCAATTAATGATTTGTTTTTGACTGGAGTGTTAGTTTTAAAATAAAGATGTTTTAAAGTTGAAAGAACAAACAACATTTTTATTTTCAATCAACAATCTGTGCAGACCATTTGAGAATAATTTTTTTGCAAATAAGTGGCAAAGTGTGTTTTGAAAGCACTGACTTCTTGAAATCAATTTGCTTGTAATCTTTGTGCTCAATTGCAAAGGGACTCAAGTTTGGCTGTGTATATCTCTTGTTTTGTCAGCTAAATAAAAGAAGATGTTCTGAAAGCTCAAGACAAATTGTCTTCAGCTTCAACTTAAAACACAAATGAAACAGGGTGCTTAAGTAAAGAGCGTTCTGGAGATATATATTTCATAACACAGCCACTACAAAAAATATACATAAAAACATTCAATTATTCATTCAGCAAAATGTATATTTGTAATGTTTCCATGACAACAGCTCCCCCTGTTGACCCCTGCTACAACTACAATGTTCTGGATGATTCATGGAGAGCCACCAACTATCAACATTCCTCTCAAATAATGTGTGACACTGCGGTCAGCTGGAACGGCTGGTACCGTCTCTTCATTCAGAGTCAGAGCGTTCAGATGCCAGACACATGTGTTGATGAGTATAGTTGTGGCACTCATGCTCCACTGTGGCTGAACGGAGGACATCCAACAGTTGAGGATGGAGTGGTCACTCGAGACGTCTGCGGTCACTGGAGCAATAACTGCTGCTATTTCCAATCCAATCCCATTAAAGTCAAAGCCTGTCCAGGAGATTATTACGTCTATGAGTTTGTGAGCCCAACTGCCTGCAGTTTGGCATACTGTGCAGGTAAATATATTTACATGTGCACATTGTTTATGTAAGAGAGCATTGTTTTTTTTAAATGTAATATTTATCTATTTTTTTCCAGACTCAAGCAACATAAACATTACCACTACTACTGTCATGCCAGAGACAACCATAACAGAAACTATGACAGCAGAAACTACAACAGAAGAAACTACAACAGCAGAAACTACAACAGAAACTATGACAGACGAAACTACATCAGCAGAAACTACGACAGAAACTACGACAGAAGAAACTACAACAACTGAAACTACAACAGAAACTACGACAGAAGAAACTACGGCAGAAACTACGACAGAAACTACGACAGAAGAAACTACAACAACTGAAACTACAACAGAAACTACGACAGAAGAAACTACGGCAGAAACTACGACAGAAACTACGACAGAAGAAACTACAACAACTGAAACTACAACAGAAACTACGACAGAAGAAACTACGGCAGAAACTACGACAGAAACTACGACAGAAGAAACTACAACAACTGAAACTACAACAGAAACTACGACAGAAGAAACTACAACAGCAGAAACTACGACAGAAGAAACTACGACAGAAACTACGACAGAAACTACGACAGAAGAAACTACAACAACTGAAACTACAACAGAAACTACGACAGAAGAAACTACGGCAGAAACTACGACAGAAACTACGACAGAAGAAACTACAACAACTGAAACTACAACAGAAACTACGACAGAAGAAACTACAACAGCAGAAACTACAGCAGCAGAAACTACAACAGCAGAAACTACAACAGAAACTACGACAGAACAAACTACAACAACAGAAACTACAACAGAAACTACGACAGAAGAAACTACGGCAGAAACTACGACAGAAACTACGACAGAAGAAACTACAACAACTGAAACTACAACAGAAACTACGACAGAAGAAACTACAACAGCAGAAACTACAGCAGCAGAAACTACAACAGCAGAAACTACAACAGAAACTACGACAGAACAAACTACAACAACAGAAACTACGACAGAAGAAACTACAACAGCAGAAACTACAACAGAAGAAACTACAACAGCAGAAACTACAACAGAAGAAACTACAACAGCAGAAACTACGACAGAAACTACGACAGAAGAAACTACAACAGCAGAAACTACAACAACAGAAACTACAACAGAAACTACGACAGAAGAAACTACGGCAGAAACTACGACAGAAACTACGACAGAAGAAACTACAACAACTGAAACTACAACAGAAACTACGACAGAAGAAACTACAACAGCAGAAACTACGACAGAAGAAACTACGACAGAAACTACGACAGAAACTACGACAGAAGAAACTACAACAACTGAAACTACAACAGAAACTACGACAGAAGAAACTACGGCAGAAACTACGACAGAAACTACGACAGAAGAAACTACAACAACTGAAACTACAACAGAAACTACGACAGAAGAAACTACAACAGCAGAAACTACAGCAGCAGAAACTACAACAGCAGAAACTACAACAGAAACTACGACAGAAGAAACTACAACAGCAGAAACTACAACAGAAGAAACTACAACAGCAGAAACTACAACAGAAGAAACTACAACAGCAGAAACTACGACAGAAACTACGACAGAAGAAACTACAACAGCAGAAACTACAACAACAGAAACTACGACAGAAGAAACTACAACAACAGAAACTACAACGGAAGAAACTACAACAGCAGAAACTACAACAGAAACTACGACAGAAGAAACTACAACAGCAGAAACTACAACAGAAGAAACTACAACAGCAGAAACTACAACAGAAACTACGACAGAAGAAACTACAACAGAAACTACGACAGAAGAAACTACAACAGCAGAAACTACAACAGAAGAAACTACAACAACTGAAACTACAACAGAAGAAACTACAACCATGGACACTACGACTGGTAGTATAATGTATAGATTAATGTATAATGAGCAAATCACATCCATGTTATGTGTTTGTGATGCATGTAAATAATTTAAAATAATTTATAAAGCTAAATAGGCTATTATATTATGAGCTATATTAAGGTGATTCAGCCATAGGCACAAGGTCAAAGGTAATCAGAGCCATGCTTATGTACAGCCACAGTGATATTTCATTATACAGAGAATACAAATACTATGATGGGGACAGTAAGGTAAATGAAATTGAAATCAAGTCTATGACATTACTAATAAATTTTCAATACTGTTTTTTTTTTTCTCAGACAATGACATCAATATTACGAGCCGATTTTATCCATTTGGAACTGGAGACTCAGTGAATGGACGCATTGATGATGGGAGTTCATCATTTATATACCTCCAGCAGCCATTTATATTTTTTGGAAAAACATACGACCAAATTTATGTAAGTCAATCTGATATGAGAGGATATTGGATTATGATTATGTCTGATACATGTCTATGTCTATAAACATTATACTCTTGAAAAAAAAGTAAATGGGAAAATGACAATTCACTGCAGTTCAAATTACTGTTATAAGCAATATTGCATATTTTATGAGAATCCTGCACATAATCAGTCCTCTTCTATTTCAGGTTAACAACAATGGACACTTGACTTTTGACGAGGCATGGTACAGCTACAATCCATACCAGTTCCCAGCTTATGGAGGGAAAGACCTCATTGCTCCATTCTGGACAGATATTGACAACCGTTGGAATGGTGTTATCTCATATCAACAGTACACCTCTGGTAGTGTCCTTACACAGGCGACCCAAGACATAAACCAATACTTCCCTGACTTGAGTTTCTCTGCTTCATGGGTCTTTGTTGCAACATGGGATAGAGTTGCATACTTCCCCAATTCTGGAACAGTAAGTAGCCCAGTTTGGCACCATTGGACCTTCATGTGGAGACCCCATTTAAAAGTAAAAATCGGTATATCATGTTTTCTTGCTTCACTTACAAAAAAATTCAACCTTTGTTTTTTGTTTTTTCAGGAGACATCTTTTCAAGTGGTTTTGATTTCAAATGGCCATCTCTCATTTGTTGTAATGAACTATGGTGCAATCGCTCCAACGCAACGATATATACAGGTATGCACAAAATGACATTGATATGATAAGTTGGTTACACTCTATTTTGATGGTCCCCTTTAGACATTCTGTGACTATAAGTAGTACATGCAAGTGTATGCACCTACATGTCAACTAACTCTCACTAGAGTATTTATACAGTATCAGTACTGGCTGTTAATGGGGTTAGGGTTAGTAGAATAAAGGGTTAACAGAATAAGTTGACATGTACTTGCAAAGTTACATATAGTCAGTAGAATGTCTGTTGAGGGGCCATCAAAATATATTGTTAGCAGATATTAAGCAGACAGTCTACAGTGTTGGGGAAGCAGGGCCGCTGCTGGCCAAATGGGTGCCCTAAGCAGAATTGTATTGGGGTGCCCCCCTACCCCCTCCAAATATTATGGAAGTGAAAAAAAAACCACCTACTTTAGGGGTCAAAATAGAACTTTAATAAAATAAATTGTAATTACAGTTATTTACAATTGTAGCTCTACATCAAGAAAATGCAAACTAAAATTATACATATTAAATAAAAATTATAAATAAATATTATTAGCGCTGCAACTAACAATTATTTTGATAATCAATTAGTTTGCCGATTTTCTTCTTACGATTAATTGGATAAAAAGCCATTTTTTTGTATTGACAAAACACTATTCCCCATCCTGCCCAATGCTGTCCTTCAAACAAACGTGTCAGCTATGAAAACACACATAGTGAATATATCTACTATTACAAAAATTAACCATGGTTTTATGACGAAATAAATAAATAAATAAAACAGGGTTATTGAAATTATTTAATGGCAACCACAAATTAGCATGGTTTTGCTTCAAATCCATAGTTTAACAAATGGTGTGGTTATACAAATGGTAATCAATTAGAGGAATGTTCTGCAGGAACACACACACACACACTCTCTCTATGGAAACAATAAATGTTATTGTCATTTCTTTATCCTGTAGAAACGTCTTACATTTACATTACACGCTGTTATCCCTTTACAGTTACTACTCTCATAAAATATGTGAATTACATGTTGACTTTTAAACCTAAATTTAGCGTCCAACAGCAGATATTTCAGTTAAAAATGAGGATATAACCTGTAAAATGAGCGTTTTGCGCTGAGGACGCACATGCATCTGTCAAAGCCCAAGACAGGGTATGTTAAACTCTAATGCATTGGCATTTTTTATTTTATTTTTTTGAGCAACCGAGATTGTGCCCCCACTGGGAGTTGGTGCCCTAAGCAAACGGCGTACTCTGCGTATAGGGAGCGGCGGCACTGTGGGGAAGCTACTCTGAAAGTAGTTTCTGTCTGTAGTTTGACAAGCTACAAGCTACTCACAAATGAAAGTAGTTAAACTTCAGTCAATCTACCCTTCTGAAAAAGTAGTTAGCTACACTACAAATTATTATCCAAAAGTAGCTAGCTACATTGAAACTACTTTTGTTTCTGCAGTGACGCAGCACACTGTGCACAGAGCTTAATTAGATTATAGCCTTTGCCGTGTGATAAGCACACTAAGCTATATCGCTATATTTAGTTTTCTGTTCAGTTGACAATTGCTTTGCCAATGCATTGACGCAAAACACCACATTAGTGATCTTTCAGGTTCATTATAAAACTGTGGCCGGACAGATTAAACTATGACGGGTCACCACTGTAATAAAATTAGAAGAGGACAGTTGGTAAATTAAAAAAGGCTTTAAAAAGGCCTGTATGTGGTTGAAGCCTTTGACGCAGAAAGCGTTTTAATCTTCTGTTTGTATAAATCAAGTGTAACCTTTACAAGTCGATTTGTGTGAAGCATCAACCCACTCCTGTACGTCCATAACATAATCGTCAGACGATCTCTTCTTGGGGAACTGTATGTGTGATTAAACAATAGATGTTGGTAATGCACGAGGGGACCATCAAAATAAAGGGGGACCATCAAAATAAAGTGATGCCAATAAGTATTGTGTGCATTATTTATGCCTAACAAATCAGCATCTGTATGTCTTCCTTATCATTAGGCTGGTTATGACACCATCGACTCAAGTCACCATTTCTCAATTACTGGATCACTCCAGAATGACATCACAAGCCTACCATACAGCAGCAATGTCAATGTGCCAGGCAGATGGGCCTTCAGAACTGATCATGGAACACGGGGTTGTCAATTTAATGGTACAGTTGCTTCCTGACTGCTTTCTATTTGCTATTTGCAGCCTATAAATGACCTATTCAAATGTGATTATACCATGTTAGTGTGCCATAGGTCAAGCCTTCCAGCAATTACACAAATGATTTGTGGTGTTTATATCCATAAACTCTTTGTTATAGGTTTTCCAGTGCAGCTGGGAGATTCCTTCTGGAATGATGCCACCTGTCAGCAGAGATGCACCTGTACCAGAAGTGGCCTCCAGTGCAGCTTTGAGCCCTGCACTTATTCCCAAGCTTGTCGTCCAGCAGCTTTCCAATACTCTTGTCAGAGCATTCAGAGGCAAACATGCACCATCTCTGGTGATCCTCACTACTACACCTTTGACAATCAGATATTTCACTTTCAAGGAACCTGCACGTATGTTCTTTCTGAGGTTAGTAATGCTGCTATGGCTTTCCATTTATAGAACAGATTTGATAAAATTGGGAATCCTTTACTGATTCAGAATTTTTGTCATTGTTTAGGCTTGTGGAAATGGTTTACCATACTATCGCATTGAGGGCAAAAATGAGCATCGGGGTAGTACACATGTGTCATGGACGCGGATGGTCAGAGTATTTGTCTATAATGAAGAAATTGAATTGGTCAAAGATCACAATTATGAGGCAAAAGTAATTATTACTGTATTGCTGTAATGTTGATTTCAGTTCATCCATCCATCCATATTCCTAATTTTTTTTCTGTCAACATTGTCAAGGTTAATGGGACCTTTATAGCAACACCATTCACCCTCCACAATGGCTCCATCCAAGTCTATCAGTCAGGTTTTTCCTTGGCCATCAGCACAGATTTTGGTCTCCTAGTGACCTATGATGCATACAGCTATGTCACCATCTCTGTACCGTATGATTACCAGAATGCCACATGTGGTCTGTGTGGGAACTATAACCTACACCCTGAAGATGACTTCCGTTCAGTCTCCGGGGAGATCTTGAGTTCGGATGTTGACTTTGCCAACTCTTGGAAGGTAGAGGGGGACACAGATCCTGAATGCCATGATGTCATTTGCACAGGTCTCGCTTGTGCAGTTTGTACCAGCAATGAAATGAGCCTTTACAGTGACACAAACCACTGTGGAATCCTAGGAGATGTTTCAGGGCCTTTTGCATCTTGCCACTCTGTGTTTTCACCACAGACCTACATAGAGAACTGTGTCTATGATCTTTGCTTAGGAGGAGGGTACCAGCCTATTCTGTGCCAGGCTCTCAGTGTGTATTCTGCTCAATGCCAACAACAGGGTGTACAACTAAGGCAGTGGAGACAACCAGGCTTTTGTGGTAAGTGCCTTGTTGTCTTTATTAGAAGTAATGTTGGCATTCAACTTAATGTAACTTAAATATATGTGCAAGGTGAAAGACCCAGAGTTTGATGCACATTCTTATTTCTGCCCTCTATTTCCAGAAATTATATGCCCTGAGAGTCACAGTCATTTTGAGTCCCACGGAACAGGCTGCCCTGCAACTTGCAGCAATCCATCTGCCCCAATAAACTGCCCCTTACCCAATCAGGAGAGCTGTATGTGTAATGATGGGTACGTCCTCAGTGCTGGGCAATGTGTGCCTCAAGTGAACTGTGGCTGCACATTTGAGGGCTTCTATTACTCTGAGGGACAGTCAGTAGTGTTGGACGAGGACTGTGGGAGACAATGTGTTTGCAGTAGCAGGTCAATGGTCTGTTATCAGCACCAGTGTGGTCCAGCAGAGGTGTGTGGACTCCATAATGGTGTGAGGGGCTGCAGACCCATCAGTTATGCTACCTGTTCGGTTGAAGGCCTGGGTTCCTACCACACCTTTGATGGACAAACTTTCAGATACCCCGGAGCTTGTGGACTGACCCTTGCAAGAGTGATGGGGCCATCCCAACTGCCATACTTTGTTTTGACAGTGGAGAAAGTACCAAGAGGCCCTCAAGACTTTTCCAGGTTTCTAAATTTTGAGACTGGAGGAACTCATGTTTCCATTGAATTGGGAGAAGGTAGCAATGTACAGGTTAGCTAAAAAAAAATCATAGCTTTTCATTTATTTGGAGGAGTTTAACTATATTATTTCAAACTCATATACTAGATGAATTAACTTTTATATTCTCCCCAGGTGGATGGACAGATGGTTGGCCTACCCATCATTGTTGGTTCCAGTCAGATCCGCATCTATCACAGTAGTGTGAGGGGTTTTGTTTTAGAGACAAACTTTGGAGTGACCGTTAGAGCTGACTGGCCACACATTGTCCGAATCACGGCTCCAACCACATACAATGGTACACTTGGAGGTCTGTGTGGGAACCTGAATGGAAACATTAATGATGAATTTCACAGCCCAGATGGTGTCCTGCTGGATGACTCCCGGCAATTTGCAGATAGCTGGCGTGACGGATCCCTGTCAGCCCACTGTGAGGACCCAGCTGACATTTGGGAACCAGGACTTTATCAGAACAGGAGCGAGTTCAGAGAGATCTGCAGCATCATGGCAATGAATGATGGACCATTTGCTGAGTGCAGCAGAACACTAGACCCTTGGCAGCGGATTGAAGACTGCATTCAGATGCTAGAGCAGACGGAGGGTGCCAGGAAGGCTCTATGTGAAGCCCTGCGAGGGTACACACTGCACTGCCAACAGAATGGTATTGCAGTTGGAGAGTGGAGGAGTATCACCCACTGTGGTTAGTATCTTATAACGTGATCAAATTTTAGAATTAAAACCGTAAATCTTCAAAATTCTGATCATTCATTGCCTTTTCCATCCCGTTTTGTATTATTATCCCAGATCCCAACTGTCCAGTAAATACCCATTTTGAGCTGTGTGGCACATCCTGTCCTGCGTCCTGCCCTAGTCTCTCATTTCCCTTCCAGTGCGCTCTGCCATGCCAGGGGGGATGCCAGTGCAATGATGGACTAGTGCTGGATGGAGATCGCTGCGTTCCCCCCACTGGCTGCGGCTGCCACTATCATGACCGTTATCGGCAGCCTGGAGAGCAGTTCTGGTATGGTGAAGAGTGCCAGTTCCTGTGTGTCTGTAATGGAATCACTGGTAATGTCCATTGCACACCATCATCTTGCAGTGGACAGGAAATCTGCCGTGTGGTGGAGGGGGAGTATGGCTGCCATCCTCGTCCACATGGTAACTGTTATGCTTCTGGAGATCCCCACTATATCTCCTTTGATAGAACCTACTTTGACTTTCAAGGCACATGCCGATATGTGCTGGCCACAGTATGTAATGATACTCGTGGACTTCCACACTTCAAGGTGGAAGCAAGAAATGAAGCATGGAATGGATGGCCTGTGTCAATAACTGTTGAAGTATTTGTCAATGTCTCTGGGCACCTTGTGCACATGTCACGGGGCATGAACAGTTACTCTGCTGTTAAGGTAAGCAAGTCCCACTCACTGTAATTTCCCATTGAGTATATGTGATATGAAAATTTTTGTTGTAATTATTGATATGATTGTTTTGTATAAACAAGCGCTATTTTTCCTCAATTAGGTTGATGACGAGACCAGAAACCTCCCTGTCTATCTTGACTCTGGTCGGGTATCTGTCTACACCACAGGACAGTTTGTCTATGTCTCGACTGACTTTGGTTTCAGTGTCAGTTATGGTGGTTCCTGGGGGGTGAACATTGTTGTGCCAGCTGATTACAGTGGAGTTACGTGTGGCATCTGTGGCAACTTTAACGGCCATATGGAGGATGACTTCCTCACTCCTTCAGGTGCTCTGGCACCTTCAGCAGTTCAGTTTGGTGCAGAATGGATGGTTGAGGAGGACTTGTCATGCAATAATAACCATGGGGATGGTTCTGGCCATTGCCAAGATGAGAGCACAACACTGATCTCACAAGCCTTGTGTGGGATCATCAGAGACAATCAGGGTCCCTTTAGTTTCTGCCATGGTTCTGTAGCTCCACAGGCCTATTTTGATAACTGTGTGTTTGATGTATGTATTTCTGGAAACCGTAATGATGTCTTGTGTCGCTCTGTCCAATCCTATGTGAGTGCTTGTCAATCTGTCAATTCCATGGTCTACCCCTGGAGAGAACTTACATCCTGTGGTAAGTGACTGTAGGTGTTGCTGAGGTATTTAAAAATACCAACTAAAGATTTTTTTTTTTTTATATATTGAATTTTCATTTATCTCAAAGGTTTAATATTGCATTTTATAAATACATTTTGTTGTTGCATTTCCAGTAATGGACTGCTCATCAAACACCCCAAACAGTCATTATGAGGTGTGTGGCACAGACTGTGGTCACACGTGCGCCAGCAGCATCGATGCTAGTTGTGAACACACATGCTCAGAAGGTTGTTTCTGTGATGACGGATTTGTGAGGAGTGGAGGACTCTGTGTACCAGTGGAACAATGTGGCTGCTTGTATGATGGATTCTACTATCATGTGAGGATTAAAACATGCTATGCTAAGCCTTATTATATAGGGAAGTGGATAAGGGGAAGCATAGTCTTAGCATATTATGGCAACATACATGATCTCAAACACTTAAATAAAAACTCTGGTGGTGCCATGGTACAAAGATGGTATCATCCTAATACATGCATTTACATGGTACTCCTAAAAAACACATGGTGATACCATGCTTTTTGTATGTAAAAATACTTACTGATGTTATGTTACGGAAATGTAAAGTTTGTTGTCATTGTTGATTTTATAGATTGGTGAACAGTTCTGGGATTCAACATGTTCCCATCGCTGTCAGTGTTTTGCTCCGAATGATCTGCGCTGCACTGCATCTTTCTGCCCAGCAGCCATGGAGTGTGCGGTCAGAAATGGACGTCGTGACTGCTACAGTCCAATGTCCACGTGCACAGTCTGGGGCGACCCCCACTACATCACCTTTGATGGGGCTGTGGCTCACTTTCAGGTATGAACTGTTATTTTGCAGACAACATAACTGTTGTTTTGTGTCCCAGTAGTATAGGATAAATGACTTAACAGTCAAGTATATTCAAAGGAGGGATGTTAGAATAAAACAAGGTTGGATTCCAAATGTTTTTTTTTTCCATAAATATATGCATATTTTTTTAATTTTTGAATGTATGAAATGTCTTGCAAGATATTTCTGGGTGAGAAGTTGCAGCTGTGAAGTAGGTGAAACCAATAATGAAGATATGTATTGTGTAAATCCTACCAGGGAACGTGTTCGTATGAGATTGCCCAGACCTGCGATAATGTTACAGACAGTGATCTGGAGTTCCGTGTGGTGGCCACCAACAGGCACCGGGGGAACATGGTGGTGTCATTTGTGTCTGCAGTGGATGTTTGGTTGTCACTCCATGGACAACAGACCCACATCACTATTGGGCAGAACAGGAAAGTTAAAGTAAGTTACACTTCAAATAACATCAATATAAATAATCTTCTGTTACTTTCTCTCTTTTCTTATGTTGAAATTTTCTAATTCTCCTCCAGGTTAATGGAAATGCTATTGACACACCAGCTTATCAAATCAATGATCTTGTAGAAGTACATGAGGAGCAAGGATTTGTAATTCTAAATGCATTCAATGAATTCATTGTCCATTTTGATGGACATAGCAGCCTTCTAGTCAGAGTGAGCAAAAGATTCTATGGATCTCTATGTGGAATGTGTGGAAATTTCAATGGTAATCCTGCGGATGACAAAGCACTGCCCAGTGGAGAACTCGCTCCTGATGACATTTCCTTTGGCCACAGCTGGAAATCAGACACCAGCATTCCAGGGTAAGAACCACGAGACTTTAGGACAGTCGATTTTACCTGTTGGGTTGTGATCTAAAAATGTGTCTTGGGTTTGTTTTGATGAAGTGGTGGACAGGGAAGGAAAACAGTAGGGCATGGCACTATCAAAGGCAAGGCCATGGGTTTGATTCACAGGAAATACGTGAACTGATAAAATGTATGTCATGAAAGCAATGTAAATCATTTGGTATAAAAGTGTCTGGCGAATGCAAATGGAGTGAAATGGAGTGAATTATTTGCTGCTAACAGAATGAAATACACTGCATAAATGTAACATATTTGCATAAATCCATTAATTGGTTTATTATTGACTATATCATGCCCTGGCTGAGTCAAGAGGCATTTCTGTATATGGTTTGCATGTTCTCCTTGTGTCAGGGTGGGTTTCCTCTGGGTGCTCTGGTTTTATCCAAAATCCAAAGACATGCAGGTTAGGTGAATTTGATGCACTAAATTGCCTATAGAGTATGTTTGAGTGTCACAGCCACTAATGTTGCACACTCTCAATGTTGTTCAGGGTTGCATCAGTTAAGGACTTGTGTAGTTATGTATCCGGTGTAAAAGCTGTGCCGAATAACTCTATAGATGACTCTGAACCAATGGGAGGTTGCCACAATAGAGAGATAAATTGGCTTCCAAATATTGATTTTGTGCTAATGTTCAATGTTACCACTTTTTTTTCTTTTTTTCTTTAATATTGCTTTTAGTCAACATTCAGTGTCCAATGTAAAATCTCTCCTGAAAATCTTTGCTCCAAAACAAGTGGAGAAGCACTGCTTTAGTTTAAAATACACATGAATAGCAAAGGATGTTTGTTGTTTACCTGTAATCACTTTCTTTATCCAAATGATGAAATAGTATAAGCATATAACTGACCAGAAGTGTCCTTGTATTCTTCAGCTGCGGTGTCAGAGACCAGACCGGTAATGCTGATGAGTGTCCATCGAGGCAGAGGTATTCTGATCTCTGTAGTATTATCACCAACACCACTGGCCCCTTCCAGAACTGCCATCTTCATGTTGACCCTGCACCTTACTACTACTCTTGTGTGTATGATCTGTGTCTCTACACACGTGCAAATGGCATGCTATGTTCAGCTGTTGAGGCCTATGAGACAGCTTGTGCCATCTTGGAGATACAGATCCCAGAATGGCGCTCAGGTCTGCGGTGTGGTAAGTCAAAATCATATTTCAGCACAGATTATTTTGTGATTTTTGTCACCAGTGTTACTAAAAATGTAGGTAGCTGAACTTACCTGAGAACTAACCTTTAGAGAAAGTTTGTTGTTTGTCCTCTGTGTAACTGTTACTGTTTAGAGTGAGGAACTGATTCCAAATGATTCGGTGGATGAAGGAGCTGTCTGAATGATTCACAATCATGAACTGATTTTGATCTGACCGTTAACTGATTTTTCTAAACTGATAAAAAAAGAATGACAATTTAAAAACATGATTAATTCACAAATTGGACACTTAAAGCTCTTAATAGACTATGATTTAAAAAAAAATAGCAGCACTACCATTAAGCTATTTTTAGCAATGCTTCTGCCCAGTACTGCCTGTCACAATGAGCCAGCAGTTCCGATATTGGCATGGCCGTAGATTACTCCACTTTTTATAAAGTGTAAATTCGTCCCCCACTCACGACAAGTTGAGGTTATCATTTATGTGTATAAATTCAGATTTAAAATAAAAAAAGACAGTTTATCTATGTACGTGACTTTCGAGTTTCCATGGTAATCAGTCAGTCACGGGGTCACGGCACGCCCATGCTCGCACACCGCACTGTCCATCATTTTCATACATAAAGGTCGCGATGAGTTCAAAACTGCAAAAAGATCTTAACTACTTTTTTATGAAAACGTCAAGCACTGTAAGTTGGCACGTGGGATCCGAATTGTGTTGCACAATGATGAATAACTCTGCCTATTTCTCTTGTTGAATAATTAGCCAGTTTTGCTGGAGATAGAAAATATTAGCTACCCGCACAAACATGCACTTATTTCCAGTGTATTTTGTTTTGTATTGTCTTTTATTTTCACAAATATGTTAGCAAAGCCTTTAAATTAGAATAAAGATGGCGTTTTTAGCCAGCTGAAAACGCCTAGCTGTGAGCACTTGAGGGCAGAAAAGCGTTTTGTTTGTGTGTGGAATATCCAGTGGATATTATCCACGGAAGTGTTACTAGAATCTCAGTTCAAAGATAGTTTGTTTCTGTGTTGTTTATAAATGTCAATACAATGTAAAGTACTTGCTCTGGCTCTTGTTTTCAGTGATTTTGATAATGGTTTTTATGCTTCTTGTTGTCATCTGTTGACTTTGTACAAGCAAAATGTGGCGGTTGGTCAGTGTTGTATTTGTCCCGCCCCTCCTCTACTGTGATTGGACGGCTAGGTTAAAAGTGACAGTGAGCGCTGCCCAAAGTTGAAATGTGTGTTTTATGTGTGTATGTTGTGTGTGTTTGCATTTGTTTACAATCTATGAAAAAAATATTTTTTATTTATATAATTAAATAAAAAAATCCTTAAATCCCCCCAACACTGCACAAATTAACATTACTAAAGTGAGTAATATTACATTTGTTTTAAAAATAATTACATTATTATGTTACAGAATCACATTTTACTGTCTGGAGTCTCTGAGAACATCCTAAGTGTGACTTTTTTCACGCTAACATACAACCAGTATCATTGCAATTTATTTATTCTTTTTTGTTTGTAGAACTAGTAAATGTCAACCACCACATCAAGTCTCATGCCATTTAGATTTTTTATTTTTTTATTTCTTTATTTCAGCAAACGTCATTTGGTGTCAAAAAGACCCTGAATAGCTTATATAAATAGCATATTAAGGCATTTAATCAGAAAGATATAAGATTAAAAATAAAATCTGTCAATTAGACAAAAGTAAAAAAAAAAAAAAAAACTGGTATAACACTTGACATTCTGTCCCCCTCACTTTCAAATCGATGGTTTCGCCCCTGGATATTGGACTTGACCACAAATCAAGGATTAAAAGTAATTGTTGCTACACATTTCACGTGTGGAGATCTTAGAGGGCATTTATATGGAAATCCCCCAGCAATTTAATTCTTACAGTCAGGTGGATGGAAAGTGTACTATCTGTGGATTACAAGAGGAAATTATTAAAAATGAAATTACCCATTTAATTCACTAGAAAACTATTTTATTACCTTGAGGAATAGAGAGCAATAATCATTCAGGGGCTCAGAATGTTAAGCTCCGGCTCTGTTAACATGACTCAGTGTGTCTTTGTGTTGTATTTCATCTATCTGTGCTTTTCCTCTTAGATGTGAGAGATCCCTGTTCTGAGCTCAGCTGCTCTGAGGATGAATGGTGTGGGAAGAAAAATTCTGTTTATGGCTGTTTATGTAACAATGACCAACCCAGATCACAACCTGACTCTTTTGGTTGGTATCAATCAACAAAAAATATTAAATATTAATATTAATATTAAATTAATTGCCTTTTTCTTTTTAAATCATTCTGACAATCTTTTCACTGTTTCTCTCTCTCTCTCTCTCTCTCTCTCTCTCTCTCTCTCAGATTTTTCAGAAACCTGTGAAAGCAGCTCTGGCTCCATGTCTGTGTCTCGCTGTCAGCTCTTTGAGGCTGGTTTTCCAGCTGATGTCTTACACCTCAATGATCCCAGCTGCAAAGGAACGGTCCGAAATGGCAGAGTGGAATTCCATTATGATAATGATGAACACATCTGTGGTACAAATCTTGTGGTAGGTTTAACCATATATAATCTAATACACCATCTAAATATTTGTACACAGTTTGATATGACTACGTGGGGAATCTCTATGAGACTTTGAGAAGTCTCTAGAGAGGTCTGTAAGGGTGCTGAATATGTAACAACAAAATAAAGGGCCCACACAGACCCCCCAAAGACTTCTTGAAATCTGAAAGAGATTCAGAGCGGAAGGGTGCACATGTTACAATCCACGCCTGTCCCGGACTCCATTTCCCATGATCCTCCATGTCTCACACCTGAACTCACTTCCTCATCGTTCTCTCCCGCTCTCCCCGGATTCCCTGCACCTGGTCTTTGTCATTAGCACTCCCTATATATTGATCTCACTTCCCTGCACCCCTTGTCCGTTCTTGATTGTTACGTTAATGTTGACTTGTGTATGGTGTTCTGTTATTGTCTTGTAAATAAACCCATCTTTGTGGAAGCGCCGAATCTTTTCTTCCCTGCTGCACTACACACCCGTGACAGAAGAACTGACCAAAATCTGCCAGGACTTCCACGAAGATGGGAACCTTCGTCACACTGATCGTCTCTGGCCAAGATGGCCGCCGCCACGCCAGAGCCACAGGACCTCTGGCTCATAGACTTTTGGAGCGAGCCAGCTCCAGTTCTCCACGAGCCCTCCATACTACATGAATAGCTTTTGACGCGACTGATCCGAGTTCAAATCAGCGTTTTTCCAAGCTCATTCTTTACCCTTTTCCCATCGCATATCAGCTCAGAGAGGTGTTTATTTTAATGAAAAATAAAGAAAATATTCGAAAAATGGGAAATAAAGTGCCCAACAGGTATTTCATAGGAATAAAGTATTTAACAGGTATTTACACTCACCTAAAGGATTATTAGGAACACCTGTTCAATTTCTCATTAATGCAATTATCTAATTAACCAATCACATGGCAGTTGCTTCAATGCATTTAGGGGTGTGGTCCTGGTCAAGACAATCTCCAAACTGAATGTCAGAATGGGAAAGAAAGGTGATTTAAGCAATTTTGAGCGTGGCATGGTTGTTGGTGCCAGACGGGCCGGTCTGAGTATTTCACAATCTGCTCAGTTACTGGGATTTTCACGCACAACCATTTCTAGAGTTTACAAAGAATGGTGTGAAAAGGGAAAAACATCCAGTATGCGGCAGTCCTGTGGGCGAAAATGCCTTGTTGATGCTAGAGGTCAGAGGAGAATGGGCCGACTGATTCAAGCTGATAGAAGAGCAACTTTGACTGAAATAACCACTCGTTACAACCGAGGTATGCAGCAAAGCATTTGTGAAGCCACAACACGCACAACCTTGAGGCGGATGGGCTACAACAGCAGAAGACCCCACCGGGTACCACTCATCTCCACTACAAATAGGAAAAAGAGGCTACAATTTGCATGAGCTCACTAAAATTGGACAGTTGAAGACTGGAAAAATGTTGCCTGGTCTGATGAGTCTCGATTTCTGTTGAGACATTCAGATGGTAGAGTCAGAATTTGGCGTAAACAGAATGAGAACATGGATCCATCATGCCTTGTTACCACTGTGCAGGCTGGTGGTGGTGGTGTAATGGTGTGGGGGATGTTTTCTTGGCACGCTTTAGGCCCCTTAGTGCCAATTGGACATCGTTTAAATGCCACGGCCTACCTGAGCATTGTTTCTGACCATGTCCATGTCCCAAAAAGGCATCCATTTATGATTATCGTAGTCTGTTTTATAATATTATTACTACAATATGCTAAGGTGCAAATATTATCTGCCACTATTTGTATTAAGTATAAATAGCATCTAAGTACTTTTTTTTTTACTTACAAAATGTTATATTTGTTGTCCACAGGCTAACGGCACCCACTTCATCTATGATAACTTTATTCTGGGGGCACCGAGGTCAGAAGGTCTCATCAGCAGAGAGAAAATCCTGAAGCTTTCTTTCAGCTGTGTTTATCCTCAAACACAAACACTTTCCATGAATGTGGAGATCAACCCACTGGAGAGGTGCGAGTCAAATACAAATTCTGGTTTCAGCAGCACAATTTTTTTATTGAAGAGTAGTTCACCAAAAACATTAAAGGGAAAAAACAATAGATTCACAAGATACATCACAAGATACATCATATGTGGTATATAGACTTTCTGTGACTGAAATCAGGGGGAAGGGAAGGGGGGAAGGGAGGAGGGAGAGGGGGTATGAAAGGAGAAAAGTTTGGGCAGGGTGGTGTCCTACACTCTTTCTATGAGATCTTCTGTCCAGATTAGTGAGTTTTATTGTTTTATTGCAGGGTGTTGGATCTCAGCTTTTGTCTTAGCAGTAAAACTAATCGGTAACACTTTACAATAAGGTTTCATTAGTTAACATCAGTTAATGTATTAACTAACATTTGTTACTGTATTTGTTCATCTTTGTTAACGTAAAAATACAGCTGTTCATGTTTTGTTCATGTTAGTTCACAGTTAATTAACTAATGCTAACAAGATTTTAATAAAGTATTAGTAAATGTTGAAATTAACATTAACAAAGATAAATGCTTTATAAGTGCAGTTCATTATTAGTTCATGTTAACTAATGTAGTTAATTAATGTTAACTAATTGTAAAGTGTTACCAACCAATCCTTACAAAACAAAGTAGTTTTAACACAGATCTATCCATTATTTCATCAGTATTGTGCACAAGACTCTTCCCGCTGGTGAAGGCAGATATCAGGTCCGGATGATTCCATATCAGGATGAGGAGTTTACCCAGCCCTTCACTGGTAGAGTGGATGCAGAGCTCGACCAGGAGATGCATGTGGAAGTTCGTGTTGAGGGGGTCGACAGCCGCCAGTTTGCCCTGGTGATGGACACGTGTTGGGCTACACCTGTGAATGACCCTGATTACAGCCTCCGCTGGGATCTCATCCTTTCAGAGTAAACCTGTGATTTTTTCCCTTATTCCTTTAAGCTTAGCCGTAACTCGATGCAACACTTTTACTAAATAAATTTTAATCATATCACTTCAAGGATTACCTTAGATACTTTGTCTTTCAATATTTCAGAATTAAAGCACACAATTCCATTTTCAACATGGAATGCAAATGTGTGATGATTTACAGGAGATCACTTTTGTATTGAATGATTCAAATGAAAGAATGTGTCATTATTGATATTCTCAGGTGTCCCAATCCAAATGACGACACAGTGGAGCTGCTGCAGAACGGCGTCTCCACATCCAGCCGTTTCTCCTTCAGGATGTTTATCTTCACTGCAAACTCCACTAAGCTTTACCTGCACTGTGCTGTTCACCTTTGCCTTCGGTCAAGCAATCGCTGCCCAGCGGTCAGTTTACAAAACCTCTCATAATTCATAAAATGCTGATGTTACATATTCAAGATGCTTTAGTACTGTAGTTGTGAAATAATTTTTCAATGTATGTGTTAAATATCAGTCTAATTTATCAATTATATTAGCCAGTGTCCCTGTCTGTGTGTTTTTCTGTCTGTATGTATATGGAGTATCTATAGTAAAATATGATGGGTAAATGTAAAGGTTTATGAATATGCAGTGTATAAACCCTTGTTGATCAAACACTAATATAAGTAAGGTTGGTATGTTTTAAGATGTAGGGCCAGATTTAGTAAACAGGACATATTAGTGTGTGACGAATTGAAGAACACAGACACAGCCAGATCATTTTCATACTGATTAACACGATCTATTAAGAGCAAATCTGTGTAGGGCCGCAAACAAGCAGAGTCGCTGATAATCAGGTGTGTGTGATACTACTACTAACATTACTGGTGCAAAATGGGTTGAGAAGACATGTTTTTTTGGAGCAGTAAATAATGGCACAAATACCAGTAAAGTGACTGCCACAAACCTTAGTAAATCACATTACAAGATTCATCTCATCAATTTTGCATCTGAAAGGGAAACTCCTACAATTGCATATAAAATAAGTTCAGCGGCAAAAATGTGTCAACACCTTTTCATCACTAATTCTTCACTGTGAGTCTTTAGTAAATCCTAACAAAAAAGGTTTTGTGCTGGTGCTATCTGTTAGTAAATCTGGCTCTTAATGTTCAAGTCTGCCTTCTGCTGGAGACTTTGTGCACTCCTTTATCTTGTTGTTCAGAGATATTTAACAGGGATTCACACAGCTGGATTTTGCTCTTTTCTCTATCAGGACTGTGACTCTGGACACCAGCGGAGAGAGGGCAGGTCTCTGGACTTCCATGACAGTGCTTCCATATCCATGGGTCCTCTGGTGTGGTCTGAAGGGAAGACAGGTGAACATTTCATTCATTTTAATCATTTATAATAAAGGTTTCTGATGATTTCTGTCATAAATACATTATATTTCACTGCATTGCATTATATTCCCTGTTCACAGATAAGTGGGTCCCAGATCAAGTGAAGGTATCTGAGGCTTCTTGTCTGTGTGCTTCTCTGATGCTGTTACTTGTTCCTCTGATGAGTGTCCTGACACACTTTTAGTTTAGCACCACAAAACAATGTGCAACATATGACATGCCTATTGTCTAATGCCATTTTAATTAGCCATAGTGGTTTGGGATTTCTAAATGTTTCTTTATTTCATAACTGTTATTTTATATTATTAATAAATTAATTATTTTGTCAGTTACATTAATTGTTATATACTACATTAATACATCAAAACTGCCTAATGTTACTGAGTGAAATGTCGACTCACGAGCTATAGGACTGTGGAGCTTTGTGGTGTTGATGGACTCGATCTAATCGATCTATGTTTTGATCCAGACTTTTCTCAGAGATTTTCTCAGCTTTTTCTTTAAAAATGTTCTTTTTAATGAAATTTCCCACATTCAAGTGTTGATAAAATAGAATGCATGCAAAGTTTTCTTCTTCTTCTTCTTTTTAAAGCAGAGGGTCTGTTCTTTCCTTGATGTATTGCTTGTTCAGACATTCATACAACAATATATTCTAGGTTTGAGTTTTAGTTTGAGTTTATTTGACAACTAGCAATACAACTGTTACTACTGCTTTGTCAAGAATAACTCAATAAAATAGCATTCACTTATTTCCATTGTGGTTCTTGATTTTAGAGTCATTCTCATTTTGTTTCTTAAAATTGTTTCATATTTTATCCAGGCATTTATTATAAGGCATGTATAAAAAAAGGTCTTAATGATCCAAAAGGTAAATGAGGGGGGGAAAAAATGTAATGGTTGGCCTCATAGTCTGTTTTTCCTTTTGTAATAATTTTCTTTCAATAAAAGTATGAGAATGTTTGATCATAGTGTTATCTGTTATGATAATATGCATGAGAAGAGTCTTGCTATTTTACTTCTAATTCTAAAGGCTTTGTAGAATAGAATTCTACAGTTGAATTGTTCTTTCTTAGAACACAAGATGGGGTGAGGTTCAGTCAGTGATCAGATTACCAAAAAGTATTCTTGTATTGTTCTATGTTTTAGTAGATGGTAAAGAGAAACTGAAATTGAAGAGCCAGTAGGACAGAGTGCATTCATTGTGACAGATATTTGAATAAGTTCACATTCAGTCAGTCCTCTGACACTGTCCTCGACTGAGAGCTTAACATTAATAACTGTTGACCACTAAGACTCACTGCTGCATTTATGAAACATTCAGATAAAGCTGCTTTATTTGTTTAAGTTATTATTATTATTATTATTATTAATACCTTATTGCTGAATGTTGTGAAAGATTTCTATATTTTGTCATAAACAATCAACAATATGTCAGTAGTCAATGACCATATTGTGTGATTCAGTTGGCAAATTCCTGTCAATAAATATAAGAGCTATTAGATAAAGTATGATAAGAAAAAAGTAATATAAAACATGAACTGCTTTTGTATGTAGTTTTAACCTATAAAAGGTATTGATTGTGTTTCCATTGGTCTCTAAGGGTTAACATGCTGAACATGTGAATCACTCTTTGGCCTGGTATGTCATGTCGTAGTGTTTCTGAATGTGTCAGATATACATTCGCTTATTTTTCATTCAAGGGCCCCCTTCGTAGTAGCCTTGGTGCCACAACATTTTCTACCTCCGAAATTAACAGTATTTTAAAAAGTCACATCATTAATACAGAGATACAATATTTTGTATATAAAATATGAAAACATTCCAGGCTGTGTTTATTAATATTGAATTATATCGCAGTAAGTCTCTTAGTCATTGAATTAATATTTTAAAGTTAAAGTTTATTAGAACTGAACATATCAACACAGTAGAAAAAGTCATAGCTTTGTCCTAAATTCATCCAGACCACCTGGCGTGGTGATCCCAAGCACCAGTCCAAAGCCTGTGGGTTCTCGTCCACCTTAGTGGCAGAGGCCTACAGAGCTGTAGGTCAGGCCGCATCTGCTTCGCATGCCATGGCCATCCTGCAAGTATACCAGGCCAAGGTTTTAAAAACCATGCACAAGGGTGGTGCTAACCCAGGGCTTATGCAGGAAGTGTGCACTGCCACCGAATTCGCTCTCCGAGCGACGAAGGTCACTGCGCAGTCCCTGGGTCAGGTGATGTCCACTTTGGTGGTCCAGGAGCGCCACCTATGGCTGAACTTGGCAGATATGAGGGAGTCTGAGTGAACCCGTTTCCTCGACCCCCCGATCTCCCAGGCTGGCTTCTTCAGTGGCACAGTCGAGGACTTTGTCCAGCAGTTCTCGGCCGCCCAGGATCAGTCTGAGGTGTTCAAACACGTGCTGACCAGGCAGCCCGCTGCTGCACCTACACCGCCGCCAGCTCAGCCGCTTCAGCCTGCCCGCCACCGAGGGCCCTCCCACTCGGTCACAGCAGCAGCCTTCACCTGGGCCGCAGCGCGGAGGAGGTCGCAGTAAGGTGGCGCATCCCGAAATGCCAGATGCCAAATGCCAGACTAAGCGGTACTCCTGAGACGGGCAGCTCGGAGATAGGCATCAGTTCTTTTCAGGAGATGGTAGCAGGGCCACTCCTTCCCCCGGGGGAGGGTCTGGGGAGAATCTTTTGTTCTCCACCGCTGGCATCACGGCCGGCGGTAACCAATATTTTAGAACTGACTTCCCTACCTCTGAGCTCCAAGAGGGTGCGGATGACAGTGTGTGACACAACGCCTTGCCACTCTTGTCCCCATCTTATCCCCCGTCATGCGTGCGCAGGTCGACACCCTACTGGCGAAGGGTGCGATCGAGGCTGTCCCTCCGGGGGACAGGTGCTCCAGCACCTTACCCGTCTGGGCCTTCGGGTCAACTGGGAAAAGAGCAAACTCTCCCCCGTGCAGGGTATCTCTTTTCTCGGTATGGAAATCAACTCGGTCACCAGGTACACGCAGCTTACGAGCGAGCGCGAGCAGTCACTGCTGACTTGCCTGAGTCAATTCGAGGGCAAGAGGGCGGTTCCACTGAAGTTATTTCAGAGGCTCCTGGAGCATATGGCATCCAAAGCGGTTGCATGTCACGCCGCTCGGAGTGCTTCACATGAGACCGCTTCAGCACTGGCTTCGAAATCGAGTCCCGAGATGGCATGGCAACAGGGCACGCTTCGGGTGCCAGTCACTTGGGCCTGCCGTCAAACCTTCACCCCGTGGTCGAACCTCTCTTTTCTAAGGGCCAGAGTGCCTTTAGACCGAGTTTCCAGGCATGTTGTTGTGTCAACAGATGCCTCCGCCATGGGCTGGAGTGCCATGTGCAATGGGCATGCTGCCACGGGCTCCTGGACAGGACCCCAGCACGTATTCAATTGCCATTTGCCTCAAGTTGCTGGCTGTACGTCTAGCCCTGCATCGTTTTCGAATGCTGCTGAAGGACAAGCACATACTGGTCTGTTCAGACAACACGGCGACAGTAGCGCACATCAACCATCAGGGTGGTCTGCTCTTCCACCGTATGTCGCAACTCGCCCACCATCTCTTGTTATGGAGTCGGAATCTGAGGTCGCTTTGTGCCATTCACATCCCAGGTGAGCTGAATCGTGCAGCCGACAAGCTCTCACGACATCAGCCATGACCTGGGGAATGGAGACTCCATCTCCAAGCAGTTCAGCTGATTTGGGAACTGTTCAGCGATGCACAGGTAGACCTGTTTGGCTCCCCAGACAATTCTCATTGTGGCCCCTGACCGAGGGGACCCTCTGCATGGATGTACTAGCACACAGCTGGTCACAGGGCATACGCAAGTATGCTCTTCCCCTAGTGAACCTTCTCGCACAGGTCCTGTGCAAGATTAGGGAGGACGAGGAGCAGGTCCTTTTGGTTGCGCCGCATTGGCCCAGCCGGACTTCGTCAGTTCTCTGAACTGGTGCTCCTTGCGACAGCCCCTCCCTGGCCAATCCCTCTGAGGAAGGACCTCCTTTCTCAGAGATGGGGCACCCTCTGGCACCCGCGTCCCGACCTGTGGAACCTGCACGTGTGGGTTTTGGATGGGACACGGAGGGTTTGAGTACCCTACCACCTCAGGTGATGGCTACCATCACTTTAGCTAGAGCCTTGTCCACGAGACACGCCTATGCTCTGAAGTGGAACCTCTTCGTCACCTGGTGTTCTTCTCACCGGGAAGATCTCAGAAAATGCCCGATCGGGTCTGTGCTCTCCTTCCGCCAAGAAGGGTTGGAACGAAGGTTGTCTCCTTCCACCCTGAAGGTTTACGTGGCTGCGATCTCTACGCACCACAACCTTGTGGATTCAAAAACGGTAGGACAGCATGACCTGGTCATCAGGTTCCTTAGAGGAGCCTCTACAGATGCCCTCTTGGGACCTCGCAGTGGTTCTATCTGCACTGCAGAGAGCTCCCTTTGAGCCACTGCAGTCTGTTGAGCTTTAGTTCCTCTCCTTGAAGGCGGCGCTTGATTGCTTTGGCCTCCATCAAGAGGGTAGGGGACCTGCAGGCATTTTCAGTTGATGAAGCGTGCCTGGAATTCGGGCCAGCTAACTCTCACGTGATCCTGAGACCCCGGCCTGGATATGTGCCCAAGGTTCCCACCACTCCTTTTAGAGATCAGGTGGTAAACCTGTAAGCGCTGCCCCTGGAGGAGGCAGACCCAGCCTTGGCACTGCTCTGTCAAGTAAGTGTTCTCTGGACGCGGTGTTTCAGGACCTCAGACCAGCTGTTTGTCTGTTACGGAGAACAGCAGAAAGGGAAGGCTCTCTCCAAGCAGAGGTTGTCTCACTGGATAGTGGACACCATTGTCCTGGCTTACCAGGTTAAGGGCCTGCCATGCCCCCTAGGGGTGAAGGCACACTCCACCAGGCTTCCTCTTGGGCTCTAGCACATGGCACCTCACTAACAGACATCTGCAGAGCTGCAGGCTGGGTGACACCTAACACATTTGTAAGATTCTACAATCTCCGTGTAGAGCCAGTGTCCTCTCATGTACTCTCTCCCAGTGGCCAGTAAGTGGGACCTGCTCGGTGTCATCGCTTGCTGCACCATTCCACTCCACGAACTGGATGCGTGCGCTATTTTACTCAGGTGAGTTTCTCAGTGAAGCACTGAGTTCCTCCAGCACTGTTGATGCTGACACCAGAGTGCATGCCCGTTCGCTCAGCCCTCGTGTTAGACGAGGTGCCTCCATGTGCATGGTTCCCCCTCTGGGCAACCCCCACATGTGTATTTCCACGGTAAGTCTGCTTCCCTTGGCAAGACACCTTGCCATCCCTGGGGTGGAAACATTCTACCCTGCGGTCTGGATACCTCAGAGTGTTTCATATGCATCCTGTACTAGGGTCATATGTGTATTCTTTAATCCTCCCTGCAGGCAGGCATTGTATTGCATATTTCCATGTGGGATATGCTTCCCAGTGTACCTTGGTATTCGGGATTGAGCCTAGCCCTTCGTTCGCTATGCAAATTCCGCAGACCCATGGCATTGTTTTGCCATTGGCTTGTTTTGTAGAACTCAAAGGTGAAACCCCCATGCCGCCAGTCTCTGACGTAAGGGAAAGAGGGTTACATACGAGATGTTCACTTCCTTTAATTCTTCAAATTTGCACGTCTTGTGAATGGTGTTGTCAATGCAAACAATATATAAAACATATAGGCCTATGTATATGACACATGCAATGTTCTTACTTTATACTGTAAACCCTAATGCTCAAAATAATTAATTGGTTTGAGTAAACTTAAACAAATTAGTTCAATCAAATGAACTTTTATGAGTATTTAGACATTTCTTTTTCTTTTGAGTTCACAAAACTAACACATTTTAAGTAATCTGAATTGTTTCTTGTTTCATTATTTTGTGAACTAATTTAGACCAACTTAAATTTAACTGAAACTGGGCTGGAATTTCTATTTCCCAGCATGCTTTGCCATGACACACAAAAGGGAGAGTAAATGTAGAATGTATGAGTATAAAATAAAAATCTTTAAAATCGTTATGCTTACTCAAACTTTGAATTTCTTAACTTAAAAAAATTGATGTAACTGTTTACCTACAATTTTTTTGAGTTTTGCCAACTTTATTCAGTGTTTTTTGTACATTTACTACAGTACTAAACAAATCAAACTGAACCACTGTCATTCCATCTAGATTCACATTCAAGCACAGAGTTAAATAATGTCTTTCTGAATGCAGGTGTACACAAGGAAGCAAATGGTTCAAATAACAAATATCTCATTGTCACATAAAAATGGACAAACTGGTTTAAGCTATTGTTGATTAATTTCTTTTAGTTCCAGTAAAGATCCACCCACAGTTATTAATAAAGGCACTGATAAGATTGTGAGAGCTGCAGTTCAGCATCACTGTATTGAGAATATCACTGAGTTTGCTCTGCAGCAGCATCTGACCTCAGGTAAAGTTACTTCTGTTTTATCCCATTGGACTCTAATAAGTTTGGCTGTTTCATTGTTAACCCGGATAAGTTGAATTTAATTTAAAAATTTGAGAAAACTGGTTGCTCTAAAAAATTTAAGTAATGTGAACTTAAAAATTCAAGTTCATTTAACTTAAAATGTTTTGTAATATCAATTACTTTGTAATTATTACACATAGTATATTTAAGTTCAATGTACTAAGTAAGTTAAGTTTATATGAATTGTTTTATTTTTTAATTTGAAAAGAATATTAGAAAATTAAGGAAAATAAAAAGTACATGCATTCAATTTTCTGTTTTATTTCAATTCAATTCCAAAACATATACAACAAAACATGATTTTTTCATGTCCTGAAAACATTTTACTTATAAAATATGAAAAAACCTAGTTTTAATATCAGCTTATTGTTAAGCACATGGACAGCATCCAAACTATATGGTTTGTTTACACTACATCAACATTATGTTGTGCTTTATAAATAAATAAACAAACAAATACACTCCTGAGTGGCAGTATTAAATTTTAGGTGTCAGCTCACCTTTTTCTAGGTTTTGCATTACCTGCTGAATAAAATATAAAGTATTTTTCATACAGTTAGGGTTATCCAGGTGCAGGGCGTAAATCAGTCTGGAAAAATGGACACAGAAGTCCTGAGGTTGGTCAGTTCATCCATCACCAAATATCCTTCAAAGATGATCCACACCCACGCGACATAGGCCTACTGCTGATCTGGAGTTTTGAAGGCGGCATAGGTGTACATATGAAGTCATATAAATGTACATACATTCCAGATGTAAACAAGGAAATTGTTCTGTTCTTGTATAATTTCCATGTTTGAGCCTATAATGTTTAAATAGCTGTGCTCTCTTTTTACAGTTATGAGGGCAATAATGTTACTTACATTTCCAAAGCATCTCTTCTTGACCTGCAACATAAAACAAGATAGTATGTCGTTAAGAGGGCTATGAACCTAGAAAAAACAGGAGTACATCCATCCGTTTTTGTATTTAACCAGTTAATTAACTTTAACGTACTCTTTCAGTCAATAGACGTGTCGAAAATAAAATGTTAAATGATCACACTCACCATATTTTCGTGCCACCATCCTCACTCCTCATCTGGACCAGAGGTTTAAACAAAATTTACAATCGAACTCGCCGGTCAGGGGTTCAGGCATGGTGATGTCGGCCGCACGCGGTTTTGCTCACCGGAGAAAAATGTCCCGTCGTTTAAATAAACAATGTTTTTCACTGTCACAAATAGTCTCTCTGGGAGCAAAGAAACAACAAAAAGATAAATGTTGGGGAAAATGTTCGTAGAACTTGCTAAAACAAATGTTCCAATTTCTCATTAACCGCTCCTTGAATTCACACACACCACGATAAAATGGCGTCATTACCTCACTCGCAGAACCAAACCAGTGTGTGGGGGGCGTGGTCAGGAGTAAAACTTCATCATCTGAGTCCATTTAAATTACATTTATTCACACATTCAAATTATGTCCACAAATTAGTAGAATCTACTAATATTTTATAAGTAATGCAATCAAACTTAAATATTTTAAGTATATTGTAATTAAATGTTTAATTAAATATAAAATCCGGGCTAACGGTGTTCTTATTTTCATGTTATTTATGTATCTGTGAATGTTATAGTTGTTTTACAAATATGCACAACAAAGAAATAATAAAATATAACAAAATCTAAGAAACATGCTTCGTGTGTGTGTATGTGTGTGTTGCATATGTGTGTGTGCAGGTGCCATTCGTCACAATGAGGTTTCTGATCTCACTGTGTGTGTCACTGCTGCTGATTAATGGTGAGTGTTTTATAATCTGTCATGTAAAATGGCCGAATATTTTTCCAATAATAAGTAATTATGCCTTAATTGTGTATTTATCAGGTGAAATAATCAATGGACAAACAACAGGTACAATCATTCTTTCACTTCATCTAATCTTCAATTCATCCTTTATTTTCCATTAAAATTTATCTTACCTAATGTGTCATATGTTTATGTAAGAGTTTTTTTTTTGTTTTTCAGTTCAAAGTCCTACCACAGAAGCTACAACCACGGACATTACGACAGGTAATATAATGAGCTATATTAGTCTGGAAGATTATGTATTTATATAGACGGCTTAAAATGTCATATAAAAGCTATGGTCAATAGGAAATTAAATATAAAATGTAATGTGTTACGGTTGCATTTTATTTTGCATTTGTAACATATTCCAATATCACATATTGTAATATTAAAAAATATATATAAATATAAAATGGGCACGTGCTTGGCCAGCAGATTTTTTAAAACATATGCAACAATGCAGGTTTTTTTTTAGGGATGACATCATTACGCACACCATTTTACTGGTAAAAGGCCAATTGGGTGGAAACAGGCTGGAGACAGCAAGTCTTTTTTTTATGCATATTCACTTTGTCAATAACAACACAGCGCAAAATTGGATGGAAACTTGGCTACTGTTACAGTGGAATACAAAGAAAAAAAAGACAATAATCAGGAGGAAAAGAATGCAGTGATTGAAAAGAGATTTTGCCATAAATATTCTTGTTATACCACATCACATTAAAATACCAAGCATTAAGTTTTTCTCCTGACATCTGAAAATAGAACATGAAATTTGTACGGCTCATTCAGTCAAATTGACAGATATGGATTATTTGTAGCGCAACCTTATCATTTGTTTCAGTCTTTTTGAACTTCTCCAAACCTGAAGTGCCTCC
This sequence comes from Rhinogobio ventralis, assembly GCA_039654625.1. Classification (NCBI taxonomy): domain Eukaryota; kingdom Metazoa; phylum Chordata; class Actinopteri; order Cypriniformes; family Gobionidae; genus Rhinogobio; species Rhinogobio ventralis. Next base: position 34,112,686 of record CM077212.1, on the reverse strand, counting down.
CATAATCTAAAACATTAGGCTCATTAGGAGAAAGGTGGATTTATGCTATGCATGTAGATAATGAGATAATGAGAGGTAATGATGAACAGGTGAAACGGGCGGAGTAACAGATGGGGTGATCAATGATAGAGAGCAGAATGGTAACACCTGACTTTAACAGTAACAGTAACAGAGATATTACTATATTATCCTTAAGGTTATTATTTTTTAAGAACAATAAAGCATTACAGATAAAGAAACATACATTTAAGAAATAAATATACAAGAGATCACCAATAGGGAGAACAAGAACAGGAACAACCGGCAGAGGAAAAAAGAAAAGAAAAAGAAAAAGAAAAAGAAAAAAAAACAGCAAGCAAAGATACCTATATAAAAGTAAAGAAAATGTACATTTATGAATATGAAATTTCGCTAAAAGAAGTAATAGATTTATAAGGTAAAATTATTTGTCAAAGCTTTTCTTGGTACAAACCAAACCAAACCAAACCAAATAGAACATATTTCTAAAATAAAGGAAAATTAGGGTATACAAAAGCAATAATATACCTGCAAAAGCTCATATAGTTACAATCCCAAAACAAATGTACAGTGGTCTCATCTTTTGCATTGCAGAAATCACATTTTATGTCAATGTCAGGTTTAAACTTTCTAAGACAACTTTTTCCTGGATAGAATATGTGAATTCATTTTAAAGAAACTTCTCTAACTTTATTCACAATAAGATATTTATGTGGCAATAACCAAACTTTTTTCCAGTCCACAATGTTGGCAAAATTGCTCCAGTAGGCAATTACATAAGGTTTGGTAACAATATCTTTCTGAAAGAGAGCACGAATTGACCTATTGCTAGAGTATGGAACCAATCAAATCTTGCCCACCACCATTGTATGGATGGGATCAAGCAGAGGTGGTATAGCAAAAAGAGTCCTTTCACAACCTTTAAACAATGTAATAACACCTGTGGGTATAGCATCGAAGACAATGACAAATTCTCTGGGCGTGACAGGAAAATAACATTTTTTCAAAATTTCGCCATTAGTATATAGAAGGCCATCTTCATAAAAAAGATCACGGACACTAAAGTGATATTGAACACTAAAGTGTTCCTCCAGACAAAATTAAATAGAAGATTATCTGTCAATTTACAAATGTTATCGTCCATATATAGAGCTAATGCTGTACATGTTAATCTAGATAAACCTTCAGCTTTAGCAAGTAAAACCCTACATTTTAAATGATTATTTCTTTGGAGCCACTGGTTTAATTTTTTACGAGTTTTGTCAAAGACAGGAATAACATTTTCAGAACAGTGCGTAGCTTGATTTTTTGTTATTACAACCCCTAAGTAGGTGTCTTTTTCTTTGACAGGAATATTACAAATGGATGAAACATCACAATCTGTAATAGATAATAATTCACACTTAGATATTAAGGTGTAAACCATGCAGAGGCTTTAGAAAATACATCTATTACCCCTAGAGCTACAGCAACTTGTTCACTAATTTTTAAGAAGAGAGTGGTGTCATCATGATCACTTCCTTCCCTGCAATTGAGATACCTACAAGGTTGCTTTGCTTGATATGGTCTACTAAGAGTTGAACTGCTAATAAGAACAAATAGGGAGAGATAGGACACCCTTGACGTAACCTTGACAAACCTAGTAGAAGTCCCATGTTTTAATTTAATTGAACTGTTGGCATTACAATATGAAGTCCTAACCGCATCACAAAAAAAAAGAACCAAAACCAAATCTTTCCAAACTAAGAAAAATAAAATTGTGCTCAAGAGTATCAAATGCTTTGTAGAAATCCAAAAATATAGCTTTGATCCAAAAGAATAATCATAATAATGAATAATCAAGAACATCTAAAACTAGCCTAATGTTATTGGATATATGTCTGTTCTTCATGAAACAATCATGAAACCAGATTGTATTTGATCAATAATCGAGTCTAGAACTGTTTCTTTCTGATTTTATTTTGTAATCATTGTTTAAAAGACAAATTGGTCGCCAATTATCAATAAATAATAAATCCGTTTTTGACTTCGGTATCAAAGTAATAAGACCCTGATTCATGCTTGGTGGAAGCTGGCCAATGGAAATACTTTCATTAAATACATTCAATAGAAATGGTGCCACTTTTTGGGCAAAGCACTTATAAAATTCCCCAGTAAGCCCATCCACCCCAGGAGATTTATTACTTTTTAATCGTTCAATTGAATCTATTATTTCTTTAATACTTAGAGGTTTCACATATTTTCTGGTGAAAATAACATCTTTATTCTGCTCCACCTCCTCTAGAAGGACATTTACTTCATCTTTTTGAAAGGTATCTTTTCTTGTTTTTTTTGTTCAGCCATTTTGTCAGTGCCTCAGCCTGTAGGTAGTTGCTTTATATAGATCTGGTCTTGATTGTTAATCCACATCAGATGACATTATTAGGTGAAATGTTCAGAGGACACGATTCCATATAAGGTTATATTTCAGCACTTCGCAAATGGACAGCGACTCTTAAGTTGCACTTAGAGCACGATCTCTCGCGTTCATGTTAAGTACATTTTTGGAAAACACACGTGGAATTGCGGCGAGCGTTCGTAACTTCGCTCGTAGAATGCGCTCTTAAGAGCTAAGATACATCGTTATTGGGAAACGCAGCCCAGGGCATCGTAAGTGTAAGTAGATCGTAAAAACGATCACACGAACTACGAGTGCTCTGGAATAATCGTATATCCTAAGCGTGTCGTTGTAACGTACTGCTCCGAGACACAAAGGTTGAGAATCCAAATGCAGTGTTTATTGGGGTAATCCACAATCGTAGTCAAGAGTTCAGGCAAGGTCAAAACACAGGCAGGCAGTCCAAACAAACAAACAAACAAAGCAGGGGACAGAGGCAAAAGGGTAATCCGGGAAACAGGCAAGAAATCCAAAGAACGAAGAGACATGAAACCAGGGAGAACGCTCAGAAGTGCAGTGTAACAACAAAACAAGACTTAGCAATGAGTGACAGATTAGAACAGGCTTTTATAGGGTGAGCTAACAAGGTAAATAAGACACAGGTGGATGTAATCCGGCCAGGCCCGTGGAGCAGAAGAGGGCCTGGAGACTGAAGCAGAGCAGAAGGCCAGGAAGGACTCAGGACAGGAGGAGGCGGAGCACCTCTCTGGACTCGGGACAGGAGACGGAGTCCTTTCTGGACTCGGGACAGGAGACAGAGCCCTCTCTGGACTTGGATGGATGACTAGTAATTTCCTGCAACTTAATTCAGAAAAAACAGAATTTTTAATTATTGGACAAAAAAAAACTCCATATGTAGTAACCTAGAATACTGTCAAGTATACTGCTGCTCTGTCAAGTCCTCGTCGTCAGTTAGGAACCTGGGTGTGCTCTTTGATACCAATCTCTCATTTGAAAGCCACGTTTCTAGCATCTGTAAAACTGCATTCTACCATCTTAAAAATATTTCTAAATTACGGCATATGCTTTCAATGCAAAATGCTGAACAGTTAGTTTATGCGTTTATGAACTCAAGGCTAGATTACTGTAATGCTGTTGCCACTGTCGGCTTGGCTTGCTCAGTTGGGGACACTAAATTTTCAAATAAATATCCAAATAAATTTAATTACTAAACTAAATTATGTCAACTACATTACTTGAATATATATGATAACTGAAATGAGCTAGATGACATCAAATTTGGTTGTATTATTTTCCTGTTTAACACTGTGAGCCATCTCTGGACGCCTGGACGCCGGTCAGTGGCCGGAGCCATCTCTGGACGCCGGTCAGTGGCCGGAGCCATCTCTGGACGCCGGTCAGTGGCCGGAGCCATCTCTGGACGCCGGTCAGTGGCCGGAGCCATCTCTGGACGCCGGTCAGTGGCCGGAGCCATCTCTGGACGCCGGTCAGTGGCCGGAGCCATCTCTGGACGCCGGTCAGTGGCCGGAGCCATCTCTGGACGCCGGTCAGTGGCCGGAGCCATCTCTGGACGCCGGTCAGTGGCCGGAGCCATCTCTGGACGCCGGTCAGTGGCCGGAGCCATCTCTGGACGCCGGTCAGTGGCCGGAGCCATCTCTGGACGCCGGTCAGTGGCCGGAGCCATCTCTGGACGCCGGTCAGTGGCCGGAGCCATCTCTGGACGCCGGTCAGTGGCCGGAGCCATCTCTGGACGCCGGTCAGTGGCCGGAGCCATCTCTGGACGCCGGTCAGTGGCCGGAGCCATCTCTGGACGCCGGTCAGTGGCCGGAGCCATCTCTGGACGCCGGTCAGTGGCCGGAGCCATCTCTGGACGCCGGTCAGTGGCCGGAGCCATCTCTGGACGCCGGTCAGTGGCCGGAGCCATCTCTGGACGCCGGTCAGTGGCCGGAGCCATCTCTGGACGCCGGTCAGTGGCCGGAGCCATCTCTGGACGCCGGTCAGTGGCCGGAGCCATCTCTGGACGCCGGTCAGTGGCCGGAGCCATCTCTGGACGCCGGTCAGTGGCCGGAGCCATCTCTGGACGCCGGTCAGTGGCCGGAGCCATCTCTGGACGCCGGTCAGTGGCCGGAGCCATCTCTGGACGCCGGTCAGGGGCCGAAGCCATCATTGGGCGCTGGTCAGTGGCTGGAACCATCTCTGGGCGCTGGTCAGTGGCTGGAAACTCAGGACTGACGGGTACTGCGTAGATGTCACATTCCTCCACGACACCCACAGTAAAATCAGAGCCGCTTATTTGTAATGCCAAATCGATATAATGTTCCAGAGTCGAATTAGGGTCATGTAATGGCATAAACGAGCTGAGTGGCTCAGATAGTCCCCCACGAAAAAATATCATGAGGCATAACGTGTCCATTGAAGTTAGGTGTGCCAGTTCAATAAACATGACATAGTTCTCAATCGGGCTATCTCCCTGACGGAGACGCATGAATAGTCACTCGGCTGCTGGATCTGTGCATGGCTAAGTCTTCTGTAATGTACTGCTCCGAGACACAAAGGTTGAGAATCCAAATGCAGTGTTTATTGGGGTAATCCACAATCGTAGTCAAGAGTTCAGGCAAGGTCAAAACACAGGCAGGCAGTCCAAACAAACAAAGCAGGAGACAGAGGCAAAAGGGTAATCCGGGAAACAGGCAAGAAATCCAAAGAACGAAGAGACATGAAACCGGTGAGAATGCTCAGAAGTGCAGTGGAACAACAAAACAAGACTTAGCAATGAGTGACCGATTAGACCAGGCTTTTATAGGGTGAGCTAACAAGGTAAATAAGACACAGGTGGATGTAATCAGGAATGATGTGTCCGGGCAGTGAGTATTGTGGGTAATGTAGTCTGTGGTGATATGGCAATAGTCTGAGGTGGAGTGCCCTCTGGTGGACTACACGGGCACTCTCACTGGTGATCATGACATACGTAAGGAGACAGAGCTATGAGATCACCTGCAGGACAACCGGCGAATTGCAACTAAACTTTACTCCTGTCCAATGTGACTTTAATATTATTTTTATGTATATTTCTTTATACATTTTTTACTTGTTTTTAAAAAAAAATAAATTCATATTGAATAATTCAATAAAGAAATAATAATGAATAAATAAATAAATAAATAAATAAAAACTACATGACTGAACACTGAATAAATTAAGGAATTAGAAAAAAGTGCACTGCTGTATATGGACATTCATAGGGCTTGTATGCTTATTTTCAGTACTACAAGTAGTGATTTAAATTTGAAACACTTAAGAATACTTCTACTGTAGTATTTCATAGAGCCTTAGTCTTTGAGTGGTTCAACAAACACAAACACAAGGACATCAAACTATTGAATCTAAATTTATTTGAGTTTGTTGTATGTCAGTATTTGCAAAAGACATTGCACAATGGGATGAGTCCTAACTACATATGGAAAGGAATATTTCATGTTGCACAAGAGATTATTTAAACATATAATTAGTCATGATTAACCAACATTAAACAATATTACCTAAATCATCTGGCAAGATAATTGGCACAAAAATGGAGGGCCTTGCAAACCTCATCTCCTCCAGTGCCAGTCTCATCTCTTCTAAAGCCAGCTTGGCCTTCTTGAGGTATGTGAGCTGCTGCTGAAAGTTGATGTCCCTCTCATTGGCATCTTTAAGACATTTTCTGATGTCTTTTAGGGCATCTAGTTTCTCCCTCTTCAGCTGCACTATGTACTGACTACAACCACAGACATTCTCAAAGCGCTGAGGTGTTGTGGTCTAACAATTGAAGATGGAGGCTTGAGCATGGGTGGGCTGTTGGGAGGACTAGGAGATGGTAGGTGTCTTACAATGGGAGGTGAACCTGATTGCTGCTGTGAGCATGATGGACCTGATTCAGGTTCAGGCATCCCTACTCCTCCATGGAGGTCAATACCACCACAAATCCCATCTGAGGCCAAGTATTGACAGTGCCATTTCTTCTTCCGGTGTAAGAAGGGGGAGTCATTTGTCCCACCACCTGTTTTATTAATTGTTGATATCTGTGGTACCCTTGAGGCTTGCAAAGTCCTGCCACTTCTTCCTGACCTCCTTCCCTGATCTTTTAATGCCCCTGCTTGCAGTTAATTTTATAGCAATATCCTCCCAGATTTTTTGTTTTTGTTTATTTGTATGAAATACAAGCGTGTGCTACAACTGCGAGCCATTCCATAAGGTGACTTTTCAGCACTTGACAAATGGACAACGACTCTTAAGTAGCACTTAAAGCACAGCTGTGTGCGATCGTGTTAAGTACATGTTTGTGAAACGCACGTGAAAGCAACACGAATGTTCGTTATATCGCTCGTAGAAAACGTTTTTAAGTGCAAATATCCATCGTTATCTGGAAACGCAGCCCAGAGCCGTTGACTAGAGACACGAGAGCGCAGAGCGGATCATATGCGCAAGTCGGCACAGGCAACAAAACATATCGGACCCATTTAAATTCTGCACAGAATGCTGTATTTCAAAGCGATATGGAGGAGATTATGATGATAAATGGTTAAAGATTAGGAGGAAACTGTGGCTTTACCAAACAGAAAGGCTCTAGTCAAACTGTGATATTAACAAAACGCTATTGGCTGTTTAAAAAAAGAGGAGGAGCTGCTAACATTTTTTATTAAATTTTTTTTATTAATGCCATAACCAGAACAACACAATGAGACATGTTCATTCAAATTAAAAATACAGAATAATTAAAGTAAAATAAAATAAAAAGTGCCAGAGGACAAGAACAAAATTATAGCAAACAAAAGACAAATACAATGTTATAAGCTCTAATTGCCTTTTTATTTGTGCAATTACACAAAATTGAACAGTAAAGCTTGAAATAATTTTTAAAGCTATAAAAATTACGTTTGGAGTCTGACCATTTCATTTTATGAATGTGAAATTTTCCCATTAATATTAATAATTGTATGAAGTATGCTTTATCTTTCTCAATCCCTTAATCATTTAAGTATATTATTATTTCAGATCCACTCAGCTGCAAATCAATGTTCAATTTTTTCTTAATTAAACGCTCCACATCAATCCGAAATATTTTTGTATGTATACAATGGAAAAATAAATGAAAAATAGTTTTCTTTTCACCATTACAGAAATTACAAGAGTAATCAATATCTAATTTAAAACGTTCCAGCACATGTTTTACTGGATATATTCTATGCATTATTTTAAAACAGACTTCTTTCACTTTGTTATTAATATAGAATGTATCCACTGTTCGCCAAGCTTTACGCCAATTTACATCTCCAAACACAGAAGACCAGAAAACGAAAATATTATGAAGTGTATTTCTAATGTAGTTATTTGAGACTCTACCTTGTAAAATATTTGTATTACCAATAAATATATTTTACCCTTGATATATGTAAAATTTAGATCTTCTTCCTGTCATGTATTCCTCAGAAGTGTCAATACTTTTCGGGGAATTGCATCCATTACAACAGCAAATTCCTTAGGTCTAATTGGTATTTTGAATTTATAAAAAAATTCTCTATATGTTAATACATTTCCATCATTATTTAAAAGCTGACTAACTAATATAATATTGTTCTTAACCCAGTAATCGAAAAAGAGAGATTTATTTTTGTATAGGATGTCTTTGTTATTCCAAATATAATATCTCCTAGGTGAAAAGTTATGCTTGTATGCCAGTGTCCATGCCATGAGAGCTTGTTTATGAAATTTTACAAGCTTAACTGGTATTTTGTCAATTGAATAACTGCACTTCAATAAAAATGAGAAGTTGCCCAATTGCTTGAATAGGTGTTTGGGAAAGGAATTCCAAAATTCTTTATTCTTTAAATATCGAATAAGCCAATTTATTTTAAATATATTATTTAAAGCATCATAACTCAACACTCAATCTTTGGAATTGCATAAAATTTCTTTTTTTAGATAATGTGGCTTGTTTTTCCAAATAAAATCAAAAAGCATTTTATCCAATTGTTTGGTAACTTTTGGGAGAATATCCAATGATAACGACACATAGACTGATCTGGAGATTCCTTCAGCTTTTGACAAAAGTACCCGCCCTTGAATTGACAAATCCCTTTGTAACCACATATTAAACCTCTTACTGGTTTTGTTAATAATTGGATTAAAGATGAAATTATTACGCAGATATTGATCTTTACATATAACAACTCCCAGATATGTTACTTGATTTGCAATTAGAATATTACAGAAATTAATTAAACAACATTGTTTGAGAGGAAACAGAACGTCTCGGTTACGTATGTAACCCTCGTTCCCTGAAGGAGGGAACGGAGACGTACGTCGGAATTGACTGACGAATTGGGGATAATTTTTAGAGACCAATCTACTTTGATTGTTTAAAAACGAGCCAATGACCATTGGCATGCAGTTCACGCATTCCACACTCCGCCCCGCAGCGTGGGTATAAATAAGGAAGTGGAACCGTATCCTTGCTTTTCTGCTGAAGAGCCGAACTAGTGATTCGGTGACGGGACGTACGTCGGAACTGACCGACGAATTCGGGATCCTACCAACACGCCAGGGATGCTGGCCCTTCCAGCACCCTGCTTGAGCTCGCTGAACCGCCCCCTTGTTGGAGCGGGAAGTTAGGGCTCTAAGCAGAGAAGGTTAGTCACTGCTGTTCCTGCAAGACCCACTCAGTGTGACTATTGAATAACGTTGGGAAAACATGCCCGTCTTGGTGCGGAGCCACGTCCTTCAATGGCAGGAGAGGTGGCAATTACACATAAGGACTAACCTAGCAGGGTAGTGCAACATATGGCAGTCTCTGGAATCAGAGACGACAGAGCGGGCTCTGTCAAGGGAAAGACACGGGGCAAGCCGAGTAGAGTAGCTGGTACCGTGGAGGAATACATATATGGGGTTGGCGTAGGAACCGCTACATATGGATACCCAGCTTACACACACATTCCACATGCATAGGGGTGACGGAGGAGCTTGACAGGGTTAGCCATTTCTGGGGAACACAACTGGAGACAATAAATGCACATATACGACCCAGGGAGCGGGAGTGGCATTGCAAGCCGATACTAGAACGGGTCCTTTGCGCTACTGGCCACTGGGGGCGAGTACACGGGAAGATACCGGGCTCTACACGGAGGCTATAGAGTCTAGTGAACGTGTTAGGTGTCGCCCAGCCTGCAGCTCTACAGATATCTGTCAGCGAGCTGCCTTGAGCCAGCGCCCAGGAGGAAGCTACACTTCTAGTTGAGTGTGCTCACAAACGGGCAAGGCACGTCTTGGGACTGGTACGCCAAGACGATTGCATCCACTATCCAGTGGGCTAAACTCTGCTTGGAGACAGCCTTTCCCTTCTGCTGGCCTCCGTAACAGACGAAGAGCTGCTCTGAGGTCCTAAAGCTTTGAGTTCGGTCCACGTAGGCGCGGAGAGCACTGACGGGACAGAGCAAAGCAAGGGCTGGGTCTGCCTCCTCCGAAGGCAGCACTTGCAGGTTCACCACCTGGTCTCTGAAGGGAGTGTGGGAACCTTGGGCCCGTATCCAGGCCGGGGTCTCAGGATGATGTGGGAGTTAGCCGGCTCGATTCTAGGCACCATTCCATGACTGAAAGTGCGTGCAGGTCCCCTACTCTCTTGATAGAGGCCAATGCAGTCAGGAGCACTGTCTTCATGGACAGGATTTTTACCTCTATGGACTGCAAAGGCTCAAAGGGAGGACTCTGAAGTGCCCTGAGCACCAGAGCTAAGTCCCAAGAGGGTACCGAGTTTGGACGAGACACTGAGGAACCTTAAACCTTGAGAGTTTAAGGCACTTCAGTGGGCCTTTAAAGCAGATGCTTTTGTTCACACTGACTTTTACTTTTTTTTTGTAGCCTACTTTTAGAAAATCTATTACTTGTAGAAATGAAACATATTAACAGTTCTTTTGTAATCTCCATGACAGTTGCTTCCCAAAACATCAGCAGTGATCCCTGCTACAACTACGAGTCTCTTGATCGTCCCTGGAGAGCCAACAATGAAAGTGGAGAATACATTTGTGATGAATCTTTCTCCTGGAATGGCTGGTACCGGCTCTTCTACTATGGAATGGACATCCGGATGTCAGAGACCTGTGTTAGTTCATTCAGCTGTAACGCATACTTCACTCTGTCACTCAGTGATCCTCACCCTCAGATAGAGGATGGAGTGGTGATCAGGGAGGTCTGTGGTAATTATTATTGGAGTGGCTGCTGTTATTACAATTCAAGACCCATCCGAGTGAAAGCGTGTCCAGGCAATTACTATGTCTATGAACTTGTGAATCCACAAATCTGGTGTTCAGGATACTGCACAGGTACTGTGATGTTCTTATTTCTTTTACGTCTTTCAAACTTTTTAAAATTATTTCTGTCATGACATGCATTTGCTCTTTTTTTTTAGATGTCAACACTATTTCACAGGCAGTGTCCACTGTGAGTCCAGATATATTCACTGGATCCAGCATCACCTTGAGTAAGTTGTAAATAATATTTAAAATAATATATGAATGTTATTAAAAATGATCTCAGTAGAAAAATTTGCTAGTTTTTTTCCCCAATCATGGTTTTGTATTACAGTTTTAATGGCATTTTTATGTATAAACTTTTTCACTATTACACAGTCACATTGTGTGTGAATGATTTAGGATTTAGGTGTTTCGATGATTCAGATTTGCACATTTGTGAAGTTCCTCATTGAAATATAACTTTTTTGTTTTGTTTTAATCTCATCATCTCCCACTAAAAGATGATGACCCGTGCAATAACTACAACATACTCGACAACTACTGGAGAAACACACTCAATTACTGGTCTGTGTATGGATCTATATCTGGTCATGATGACACTCATGTAGAATGGGATGGCTGGTATCAACTCTTTATTAATGGATCAAGTGCTCAGATGCCTGAGTGGTGTTATTATTACATGTCATGTGGAGGTTTGGGTTCTCTTTATCTTGGTGGCTCTCATCCTCGGCTAGAAGATGGAGTTGTTACTCGTGAAATTTACGGCTCCCGTAATGATCAGTGCAGTCACTACAGATCCGACCCAATCCAAGTCAAAGCTTGTCCTGGAAATTATTATGTCTACAAATTTACCAGGCCGACTCTTTCAATCCCAGCTCCTGTATATTGTGCAGGTACATTCATTCATCTTTATTTTTGACATGCTTTTCATGAATTATATTGATTTGCATGCATATTATCTTGAAATGTATTTAATCTGCAATATATAATGTTCTCTTTGTACTTTTTCCACAATAGTACCTTTCTCCACCCCAAGTGTTGACCCCTGCTACAACTATACCAGTCTAGATGAGCCTTGGAGAGCCACTGACAACTCTTACTATAGTAACTATTACTACTATGGCACATGTGATTATAATGTGGACTGGAATGGCTGGTACAGGATGTTCTACAATGGTCAAAATGCTCAGATGCCAGAATCATGTGTAAATCAAGGCATGTGTGGCACTTATTATCCACTGTGGCTCAACGGCCCTCACCCACAGCTGGAAGATGGAGTGGTCACCCGTCAGGTCTGTGTCTCCTCATGGAATGGCTGCTGTACTTACACATCCCACCCTATTCAAATCAAAGCCTGTCCAAAAAATTACTATGTTTATAAGTTTGTCAAGCCAATACTTTGTGGCGCTTACTGCACAGGTGAGCATTTACTCATTTGCACTTCAGTTATTTATCTTTCTGGATTTTTTTTTCAATAAATGATTGAAGTTGAAATAACATGTTTCTAATACCAGATGCCTCAAGTCAGTCCATCTCATCAGCGTCTACAACAACAGAGACAATCACATCCATTGAATCCATTACTCCACCAATCACAACCACTGGTAAATATTGTCTTGACTCCTTTATAAACTCTCATGAGCATATTTTTGGACAAGTATTTTTATTTATGATCTCTTGAAATGTTCCTGTTAATAGCTTTAAATAAATGAATACCGCATGTACACACAGAGAGGTAAAATAAATAAATAATCAGCGTGTAATTTGATATTTGCCTTTTAAATGCATTCATACAATTGTATAGAGTATTGTTGTTATTTGCCTCAATATCTCTTTGTGAGAATTTGGGACCGCCTGGCTATTTTAGACAGACACCAGTTTGAGAAATACATGAATAATGAACTAATTAGCAAACAATACATGCAAGTATAATAAACCATGAAATCAAAAGCAGTGATTTAGGAACAATATATTTTTGCAGATTAGATTTAACTAATGTTTTGTTTTGAACTGGGGAGGGAGTGTCAGTTCTAAAATAAAGACCACCACTTCCAAATAATGTTTTGCAAATAAATGGCAAAGCATGTTTTGAAAGCATTCTTACATAGTGGTACAACCACTACAATTAATTAATTCATTCACTCATTCAATTTTTTAATGTTTCCATGACAACAGCTCCCCCTGTGGACCCCTGCTACAACTACAATGTTCTGGATGATTCATGGAGAGCCACCAACTATCAACATTCCTCTCAAATAATGTGTGACGCTTGGGTCAGCTGGAACGGCTGGTACCGTCTCTTCATTCAGGGTCAGAGCGTTCAGATGCCAGACACATGTGTTGATGAGTATAGTTGTGGCACTCATGCTCCACTGTGGCTGAACGGAGGACATCCAACAGTTGAGGATGGAGTGGTCACTCGAGCCGTCTGCGGTCACTGGAGCAATAACTGCTGCTATTTCCAATCCAATCCCATTAAAGTCAAAGCCTGTCCAGGAGATTATTATGTCTATGAGTTTGTGAGCCCAATTAGCTGCAGTTTGGCATACTGTGCAGGTAAATATATTTACATGTGCACATTGTTTATGTAAGAGATCATTGTTTTTTATGTAATATTTAACATTTATTTCAGATTCAAGCTACATAATCACTACCACTAGTGTCACGCCAGAGACAACCATAACAGAAACTACAACCATGGACACTACGACTGGTAATATAATGTATTGTGTTACAATCTATAGGGTTATTGTTTGGCATGAGCAAGATCAGATCCATGTTATGTGTTTGTGATGCATGTAAATAATTTATAAAGCCATATAGGCTATTATATTTTGAGCTATATTAAGGTGATTCAGCCATAGGCACGAGGTCAAAGGTAATCACAGCCATGCTGATATACGGCTACAGTGCTGTATTATATGTATTTCATTATGCAGAGAATTCAAATATTATGATGGGGTAAATTACATTGAAATTATTATTTTCAACAGTGTTTTTTCAAAAACCGGGACTGTCCCCGGAAAACAGGGACGTATTTTCACCCTAGTGTGGTGGTTAGGCCTATTATCTTTTTACATGCAGACGAAGGTGACTGGAGCCTCTCACTGTGGTGATTATTAGTCTTCGGAAAGTCAAAATGCCACCACACCTCCGATTTGAATGAGTCAACGTAAACTACGCGCTTGCCATTGCCATGCTTCTGTTTGACGGCGCATGCACACGGATGCGCTCGCGTCCAACTTCCATATGAATTAACTGAAAACATTTGTTTATTTCACTCTTCTTTGCGCCAGTGTGCACGCACAGTCCGTACTTGCTCGTTGCTATCGTGCCTGTAAAGTGAGGTCACAGTTTATGGTTTCAGCATCCCTGCTCTTTAAAACGTGTATCGCGTTTCGTTCAACATCTCAACCAACTTGAATCGTCACACATCTGTATCGATTTTCAACCGACTCTGACTGAATCGTTACATCCCTAGCTAATATACAAGTCATCAAGTTTTAGTTTTAAGTAGTGCTGGGCGGAATACCGGTTCATACCGTATACCGGTGTTTATTTTAGTTATGACATGAATTTTGATTATACCGCAGGGGTGTTTGAGAGGGGTCCCGCTTCACTGTTGCACTGTAGTGAGGACACAGCTGAGATCGCATTACATCCTATTGCTGAATCCGAAATCGCCCCCTAAGCCCTCATTCACTATTCCCTACGTTAGTCCACTAATATAGTTCACTTAAAGGAGTGAATTAAAACGAGTGAGTGAATTCGGACAGCCGTTGTAAGTACATCGGCTGTAAACACTAGTTATTGCGGTGCAATGTGGGATTGAATGAGTGCACTCAATAACGTCCACTACGGTTTCGGACACAACTACAAATGGCTGTCCCTTCAAATAATGCCCTATTTGAGGGCATAGGGGGCGATTTCGGATCCAGTCCTTGATTACAGCGGATAATAATTCAAATAACACGCAATGCTGCAGCTCACTTTCCTGTGTTTGAGAGAGTTTCTGAACTTTCCAAAGTGTATCAATTTTGTTTAATAGTTCTGTTTCAATGCAATCTCAGTCTTTTTTTATTCCGTACTTCTCCTAATAGCGAATTCTCTGGATTTGAATTTAAATAACTCCCATTTAGATGCATAATCTGATTTCTCTGACTTAAAGATATTGGTTTGAGCTTTGAGAGTGGGGTCTTACTTTCCTTGGAAACCTATCCATTAAATCATCAGGGACTTCATTAAAATCTCCCACAATTATTAATTTTGCATTTGGGGTTGTTTTCAGCAATTGACATAAAATAAGAGAAATGTCAGTGAAAAATGAATTACTCATAGTGTGTGAGTTAAACCCATAAATATTACAGATAACAAAGATGGCATTTTCTAATTTAACAGTTAGAATAACCCATCTGCCTTCAGGGGAGGACACAGAATTAACAAATATCTCCTTTAAACTTACGAATTAAAATAAGAACACCAGCTGAATTATTTGACTTATGACTAAAATAAACCATATCGTCCCATTGAGCTTTCCAAAATTTTGAATCAGAAGCAGCTGAATAAGTCTCTTGCAAGCAAACAAAATCTTTTATTTAATGTCATCTCTTAAGCCCCATACATTTAAAGAAACAATGTTCAACTGGTTGAACTTGAATTTGTCCATTAACAAATAGAAGTATGATAAAAATTAGGGGAAACAAAGCGTATTGAACACCTAACTTTGAAGTTCTGTAACGCTGTTTCTTTTAAGAAGGATCAGGGAATCAGTAGAGTAAGGTCGAAAGCCCTTGGGAAAATGTCAACAATTTGAACTGGGCAGCCGTGCGGTTAGAAACTTGTAGTCAGTTTACGGATGCTGTGCTGAATTGGCAGCGATTCTCTTGTTATTGATAACAGCAAAGGGACCGCTGAAACCGGCCTTCTTTCCTTCCTTTCGTGCCGGAAGTTTGTAACAAGGGGCCAAAGCTAAATTGTTAGCTTCCATCCATATGATGTCGCGGTACCTCCGTGTGGCGAATCGAAAGATGATGTGTCGTGGCGAACCATCCGGCCGTTGTTTGCCTACATGATGGACCACATCCACAGCCTCCTCCAGCTTGTCTTTGATTCGTGGGACCTCCCTGGCAAGATGATTGATGGTGATCGTTCGGACATTTTCTTCCTCACGTTCTTTTACTCCAAACAATTTCAAACACCATCTGCGGCTGTACCTTTCTAGCTCTTCCACTCTAGACTTGAGAGAAACATTCTCCTGTTGCATATGTTGTATCGAAGCTTATCCATGTTTTGGTCAAGAGATTCACAAGGCATCAGAGTGTCCAAGTTCCATGAGGCACGCAGGTTCCTATTAGGCCCAGGTTGTTTTTTTGCCCATTAAAGTCAAAGGCAGGTTCCAGCTTTTGTTTTACAGTTTTTAGCGAGTAAAATCATCCACCATAGGAGCAAAGTAACGACCCGTTGACCAAAAAAATTCCTTCTTAACCAGAACAGGAGGGAATAACAGGTCTACTCAGCAAGACGCCATCTTGGCCTCCTCGGGAGGAGCTGCTAACAGCTGGAGCCGTTTCAGGGGAAATTACGTCAATACATTGAATAAGAAATAGGTAAATTCTAGATTTTAAAAACTTTGACGTATTGCTCCATATATATTTAAATGAATTACTATTAAAGTAGCGCCACGAATCCACTAAAGATAGATCTTTGCATAAGGAACCAATAATATTAGAGCTTTGAGGGGGGGTTGAGAGTTTAAGGCACTTCAGTGGGCCTTTAAAGCAGATGCTTTTGTTCACACTGACTTTTACTTTTTTTTGTAGCCTACTTTTAGAAAATGTATTACTTGTAGAAATGAAACATATTAACAGTTCTTTTGTAATCTCCATGACAGTTGCATTCCAGAACATCAGCAGTGATCCCTGCTACAACTACGAGTCTCTGGATCGTCCCTGGAGAGCCAACAATGAAAGTGGGGAATACATTTGTGATGAATCTTTCTCCTGGAATGGCTGGTACCGGCTCTTCTACTATGGAATGGACATCCGGATGTCAGAGACCTGTGTTAGTTCATTCAGCTGTAACACATACTTCACTCTGTCACTCAGTGATCCTCACCCTCAGATAGAGGATGGAGTGGTGATCAGGGAGGTCTGTGGTAGTTATTGGGGAGGTTGCTGTGATTACAATTCAAGACCCATCCGAGTGAAAGCGTGTCCAGGCAATTACTATGTCTATGAACTTGTGAATCCACAAATCTGGTGTTCAGGATACTGCACAGGTACTGTGGTCTTCTTATTTCTTTTACGTCTTTCAAACTTTTTAAAATTATTTCTATCATGACATGCATTTGCTCTTTTTTTTTAGATGTCAGCACTATTTCACAGGCAGTGTCCACTGTGAGTCCAGATATATTCACTGGATCCAGCATCACCTTGAGTAAGTTGTAAATAATATTTAAAATAATATATGAATGTTATTAAAAATGATCTCAGCTAGTTTTTTTCCCCAATCATGGTTTTGTATTACAGTTTTAATGGCATTTTTATGTATAAACTTTTTCACTATTACACAGTCACATTGTGTGTGAATGATTTAGGATTTAGGTGTTTCGATGATTCAGATTTGCACATTTGTGAAGTTCCTCATTGAAATATAACTTTTTTGTTTTGTTTTAATCTCATCATCTCCCACTAAAAGATGATGACCCGTGCAATAACTACAACATACTCGACAACTACTGGAGAAACACACTCAATTACTGGTCTGTGTATGGATCTATATCTGGTCATGATGACACTCATGTAGAATGGGATGGCTGGTATCAACTCTTTATTAATGGATCAAGTGCTCAGATGCCTGAGTGGTGTTATTATTACATGTCATGTGGAGGTTTGGGTTCTCTTTATCTTGGTGGCTCTCATCCTCGGCTAGAAGATGGAGTTGTTACTCGTGAAATTTACGGCTCCCGTAATGATCAGTGCAGTCGCTACAGATCCGACCCAATCCAAGTCAAAGCTTGTCCTGGAAATTATTATGTCTACAAATTTACCAGGCCGACTCTTTCAATCCCAGCTCCTGTATATTGTGCAGGTACATTCATTCATCTTTATTTTTGACATGCTTTTCATGAATTATATTGATTTGCATGCATATTATCTTGAAATGTATTTAATCTGCAATATATAATGTTCTCTTTGTACTTTTTCCACAATAGTACCTTTCTCCACCCCAAGTGTTGACCCCTGCTACAACTATACCAGTCTAGATGAGCCTTGGAGAGCCACTGACAACTCTTACTATAGTAACTATTACTACTATGGCACATGTGATTATAATGTGGACTGGAATGGCTGGTACAGGATGTTCTACAATGGTCAAAATGCTCAGATGCCAGAATCATGTGTAAATCAAGGCATGTGTGGCACTTATTATCCACTGTGGCTCAACGGCCCTCACCCACAGCTGGAAGATGGAGTGGTCACCCGTCAGGTCTGTGTCTCCACATGGAATGACTGCTGTACTTACGCATCTCACCCTATTCAAATCAAAGCCTGTCCAAAAAATTACTATGTTTATAAGTTTGTCAAGCCAATACTTTGTGGCGCTTACTGCACAGGTGAGCATTTACTCATTTGCACTTCAGTTATTTATCTTTCTGGATTTTTTTTTCAATAAATGATTGAAGTTGAAATAACATGTTTCTAATACCAGATGCCTCAAGTCAGTCCATCTCATCAGCGTCTACAACAACAGAGACAATCACATCCATTGAATCCATTACTCCACCAATCACAACCACTGGTAAATATTGTCTTGACTCCTTTATAAACTCTCATGAGCATATTTTTGGACAAGTATTTTTATTTATGATCTCTTGAAATGTTCCTGTTAATAGCTTTAAATAAATGAATACCGCATGTACACACAGAGAGGTAAAATAAATAAATAATCAGCGTGTAATTTGATATTTGCCTTTTAAATGCATTCATACAATTGTATAGAGTATTGTTGTTATTTGCCTCAATATCTCTTTGTGAGATTTTGGGACCGCCTGGCTATTTTCGACAGACACCAGTTTGAGAAATACATGAATAATGAACTAATTAGCAAACAATACATGCAAGTATAATAAACCATGAAATCAAAAGCAGTGATTTAGGAACAATATATTTTTGCAGATTAGATTTAACTAATGTTTTGTTTTGAACTGGGGAGGGAGTGTCAGTTCTAAAATAAAGACCACCACTTCCAAATAATGTTTTGCAAATAAATGGCAAAGCATGTTTTGAAAGCATTCTTACATAGTGGTACAACCACTACAATTAATTCATTCATTCACTCATTCAATTTTTTAATGTTTCCATGACAACAGCTCCCCCTGTGGACCCCTGCTACAACTACAATGTTCTGGATGATTCATGGAGAGCCACCAACTATCAACATTCCTCTCAAATAATGTGTGACGCTTGGGTCAGCTGGAACGGCTGGTACCGTCTCTTCATTCAGGGTCAGAGCGTTCAGATGCCAGACACATGTGTTGATGAGTATAGTTGTGGCACTCATGCTCCACTGTGGCTGAACGGAGGACATCCAACAGTTGAGGATGGAGTGGTCACTCGAGCCGTCTGCGGTCACTGGAGCAATAACTGCTGCTATTTCCAATCCAATCCCATTAAAGTCAAAGCCTGTCCAGGAGATTATTATGTCTATGAGTTTGTGAGCCCAATTAGCTGCAGTTTGGCATACTGTGCAGGTAAATATATTTACATGTGCACATTGTTTATGTAAGAGATCATTGTTTTTTATGTAATATTTAACATTTATTTCAGATTCAAGCTACATAATCACTACCACTAGTGTCACGCCAGAGACAACCATAACAGAAACTACAACCATGGACACTACGACTGGTAATAGTATTGTGTTACAATCTATAGGGTTATTGTTTGGCATGAGCAAGATCAGATCCATGTTATGTGTTTGTGATGCATGTAAATAATTTATAAAGCCATATAGGCTATTATATTTTGAGCTATATTAAGGTGATTCAGCCATAGGCACGAGGTCAAAGGTAATCACAGCCATGCTGATATACGGCTACAGTGCTGTATTATATGTATTTTATTATGCAGAGAATACAAATGTTATGATGGGGTAAATTACATTTTTTTAATTTTAATTTAAAAAAATTTACTTTTTTTTTGAGAATTCCTGAAGCAGGTATCCACCTTTTAATTTTTTTTTATTATTATTTCCATTAAACTGTAAACAATCAGCAAAAAGTTTGCTGTAACGCAATAATAAAAGCATTTACAAAATGTGGTACTATGAGATGACACTATTCTACTTTACTCACTGAACATTAAAAGGAAATTTAAAAGTGTAAAATCATTAGCAAATAACTACAACAGACCATGAATAACACCAAATGCTTGATTATTTCCACAGCAATATCATGGACGTGTTAAATACCACTCTAGTGATATTTGTCTGTATCATGTAACATATGCAACCACGGAAACAACAACCACGGACATTACGACATGTAATATGTGCTATATTAGTCTGGAAGATTATGTATTTATGTAGAAGGCTTCGGAGTTTTGTGCAGAATACAAAACATGGAAAGACTCTTACAGTTTCTTTGAGAAACTGAGGCCAGTGGAACTATCAATGCTGCTGATGCGCTAAGACGCGCTACCTTTTTGCATTGTATTGTTGCTCCAGTGCAGAGAATTTTAGCAAATCTCCCGGGTCCTAAAGATTCATATACGGAGACTGTAGCTGCATTGGATGCTTACTTTACTCCACGGAAAAATGTTGTACTAGACAGACACAAATTCAGAGCTTTAGAATGTGATATGATACAAAAGTCAACTCATAGAGAAATGTGCACATAGGTGATTAAGAGAGAAACTGTTGCAGGAAGAAGGGCTTACGTTGGAGGGAGCATTAATCAAATCAGCCCAAGCAGAGTCTAAAGTGCTTTTAGAAAACAACACCAAAGAAAAAGACAATCACGTTAATTTCATGAAGGACACAAGCGCTCCTAACGCAAAAGTAAAACCGCAAAATGGCAGCAGAGGGCGATTCGAAAATAACAACAGCGACACCAAGTGTTAGAGATGTGGAATGACAACACATAAAGCAATGACTGTGGGGCAATATCAGCGACCTGTTTGTATTGCAGGAAAAACAGGTCATTATGCATGTGTTTGCAGAAAGAAAAGCAACTCACAGGAGCATAAAAATGAAAGATACAAGGCCAAAGACAAGTCAGACTACAAAGACAAACCAGTGAGAGCGTAAATGACAATTCGGATTCTGATGAATTTGTGTATTCAATTGATCCAGAAGGAAAAGAGATCATAAGAGTTAATGGACAGAGGCTGAAGATGGTCATAGATACAGAAAGTGGAAGAAACTTCATTGGAGAAGAACTGTATCACAGAATGTTTGCACAAAAAGTTGAACTAAAATAAACCAAGAGAAAATGCTACGCTTATGCACAGACGCACCCTCTCCACTGTGTGGGATTTTTTGAAGCACATTTCCAATGGAAGGATAATGTCACAGAGGATGACATTTTTGCAATAAAAAAAGGAAATGTAGAGCCGCTGTTGGGAAGGCGGTCATGCTTTGACTTAAAGATTTTGAATACCACAGACCCATTCAGTGCAATTGAAAATTCACCAGAGAGATTTTTTAAACTTGAGGCTGAATATCAGTTTTTGTTTAACCCCTTGCTTGTCACCCGACAACACCACGAGACACATCAAGTTGTAATTCACACAAAGCAATTCTTGAGAAGCAAATTCTATTGGCCTAATATGGACATGGAGGTAGAAGCAGTTTGTCGGCAAAGTGTTTGAGGCATTTCTGAGAACTAGTGGAGTTAAGCACATCAAAACCTGACCTTACTACCCCAAAAGTAATGGTAAAATAGAAAGATTTCATCGTTACTTGAAGAAAGCCTTCAAAGCAGCTAAAAGTGAGGGAAGGAATTGGAGGGAAGATGTTTGGACGAGATGTGCGTACAAAGTTGCCTAGGCTCATCACAGACAAAAGAGAAACAAAAGACATTGAAAGTCATTATAAAACGTACAATGAAAAAATGAAACGGTACGCAGACATGACATGACGAGCCAAGGAACACAACTTTAGCTTGGGAGACATTGTATATGTGGTGAGTATGGAAGATGGCAAGTTGGACTCTTTAGAGATACTCGTTATGTACTGCTGAAGCACACATCTGACAATTCCTTTGAAATGGTCAATGTAGAAGATGGCTCTAGGATTGTGAGAAATGTGAAGCACATTCATCTTGTTCCCATTCAGTTGAAAATTAGCATACCAGAACTAGCGGAAAAACAAAGCGATCAAGGACCTCAAGAGACAGTGGTCAAGTCAGATTTCTCAAAAGAGCCACAGAGTTCTTCTGTTACAGTACCAGACACCTGTAGCAAGCCTTTGACTACTCGGAGTGGAAGAGTGGTTAAGAAACCTGCTCATTTCAAGGATATGATTTTGTAAATGTTTGAGTATGTTTGTTGACTGTTTAGTCAGTTTGAATTGAAACAATATAGCAGTATATTGTGTTCGGAATAACAGTAACAAAGCTGTTGAAACGAAAGGTCATTTGTTATTTTAGGGTATATAAGTTCTCTAACACTAACAAAGGAAGGGATGTAGTGTAATGTTATCACGAGAACAGGAGAGTGATCGCGAGAGTTACGAGAGCGATCATGTAGTTGAGAAAGTGGTTAATAAAGTTGCTATAACAGCAATAAGACTGGTTAAGACTGACAAACAACACAACAAAAGAGAAAAGAAGAAAAAAAATACAAATATCAAACTCACTATTGTGTGAGTGTGGTCATCCATCGTCACTGTGTTGCTAAAGCTCACAAGAAATGTATAGGATCCTGTTAACACGTCGACATCTAGCGCAATTTGTCATGTATTGCATTGCATGTTGGGACACAGGTGAAAGCCATAGAACTACAACTGATAGAATGTCCACTGTAGCATGATATAACGATATTTCCCAAAAAAGTGGATCTTGGAGACATTTTAATCATTCACGATCAAATATCGTCACAATGAGCTGTCTGAATGATTCACAATCATGAACTGATTTTGATCTGACATTTAACTGATTTTTCTAAACTAATAAAAAAGAATGACAATTCATGATTAATTCATAAATTGGACATTGCTAGCTCTTAATAGACTATGATTTTAATAGCTTTGTTAAAAATAGCAAAAATAGCAGCACTACCATTAAGCTATATTTAGCAATGCTAATGCCCAACACTGCATGTCACAATGAGCCAGCAGTATCTATATTGGACTTGACTGAAAATCATGAGTAATGCTGGGGCCACACTAAAAGATTTTTATACTCCTATAAGATTTTCAAAATGTGAGAGACCAAAAACATGACGTTAAGAAATCATAGATTTAACCGTTTTGTTCCTGCAGTGTTACTCATTGCACGGCTCGCATGGCAGTAAATAATACAGTGAAATGATCATGCAGTCAGTACAGATATTTTATAAAAACATTAAAAACAAGCAGGGCTATAACATAACCCATTAAAAACTCAAAGTGTCTGTTATAATAAGTATCTACAGGTGCTGGTCATATAATTAGAATATCATCAAAAAGTTGATTTTATTTCACTAATTCCATTCAAAAAGTGAAACTTGTATATTATATTCATTCATTACACACAGACCGATATATTTCAAATGTTTATTTCTTTTAATTTTGATGATTATAACTGACAACTAATGAAAATCCCAAATTCAATATCTCAGAAAATTAGAATATTACTTAAGACCAATACAAAAAAAGGATTTTTAGAAATCTTGGCCAACTGAAAAGTATGAACATGAAAAGTATGAGCATGTACAGCACTCAATACTTAGTTGGGGCTCCTTTTGCCTGAATTACTGCAGCAATGCGGCGTAGCATGGAGTCGATCAGTCTGTGGCACTGCTCAGGTGTTATGAGAGCCCAGGTTGCTCTGATAGTGGCCTTCAGCTCTTCTGCATTGTTGGGTCTGGCATATCGCATCTTCCTCTTCACAATACCCCATAGATTTTCTATGGGGTTAAGGTCAGGCGAGTTTGCTGGCCAATTAAGAACAGGGATACCATGGTCCTTAAACCAGGTACTGGTTGCTTTGGCACTGTGTGCAGGTGCCAAGTCCTGTTGGAAAATGAAATCTGCATCTCCATAAAGTTGGTCAGCAGCTGGAAGCATGAAGTGCTCTAAAACTTCCTGGTATATGGCTGCGTTGACCTTGGACCTCAGAAAACACAGTGGACCAACACCAGCAGATGACATGGCACCCCAAACCATCGCTGACTGTGGAAACTTTACACTGGACCTCAAGCAACGTGGATTGTGTGCCTCTCCTCTCTTCCTCCAGACTCTGGGACCCTGATTTCCAAAGGAAATGCAAAATTTACTTTCATCAGTGAACATAACTTTGGACCACTCAGCAGCAGTCCAGTCCTTTTTGTCTTTAGCCCAGGCGAGACGCTTCTGACGCTGTCTGATGGTCAAGAGTGGCTTGACACAAGGAATGCGACAGCTGAAACTCATGTCTTGAATACGTCTGTGCGTAGTGGTTCTTGAAGCACTGACTCCAGCTGCAGTCCACTCTTTGTGAATCTCCCCCACATTTTCAAATGGGTTCTGTTTCACAATCCTCTCCAGGGTGCGGTTATCCCTATTGCTTGTACACTTTTTTCTACCACATCTTTTCCTTCCCCTCGCCTCTCTATTAATGTGCTTGGACACAGAGCTCTGTGAACAGCCAGCCTCTTTTGCAATGACCTTTTGTGTCTTGCCCTCCTTGTGCAAGGTGTCAATGGTCGTCTTTTGGACAACTGTCAAGTCAGCAGTCTTCCCCATGATTGTGTAGCCTACAGAACTAGACTGAGAGACCATTTAAAGGCCTTTGCAGGTGTTTTGAGTTAATTAGCTGATTAGAGTGTGGCACCAGGTGTCTTCAGTATTGAACCTTTTCACAATATTCTAATTTTCTGAGATACTGAATTTGGGATTTTCCTTAGTTGTCAATTATAATCAATAAAATTTAAAGAAATAAACATTTGAAATATATCTGTCTGTGTGTAATGAATGAATATAATTTAAAAGTTTCACTTTTTGAATGGAATTAGTGAAATAAATCAACTTTTTGATGATATTCTAATTATATGACCAGCACCTGTATTACAAATAATTTATATTAAAAAAAATACCCAAAACAGCAGCATTAAGAGATGGAAATATAGACTAGAAAATATATATAAACTTGCTCTGCTTATACGTCCTTGACTTACTTTGGAGTTGCCAGTTTTGGCGCTCTTTCCAGCTCTTAATGCCAAATGTGCTCTTACAGATCAACATGTTCTCAAGAAATGTGTGTCTATAACACAAATTGTATTTATCGTGCGATTTGTGTACAAATCTCCTACAAACAATGCTCATTTTGAAGACTATGGAAGCAAACAGTGAATGTAATGTGTTGAATTAAAAAAGGGGTTAAATCACATTACATTCTAATATTGTAACATTACAATCTAAAAACAAAATAATGATTTTAAAGCAGACGTTAAATTCATTAAACAAAAAATGTATATAATAACAAAAGCACTTGTTTTTGGAAGTTTGTGCTTGAGAGGGCTCGTCCACTCCTGACAGCAAAATGGAAATATTTGCTTGACATTCTAACATTTACAGATGAAGAATATGTCTGTGAAATGTAAGTTATGCACTGAGGAAATGTCACTTCAGCTTAAAGATTATTAATAGAGGTATGTTTCTTCCCACCAACCGCTGCACAAGTTTAGGTTACGCATGATGACAAAAGCACGTTAGTGCTAGCCCTCCCAGAACCCATAGAGAATGCATTGCAGTCCCTGCAGTTAGAAAAAAAAAAAATTGTATGGAGGTCTATGAGAACAGTCTGTGTGAAATCGCCCAAAAAGAGGCGGTACTCCACAGAACGTGACTTGACGCTGATTGGACTATATATCCAGAGGCAGAACAGTAACAGCTAACTTAACTCTGTGGTTGAATTTCATTGAAAAAATCTGTCCCTTTCAAGCATTGGTTGTGCGTCACCCTATCCCTGAAGAAACCGACACTGGTTACGTGCATAGCCTAAGCGTATCATATGTACGCGAAAACTTGTGTATCATATGCACGTAAAAACAAATTTTGGCGTATAAATCTAATGTAGAAAAAAATAACAGGTTAAAAAGAAAGTTTTACATTAAAATATATTATGCATACTCTCTATCTATCTACCTTTGTATTTATTGCATTGCGGACTATTGTATGTTATGGGATGACAGATTGATAAGCAGACATGCTATTTATGACTGGATGTAACTTTTGATACTTTGCGGTAAAAGTGGCCCTCCTATTGATTTTGTACTATCAGTGTTGCTCTCATGAAAAAATTTCGAAGACCGCGGAGTGCCACGATATAACCAGGAAAGCACACCAGACACAAACAGATTCCATTCACAAATAACAGAGTCCCGCATGTGAACACAGGAAATCACGCAAAATCTCTCGCATCAAAACATCTCAAACGTGACTTTAAAGTAAACAAACATGGTGCCTCGAACCACAGGAAAATCTGATAGGATAATCTGTAGAGCATTTAAGATAATCGGGATTTTATCGGAAGGGGAGAAATTGGCCCAAAATCACGCCAATTATCTTGTAGTGTGCATAAAAAGTATTTGTTGCTACACGTTTCACAAGCAGAGAACTTAGAGGGTGTTTATATGGAAATCCCAATCCCTCTTAATTCATATGGTCAGGTAGATGGAAAGTGTACTATCTGTGGATCTCAAGGGGAAATCATTAAAAATTAAATGACCCATTTAATTCACTAGAAAAACTATTTTATTACCTTGGGGAATACAGAGCAATAATCGTTCAGGGGCCCAGAATGTTAAGCTCCGGCTCTGTTAACATGACTCAGTGTGTCTTTGTGTTGTATTTCATCTATCTGTGCTTTTCCTCTTAGATGTGAGAGATCACTGTTCTGAGCTCCACTGCTCTGAGGATGAATGGTGTGGGAAGAAAAATGGTGTTTATGGATGTTTATGTAACCATGACCATCCCAGACCACAACCTGACTCTTTTGGTTGGTATCAATCAACAACAAAAAATAAATAATAATGAAATATCATTTATTTCAGTAATTACTTGCCTTTTTCTTTTTTAATCATTCAGTAAATCTTTTCACGGTGTTTATTTCTCTCAGATTTCTCAGAAACCTGTGAAAGCAGCTCTGGCTCCATGTCTGTGTCTCGCTGTCAGCTCTTTGAGGCTGGTTTTCCAGCTGATGTCTTACACCTCAATGATCCCAGCTGCAAAGGAACGGTCCGGAATGGCAGAGTGGAATTCCATTATGATAATGATGAACACATCTGTGGTACAAATCTCATGGTGTGTTTAACTATGTATAATCTATTAAAATACACCATCTCAATATTTATAGTGCCTGATAGAACCACAGTTATATATTTGATCTGACCAGTATGATCTGTAAGGGTGCAGAATATATAACAACAAAATAAAGTATCAAAGAGCTTGTGTATTGGTTCGTCACCATTAATATATAACCCACCCTTATTTCACTTGACTGACAATGATTTACTAAAAAAAAAGGTTGCTTCACACACAACTATTTAAAAAAAAAAAATTCACCAAGTGCAAATAGCCCACCTTATTGGCAGAGGCTATTTACACTAACTCTGCCCACCAATGTCTGATTGAGCCAGACAAAAAGAAACACATCTGAAAACAAGAACCGTGTTGTGAGGCTGATCCGAGTAAGGTGGCTGGCGTTAGCTTTTGACGCGACTGACCTGAGTTTGAATCAGCGTTTTTTTCAAGCTCATTCTTCTCCATTTTTCCAATCACAGATCAGCTCAGAGAGGTGTTTATTTTAAAGAAAAATTAAGGAAATATTGTAAATAAAGTGCCCAACAGGTATTTAATAGTAGGAATAAAGTGTTTAACAGGTATTTAATATGCCTATAATTGAAATGGATGTGGTGTTCTTGCATTGATCGGACGGGCTGAGACACCATAACTCCCTTCCTGGACCTTTAAGGACACATTTACTGATCAGCAGATTCAATATGGTAGGATTAAAGGGATAGTTCACCCAAAAATAAAAAATATCCCATAATTTATTCACTCTCAAGCCATCCTAGGTATATATGACTTTCAGACGAATACAACCGGAGTTATAAAAAAAAAGGCTAATCCAAGCATTATAATGGCAGTGACTGGCAGCCCAGAATTCGAAGCCCAGTGCAAAACAGTGCACCCATTATAAAAGTAATCCACACGGCTCCAGGGGAGTTAATAAAGGCCTTCTGAAGCGGATTGATGGGTTTGTGTAAGAAACAAAAAAAATCCATATTTATGAACGTTATAAAGTAAAAAAAAATCTAGGTTCCGGCGGACCGTCTTCCGCATTCAACTTAAAGTGTAACGCCTCTCGCGGTTCAAAACGCTTACGCCAGTTACATTTTTTTCGTAAGTTAAATAAGGAAGGTGGTCCGCCGGAAGCTAGATATTTTACTTTATAATGTAAAAAGAAGAATGTCATTTACGCCTAGGATGGCTTGAGGGTTAGTAAATCATGAGGTAAATTTCATTTGAGGGAACTATCCCTTTAAGAGTAGGTGTATTGGGACAGGGACAAGTAATGTCCCAGTAAGGTAGCATCCATGTGTTTGTCAGGACACAGACAGAGGGGTAAGTGAACACAGAAGTTTATTTGTAACAGAGACACGAACACAGGCAGATGGGAGATGCAGGTGAATAGAGAGCAAGCACTTTGTGAACAGTCACTTAGCTGAAGTATAACTGGTATTTCTGATGCAGGTGATGGGAATCGAGGAACGAGGAACTGGAGATGACTGGAAGACACGGAAACTCAGGTAAGGTGTCCAGGTACGTATAGACGAGACCAGACATAGATGTGAAGGGAGTGAGTGTTCTTATAGTGTCCTTGAAGTGCTGGTGATTAGTATTCAGGAGACAGTGAACAAGTGGGTGGAGCGTGGAAATCTGGTAACGATGCATTGGTGTTTGTGGGTGTTGGCTTTGACTCTGTGACAGTACCCCCTCCTCCAAGGGTGGCTCCTGATGACCGGATAGGGCGACTACGACGACGGGGTCTACCTCGACCCAGAGGAGCAGGGCAGTCCGGATGTTCGCCGTGGAATTGAGTGGGGAGTGAGGGGTCGAGAATGTCATGACGGTTGACCCAGGAACGTTCTTCTGGGCCATAGTCCTCCCAGTCGACAAGGTATTCAATCTGGGGACCCTGTCGTCGGGAGTCGAGGATTGCCCGCACCCGGTAGATGGCTTGCTCCTCAGCGATGTTGAGAGGAGGTACTGCATCATCACCAGGATCTGTGGAAGGAGAAGCCATGGGTTCAGTGTGGGGCTTCAACAAGGAAACATGGAATGAAGGTGAGATATGGTACTGTGCAGGGAGGTTGAGACAGTAGGTGACTTCATTGAACTGCCTCGGTATAGTGAATGGACCCATGTACCGGGGACTCAGCTTACGGCAGGTGTAGAGAGCCACACCTTCTGGCCTGGTTGGTAATGTGGAGTGGGACCCCTTTTGCCGTCAGCCTGCCGCTTGTGTCTCCGGAGGTACAATCCCCGCCTGTGTCTGAGGCACTCTGACTTAATAAAGTCTGGTCTTCTGTCAGGACACAGACAGAGGCAGAGGCAGAGGGGTAAGTGAACACAGAAGTTTATTTGTAACAGAGACACGAACACAGGCAGATGGGAGATGCAGGTGAGTAGAGAACAAGCACTTTGTGAACGGTCACTTAGCTGTAGTATAACTGGTATTTCTGATGCAGGTGATGGGATCAACAAGGAACTGGAGACGGAAGACACGAGAACTCGGGTAAGGAGTCCAGGTACATGTAGACAAGGCCAGACAAAGATGATGTGAAGGGAGTGAGTGTTTTTATAGTGTCCTTGATGTTGAAGTGCAGGTGCGGGTGATTAGTATACAGGAGACAGTGAACGAGTGGGTGGAGAGTGGAGATCTGGTAACGATGCATTGGTGTATGTGGGTGTTGGCTGTGATTCTGTGACAGTATTGTTATCGCAGACTGTTTTATTATATTATTACTATAATACACTAAGGTGGAAATTATTATCTGCCACTAATTGCACTATATAAGTATAAATATCATCTAACTACTTTTTTATTTTATTTTACTTAGTGCAAAGAAAATGCTGCTATAGTGTAAATAGCTGCTGCCTTTTTAAAATACCTTGAATTTAATTTAGGCAAAATTACAAAATGTTATATTTGTTGTCCACAGGCTAACAGCACCCACTTCATCTATGATAACTTTATTCTGGGGACACAGAGGTCAGAAGGTCTCATCAGCAGAGAGAAAATCCTGAAGCTTTCTTTCAGCTGTGCTTATCCTCAAACACAAACACTTTCCATGAATGTGGAGATCAACCCACTGGAGAGGTGCGGGTCAAGCAGCACTATTTTATTAAAGGAGTAGATTTTTTTACCCTCATGTTGTTCAAAATTTCTAAATCTTCTAAAATTATGTGAAAGATTTTTGTAAGGAGCTTTAGAAGATTCATGATTCATGAATTAATCATTCAGATCAGTTTTGTGAACCGGGTTCTTTGGAAAGATCCAACTCAATAGAGCACATCGGACATCATTACTTCTCTACTGAGCTCTGATGAACACGCTAAAGAGAGCATTCATGCAAATTTCAAAATTGTCAGTGAATAATGTTGAAAGAATTGTCAACATTTCGGATGAACAAATCCTTTAAGCGGAAGAATAAATGTGTAAACAAGAATATAAATAGTTCAATCCTAAAGCAGAATTTTACCGATAGTTTTAACACAGATCTATCCATTATTTCAACAGTATTGTGCACAAGACTCTTCCCGCTGGTGAAGGCAGATATCGGGTCCGGATGATTCCATATCAGGATGAGGAGTTTACCCAGCCCTTCACTGGTAGAGTGGATGCAGAGCTCGACCAGGAGATGCATGTGGAAGTTCGTGTTGAGGGGGTCAACAGCCGCCAGTTTGCCCTGGTGATGGACACGTGTTGGGCTACACCTGTGAATGACCCTGATTACAGCCTCCGCTGGGATCTCATCCTTTCAGAGTAAACCTGTGCTTTTTTTATTCTTTAAAGCTTAGCCTTAACTCAATGTTCAGAACTAAAGCACAAGATTCCATTTCTTTGTACATGGAATGCAAATGTGTGATGATTTACAGGAGAGCACTTTTGTATTGAATGATTCGAATGAACGAATTTGTCATTATTGATATTCTCAGGTGTCCCAATCCAAATGACGACACAGTGGATCTGCTGCAGAACGGCGTCTCCACATCCAGCCGTTTCTCCTTCAGGATGTTTATCTTCACTGCAAACTCCACTAAGCTTTACCTGCACTGTGCTGTTCACCTTTGCCTTCGGTCAAGCAATCGCTGCTCAATGGTCAGTTTACAAAACCTCTCACAATACATACATTTGTGATGTTAAATCTTCAAAAGTAGTATATGGAGTATCTATAGTAAAATATGATGGGTAAATGTAAAGGTTTATGAATATGCAGTGTATAATAGGGGTTGAACGACTTGAGATTTTTTAAAGTCGACATTTATGTGATCAAAGTGGAGTCGACGTCGACTAGTCGCTGATGACGTGATTTATATACAAATAAGCCTGAACCTCGAGCTGAGACACGAATGCGTTTTTTTGTGTGCACTGGACAGCTATATGACACAGCGCGGCCCAAAAGGTTATTGCTTCTACATAACAGCTTTTGTTTATCAATTATTTTGTCTTTGGGTCGTTATATTTTTTACATATTTCTGTTTGTTCAGAATCAGATACAGATAAAGTAGCACAGTAAAGATTACATCTATATGAATGCTAGTGAGAGAGAGAGAGCAATTTCGTGTGAATTAATTCTACCTGGCAGCGTCTCTCTACTAATAGTGAAGCTGTGGGTTTATTTATCAAGAAATATATGCTAAAACGTTTTAGTTTCTAAGCTATTTTATTGATCTCCGCGTATTGTGCGAGCTGTGTGTGCGTTAGAATGGCTGCAGCACGCATTAGTTTAGAACGGTGATTAACTTAAAAACGGGCATTTTCCCGATCAATTTTGAGCATCCAGATGGCATAATCAAACATGTCTTGTGGAGAGCTCTCTGAGTATGCATTTATTTGTCATTTTAATTGTTGGAAACGGAGCTTGCGTGTTAGGAAATGGCTTATCCTGTTGCGCCCTCTATAGGCCAGCGACTAGTTGACGTCAAGCTTAAAGCGTCATGGCAGAGCATTAAAATTTACTAGTCGATTAGTCGACTAGTCTGTGCAACGCCTAGTGTATAAACCCTTGTTGATTAAACACTAATATAGGTAAGGTTGGTATGTTTTAAGATTTGGGGCCAGATTTAGTAAACAGGGCTAGTTAGTGTGTGACTAGAGCTGTGAATCTTTGGGTAGGCAGCGAATCGATTCACAATTAATTGGTTTTCGATTTGATTCAAGAACGATTTTTGCTAATTCTGAATCATTCGATTCAAGAGGATTCACATTAAAATTCGATGCGATTCAACATTTTTTTTAATATACATTCATAGGATTATTAAAATGCTTCCCCCAGTGTTTCTTAGTCAGGGTCAGAGAGTGGGCAAAAAAACAACCTTTTGTCCTTTGTTAATGTTAGTTCATGTTTCTATTCACAGAATAGAAAGAAAAGCCCTCTTTGTTCTCTTTATACAGAACATTTTCCTTATGATAATTCTGTAAGAAACCACGCCGGGTGTCTACTGTTACTATAGTAACAAACGCAACTTTAATGCGCATCTGATTGATAGATAAACTGCGTGTTCTTATTTCAGTGTTGTTAATGTTGTAGTTATTTCAGCAGTTTCCTTTGTACATTGTTAAACGACATTGTTACATTTAATTTATCATTTATCAGAGCTGTGCGTATGCATTTTTTTAGACACTTACATTATGTGTTTGCTCCGTCCATGCAATAAATGTGCATCCTTGAATAAGCGGGGTTATATTGTATGACCCATTTCTGTTAAACTTCAGTATTTTATTATATATAAAATAACGGTGGCGTTTTCACGCAATGAAAGCATTTTATTTCAACAGTAGTGACCACGGTGAGCTTTATCAATGGCTTGAGCGGTTTTACTATTCCTGTCTCGATAGAGATCTGTCATCTGCTCATGTGATAGCAGTGGCCGTCCTGAGGAGTTTGTCTTTGTTATGTTACCATAAACAGTCTTGGGTGTTTCCTTTTTTAATTTTGCGAAAGCTTCAAGTGCAGTTAATTATTTGTCATGCTATACGTGCAAATAGACGACGGCGGATACAAATTCTCCAGCAATGGGCTTCCTCTGGCTTCCTCTGTATTGTCTTAATCAGATTATAATAAGATTTTGACAATATTGCGATTAAACTTTAACTCATGTAAATGCAATACTTCGATCAAACTAATGCGATTAAGCTCATAATTGTAGTAACCACAGTCGCATTAAACTAGGTGGCGTACGCCGATTTTAATCGCAATAAACAGGCATGTAAACACCTTAATCGCATTATTACTATTCTGACCAAAGTGCGCATGTGCGCAGACATACACGGATACCGTGTGTTGTTCACACAACTTCATTAATGAACTTCGTGATATTATTCTGAAGTTTTCTCTTCTCCAAATCACTAAACTCTGTCAACACAACTCGCTGCACAGTCTCTGCTCCGTATCTTCATCTAGACAGCGCGAAGAACACGACGGCAGCGTAGGCAAACCTGGCATTGCGATGTTCATCACGGCGCTGATAATATCCAGTAAGCTACGTCCATAAAAATATGTTATGAATTTGATGTGAGTAGATTAAAACAATCACCAGTAACATGCATACTGTATGCCTATCTGAGTGTGGTATAACCGTACTTATTAGCGAATAATCAGAATAATGAAAATTGCATGTAAACTGGAGTGAAGAGCTCTGCTCGTGTCATGTAAACATCTTACTGCCTTTAAGACCTTATTCTGATTATTATAAAGTCGGATTATTGGTGCACACGTAAGCGTAGTCAATGAGAGCTACGGACGGAGCGCAAGCGCAATCCAGTGAAGGCGGTAAAGAGTGCAGCGCGTGTCTGTGAAGGAGAGCTGTGAGGGCACGGGCAACGTCTTCATTATTTTAAAGCACTGAGTCGCTATCAAATCGTGATTAATTTGATTCTTAGCATTTTAAATCGATTATTGACCGAAATCAATGATTCACTATTCAAAAATACATGTTTCAAGCATCGTCAGGATTTGTAATCGATGCATCAAGAAAATGAGTGAATCGTTACACCCCTATGTGTGACGCATTGAAGAACACACACACATAATCAACACAATCTATTAAGAGCAGTGCAAATCTGTGTAGGGCCACAAACAAGCAGAGCCACTGATAACCAGGTGTGTGTGATCTACTAACAACACTGGTGCAAAATGGGTTAAGAAGAAGCTTTTTTGGAGCAGTAAATAATGGCACAAATACCAGTAAAATGACTGGCGCAAACCTTAGTAAATCACATTATATGATCCATCTCATCAATTTGGCATCTGAAAGGGAAACTCCTATAAATGCATATGCAATAAGTTCAGGAGCAAAAATAACAGTGTCCACACCTTTTCATCACTAATTCTTCACTGTGAGTCTTTAGTAAATCCTGACAGTAGTTTTTTTTATGCCAAAAAAGGTTTTGTGCTGGTGCTATCTGTTAGTAAATCTGGCTCTTAATGTTCAAGTCTGCCTTCTGCTGGAGACTTTGTTCACTCCTTTATCTTGTTGTTCAGAGATATTTAACAGGGATTCACACCGCTGGATGTTGCTCTTTTCTCTATCAGGACTGTGACTCTGGACACCAGCGGAGAGAGGGCAGGTCTATGGACTTCCATGACAGTGCTTCCATATCCATGGGTCCTCTGGTGTGGTCTGAAGGGAACACAGGTGAACATTTCATTTATTTTAATCATTTGTAATAAAGGTTTCTGATGATTTCTGTCATGAATACATTATATTTCACTGCATTGCATTATATTCCCTGTTCACAGATAAGTGGGTCCCAGATCAAGTGAAGGAATCTGAGGCTTCTTGTCTGTGTGCTTCTCTGATGCTGTTACTTGTTCCTCTGATGAGTGTCCTGACACACTTTTAGTTTAGCACCACAAAACAATGTGCAACATATGACATGCCTATTGTCTAATGCCATTTTAATTAGCCATAGTGGTTTGGGGTTTCTAAATGTTTCTTTATTTCATAACTGTTATTTTATGTAGCATAATAAATTAATTATTTTGTCAGTTACATTAATTGTTATATACTACATTAATACATCAAAACTGCCTAATGTTACTGAGTGAAATGTCGACTCACGAGCTATAGGACTGTGGAGCTTTGTGGTGTTGATGGACTCGATCTAATCGATCTATGTTTTGATCATCGTTCTGAATCTGATCCAGACTTTGTCTTTGACAAAAACTTGATTTTCTCAGCTTTTTCTTTAAAAATTTTCTTTTTTAATGAAATTTCCCACATTCAAGTGTTGATAAAATAGAATGCATGCAAAGTTTTCTTCTTCTTCTTCTTTTTAAAGCAGAGGGTCTGTTCTTTCCTTTGATGTATTGCTTGTTCAGACATTCATACAACAATATATTCTAGGTTTGAGTTTTAGTTTATTTGACAAAACCTAGCAATACAACTGTGTTACTGCTTTGTCAAGAATAACACAATAAAGTAGCATTCACTTATTTCCAGTGTGGTTCTTGATTCTCATTTCGTTTTCTTAAAAATTGTGTTTAGCATTTTATGCTATTTTGCTATTTTACTTTTAATTCTAAAGGCTTTGTAGAATTGTACAGTTGAATTATTCTTTCTTAGAACACAAGATGGGGTGAGGTTCAGCCAGTGATCAGATTACCAAAAAGTATTCTTGTATTATTCTAGTTTTCATTTATAGAAGGTGAAGAGAAACTGAAGTTGAAGAGCCAGTAGGACAGAGTGCATTCATTGTGACAGATATTTGAATAAGTTCACATTCAGTCAGTCCTCTGACACTGTCCTCGACTGAGAGCTTAACATTAATAACTGTTGACCACTAAGAATCACTGCTGCATTTATGAAACATTCAGATAAAGCTGCTTTATTCGTTAATATTAATACCTTATTACTGAATGTTGTGTGAAAGATTTCTACATTTTGTCATAAACAATCAAAAATATGTCAATGACCATAGTGTGTGATTCATATTGCAAATTCTTGTCAATAAATATAAGAGCTATTAGATAAAGTATGATAAGAAGAAAGTAATATAAAATATGAACTGCTTTTGTATGTAGTTCCCTTTCAGTCGAATTGGGGATCGCTTTCAGAGACCAATCTACTTCGAGTGTAACTAAATGGCATGTGGTTCTCACGCACTCTCGGTCCCTCCCTGGAACCAGGTAAGTGTTGTGAAGTCTGTGCGAAGCAGCAATGCTCATGTCTTGCGGACAGAGATAGATGTCCTACTGGCAAAGGACGCTATCGAGCCGGTTCCTCCAGCCGATATGAGGTCGGGGTTTTACATTGTGCCCAAGAAAGGCGGTGAGTTATGACCATCTTGGATCTTGGATCTGCGTGTCTTGAACCGGTCCTTCACAAGCTCCCGTTCAAGATATTGACGCAGAAGCGCATTTTCAAATGCATCCGTCCCCAAGATTGGTTTGCAGCGATCGACCTGAAGGACATGTACTTTCATGTCTCGATTCTCCCTCGACACAGACCGTTTCTACGCTTTGCGTTCGAAGAGCGGGCATATCAGTACAAAGTCCTTCTCTACGGGCTGTCCCTGTCGCCCCGTGTCTTTACGAAGGTCGCGGAGGCAGCTATTGTTCCTCTCAGAGAACGCGGCATTCGCATTCTCAACTATCTCGACGACTGGCTCATACTGGCTCACTCTCGGGATCAGTTGTGCGAACACAGGGACATGGTGCTCAGTCACCTTAGCCTGTTGGGACTTCGGGTCAACTGGGACAAGAGCAAATTCTGCCCCACGCAGAGGATCTCTTATCTTGGTATGTTGGATTCAGTCAACCACACTGCACGCCTCACGGAGGAGTTGGACTGCTTGAATTCATTCAATGGCAGGACGGTGGACCCACTGAAATTATTTCAGAGGCTTCTGGGGCATCCGCAGCCATGGTAACGCCGCTCGGATTGCTCCATATGAGGCCGCTTCAACACTGGCCTCACGGCCGAGTTTCGAGTTGGGCGTGGCAGAGCGGCACGTACCGGGTTCCTGTTACTCCATACTGTCACCAAACCTTCAGCCCGTGGTCGGACCCTTTGTTTCTACGGGCAGGAGTTCCCCTAGAACAAGTGTCCAGGCATGCTGTGGTGTTCATGGATGGAAGGACGACCTGATCGTCAGGCTCCTCAGAGGTACGAGGAGGCTAAATCCTCCTCATCCTAACTCGTTACCCTCTTGGGACCTGTCTCTGGTGCTTACGGCACTGCAGAGACCTCCTTTTGAGCTTTTGCAGTCAGCAGAGTTAAAAATGTGTCCATGAAGACAGTACTCCTGACAGCATTGGCCTCCATCAAGAGGGTAGGGGACCTGCAAGATTTTTCGGTTCACGAATCGTGCCTGGAATTTGGGCTGGCCAACTCTCATGTTGTCCTGAGACCCCGGCCTGGATATGTGCTCAAGGTTCCTACCACTACCTTCAGGGACCAGGTAGTGAACCTGCAAGCGCTGCCTTCGGAGGAGGCAGACCCAGCCCTAGCGTTGCTCTGTCCCGTCCGCGCTTTGCGGGTTTACGTGGACAGAACGCAAAGCTCCGGGACCTCAGAGCAGCTCTTTGTCTGTTACGGAGGCCAGCAGAAGGGAAAGTCTGTCTCCAAGCAGAGGTTACCCCACTGGATAGTGGATGCTATTGTCTTGGCGTATCAGTCCCAAGACATGCCTTGCCCATTTGGGTTGCGAGCACACTCAACTAGAAGTGTTGCTTCCTCCTGGGTGCTGGCTCAAGGTGCCTCACTAACAGATATTTGTAGAGCTGCGGGCTGGGTGACACCTAACACGAGATTCTATAGCCTCCGTGTAGAGCCGGTGTCTTCCCGTGTACTCTTCCCCAGTGGACAGTAGCACGAAGGACCCGTTCTAGTGTCGGCTTGCAACACCACTCCCACCCGCTTAGCCGGATCCGTGCATCCTTGACTCCAGTATAGTCTCCCGAAATGGCTAACCCTTTTGAGTTCCTCCGCTAGGCCTACACTCGTATACTTGGTGGAACCTGTATTAGGCTGGGTGTCCATATGTAGCGGTCCCTGCGCCAACCCCATATGTGTATTCTTCCATGGTACGGCTACCCTGCTCCAACGCATGTCTCCGTTCCCTCCTTCAAGGAACGAGGGTTACATACGTAACCGAGACGTTTTAACCTAAAAAATGTATTGATTGTGTTCCCGTTGGTCTCTAACGGTTAACATGCTGAACATGTGAAAGACTCTTTGGCCTGGTATGTCATGTAGCCGGTATATTCAGTATAACAGGTTTCTGAATGTGTCAGATATACATTAGCTTATTTTTCATTCAAGGGCCCCCTTCATAGTAGCCTATCTTGGTGCCACAACATCGTAAATAAACATTGTTTTAAAAAGTAATATCTTTAATACAGAGATGCAATACATTGTTTATAAAATATGAAAATATTCCAGGCTACAACACATTAACACCAAATATGAGGTCAAAGCAAACAGATTTCCAGAAACAGCAACAACTTTTGCGCATACGTCTCCCTTATGAGGTTTACTTTAATTAGGTTTAACATTAAAATGCCTTCTTTCAGGCTCAAATTCAGCCCATCCAGCCACACACTTCCCCATTAATGTTTTGGGGTAAGTCCTTTAAATTGTAATAAATAAATAAATTAATGGATAAAAAAAAAGAAGGACAGAAACAAATAATAATAAATTGTATATGCTGCAAATTCTTTTTTCAATATTGCATTATATCGCAATAAGGCTCTTAGTTATTGAATTAATATTTTAAAGTTCAAGTTTATTAGAACTGAACAAATCAACACAGTAGAAAAAGTCTTAGCTTCGTCCTTAATTCGTCCAGACTTAAATTCTCCTTTGTAGTTGCCCTAATGAAAAGTTATAGTTATTGCATAGAATCCAGAGTTTAAGATTAAGGCATCGCAAAACCAAACTCCTCATTACCGTTTTATGGTATATAACAACAACAATAATAATAAATCATGGTATTTGTAATGAAAAACATAAACACTATACACTCACCTAAAGGATTATTAGGAACACCTGTTCAATTTCTCATTAATGCAATTATCTAATCAACCAATCACATGGCAGTTGCTTCAATGCATTTAGGGGTGTGGTCCTGGTCAAGACAATCTCCTGAACTCCAAACTGAATGTCAGAATGGGAAAGAAAGGTGATTTAAGCAATTTTGAGCGTGGCATGGTTGTTGGTGCCAGACGGGCCGGTCTGAGTATTTTACAATCTGCTCAGTTACTGGGATTTTCACGCACAACCATTTCTAGAGTTTACAAAGAATGGTGTGAAAAGGGAAAAACATCCAGTATGCGGCAGTCCTGTGGGAGAAAATGCCTTGTTGATGCTAGAGGTCAGAGGAGAATGGGCCGACTGATTCAAGCTGATAGAAGAGCAACTTTGACTGAAATAACCACTCCTTACAACCGAGGTATGCAGCAAAGCATTTGTGAAGCCACAACACGCACAACCTTGAGGTGGATGGGCTACAACAGCAGAAGACCCCACCGGGTACCACTCATCTCCACTACAAATAGGAAAAAGAGGCTACAATTTGCACGAGCTCACCAAAATTGGACAGTTGAAGACTGGAAAAATGTTGCCTGGTCTGATGAGTCTCAATTTCTGTTGAGACATTCAGATGGTAGAGTCAGAATTTGGCGTAAATAGAATGAGAACATGGATCTATCATGCCTTGTTACCACTGTGCAGGCTGGTGGTGGTGGTGTAATGGTGTGGGGGATGTTTTCTTGGCACACTTTAGGCCCCTTAGTGCCAATTGGGCATCGTTTAAATGCCACAGCCTATCTGAGCATTGTTTCTGACCATGTCCTTCCCTTTATGACCACCATGTACCCATCCTCTGATGGCTACTTCCAGCAGGATAATGCACCATGTCACAAAGCTTGAATCATTTCAAATTGGTTTCTTGAACATGACAATGAGTTCACTGTACTAAAATGGCCCCCACAGTCACCAGATCTCAACCCAATAGAGCATCTTTGGGATGTGGTGGAACGGGAGCTTCGTGCCCTGGATGTGCATCCCACAAATCTCCATCAACTGCAAGATGCTATTCTATCAATATGGGCCAACATTTCTAAAGAATGCTTTCAGCACCTTGTTGAATCAATGCCACGTAGAATTAAGGCAGTTCTGAAGGCGAAAGGGGGTCAAACACAGTATTAGTATGGTGTTCCTAATAATCCTTTAGGTGAGTGTAAAACAACCTCTATAAAAGTTACTTGTTTGCCCATATTACCCAATTTTTAATATAAAGCTAACAATAGTAATATTAACAATAATGTCATAATGTCACATTTTTAAGCTTGTAATTACTATTGTGTACAGTTTACCTGGACACTTCAGTTTACATGGAGCAGTTTGATCTGGTTTCAGCACAGAGCAACTTCTAGTATAGCCGGTATATTCAGTATAACAGGTTTTTGAATGTCAGATATACATTATCTTATTTTTATTTGCACACCCATTTACCTTAGACACATGCCAGCAAGCTTATGATGAACATTCGAGTATCCATTTCAATTCAGTGAGACACTAATAAGAGTTTGTGAATAATTCGAGAATATTTTTCAGTGTGTCACCTTTAGACGCGAGGTTTGAGCTTCACTGAGAGCCAATAGATACGATCAGCTCCTAATGATGTTCAGGTTTCATGCTGTTCATTCATAGAGGAGTGTCTTTGTCTTGATGGTTAGATTATCTCGTCATAATTTTTAACCCTTTTACTTTTTATCACATAATCATGATCTGCTGCATTCTTTATGGTTTTAACATGATTATGTTGCCCATTTGTAATAATATGCAAAAACTGCAATCATCATATTTGCCATTGTGTGATAATGCAAAATAAAATAAAAGTCTGTTAATGCAGTGATGACAGTCATGTACTGTAAGCAGTTCTGGGGAATCTTGATCAACTGCATTTGCAAAGATTACTGAAAAAAATCCACTTTGGTGACTTGATAAGAATCATTCATTGTCCAGAATCCATTCTGGTGGTTTCTGAAAGCTCTGAAATATGTAAAATTGACAGTGAACCTTACTATCAGGTTTGACTGCACAAACAATGCACAGTACTTCTCATGAGACGTTCATACTGTACTGTAGCTCAGAGGATGAAATGTTCTTTATACTAGTGGCAAGTAAGTGTCAGATGTACTGTGTGTAAATTAAAACTCATCAACTTAATTATACCCAATGTAATAAAAAATGTCTTTCAGCATTTATTAAATAACATTTAAAATCCACTCCAGTTCATTGTTAATTCATGCTTCTTCATAATACATTAACTAATATTCATTTATTCAGCTTGTTAAAAAAATGCTCTCAAGCTTCTCATGATCCCCATTTGGACAAGAGAGTGTGTAAATGGCATACTAATGTCATGACTAATAATTAACGTAATAGTAATACGTAATAGTTAACGGATTAAACCTTATTGTTCAATTCATTACCAAAAACTCTTGACATACATATGCAAATAATTGCACATTTGAAAACTGCTAGGAATAGAGAGCCAAATCAACATAATGAGACATTTAGTTTAAATATTACTGTACTATAAATGTACTGTGTGTGTGCGTGTGCGTGTGCGTGCGTGTGCGTGTGTGTGTGCGCGCATAATGTTTGTACATATGTATGTTAACAGAGGATTACTGTCAGGACACATTAAAGTGTGTCACAGGCTTTTTTGAATAATTATGAGCTTCTTGTGCAATTTGCAGGTGAGGAGTTTAGAACAATTCTAAAGAGTGTAATTGTTGCTCCTCCGGTTTACCGGTGAATATAGTGTTCACTTCCTTAAATTCTTAAGAACAGAGGCCAGATTTGCACGTCTTATGAGCAGTGTTGTCAATGCAAACAATATATAAAACGGACCCACTTTATATTAGATGGCCTTAACTACTATGTACTAACATTTAAATTAATAATTTGATACAATGCAATTATTGTGTACATACATGTTACATTGTACTTACATTTAAAAAAAAATACCGGTATGTAATTACATCTGTAATTAATTTCTGTAATTACACTGTTGACACTTCCCTTACACCTAACCCTACCCTTAAACTTACCCACACTACCACACATCCCTAACCTTACCCGTATCACACCTCAATATCAGCAAAAATGTTTTGCAATATAATATGAACACAATAAGTACATTGTACTTATTTTTTGATGTAAGTACATAGTAGTTAAGGCCATCTAATATAAAGTGGGACCAAAATGATTAATTGGTAACTAAAGAATGTCTTTAGTTCTGAATGCAGATGTACACAAGGAAACAAAACCGTTCAAATAACAAATATCTCATTAAATTAAAAACTGGTTTAAGCTATTGTTGAGAAATTACTCCTATTTCCAGTAAAGATCCACCCACAGTTATTAATAAAGGCACTGATAAGATTGTGAGAGCTGCAGTTCAGCATCACTGTATTGAGAATATCACTGAGTTTGCTCTGCAGCAGCATCTGACCTCAGGTAAAGGTACTTCTGTTTTATCCCATTGGACTCTAATAAGTTTGGCTGTTTGTTATATTATGTAACATTTTCATGTTATGTATCTGTAAATGTTATAGTTGTTTTACAAATGTGCAGAACAAAGAAAGAATAAAATATAACAAAATATAAGAAACATGTCTCGTGTGTGTATGTTGTATATGTGTGTGTGCAGGTGCCGTTCGTCACAATGAGGTTTCTGATCTCACTGTTTGTGTCACTGCTGCTGATTAATGGTGAGTGTTTTATAATCTGTCATGTAAAATGGCCGAATATTTTTCCAATAATAAATAATTATGCCTTAATTGTGTATTTATCAGGTGAAATAATCAATGGACAAACAACAGGTACAATCATTCTTTCATTTAATCTAATCTTCAATTCAATTTGATTTCCATTAAAAACAAATTAAATAATTCATATGGTGAAAGAGTTTTCCTATTGATATAAAACCTTCTCATATTTTAGCACTTTCTTACACATTAATATTCACAGAAGACTCCAAATGAAAAGAAAAAATATCAGTCTTTGCAGTTCTTCTGAGTCACAGGAGATTATTACTAAATGGGGATAAAGTGAACTTTATTTATGTATTAATCTAAAAGCACACTGCAGTTCTATTGTAACAAACAAAAGTTGAGCGACAAAAACCCAAGCCAGGCACAAATGTGTTTGGAATTTTTGACATTTATGAACTGCAATCAATTAAATAAATAAATAAATAAATAAAGGTATTTTGACTTTAAATATCACAATTGTGACTTTGTTTTATATGTTTTATCTAACCTAATGTGCAGGTAAATATATTTACATGTGTCATCTGTTTATGTAAGAGTTATTTTTTTTATGCAATAGTCTATAAATTTTTTTCAGTTGACAGTCCTACTATGGAAACTACAACCACGGACATTACGACAGGTAATATAATGAGCTATATTAGTCTGGGAGATTAAGTATTTATGTAGGAGGCTTAAAATGTCATAAAACCTATGGTCAATAGGAAATTAAATATAAAATGTCATGTGTTATGGTTGCACTTTATTTGTATCTGTAACATATTCCAATATTACATATTGTAATATAAAAAAATATATAG
Organism: Rhinogobio ventralis; assembly: GCA_039654625.1. Lineage (NCBI taxonomy): Eukaryota > Metazoa > Chordata > Actinopteri > Cypriniformes > Gobionidae > Rhinogobio > Rhinogobio ventralis. The sequence goes on along the minus strand of CM077212.1, from coordinate 34,068,924 downwards.
CTAAAAAATATTTTGCTCTTTTTGAGTGAATGTACTTAAGGTACAGTAGTTTACAGCCGAGGCGAAGCCATTCCCGGCAAAAAAAAAAAAAAAAAAGAAGAAAACGCATAGCAAGACATCTAGTTAAAATATTGTGCAATGTGCAGGTGAGGAGTTTAGAACAATTCTAAAGAGTGTAATTGTTGCTCCTCCGGTTTACCGGTGAACATAGTGTTCACTTCCTCAAATTCTTTAGAGTTGCACGTCTTATGAACGGTGTTGTCAATGCAAACAATATACTGTATAAAACATATAGGCCTCTCTCTCTCTCTCTCTCTCTCTCTCTCTCTCTCTCATACACATAAAAATATCAACAAAACTCAGTTAAGTAAGGTTGTAGATTTGCCTTAACTGAAGAAAATAGCAATAACCCATCATCAAAAAGGCTCCTATAATAAACAAATTACATAAAAGAATTGTAAAAAAAAAAACAGTAAAAATCCAAACACAAGCCTTTTCAGAAATTGCAGATATACTTTTCTTTTGTAAAAGTGCAGGTAATGTTTAATTGTTTAATGTTTAAACTGTGCTGAAAAACATCACACAATAAAACAATAAGTCAAATCAGTGACAAGTTTGAAATGTAAACACAGATTCTGTATTCATATTCTCATTGTGCAAACAGTGTCAAAAATAGTGCAAACAGCAAAAGTAATAATAACCATGTCTTCAGATTACAAAACAAAATTGCAAATAATGATTTAATGGTAGCACTTAAACCATTTGAACTAAAACTTGGTAATCATGTGCGAATGAAAACGTATGAATGCATATTTTTCATTTTAACTGAATTTAGGACTGGTGGTGGAGCTTAAGACATTGGTCATTCAGTGTTTCTGTAAAAAAAACAAAAAAACAATAATACTGATAAGATACAGTGGGGCAAAAAAGTATTTAGTCAGCCACCAATTGTGCAAGTTTTCCCACTTAAAAAGATGAGAGAGGCCTGTAATTTTCATCATAGGTACACTTCAACTATGAAAGACAGAATGAGAAAAAAAATCCACAAAATCACATTGTCTGATTTTTAAAGAATTTATTAGCAAATTATGGTGGAAAATAAGTATTTGGTCACCTACAAAAAAGCAAGATTTCTGGCTCTGTCCTCCACTCGTTACCTGTATTAATGGCACCTGTTTGAACTCGTCATCAGTATAAAAGACACCTGTCCACAACTTCAAACAGTTAGACTCCAAACTCCACTATGGCCAAGACCAAAGAGCTGTCAAAGGACACCAGAAACAAAATTGTAGACCTGCACCAGGCTGGGAAGACTGAATCTGCAATAGGTAAGCAGCTTGGTGTGAAGAAATCAACTGTGGGAGCAATTATTAGAAAATGGAAGACATACAAGACCACTGATAATCTCCTTCGATCTGGGGCTCCACGCAAGATCTCACCCCGTGGGGTCAAAATGATCACAAGAAAGTAACAAAGGCTACCATCAGTAACACACTACGCCGCCAGGGACTCAAATCCTGCAGTGCCAGACGTGTCCCCCTGCTTAAGCCAGTACATGACCAGGCCCGTCTGAAGTTTGCTAGAGAGCATTTGGATGATCCAGAAGAGGATTGGGAGAATGTCATATGGTCAGATGAAACCAAAATAGACCTTATTGGTAAAAACTCAACTTGTCATGTTTGGAGGAAAAAGAATGCTGAGTTGCATCCAAAGAACACCATACCTACTGTGAAGCATGGGGGTGGAAACATCATGCTTTGGGGCTGTTTTTCTGCAAAGGGACCAGGACGGCTGATCCGTGTAAAGGAAAGAATGAATGGGTCCATGTATCGTGAGATTTTGAGTAAAAACCTCCTTCCATCAGCAAGGGCATTGAAGATGAAACGTGGCTGGGTCTTTCAGCATGACAATGATCCCAAACACACCGCCCGGGCAACGAAGGAGTGGCTTCGTAAGAAGAATTTCAAGGTCCTGGAGTGGCCTAGCCAGTCTCCAGATCTCAACCCCATAAAAAAATCTTTGGAGGGAGTTGAAAATCCGTGTTGCCCAGCGACAGCCCCAAAACATCACTGCTCTAGAGGAGATCTGCATTGAGAAATGGAGGAACTACCAGCAACAGTGTGTAAAAACCTTGTGGAGACTTACAGAAAACGTTTGACCTCTGTCATTGCCAACAAAGGGTATATAACAAAGTATTGAGCAAATACTTATTTTCCACCATAATTTGCAAATAAATTCTTTAAAAATCAGACAATGATTTTTTCTCATTCTGTCTCTCATAGTTGAAGTGTACCTATGATGAAAATTACAGGCCTCTCTCATCTTTTTAAGTGGGAGAACTTGCACAATTGGTGGCTGACTAAATACTTTTTTGCCCCACTGTAATAATACTACGAATTCTACTACTAATAAAAATGACCCACACTAAGGATTGATGAGCTGCTGGGTTCATGAATATTAATCACGTTGTCTGCGTTCGCTCGAATCACTCTCTCTCTCTCACACACACACACTCTCTCTCTCTGACTCTCTCTGTCTCTCTCTCTCTCTCTCTCTCTCTCTCTCTCTCTCTCTCTCAATACAATTCAATTCAATTCAATTGTGCTTTACTGGCATGACAATTGTTACAATGTATTGCCAAAGCATTTCTAATTTTACAGAGAATCAACATACATGTACATATACATACAATAAATAAAATAATTATAAAAATAAAATAAATAATAATAATAGTTTAGAAAAACAATTTAGAATTTTGTATGTGTGTGTGTGGCCTGGTAAACCCTACGTTATGGGGACAAAATGTCCCCACAAAGATGGCAATATCCGAAATCCTTGTCCTTGTTTGGACATTTTTTGGGCCCCATGAGGAAAACAGCTTATAATTCATACTAAGTGATGTTTTTTGAAAATGTAAAAATGCAGAATGTTTCCTATGATTGGTAGGTTTAGGGGTAGGGGTAGTGTAAGGGGATAACATATACAGTTTATACAGTATAAAAACCATTATGTCTATGGAAAGTCCCCATAAAACATGAAAACCCAACAAGTGTGTGTGTGTGTGTGTGTGTGTGTGTGTGTTTGTTTGTGTGTGTGTGTGTGTGTGGTCGACTCCTCCCTCTTTTTGTGACAGGCATCAATGTATCTTGCTACTAGTAGGATACATTCTCTTTTTTCACCTAATAAATGTTGAAGTTGTGTTTTATTGTGTATTGCCCTGAAGTCAGGGCAAAGTATTTTGAATTTTGGATAAAATGTGTTTCTGATTTGCTCATAGTTAGGGCAGCTGGTGAGGAAGTGTGTCTCTGTCTCCACTTCTCTAGCGGTACAGTACGGGCAGATGCGGCTCTCTCTGGGCAGCCAGTTCTGTCTGTATCTGCCCGTCTCTACAGTCAGTGTGTGATTGCTCAGTCTGTACCTCGTCATTCTTCTTCTGAACTCACAGTCTTTCACTGTACTCAGGTATTCTGCTGTTGTGTAGTCTCTGTTTAGGGCCAAATAACATTCCAGTTTACTTTGTTTTTTGTGTTGTTTCAGTCTAATAGGTCATGTCATTTTCTCTTTGTGCTTTTATAATTTGGTTGGGCCGGATTGTGTGGATGAGGGTGTCAGTGTCCTGAGGCTGGCTGTTGTTAGTCATGTTAGTTTGTTTTTGCAGCTTCAGGACCAGTTGAAGCAAGGGACTCTTCTCAGTGTTCATTTCATGGTTTTTAAGGGCTTTAAAATGATAAGAGTTGGGGTCACTCATTTTTAGATGTTTCCAAAATTTGATGGCTCGTTTCTCAATGTGAATTAGTAGAGGGTATTGGCCTAATTCTGCCCTGCATGCGTTGTTCGGTGTGTTCCTCTATACCCTCAGGATACTCTTGCAGAACTCAGCATGCAGGGCTTTTTGTCCCATTTCTCAAATTCATGATTTAGGAGAGGACCCCAAACTTCACCGCCATATAGTGCAATAGGTTCTATGACTGATTGGAATATTTTGAGCCAGATTGTAATTGGTATTTCAAATTGGATTATTTTATTGATAGCATAGAAAGCCCTTCTTGCTTTCTCTTTCAGTTCATTCACAGCCAAATTGAAGTTTCCGTTTGCATTGAATTTCAACCCGAGGTATGTGTAGTTAGTGGCATGATCAATTTTGGTTATACCAAGTGTGAAATTGTGTCTCTTTCCCTGACATCTGGGTCTTTTTTTAAATGTTAGTACTTTAGTTTTGTTATGGTTGATAGTCAGGGCCCAGGTCTGACAGAACTGATGCAGGACGTCCAGGTTGTACTGTAGACCCTCTTCTGTTGGAGACAGCAGCTCCAGATCATCTGCATACAGGAGGAACTTAGTGTGAGTCATGTAGTGTGAGGCCAGGAGCTGCTGGTTGGTCTAGGAGTTTCGCCAATTCATTGATGTAAATATTGAAGAGGGTCGGTGATAGTGGGCAGCCCTGTCTCACACCCCGTCCTTGAGTGAAGAACGCAGTTTGTTTATTTCCAATTTTAATTGAGCATTGATTGTTTGAGTACATTGTTTTAATTATGTTGTATGTTTTGCTCCCGATACCTGATTCTAGAAGTTTAGACAGAAGACCTTCATGCCAAATTGAATCAAAGGCCTTCTGGAAATGTACAAAGCAAGCAAAAATGTTGGTTTTGTTTTGGTTAATGTGTTTGTCGATCAGGGTATGCAGGGTAAAGATGTAGTCTGATGTTCTGTAATTTGGTAAGAATCCAATCTGACTTTTGCTCAGGACATTGTGCTCTGTAAGGAAGCGAACGAGTCTTGTGTTAATGATGCTGCAGAACATCTTCCCCAGGTTACTGCTCACACAGATGCCTCTGTAATTGTTTGGGTCTGATTTGTCTCCACTCTTGAATATGGGCGTTATGAGTCCTCTATTCCAGGTGTCAGGGAAATGACCAACACTCAGAACCAAGTTAAACAGTTTTAGTAAGGCCAATCTGAATTTGTGCTCTGTGTTCTTCAGCATTTCATTGAGGATGCCGTCTGGCCCACTTGATTTTTTAATTTTTAGAGCCTGGATTTTATCAATAAGTTCATTTTCTGTGATGAGGTAGCCTAATGGGTTTTGGTATTTACCAACTGTATGTTCCATATTGATAATTTTTTCATAAATGTGGGTTTGTTCTGGGTTCATTTTTAGTTTGCTATAAAGTTGTTCAAAGTGATTTTGCCAGGTGTCTCCATTTTGTATGGCTGTTTGTTCATGTTGTTTTTTATTCAGAGAATTCTAATTGTCTCAGAATTTGTTAGAATGTATAGATTCTTCAATAGTTTTTAGTTGATTTTGCATGTACTGTTCTCTCTTTCTTCTGAGTGTATTATACTGTTTAAGTTCCTCACAATATTGATGACGCAAATCTGCATTGTTTGGTTGTCTGTGTTTTTGATTTAATAATTGTCTTAAATTTTTTCTCATTGTTTTACAATCTAAATCAAACCATTTTTCATTCTCTTCTATGGTTTAATGGATTTTCCTAGATGATTTGAGATTAGATGAAGTTGCCATATAAACTATATAAAGTATATTTTTGAAACAATACCGTTATCATCTTTGTGTAAACTTCACGTGAATCTCTGGGAATGGTGACGTGCATGCATGTAAGCATTACGTGTTTAGTCTGTAGGCAAGCGCATTTGTATACGTATGTGAGCAGGTAGTTTTTCTTTACAAAATGATTACTTGTCTGGCATGCATAACACAGTGCCCCCAGCCGCCTCTGTGGACTCATGTGAACGGAAATCATTTTGATAACGTTTTTATCTGTACAGAGGGAAAGGAAAGGAGGCCTTCACAGGGGAGAGTCTAGCTGACACAGTCTCTGCTGACACTTCAGGGCTGCATTATGGACTTGTCTAGTCGCTGGTCCACCATCTGATCTGGATACGACCTGGATCCGGCAGACTGCTGTAAACCTCGGGATAAACAGAGAAACTAATATTAGCGTAAATGCCTTTCTTCTTATGATGTAACAAGTACATCAGGTGTAATGGGAAGTGTTCCCGGTTCCGGCTGACCCAGTTAATACAGATCGCATTAGACGTGAAGGAATATAATGCATTAAGAGCTCGTTCAAGTACTTGGGAGCTAAACCATTTAGAGCTTTGTAAGTAATTTGCAAGATTTTAAAATGTATACAATGTTTACTAGGGGAGCCAATGCAGTGTTGATAGAACCGGGCTAATATGGTCATACTTCCTGGTTCTAGTAAGAACTCGAGCTGCTGCGTTTTGGAGTTTATTTATTAAGCGTGCAGGGAAACCACCCAGTAGAGCATTACAATAATCAGCATTTTGCTTTGAGAGCATGTCATAATTTAGATATATTTTTAAGGTGGAAGAATGTGGTTTTACAGATGCTAGAAACGTGGCTTTCAAATGAAAGATTGGTATCAAAGAGCACACCCAGGTTCCTAACTGACAACAAAGACTTGACAGAGCAGCCATCAAGGGTTAGACAGTATTCTAGGTTACTACATGCAGAGTTTTTGGTCCATAATTTGATCTCTGAATCTCTCTCTCAAGGGTAGCATGTACAGGGTGAAAAGCAACAGTCTTAGTACTGAGACTTGCGGTACTCCATACTGAACTTGTGATCGATATGACACCTCTTTATTTACTGCTACAAACTGATAATGGTCAGATAAGTATAATTTGAATGCAATGCCATACCACTAATGCAAACATAATTTTCAAGTCTATTCAAAAGAATGTTGTGGTTGATGGTTTCAAACGCAGCACACTAATAGAGAGATACAACCACGGCCGGATGATAAGAGCAAATCATTTGTAACTCTAATGCGAACAGTCTCAGTACTATGATACGTTCTGAATCCTGACTGGAAATCCTTGCAGATACCATTTCTTTCTAAAAAAGGAACATAGTTATGAGGATACTGCCTTTTCTAGTATCTTTGACAGAAAAGGTAGATTCGAGATCTGCCTGTAATTGACTAATTCTGTAGGATCAAGTAGCGTTTTTTTAATAAGTGGTTTAATAATAGCCAGCTTAAAAGTTTTTGGTTTGTATCCTAATGGCAAAGATGAATTAATGCTATTAAGAAGAGGATCTATGACCTCTGGAAGCAGCTCTTTCAGTAGCTTAGTCGGTATAGGCTCTAGCATACATGTTGATTTAGATGATTTAACTTTAAGTTTCTTCCTCTCCTATTGCAGTGAATGAATGGAATTTTTCATTAGGGACACTACAATGCTAATGTGATACTGTAGTTGACGGCTGCATAATTATAATTTTCTCTCTAATATTATCAATCTTGCACATAAAGAAGTTCATAAAGTCATTACTGCTGTGCTGTTTGGAAACGTCAGAAGTTGAAGCTTTATTTCTTGTTAATTTAGCCACTGTATAAAAATAAATACCTAGGATTGTATTTGTTTTCTTCTAATAGAGCAGATCTAGCTGTTTTTAAGGCCTTTCTGTACGCAATCGTGCTCTTTCCACGAAATGGGAAAAACCTCTAGTTTTGTTTTCTTCCAGCTATGCTCCATTTTACTGGCTGCTTTAAGGGCCCAAGTTTGCTCAGTGTACCACAGCGTTAGACTATTTTCTTTTATCTTCTTTAAGCGCAAAGGAGCAACTGTGTTTAATGAGCTAGAAAAAAGAGAGTCAATAGTTTCTGTTGCAACATCGAGTTCTTCTGAGCTATCTGGGATGCTGAGGAGATTAAACTGATTAGGAAGATTATTTATAAAGCAATTTTTTGTGGTAGAAGTGATAGTTCTACCATATATGTAATAAGGAGACGGCTTTGCAGCCTTGACTAAATGAAGTATACATGAGACTATAACATCAAACTATAACATTCAAACATTATGACACGCAAAGTGAAGCATTCACGTGACTGGAAAGAAAGTTAGGCTTTCATTGATCACGTGTTTCTCTGAAAACGTCTCGGTTACGTATGTAACCCTCGTTCCCTGAAGGAGGGAACGGAGACGTACGTCGGAACTGACCGACGAATTGGGATCTATTTTCAGAGACCAATCTACTTCGAGTGTTTAAAAACGAGCCAATGAGGATTGGCATGCAGTAGACGCGTCCCACGCTCCGCCCCGCAGCGCGGGTATAAATACGGAAGTGGAAGTACCGCATATCGCTTTACAACTGAGGAGCCGGCTAAGTGGCTCGGCCTACAGCTGAAGCACAGCACCTGGCGACGGGACGTACGTCTCCGTTCCCTCCTTCAGGGAATGAGGGTTACATACGTAACCGAGACGTTCCCTTTCAGTCGGTCACGTTCGACGTACGTCGGAACTGACCGACGAATTGGGATCCCTACTAACACGCCAGAGATGCTGGCCCTTCCAGCGCCCTGACCGAGCTCGCTGGACCACACCTAGGTTGGTGCGGAAGTCAGGGCTCCAGTCAGGAGGCCAGTCACTGCTGTTCCTGCAAGACCCACTCAGCGTGACTATTGGATAACGCTGGGAAAGCGTGCCCGTCTCAGGAGATGGTACGCTGCGGAGCCACGTCCTTCAGTGGAAGGAGAGGTGGAATTACTCATAAGGACTAACCTAGCAGGGTAGTGCTACCTATGGCAGTCTCTGGGGTGGATCCAACCTGGTCCCAGGGGGGAAAGAACACCACCAGAGACGACAGAGCGGGCTCTGTCAAGGGAAGACACGGGGCTAGCCGAGTAGGGTAGCTGGTACCGTGGAGAATACACATATGGGGTTGCCGTTAGGGAACCGCTACATATGGAACCCAGCCTAACACACACGTTCCACAAGCATACGGGTGTAGGCCTGGTGTCAGACGGCCGCAACGTCTGACACCGAAGGGGTGACGGAGGAGCTCGACAGGGTTAGCCGTTTCCGGGGAACACAACTGGAGACAAATAGACGCACATATCCGGCCCGGAGGCGGGAGTGGCGTATGCAAGCCGACACTAGAACGGGTACTTAGCGCTACTGGCCACTGGGGGCGAGGATGCGGGAAGATACCAGCGAGATGGAGTACCCAGGCCCGACTCGGGAGGCCCGGAGGCGGCCCGGAGTGTTGCTTGAGTACTCCAGGGTGGGGCAGAGTGTGGGTGAGAAGGCCCGGGGGCGTTCTCGGTGCCCACACTGCTGCCCCCTGGCGAGGGGGAGAGGGGAGGAAAGGAGTGGCAAGGCCCGGGGGCGTCGTGCACTGCCAACCTGACCCTCTTGGGGCCCAGGGAGGGAGGAAACTGCTCTTTTATTGAAAATGTGGGCACCGCTGGACTCCGGAGAGCCAGCGGCAGGATGTTGATACCAGTGGTGCGGACACCACCTCCCCAAGAACAGCTCCTCTTCTCCCTGGGCTGCCCGTCTCAGGGCCGCTTACCCTTGCGCTTGCCTGCAGAGACAGCGGGGCCCTGGACGGGTTGGGCGGCCCTCTTGCGCCTGGGGCCCTGCTTTGCCGGTGGAGGCTGCTGCTTTGGCTTGGCAGGGGCGGAGGCAGACGCCAGGGGACGCCCTTGGCGACGAGCAGGCGGGGGCGCTGCAGCCGGCGACTGGGTGGAAGCAGCAGCAGGTCGCCGGGGCAGGATATTTTTAATCGCCTCCGTCTGCTTCTGGGCAACCGAGAACTGCTGGGCGAAGTTCTCGATCGCGTCGCCGAAGAGGCCGGCCTGACAGACTTTGTCGGTATAGCTAAATTTGTTATATAGTTACAGTTATGTAATATACAATATTATATATTAATTCTAAAGCACTATTATAACAAGGTAATGTTTAAATGTTAATTCAGTTCAGATATATTTATTATTTATTTTATTGTCATCTCACACATGGATCTGCATTCAATTAATTATTGATGATTGCACAACCACCAAATAGGCCTACCTGAGCATTGTTTCTGACCATGTCCATCCCTTTATGACCACCATGTACCCATCCTCTGATGGCTACTTCCAGCAGGATAATGCACCATGTCACAAAGCTCGAATCATTTCAAATTGGTTTCTTGAACATGACAATGAGTTCACTGTACTAAAATGGCCCCCAAAGTCACCAGATCTCAACCCAATAGAGCATCTTTGGGATGTGGTGGAACGGGAGCTTCGTGCCCTGGATGTGCATCCCACAAATCTCCATCAACTGCAAGATGCTATCCTATCAATATGGGCCAACATTTCTAAAGAATGCTTTCAGCACCTTGTTGAATCAATGCCACGTAGAATTAAGTTCTGAAGGCGAAAGGGGGTCAAACACAGTATTAGTATGGTGTTCCTAATAATCCTTTAGGTGAGTGTATGTATATGACATATGCAACATGTTCACGCTTTAGGGAAGGACCAACATTTCTCTGCTTAGCCTAACTTTATGTATCCTCTGCAGTCTTTTTAAATCAAGTTACATGACTAGCATTTGTTGTAGTTTCTCTCTCTCTTTTTCCTTCATATATTAGACACCCATTTGGCTAATGCTGATCTATGAAGTAAGGAACAATCTGGGTTGCGTTTCCCAAAAGCACCGTTAGTGAATTATGGTGGCAAGTTCAGTTGTTTGCAACACAGTTCAATGATTCGGTGCTTCCTGAACCACAGTTCCAATGAACATTCACAAACAGCATCGCAAAGTTTTGTGGTTAGAAGTATCGCGTCTTCTTAGTATGATCAATACTGAGCAAAATAAGCGAGCTAACATGCAGTACAATCTGTATCTTTCATTATACGTATGCAAATTTAATTTGACTTCCTTTAGTTAGTCAAGAGAATGAAAGCGCCATTTTTGAAGAGTGATCATGTGCGTAAGTGCTCTAGTAACCCGGGGAACCCAAAGTATGATGTAAGAGGGAACCCACGATTGAGTCCAACATCTGGAAATAAAGCAAAACAACAGGGAACAAAATAGCCAAGTATTCCTCAGATACTGCGTTGACACTATTCACAAGTTATAATAATTCTGAGAGCACATGAAGGGAGCATAAGAGTATGTTCTCTCAACACAGAGTATGTTCATGGTTAAAGGAACACGCCGACTTTTTGGGACTTTGGCTTATTCACCGTATCCCCCAGAGTTAGATAAGTCCATACATACCATTCGCATTTTCCGTTCGTGCCATAACTCTGTCTGACGGACCCACCGCTAGCCTAGCTTAGCACAAAGACTGGAGGTAAACGGCTCCAGCTAGCCTACTGCTCAAAAACATTTTCCTATTTACATGTTGTGATGTGTATAGTCACAGCGTGTACAAATAACATGGTTACATGAGACACAGCCATGTACCTCCAGTCTTTGTGCTAAGCTAGGCTAGCGATGAGAATGGTATGTATGCATTTATCTAACTCTGGGGGATACGGTGAATAAGCCAAAGTCCCAAAAAGTCTGCGTGTTCCTTTAACACACAAGACATTCTTAACAGAGCAACAAATCCATGAGTCACCATGAAAACCGACGCTAAGAAAAATTGTGCCATACTACTTCCTTCTTTTGTTTAGTGCCGATTTACATAACCTACTTAGTGCACATCGCCAATTATTTGGTGGTTGTGCAGTCATTTTTTCAATCTTTTCGTTTAATAAGTAATCTTTATTCACTGAGAATAAGGATTATATTGTCTGTTTGATACTAACTAATTGAATGCAGATCCATGTGTGAGATGACAATAAAATAAATAATAAATATATTTGAATTGAATTAACATTTAAACATTACCTTTTTATAATAGTGCTTTAGAATTAATATATAATATTGTATATTATATAACTGTAACTATAAAACAAATTTAGCTACATTAATTATATAACACACATCTGAATAGCTCTTAAGCAAACTAACCCCTGAACATGAGCTGCTCTGGAGCAGGATATAAGTTGCTATGGCTACTTACATACCCTGGAATTTCCGTTTTTGGAACCGAAAGTTGAGGTCATCCGCTTAACTTACTGTTAAACATACCCAGGTATGGCACATAACCTGCTTTCTGGAATACCCCCCTGAAGTGCCTCCCATAATCTAAAACGTTAGGCTCGTTACGAGAAAGGTGGATATATGCTATGCATGTAGATAATGAGATAATGAGAGGTAATGATGAACAGGTGAAACGGGCAGAGTAACAGATGGGGTGATCAATGATATAGAGCAGAATGGTAACACCTGACTTTAACAGTAACACAGGATATTATAGTAAACCTGACAGCTACTGTACAATCAAACTGAAAGGGAATCACATTGTTCATGAGTGTGCACTAATATTAAAACACCATTTTTAAGTAACCACTGTATATTTCATGGTTTCAAAGAGATAAAAGGATTTGATTTTCACTTACAAAAAGCTTATACACTAGAAGCTTAAAACAGATGTTTTTGTTCAGACTGATTTTTTACACAGAGTATGTATTACTTGTAGAAATGAAACATATTAACAGTTCTTTTGTAATCTCCATGACAGTTGCATTCCAGAACATCAGCAGTGATCCCTGCTACAACTATGAATCTCTGGATCGTCCCTGGAGAGCCAACAATGAAAGTGGAGATTACATTTGTGATGAACGTTTCTCCTGGAATGGCTGGTACCGACTCTTCTACTATGGAATGGACATCCGGATGTCAGAGACCTGTGTTAGTTCATTCACCTGTAACGCATACTTCAATCTGTGGCTCAATGATACTCACCCTCAGATAGAGGATGGAGTGGTGATCAGGGAGGTCTGTGGAGGGACTTTTTGGGGAGGTTGCTGTGATTACAAGTCAAGACCCATCCGAGTGAAAGCGTGTCCAGGCAATTACTATGTCTATGAACTTGTGAATCCACAAACCTACTGTTCAGGATACTGCACAGGTACTGTGGTCTTCTTATTTCTTTAAGTATTTCAAACCTTTTAATAAATTCTGTCATGCCATGAATTTCCTTCTTTTTTAGATGTCAGCACTATTTCACAGGCAGTTTCCACTGTGAGTCCAGAAATAATCACTGGATCCACCACCACATTGAGTAAGTTGTAAATAATAAATATGAATGAATATATGAGTGTTATTAAAAAAGTTTTAATATGCATTACATTTTAAATGGCAAGTTTTATGCATAAACATTTTCACTATTACACAGTCACATTGTGTATGAATAATTTAAGAATCTTATAATTATTACTGTTTTTCACAGATTCAGATTTGCAGTTGAGAACTTCCTCATTGAAAACTTTTTTGTTTTAATCTCATCATCTCTTACTAACAGATGATGACCCGTGCAATTATTACAACATACTCGACAACTTCTGGAGAAACACACTCAGTTACTGGTCTATGTATGGATACACATCTGGTCATGATGACACTCTTGTAGAATGGGATGGCTGGTATCGACTCTTCATTAATGGATCAAGTGCTCAGATGCCTGAGTGGTGTTATTATTACATGTCATGTGGAGGTTTTACTTCTCTGTGGCTTGGTGACTCTCATCCTCGGCTAGAAGATGGAGTTGTTACTCGTGAAGTATACGGCTCCCGTAATGATCAGTGCAGTCGCTACAGATCCGACCCAATCCAAGTCAAAGCTTGTCCTGGAAATTATTATGTCTACAAATTTACCAGGCCGACTCTTTCAATCCCAGCTCCTGTATATTGTGCAGGTACACTCATTCATCTTTATATTTGACATGATTTTCATCAATTATATTGATTTGTATTCATATTATCTTGAATATATTTACTTTGCATTATACAATGTTCTCTTTGTACTTTTTCCACAATAGTATCTTTCTCCACCCCAAGTGTTGACCCCTGCTACAACTATACCAGTCTAGATGAGCCTCGGAGAGCCACCAACAACTCTTACTATAATAACAATAACTACAGTGTCATGTGTGATTATAATGTGGACTGGAATGGCTGGTACAGGATGTTCTACAATGGTCAAAGTGCTCAGATGCCAGAATCATGTGTTAATCAAGGCATGTGTGGCACTTATGCCCCACTGTCGCTCAACAGCTCTCACCCACAGCTGGAAGATGGAGTGGTCACCCGTCAGGTCTGTGTCTCCTCATGGAATGGCTGCTGTACTTACACATCCCACCCTATTCAAATCAAAGCCTGTTCAGGAAATTACTATGTTTATAAGTTTGTCAAGCCAATACTTTGTGGCGCTTACTGCACAGGTGAGCATTTACTTATTTGCACTTTGGTCATTTACTTTTCTATATTTTGTTTGAAAATGATTGATGTTGGTATAAAATGTTTCTAATACCAGAAGCCTCAAATCAGTCCATCTCATCAGTGTCTACAACAACAGAGACAATCACATCCATTGAACCCATTACTCTACCAATCATAACCAATGGTAAATATTGTCTTGCTTCTTTTATAAACTCTCATGACCATCTTTTTGGACATTCATTTTTATTTAACATGATCTCTTGAAATGTTAATGTTTCAAAATTAGCATAGATAAATACATTTCTGCAGAAAAAGCTGAACCCCCAAGGTTTCTCAAACTCATTTCAAAACCCCCAAACTTCAGAGACAGGAAGTTGCTTAACAGCATATACTCATATATAAAAGATAAATGAAGTGTAATGTGATAGCCTTTCATACATTCATACAATTTTATCGAGTATTGTCTTGATTTAGCTCAGTATCACTTGCCATGGTTTTTGGTAAGATTTTTGGATCCCCTGGCTATTTTGGATGGACCGCAATGTCATGAAAATTAAAGAGCCCACACATGTGGTACTTCAACTATGGCACTTTTACTGACTCTTTTAAGCACGCCTTCTGCTCTGTAGGCTTGTTCTGTGCATGTTCAACATTTCAACCAATCAATATTCAACATATATATTTCAAACGTGCATGAACTTTATATTAACATATAAAGTACATACAAAATACAGCAACTTTACTGATGTTGTCCTGTTTTTCTCTAATCACTTTATCATTTAAGCAAGAAATATTAGTTGCAAAAACACTTTTCTTGCCTAAACTTTCTCAATTTGGCACCGTAAGCTAATGCATAACTGCATTATTTTTATACGAACATGCGCATGCATAATCTGTAAAAATAGACAAGTTAACTTTCACTTTGACCTTCCTTTTTTTCTGTTTATAACTGTTTCAAGATTTAACCCTTTACGAAAAATGTTTATTCTAGTGTGCTATTAGTATACTTCTTTTAAACTAAAAATAAGAAAGTATACTTTCAGTCTACTTTGTATACTTCTCAGAAATATACTTAAATTTGCACTTAAGTATACTTGACTTGTAGGATACTGACAGAAAAGTGTAAGTATATTTGGCCTATACTCAAACTTTTGATATACTTAAAAGTATAATTAAGTATTCTAAGTATACTTGGCTTGTAGTTGTGTAATGAAAACAGATATGTTCCTAATTCTGAGTATCTGAATTTTTTATGTAGGCTAGTCCACTGGTAGTGTACAATTTACTTAAAATCAACTTCACTCTTTCCCCGCTATTGATTGATTTTTCCGGCTGTCCATGTTTTCACTGTTATACGGAAGGGGGCGCTATTACGCTTCTTTTAGTACAGAATCTCCAGATCAAAACACAAGTGAAGAAGAAGCAGAAACGAGTAATAGAAGTTTGCTAACGCAAATGTAAAATAACGTGATCATAAAAAATTAAACAGCATATAAGTTCAAAACTGCCTAATGTTACTGAAGGAAATGTTGAACCCATGAAGAGGAAACGACTGACAAGCTTTGGAGGTGTTGATGAACTCGATCTACTCCATCTGTGTTTTGATCATCGTTCTGAATCTGACCCAGATTAAGTCAAGTCAAGTCTTATTTATTTATATAGCGCTTTTTATAATGCCAATTGTTTCAAAGCAGCTTCACAGTGTAAAAATTGGATTTGATTCGGCTGTACAGCCGCTCTGGTGAAAACGGTGATGTCATCCAGCTCATTTCAATTATCATATAGTGTCAATGCGGGCAGATCAGTTATATAGTTGAAATTTAAGTGTCCCCAACTGAGCAAGCCAAAAGCCAAAGGCGACGGTGGCAAGGAACCAAAACTCCTTCAAGGCCAGAATGGAGAAAAAAGCCTTGGGAGAAACCAGGCTCAGTCGGGGTGGCAGTTCTCCTCTGGCCGATGAACAAATAGTGTACAGGTCAGAAGTCATATTAGATCAATAGATATTCGTAGGATTATTCAAAAGTTTGGAGTCATCACGCTGGAGACGGGTTTAATGAGGATGTTGTGTCGATGCAGCATTTACAGGGTGGAGTTTAATTGACACGGTCTCTGCAGATATTTCAGGGATGCGTTGGTCATGTCCAGGCGCAGGTCCACCATCTGATCTGGATACGGCCCGGATCCGGCCGACTGCAGTAAACCTCGGGATAAACAGAGAGACTAACATTAGCGTAGATGCCATTCTTCTTATGATGTAACGAGTACATCAGGTGTTATGGGAAGTGTTCCCGGTTCCGGCTGACCTAGTTAATGCAGCCTCAAATAATCATTTAACTGATTTGAATAATAGAAATTAAAAATGTTTTATGTGTATGCCATAGTATAGAGATGTGTTTTTAGTCTAGATTTAAACTGACAGAGTGTGTCTGCTTCCCAAACAATGCTAGGAAGACTGTTCCAGAGTTTAGGAGCTAAATAGGAAAAGGATCAACCGCCTGCAGTTAATTTTGATATTCTAGGTATTATCAACTGGCCAGAGTTTAGAGAGCGCAATAGACGTGATGCAGCCAATGCAGTGTTGACAGAACAGGGCTAATATGGTGATACTTCCTGGTCCTAGTAAGAACTCTAGCTGCTGCGTTTTGGACCAGCTTCAGTTTATTTATTATGCGAGCAGAGCAACCACCCAGTAGAGCATTACAATAATCTAGCCTTGAGGTCATGAACACATGAACTAACTGTTCAGCATTTTGCAATGAAAGCATGTGCCATAATTTAGATATATTTTTAAAATGGTAGAATGCAGTTTTACAGATGCTAGAAACGTGGCTTTCAAATGAGAGATTGGTATCAAAGAGCACACCCAGGTTCCTAACTGATGACGAGGACTTGACAGAGCAGCCATCAAGTGTTAGACAGAATTCTAGGTTACTACTTGTGGAGTTTTTTTGTCCAATGATTAAAAATTCATTTTTTTCTGAATTAAGTTGCAGGAAATTACTAGTCATCCAATTTTTTTATATCAGCTATGCATTCCGTTAATCTTGTGAATTGGCAAGTTTTGTCAGGGCGTGAAGAAATATAGAGCTGAGTATTGTCAGCATAACAATGAAAAATAACGCCATGCTTCCTAATGATATCTCCCAGCTGTAGCATGTACAGGGTGAAAAGCAACGGTCCTAGCACTGAGCCCTGCTGTACTCCATATTGAACTTGTGATCGGTGTGACATCTCTTCATTTACTGCTACAAACTGATAACGGTCAGATAAGTATGATTTAAACCATGCCAATGCAATTCCACTAATGCCAACATAATTTTCGAGTCTATTCATTAGAATGTTGTGGTCGATAGTATCGAATGCAGCGCTAAGATCGAGTAACACTAACAGAGATATACAACCACGATCGGATGATAAGAGTAAATCATTTGTAACTCTGATGAGAGCAGTCTCAGTACTATGATACGGTCTAAATCCTGACTGGAAATCCTCACAGATACCATTTCTTTTTTAAAAGGAGCATAATTGTGAGGACACTGCCTTTTCTAGTATTTTTGACAGAAAGGGTAGATTTGAGATTGGCCTGTAATTGACTAATTCTGTAGGATCAAGTTGCGTTTTTTTAATAAGTGGTTTAATAATAGCCAACTTTAAAAGTTTTCGGTACATATCCTAATGGCAAAGATGAATTAATGATATTAAGAAGAGGATCTATGACCTCTGGAAGCATCTCTTTTAGTAGTTTAGTCGGTATAGGGTCGAGCATACATGTTGATTTTGATGATTTAACGAGTTTAGCCAATTCTTCTTCTCCTAATGCAGTTAATGTAATTGTTCCTCAGTGACACTACAATGCACTGTCTGATGTGATATTGTAGTAGACGGCTGCATGGTTATAATTTTTTTCCTAATATTATCAATCTTGCACGTAAAGTAGTTCATAAAGTCATTACTGCTGTGCTGTTTACAAACATCAGAAGTTGAAGCTTTATTTTTGTATCTGTATCTGTATCCACTGTATCGAATAAATACCTAGGGTTGTGTTTGTTTTCTTCTAAGAGAGTCAAGAAATAAGCAGATCTAGCAGTTTTTACGGCCTTTCTGTATGAAATCATGCGCTCTTTCCACAAAATACAAAAAACCTCCAGTTTAGTTTTCTTGCAGCTGCGCTCCATTTTTCTGGCTGCTGTTTTAAGGGCCCGGGTGTGCTCGTTGTACCACGGCATTGGACTATTTTCTTTAATCTTCTTTAAGCGCAGGGGAGCAACTGTGTCTAAAGTGCTGGAAAAGAGAGAGTCAATAGTTTCTGTTGCAACATCGAGTTCCTCTAGGCTATCTGGGATGCTGAGGAAATGAAACTGATGAGGAAGTTTATTTACAAAGCAATCTTTAGTGGCATATTTAAAAAATATTTAGTCCTGCCATATTTAAAGCGAGGGGACGGCTTTGCAGCCTTTGCTAAATTTAGTATACATGATACTAGGTAATGATCTGAGATGTCATCGCTCTGCTGCAGAATTTCAACGGTATGAACATTTATTCCATGTGACAGTATTAGGTCTAAAGTATGATTACGGCGATGAGTGGGTCCTGACACGTGTTGCCTAACTCCAATAGAGTTTAGAATGTCTCTAAATGCCAGTCCCAAAGCGTCTTTTTCATTGTCTACATGGATATTAAAATCACCAACAATTAGGACTTTATCTGCAGCCAGTACTAACTCTGATAGAAAATCAGCAAATTCATAAAGTGTGTATTGTGCCCTGGTGGCCTGTATACAGTAGCCAGCACAAATGTCAAACGGGATTTATCAATTACACTACATAACGTTACATAAAGCACCAAAACTTCAAATGAATTATATTTGAAACTAGACTTCTGAGTAATACTGAAGATATTATTATAAATTACAGCAACACCTCCCCCTTTACCATGTGAAGCCCTGTTCGCTGACAGAGAAGGATATACTAAACGTGACAGGCAGTGCAAGTGACAATAACAGGAGAAGATGACATGGCTTACTGTGTTTGTTGATTAATCCAATTTACCACAGTTGTTTGATGGACTCTATTGACTAATCCAACTCACCACAGTTGTTTGATGGACTAGTAAAGGCACGAGAGACAAAACAGGAGACCCGGAAGCACGTATGGCAGGCTAACAGGCTAGTGAAATGCTAACGCATTGTGATAGTGATTTAGATTCAAAGCTAGCAATGTCAAATTTGAGGTGATAGGCAATATTAAACAATATATGGTGATGAGTAAGTTATATTTAGCAGTATAAACAACAAAGAAAAGATATATCAAATACAGATTTAAAAGCAAAGCTGTACAGAGCTGCAAACACTGCAGCAAGGGAGACAGGAGCAATTGATCAGGAGCAATCCACACTCTAGTCTTTGACTAGAATGCAATTTTGTTTAAAATGTTGCTTTTTTAAATGCAACTTGCACATTCAAGTGTTGATATAAAGGATGCATGAAGCTACAATAAAATGTTTTTGAAATGGAAAGAGTTAAAGGTATTTCAAGTATAAAAATTGATACCTAAATAGGAACATAGTAGTATACTTAAAGTGCAAAAATAATATATACATAGTAAACTATAAGTATGATGTTATGTTCACTTAAAGAAAACTAAGTATACTTGCAGTATAAAACTACTAAACTAGTAGTTTACTGAGAGTGTATTTCAAAGTGCACTATCATAAACAAAAAAATGTACTACAAATATTAAAATAGTAAACTACTAGTATACTAATAAGTTCACTTGTAGTACAGATGCAGTACAAATGAGAAACGTAGTTGTGTACATAAAGTTTACTACTGTTACACTTATAGTACACTTAAATGTATACTTTTATATACTAAAAGTAGGCCAATTTAGTCCCAAGCAGTATTGAAATAGTACACTTACAAGTTTACTTCTCGTACATTGATATTAGTATACTTACTAAATAACGTATACTTAAAAATATACTTGAACATTACTTAAGTATACTTAATAAAATGAACTGTTTTGTAAGGGACAGTCCCGTTTACGGTACAAACAGCATCAACCCATTTATAAATTCAGTCTCTGCACAGGCTTACACACTCTTCCTGAGCGAGTTACTGTCTCTGACTGGGACTGCTGTACGTGCCCTGAAGAGATGGCATCTGTAAGATCAGCATGTGTCTGTGTAGGTTCATTTTGTGTCAAGGTGGGTGTGTCCTGTGCCTGTGTATGTGCACTTATTCCATCAAAATCCATAAGATTCTAGCATTCAGGATCCACTGTCCAATCTGGTGTTGCTGAAGGAGTGTGCTCCTTCTGAAGGTGACAATGATTTCTCCTGATCAGCTTTCCTTCCGTCGTTTCCACTACATAAGACCTTGGTGTAGAAAAAGAACCTTGAATGGTCCCCTGGTTGGTCCAGGCTTTTTGCTCGTCCACTCTGACACGGACAGTGTCTCCTTGACGTAACTCAGGTAATTTTCTTACTCCATTTCTGTGATTGTAGAAGAATTATTGTTTACCTTTTACCAGAGCATCAGCTTTTCTGACTTTTTCATCTTCTGGCCATGCTGGTTTAAGGTTCTCTTCCAGTGTATGGAGTGTGGTTCTAATCCTCCTCCCCATGAGTAGTTCTGCTGGGCTGAACCCAGTGGATGCTGAGAGCCAGCAGGGGGTCTCAGAATGTTCTTGGCCACCTACGGCCCTCTCCACATGGCCATTGCTCTATGGAAAGTGTGCACTTGAAGTAACACATTCATAGTCTCTGAATTCTTTACTAGAAAACCCATTATGAGCAAAGGTGGCTTGGAGTTCACTTGGCTGGTAGAGGGGGCAAGAAGTGACAGGATCTCAACATATCGGGAGTAGTAATCTGATATTACCAGATAATGGCATTTATTTTGTTTACACAGGTCTACAGCTATTTTCACCCAGGATATTGTTCACTACCAGATAATTTACTTGGAATCAACGGTTCCTTTCGTTGTGCTGCCTTTGTCTCGATGCAGTATGAGCACTTTTGCACATGCTGTTTAATGTCCTGTGAGATGTTAGGCCACCAAACTGCCTGATAAGCCCTTTTACGACAGCTGTGTAGGCCTTGATGACCATCATGGATTCTATCAACGATTTCCTTCCTCTTACTTGTAGGAATAACTATACGTTTGCCTCTCACGACTAAGCCTTGAAACTCAGACAGCTCTCCTCTCATCTGAAAATACTCTTGGATAGCCTCAGGTGTGCTTGGCCAACCATTCTTAACGAACCAGACGACTGACTGCAGCTGGCTGTCTGATTCAGTGTTTATCCTGATGAGGTCCATTTTCTGTGAAGTTGCAGGGAGGTTACTGACACCAGAAGAAATGTACACACTTACCTTATTGTGGCTGTCTGTGCTCTCTGCGGTGTGGTCTGGGCCGCTTGATAGTGCATCAGCTACAGCCAGTATCTTCCCAGGGGCATACACTGCAATGCAACTATACATTAATCTCATTAAGAAAAAAAAAGAAAAAAAAATGCTACATTTTCTTACTTAGTATTTTTGTCTTATTTCCAGTCCAAATATCTAAAACTTCTTAAGATGATTTTACTGTCTTGTTTTCTGGGGGAATCTGAATGAAGTGAGTTTTTGCTTAAAACAAGCAAAATTATCTGCCAATGGGGTAAGAAAAATAATCTTGTTTCTGCCCCAAACAAGATTTCAAACAGAAACAAGACCCCAATTTTTCTTACCCCAATGGCAGATAATTTTGCTTGTTTTAAACAAAAGCACACTTAATTTTGATTTTATTTTCCAGAAAACAATACGAATATCGTATGTCATTGTACTTATCTAGTAAATGCCTCTTGATTTAGATATTTATACTGGAAACAAGACAAAAATACAAAATAAGAAAAAAATGTTTTGCAGTGTGTACAGATCCGTCATCTTTGTCTAGTTTTGTTGCGGTTCTGTAGGGTTCTCTGGACCCCTGCTACAACTACAATGTTCTGGATGATTCATGGAGAGCCACCAACAATCAACATTCCTCTCAAATAATGTGTGACACTGCGGTCAGCTGGAACGGCTGGTACCGTCTCTTAATTGAGGGTCAGAGCGTTCAGATGCCAGACACATGTGTTGATGAGTATAGTTGTGGTACTCAAGCCCCAGCTTATGGAGGGAAAGACCTCATTGCTCCATTCTGGACAGATATTGGCAACCGTTTAAATGGTGTTATCTCATATCAACAGTACACCTCTGGTAGTGTCCTTACACAGGCGACCCAAGACATAAACCAATACTTCCCTGACTTGAGTTTCTCTGCTTCATGGGTCTTTGTTGCAACATGGGATAGAGTTGCATACTTATACAATTCAGGAGCAGTAAGTAGCCCAGTTTGATAACAGCGCTGGGCAATGTGTGCCTCAAGTGAACTGTGGCTGCACATTTGAGGGCTTCTATTACTCTGAGGGACAGTCAGTAGTGTTGGACGAGGACTGTGGGAGACAATGTGTTTGCAGTAGCAGGTCAATGGTCTGTTATCAGCACCAGTGTGGTCCAGCAGAGGTGTGTGGACTCCATAATGAAACTATTTTTCTTACCCCAATGGCAGATAATTTAGCTTGTTTTAAACAAAAGCACACTTAATTTTGATTTTATTTTCCAGAAAACAATACGAATATCGTATGTCATTGTACTTATCTAGTAAATGCCTCTTGATTTAGATATTTATACTGGAAACAAGACAAAAATACAAAATAAGAAGTGTGTGTGCAGTGTGTACAGATCCGTCATCTTTGTCTAGTTTTGTTGCGGTTCTATAGGCGGGGGGGGGGGGGGGGGAGGTGGGGGGGGTTGGGGGGGAGGGGGGATGCGGTGTCAGTTCTAAAATAAAGATGTTTTTAAGTTGAAAGATATATATGTAAACACAACATTCATTCATTTAATCAATCAACAAAATATTATTTGTCACTTTTCTATGACAGCTCCCCCTGTGGACCCCTGCTACAACTACAATGTTCTGGATGATTCATGGAGAGCCACCAACAATCAACATTCCTCTCAAATAATGTGTGACACTGCGGTCAGCTGGAACGGCTGGTACCGTCTCTTAATTCAGGGTCAGAGCGTTCAGATGCCAGACACATGTGTTGATGAGTATAGTTGTGGCACTCATGCTCCACTGTGGCTGAACGGAGGACATCCAACAGTTGAGGATGGAGTGGTCACTCGAGACGTCTGCGGTCACTGGAGCAATAACTGCTGCAATTTCCAATCAAATCCCATTAAAGTCAAAGCCTGTCCAGGAGATTATTATGTCTATGAGTTTGTGAGCCCAACTGCCTGCAGTTTGGCATACTGTGCAGGTAAATATATTTACATGTGCACATTGTTTATGTAAGAGATCATTGTTTTTATGTAATATTTATAATTTATTTCAGATTCAAGCAACATAAACACTACCACTAGTGTCACGCCAGAGACAACCATAACAGAAACTACAGCCATGGACACTACGACTGGTAATATAATGTATTGTGTTACAATCTGGAGGATCATTGTTTGGCATTAGCAAATCAGATCCATGTTATGTGTTTGTGATGCATGTAAATAATTAAAAATAATTTATATAGCCATATAGGCTATTATATTTTGAGCTATATTAAGGTGATTCAACCATAGGCATGAGGTCAAAGGTAATCAGAGCCATGCTTATATACGGCCATAATGCTGTATCATATGCATTTCATTATGCAGAGAATACAAATATTATGATGGGGACAGTAAGGTAAATTAAATTGTCTATGACGTTACTAATACATTTTTAATACTGTTTTTTTTTTTTTTCTCAGACAATGGCATCAATATTACGAGCCGATTTTATCCATTTGGAACTGGAGACTCAGTGAATGGACGCATTGATGATGGGAGTTCATCAGTTATATACCTCCAGCAGCCATTTATATTTTTTGGGCAAACACTCAACCAAATTTATGTAAGTCAATCTGATATGAGAGGATCTTGGATTATGAGTGTCTATGTCTATAAACATTATACTCTTGGAGATAAAGTAAATGGGAAAATGACCATTCACTGCTGTTTAAATTACTGTTATAAACAATATTGCATATTTTATAAGAACTCTGCAATGATAATCAGTCCTCTTCTATTTCAGGTTAACAACAATGGACACTTGACTTTTGACGGGGCATGGTACAGCTACAATCCATACCAGTTCCCAGCTTATGGAGGGAAAGACCTCATTGCTGCATTCTGGACAGATATTGACAACCGTTTAAATGGTGTTATCTCATATCAACAGTACACCTCTGGTAGTGTCCTTACACAGGCGACCCAAGACATAAACCAATACTTCCCTGACTTGAGTTTCTCTGCTTCATGGGTCTTTGTTGCAACATGGGATAGAGTTGCATACTTATACAATTCAGGAGCAGTAAGTAGCCCAGTTTGATAACATGGAGAAAGTATACTACATTTTCTTGCTTTGCTTAAAACAAAAACAAATATTTCTTTTGTCTTTTTTCAGGAGACATCTTTCCAAGTGGTTTTGATTTCAAATGGCAGTCTCTCATTTGTTGTAATGAACTATGGTGCAATCACTCCAACGCAACGATATGTACAGGTATGCACAAGATGACAGATTGTTATGATGTATTGAATTGTTTATGACTAACTAATCAGCATCTGTATGTCTTCCTTATCATTAGGCTGGTTATGACACCATCGACTCAAGTCACCATTTCTCAATTACTGGATCTCTCCAGAATGACATCACAAGCCTACCATACAGCAGCAATGTCAATGTGTCAGGCAGATGGGCCTTCAGAACTGATCATGGAATACGGGGTTGTCAATTTAATGGTAACATTGTTTTCCTGACTGTATGCAGTATTTGCTATTTGCAGGAAGACTATAAATGACTGATTCAAATGTGATTACACCATGTTAGTAAGCCATAGGTCAAGCCTTCCAGCAATTACACAAATGATTTGTGGTGTTTATATCCATAAACTCTTTGTTATAGGTTTTCCAGTGCAGCTGGGAGATTCCTTCTGGAATGATGCCACCTGTCAGCAGAGATGCACCTGTACCAGAAGTGGCCTCCAGTGCAGCTTTGAGCCCTGCACTTATTCCCAAGCTTGTCGTCCAGCAGCTTTCCAATACTCTTGTCAGAGCATTCAGAGGCAAACATGCACCATCTCCGGTGATCCTCACTACTACACCTTTGACAATCAGATATTTCACTTTCAAGGAACCTGCACGTATGTTCTTTCTGAGGTTAGTAATGCTGCTATGGCTTTTCATTTATAGAACAGATTTTTATAAAATTGGGAATCCTTTACTGATTCTCAATTTTTGTCATTGTTTAGGCTTGTGGAAATGGTTTGCCATTCTATCGCATTGAGGGCAAAAATGAGCATCGGGGTAGTACACATGTGTCATGGACGCGGATGGTCAGAGTATTTGTCTATAATGAAGAAATTGAATTGGTCAAAGATCACAATTATGAGGCAAAGGTAATTATCACTGTATTGCTATAATGTTGATTTCAGTTCAGCCATCCATCCATATTCCTATTTTTTCTTTTTTTTGTCAACATTGTCAAGGTTAATGGGACCTTTATAGCAACACCATTCACCCTCCACAATGGCTCCATCCAAGTCTATCAGTCAGGTTTTTCCTTGGCCATCAGCACAGATTTTGGTCTCCTAGTGACCTATGATGCATACAGCTATGTCACCATCTCTGTACCGTATGATTACCAGAATGCCACATGTGGTCTGTGTGGGAACTATAACCTACACCCTGAAGATGACTTCCGTTCAGTCTCCGGGGAGATCTTGAGCTCGGATGTTGACTTTGCCAACTCTTGGAAGGTAGAGGGGGACACAGATCCTGAATGCCATGATGTCAGTTGCACAGGTCTCGCTTGTGCAGTTTGTACCAGCAGTAATATGAGCCTTTACAGTGACACAAACCACTGTGGAATCCTAGGAGATGTTTCGGGGCCTTTTGCATCTTGCCACTCTGTGTTTTCACCACAGACCTACATAGAGAACTGCGTCTATGATCTTTGCTTAGGAGGAGGGTACCAGCCTATTCTGTGCCAGGCTCTCAGTGTGTATTCTGCTCAATGCCAACAACAGGGTGTACAACTAAGACAGTGGAGACAACCAGACTTTTGTGGTAAGTGCCTTGTTATGGCTTTATTACATGTAAGTTTGGCATTTAACTTGTATATAACTGAAATATTTGTGCATGGTGAAAGATGCAGAGTTTGATGCATATTCTTATGTCTGCCCTCCATTTCCAGAAATCATATGCCCTGAGAGTCACAGTCATTTTGAGTCCCACGGAACAGGCTGCCCTGCAACTTGCAGCAATCCATCTGCCCCAATAAACTGCCCCTTGCCCAATCAGGAGAGCTGTATGTGTAATGATGGGTACGTCCTCAGTGCTGGGCAATGTGTGCCTCAAGTGAACTGTGGCTGCACATTTGAGGGCTTCTATTACTCTGAGGGACAGTCAGTAGTGTTGGACGAGGACTGTGGGAGACAATGTGTTTGCAGTAGCAGGTCAATGGTCTGTTATCAGCACCAGTGTGGTCCAGCAGAGGTGTGTGGACTCCATAATGGTGTGAGGGGCTGCAGACCCATCAGTTATGCTACCTGTTCGGTTGAAGGCCTGGGTTCCTACCACACCTTTGATGGACAAACTTTCAGATACCCAGGAGCTTGTGGACTGACCCTTGCAAGAGTGATGGGGCCATCCCAACTGCCATACTTTGTTTTGACAGTGGAGAAAGTACCCAGAGGCTCTCAAGACTTTTCCAGGTTCCTAAATTTTGAGGCAGGAGGAACTCATGTTTCCATTGAATTGGGAGAAGGTAGCAATGTACAGGTTAGCTAAAAACTATTTTCTCATCTTTTCATGTGTTAAGAACAAGTGAACTATATTATTTTAAATGTATATGCTAGATTAATTGGTAACACTACAATAAGTTTCCATTTGTTAACATTAGTTAACACGAATTAACAATGAAAAATACTTTTATGAATCTAGTTAAAGGATTACTTTAACTCACCCCCATCTCATCCAAGATGTTAATGTCTTTTTTTCTTCCTTCAGTCAAAAAGAAATTTAAGTTTTTTGAGGAAAACATTCCAGGATTTTTCTCCAATGCAGTTTCAAAGGGCTTTGAAGGGCTTCAGAGGGCTCTGCACGATCCCAGCTGAGAAATAGGGTCTAGTGAAACCATCGGTCATTTACCAAAAAAAAAATAAAATATATATATAAATAATATTTTATATATAATATATTATATATAATATAAAATATATACTTTTTAACCACAAATGCTGGACTTTGGTGTTCTGCATTTGCACAATGTGACATACGTGGAAGTACTGACCCAGTGTTAAAACGAACGTGCAAAGACTAAATCAAACGCACTTTACAAAAATAAAGGTAAAACAATGATGTCGGACAATTTTAAAGTTGAAGGAGAACACGAGATGGAGATTTTCGACACTGGGTCGGTACTTCCACCTATGTCACGGACGTGACCTTTCCGACGTGATGACGTCATATGTCGTGAAGAAGCACAACACCAAAGTCGAGCATTTGTGGTTAAAGTATATACATATATTTTTTTTTAATCATTTCGCTATATAAGACCCTATTTCTCGGCTGGGATTGTGCAGAGCCTCTGAAGCCCTTCAAAGCCCTTTGAAACTGCATTGGAGAAAAATCCTGGAATGTTTTCCTTAAACTTTTTTCGACTGAGGAAAGAAAGACATGAACATCTTGCATGAGATGGGGATGAGTAAATTATCAGGAAATTTTCATTTTGAAGTGAACTAATCCTTTCATTTCAGCATTTACTAATATTGTTCAAATCTAAAGTTTTATCTGTTAATATTATTTAATGGACCTGAGCTAACAAACTAAAAACTAACAGTTGTATTTTTATAAACTAAGCTTAACAAAGATAAATAAAAACTGTAACAAATATATTGCTCAGTGTAGTTAATGTTATTTAATGCATTAACAAACATTAAATAATGGAACTTTATTTTCAAGTGTTACCAATCAATTAACTTTTATATTCTCCCCAGGTGGATGGACAGATGGTTGGCCTACCCATCAGTGTTGGTTCCAGTCAGATCCGCATCTATCACAGTAGTGTGAGGGGTTTTGTTTTAGAGACAAACTTTGGAGTGACCGTTAGAGCTGACTGGCCACACATTGTCCGAATCACGGCTCCAACCACATACAATGGTACACTTGGAGGTCTGTGTGGAAACTTGAATGGAAATATTAATGATGAATTCCACGGCCCAGATGGTGTCCTGCTGGATGACTCCCAGCTATTTGCAGATAGCTGGCGTGATGGATCTCTGTCAGCCCACTGTGAAGACCCAGCTGACATTTGGGAAACAGGACTTTATCAGAACAGGAGCGAGTTCAGAGAGATCTGCAGCATCATGGCAAAGAATGATGGACCATTTGCTGAGTGCAGCAGAACACTAGACCCTTGGCAGCGGATTGAAGACTGCATTCAGATGCTAGAGCAGACGGAGGGTGCTAGGGAGGCTCTATGTGAAGCCCTGCGAGGGTACACACTGCACTGCCAACAGAATGGTATTGCAGTTGGAGAGTGGAGGAGTATCACCCACTGTGGTTAGTATCTTATAAGGTGATCAAATTTTAGAATTAAAACGTAAATCTTCAAAATTCTGATCATTCATTGCCTTTTCCATCCCGTTTTGTATTATTATCCCAGATCCCAACTGTCCAGCAAATACCCATTTTGAGCTGTGTGGCACATCCTGTCCTGCGTCCTGCCCTAGTCTCTCATTTCCCTTTCAGTGCGCTCTGCCATGCCAGGGGGGATGCCAGTGCAATGATGGACTAGTGCTGGATGGAGATCGCTGCGTTCCCCCCACTGGCTGCGGCTGCCACTATCATGACCGTTATCGGCAGCCTGGAGAGCATTTCTGGCATGGTGAAGAGTGCCAGTTCCTGTGTGTCTGTAATGGAATCACTGGTAATGTCCGTTGCACACCATCATCTTGCAGTGAACAGGAAATCTGCCGTGTGGTGGAGGGGGAGTATGGCTGCCATCCTCGTCCACATGGTAACTGTTATGCTTCTGGAGATCCCCACTATATCTCCTTTGATAGAACCTACTTTGACTTTCAAGGCACATGTCGATATGTGCTGGCCACAGTATGTAATGATACTCGTGGACTTCCACACTTCAAGGTGGAAGCAAGAAATGAAGCATGGAATGGATGGCCTGTGTCAATAACTGTTGAAGTATTTGTCAATGTCTCTGGGCACCTTGTGCACATGTCACGGGACATGAACAGTTACTCTGCTGTTAAGGTATGCAAGTCCCACTCACTGTGATTTGCCACTGAGTATATGTAATATGAAAAACATTGTTGTAATTAATGATAAGAATGTTTTTATAAACAAGCTCCTCCTTTTTCTTCAATTAGGTTGATGATGAGACCAGAAACCTCCCTGTCTATCTTGACTCTGGTCGGGTATCTGTCTACTCCACAGGACAGTTTGTCTATGTCTCGACTGACTTTGGTTTCAGTGTCAGTTATGGTGGTTCCTGGGGGGTGAACATTGTTGTGCCAGCTGATTACAGTGGAGTTACGTGTGGCATCTGTGGCAACTTTAACGGCCATATGGAGGATGACTTCCTCACTCCTTCAGGTGCTCTGGCACCTTCAGCAGTTCAGTTTGGTGCAGAATGGATGGTTGAGGAGGACTTGTCATGCAATAATAACCATGGGGATGGTTCTGGCCATTGCCAAGATGAGAGCTCAACACTGATCTCACAAGCCTTGTGTGGGATCATCAGAGACAATCAGGGTCCCTTTAGCTTCTGCCATGGTTCTGTAGCTCCACAGGCCTATTTCGATAACTGTGTGTTTGATGTGTGCAGTTCTGGGAACCGTAATGATGTCTTGTGTCGCTCTGTCCAATCCTATGTGAGTGCTTGTCAATCTGTCAATGCCATGGTCTACCCCTGGAGAGAACTTACATCCTGTGGTAAGTGACTCGAGGTGTGGCTGAGATATTTAAAAAGACCAGTGCAATTAAACTACATTTTTTTTTATTTTCCTTATTCAAGGTGTTTTCTTTTAATCTCAAATATTTAATATTGTACTTATTATTAATAGCATTTATGTTTCATATAAATACATTTTGTTGTTGCATTTCCAGTAATGAACTGCTCATCAAACAGTCATTATGAGGTGTGTGGCACAGACTGTGGTCACACGTGCGCCAGCAGCATCGATGCTAGTTGTGAACACACATGCTCAGAAGGTTGTTTCTGTGATGAGAGATTTGTGAGGAGTGGAGGACTGTGTGTACCAGTGGAACAATGTGGCTGCTTGTTTGGTGGATTCTACTATCATGTGAGCAATAAAACATTATGTTTTTATGTCTAGTTTTAAGACTTATTATATTTGGCAGTGGATAAGGGGAAGCATAGCCATAGCATATTATTGCAACATACATTATCTCAAACACTTAAATAAAAACTCTGGTGGTGCCATGGTACAAAGATGGTATCATCATAGTACTCCGATATATGCCATATATTTACATATTGCATTTACATGGTACTTCTAAAAACTACATGGTGATACCATGATTTTTGTATGTAAAAATACTCACTGATGTTATCTAAAGTTTGTTGTCATTGTTGATTTTATAGATTGGTGAACAGTTCTGGGATTCAACATGTTCCCATCGCTGTCAGTGTTTTGCTCCGAATGATCTGCGCTGCACTGCATCTTTCTGCCCAGCAGCCATGGAGTGTGCGGTCAGAAATGGACGTCGTGACTGCTACAGTCCAATGTCCACGTGCACAGTCTGGGGCGACCCCCACTACATCACCTTTGATGGGGCTGTGGCTCACTTTCAGGTATGAACTGATAAACTGTTATGTGTAGATAAACATGCACAAATCAGAATTAATTATTTTTAATAATCCAGGGAAATATGCAGGAGAAAACCAACAAGGCAAGTACGCAATAATATAAACAAGACTGAACAAAGAACTGAGAGGAACTAAGGGCTAATGCTGGCCACACACTTTTTTCAAGCCCGATTTTGGGCCCGATTTGCACCCCCCAATGAAGGGGGGGGTTTGTCACATCTGAATTTTTGTTCAAAACAATCCTCAATTTTGTAGTCATTACAATTATTTTACTGATTGAGTCAGAACCTCCCCAATCCCAAATTGTAAATATAAAAAGGTTTGACATTTACAACTCTTGATCAGGCTGCCTCCGACGGGACACCCGCAATAGACAATGGGAGTGAGCAAACTTTATCAACCAGATGTGGCGTGCTTTTATAGCTGAAACACCACATGTCAGCCACAAACTTGTCACGAAAGCTCGCACAGCGAAGTGTATAAGCCGCTTCTAAAACGTCTTCTCAGCCAAGATTTCACCCATATTCTTTTTCTCCTTTTTTAACCGGATTACTTTTATAATGAATAGACACACTTTTTTGGGCTTCAAATTTTGGGCTGCCATTATAATGCTTGGAAGAGCCAGGACATATTTTAATGTAACTCTGATTGTATCCGTCTGAAAGAAGAATGTCATATACACCTAGGGTGAGTAAATCATCAAGTTTGACTGCAAACGTATTTCATAAATATATGAAGATTATTCGACTTATAAATGTATGCAATGTTTTGGAAGATATTTTTTTGTGAGGGAAGTCAAAGTAATAATAAAGTCTATGTGTACTGTCAATCCTACCAGGGAACGTGTTCGTATGAGATTGCCCAGACCTGCGATAATGTTACAGACAGTGATCTGGAGTTCCGTGTGGTGGCCACCAACAGGCACCGGGGGAACATGGTGGTGTCATTTGTGTCTGCAGTGGATGTTTGGTTGTCACTCCATGGACAACAGACCCACATCACTATTGGGCAGAACAGGAAAGTTAAAGTAAGTTACACTTCAAATAACATCAATATAAATAATCTTCTGTTACTTTCTCTCTTTTCTTATGTTGAAATTTTCTAATTCTCCTCCAGGTTAATGGAAATGCTATTGACACACCAGCTTATCAAATCAATGATCTTGTAGAAGTACATGAGGAGCAGGGATTTGTAATTCTAAATGCATTCAATGAATTCATTGTCCATTTTGATGGACATAGCAGCCTTCTAGTCAGAGTGAGCAAAAGATTCTATGGATCTCTGTGTGGAATGTGTGGAAATTTCAATGGTAATCCTGCGGATGACAAAGCACTGCCCAGTGGAGAACTCGCTCCTGATGACATTTCCTTTGGCCACAGCTGGAAATCAGACACCAGCATTCCAGGGTAAGAACCACGAGACTTTAGGACAGTAGATTTTACCTGTTGGGTTGTGATCTAAAAATGTGTCTCGGGTTTGTTTTGATAGAGTGGTAGGGAAAAAGGTGATTTGTGGAGTTCTTGCAGCTTAAACAGTAGGGCATGACACTATCAAAGACCAATTGGACTATTGTTTGATTCCCAGGGAATACCTGAACTGATAAAATGTATATATTGAAAGCAATGCAAGTCAATTTGGATAAAAGTGTCTGGCAAATGCAGAAAAGTAAATTGAAAGACAGAATGAAACACTGCATAAATGCAATAATTGATTTATTATTGACTGTTCATATTCCAGCTGAACCAAGAGGCCTTTCTGTATGGGTTTTGCATGTTTTCCTTGTGTCAGGGTGGGTTTCTAATGGCATGCAGGTTAGGTTAATTGGATGCACTACATTTCCAATAGAGTAAGTATGAGTCTCCCAGGCACTAAGGTTGCACACGCTACTGCACTCTCAGGCTACGTCTACATTAATCCAGATACAGAGTTTTCATTTCAAAACGCTAGCGTTTTTAAGCGTTTTCCAAAAGTTTCTCATCCCTACTGAAACATCAGAAAACGCCAAATTCACCTTACTGCACATGCGTAAAACCTCATAAAAGCTCGCTGAAATGGTACAGACAAAACAGACATCATAAAGTTATCGTGCAATTCTTCTGGCAGGATCATTTTATTTAGCAAAATATCTCACCATTCACTGATCGCACTTACTCACCATTATGTTTGGTCTAAAACACAAATGCTCATATTTTGACACAGGACAGCAAATGCGAGTACATTTTCTGTCATTCTTGCAGGACTGTGATAAAAGTGTGCAAACATAACATTTTATCAACTGTGTGAAAGTGAATAGCACATAACTGACAAAATAGCGGTATAAAAATACATTTATTTTGGTTTAATATGCATCACATGACTAAGCATGCGTTTTCAAATACCTCCGCCATCACAGTCCAACACGGAAACTGCGTTTTTAAATGTATCCACTTTGGAGAGTGTTTTCAAAAATGCTGTCTTAGTGTGGAGAGAAAAAGATGCGGTTTCAACAAAAACGTATTGGTGTGGACATGGCCTCAGTGCTGCTCAGGGTTGCATCAATTAAGGACTTTTAAAGGGTGTGTATTCGTTGTAACAGCTGTGCCGAATGACTCTGTAGATGACTCTGATCTAGCAACCCTTAATGGGAGAGAGAGAGATTGTCTTCCAAATGTTGATTTCTTGCTAATGTTCAATTTGTTTAATGTTCAACTTCTTTACTTTTGTTTACTTTTAAACAAAGTTTTTGTTTACTAAATGTCCAATGTAAAGCCTCTCCTGAAAATCCTTGCTTCAAAACACGTGGAGAAGCACTGCTTTATCCAAATGATAAAATAATATAAGCATATAACTGACCAGAAGTGTCCTTGTATTCTTCAGCTGCGGTGTCAGAGACCAGACCGGTAATGCTGATGAGTGTCCATCGAGGCAGAGGTATTCTGATCTCTGTAGTATTATCACCAACACCACTGGCCCCTTCCAGAACTGCCGTCTTCATGTTGACCCTGCACCTTACTACTACTCTTGTGTGTATGATCTGTGTCTCTACACACATGAAAATGGCATGCTATGTTCAGCTGTTGAGGCCTATGACGCAGCTTGTTCCATCTTGGAGATACAGATCCCAGAATGGCGCTCAGGTCTGCGATGTGGTAAGTCAAAATCATATTTCAGCACAGAATATTTTGTGATTTTGTCACCAGTGTTACCAAAATGTAGGTAGCTGAACTTACCTGAGAACTAACCTTTAGAGAAAGAGGCAATTAGGCAGAAGTATCTATATTGGACTTGACCACAAACCATGGGTAAACATGTCTTTGTGTTGTATTTCATCTATCTGTGCTTTTCCTTTTAGATGTGAGAGATCGTTGTTCTAAACTCAACTGCTCTGAGGATGAATGGTGTGGAAAGAAAAATGATGTTTACGGATGTTTATGTAACGATGACCATCCCAGACCACAACCTGACTCTTTTGGTTGGTATCATTCAACAAAAAAAATATGAAATATAATTTTTTCAGTTATGAATTGCCTTTTTCTTTTTTTTAATAATTCTGACAATCTTTTGTCTCTTTTTCCCTCTCAGATTTCTCAGAAACCTGTGAAAGCAGCTCTGGCTCCATGTCTGTGTCTCGCTGTCAGCTCTTTGAGGCTGGTTTTCCAGCTGATGTCTTACACCTCAATGATCCCAGCTGTAAAGGAACGGTCCGGAATGGCAGAGTGGAATTCCATTATGATAGTGTTGAACACATCTGTGGTACAAATCTTGTGGTAGGTTTACCTATGTATAATCAAATACATCATCCAAATATTTGTAGTTTCTGATTGAACCAACACAGTTTGATCTGACCACTTGGGGAATCTCTATCTCGCCTTTTCCACCAGCATGAACTGGGTGCTAGTTCAGAGCTAGTGCTATTGGCGGTTCAGATTTGGTTCGACTGACTAGCCTTCCAAGAACCGTTTTGCCTTTTCACGGGCTAGAGAGCCACCACAGAGCCAGCTCTTGATTCACTGTATAAGTCTCATCTTTCCCAGCAATGCTAGTGCGACAGCGGCAAACACACCAGGCTTGTTCGAGATGCATTGGTACTGTGCAGACCAATCAGCATATGACATCAAAATAACGCAAGAGTGATTCAAAAGTATAAGGAGTTGTATGCTCTCCTGCTTTTGCGGTACTTTATCATACGCCGCCGACCGAAAGCGGTTCTTACTTCTAGACAATTGTCTTCTCAGCAATGTTTTAATGCTACTTAAAGGTGGGGTACACGATATTTGAAAAACGCTGTTTGAAAGTTGGTCGGACCGACACTACAACAAACGTGTAGCCAATCAGCATTAGGGGTCGTTTGACGGTGGAGGAGAGATAACGATTTGAAGAAAGACTGTTGAAAGAGAGATGCCTGACAGACATTACAAAAGATAAAAGCTTATCAGAATATCAATGGAAAATGAAGGGTTATAATCAGGAAAGAGCTTTAGGACCAGCGTTAATATTAGAAAAGCTTTCCAGCACTGGAGAGAGCTAAGCGAGAAGACCTGAAAACAGCCACAAAAAAACAGGAAGTTGCTTTGATGCTTTCCATACGTGAGTAACACTGGTTTTGAGTGTCATTGTTTGTCTGGAGCTGCTGTGCTGTTGGCAACTAACAACAAACTCTTGCTTGTATATACTCTTGTGTACTGTATGTTCATTTTTGTTTTTGCTTCCTGCTGTTCGTTTATCATCTTAACTTTATTTTTTGTGACGCATTATTTTGTTGCGCTTCTGTTACGATAAATAGACATCCACTCTTGCATTGCGTGTGTAACGGAGGCCTGCTAGTGAGAGTTGTGCAGGCTGATGACGCAGTGAGATAATGCAGTGTTTACTGTTTAGTGTCCTTGTTAGTGCACCTGCCTCGCATGCCAGCGATCGGGGTTCGAGACCGACTTGGAGCAGGGCAGTTAGGATTGGAGAGTGAGCTTTGGAGGTGGAGCAATGAAGAAAGGGGTGTGTTTGTTTGGGTTGATTTCAAATATCAACAATGTTCAGAAAAGACTTAGAAATATCACTTACCCCACCTTTAAGAACCACTTTTCCTGGTTCAGAGCTGGTGCTTTGGGTGTTGAAAGAAAGAACTGATTTGAAACTAGGCTCTGGCTCTAAACCAGCACTCAAACTGCTTTGGTGGAAAAGGGGTATATTAGATTTTGAGAAGTCTGTAGGCAGGTATATAAGGGTACTGAATCTTTATCAACCAAGGGAAGGTCCCAAACAGACCCTCCCTAAAGACTTCTCAAAGTCTCAGAGAGAATCTGAAGGGTGGGGAAGGGTGCACAACTTCATGCCACAAAAAAGACTCTGGAACTTTTACCCGCAATGTCCACTATTAATATGTCACCCACCATTATTTCACTTGACTGATGCAACTTTTTGGCACATCCATAATCATACAGTTTAGAGTGTTACTTTAATATTTCTTCTTTTAATACTCTTTTCTTTTAATTCAATTTAGGATAAATTACAAAATGTTATATTTGTTGTACACAGGCTAACAGCACCCACTTCATCTATGATAACTTTATTCTGGGGGCACCGAGGTCAGAAGGTCTCATCAGCAGAGAGAAAATCCTGAAGCTTTCTTTCAGCTGTGCTTATCCTCAAACACAAACACTTTCCATGAATGTGGAGATCAACCCACTGGAGAGGTGCGGGTCAAGCAGCACTATTTTATTAAAGGAGTAGTTCACCAAAACACAGAATTTTTTTTCATGTCTTGATTTGTTCCAAGGAACACATAATTTTACTGGTCACACCTTTCAATGCAGTAAATCCTTATGGGGACTTACAAGCTTCAAAAAGTACAAAAAAAGGTCCATATGACTTCTGCTGTATCTTCCAAATCTTCAAAATTATTATAGCTTTGTGTAAGGAGCTTAAGTTGAAAGAATGGGTGAACTAATTCTTTAAGCAGAAAAAGACATGTATTAAAAAAGTAAATAATATTCTTTAAATCAAGAATATATATTTTACTCCCAAAACAGAATTTTACACATAAAACAAAGTAGTTTGAACACAGATCTATCCATTATTTCATCAGCATTGTGCACAAGACTCTTCCCGCTGGTGAAGGCAGATATCGGGTCCGGATGATTCCATATCAGGATGAGGAGTTTACCCGGCCCTTCACTGGTAGAGTGGATGCAGAGCTCGACCAGGAGATGCATGTGGAAGTTCGTGTTGAGGGGGTCGACAGCCGCCAGTTTGCCCTGGTGATGGACACGTGTTGGGCTACACCTGTGAATGATCCTGATTACAGCCTCCGATGGGATCTCATCCTTTCAGAGTAAAGCTGTGATTTTTTCCCTTATTCCTTTAAGCTTAGCCTTAACTCAATGTAACTCTTTTACTGAATAAATTATAGTCATATCACTTCAAGGATTACCTTAGATACTTTGTTTCAGTATTTCAGAATTAAAGCACAAGTTTCCATTTTGTACATGGAATGCAAATGTGTGATGATTTACTGGAGATCACTTTTGTATTGAATGATTCAAATGAAAGAATTTGTCATTATTGATATTCTCAGGTGTCCCAATCCAAATGACGCCACAGTGGAGCTGCTGCAGAACGGCGTCTCCACATCCAGCCGTTTCTCCTTCAGGATGTTTATCTTCACTGCAAACTCCACTAAGCTTTACCTGCACTGTGCTGTTCACCTTTGCCTTCTGTCAAGCAATCGATGCTCTACAGTGAGTTCTGATTTCTTTTTTTTTATAGCTAATGGGTAAAATGTAATGAAATTTATTGTGCCCAGTCAGATTCTTCTAGTTCTTTCATAAGACACTGGCACTAAATCTTAATGCCAAAATCTGTTTTTGGCATTATAGCGCCATCTAGAGTTAGGTAGTGTGTTCCTATGCAGTAAGATATTCTTGTTAACTGGGTAAAAATCTCATCACATTCTGGTAATCCTTTTTTCAATCTTCAGGACTGTGACTCTGGACACCAGCGGAGAGAGGGCAGGTCTCTGGACTTCCATGACAGTGCTTCCATATCCATGGGTCCTCTGGTGTGGTCTGAACGGAGCTTAGGTAAACATTAACTTTAGTAACCTTAATGCTTAATTTTCTCTTTTTACTTATGTCACAATTATGTATGATTTAAGCCATATTTATTTGTTTTTCAACTTTACCATGCACTGAACCGTGTCTTGTCCCCCTTCACAGACATACAGATCCCAGGAAAAGCGCAAGTGTCCAGGGCACCAGGCCTGTGTGGTTCCTTGACCATTTTGATGGTTTCACTCCTTAGTGCCTACACTATGTTGTATGTTTAAACATTGAATTACCTTTGAATTCTTTGATTATACATTTTTTAAAAAGTGGTTATCCTATCTGATTTGTACAATGTACATTGGATTAGGAACAATTGACACTGAATTTATAAATTGTTCTGCTTTGACTTTTATTTGTACCTAATAATAATGAACCTATGATAACTTTCTGTCTAGTATGGTAAAATAATAATAATTTGATTGCGGCCTTCTTTATTTTTAATATTACTTAAAATATTTAATATATATATTTTAAATACTCAAAATGTTTACTTAACTTAACAACTGTTTCTTATGAGGAAAAAAGCTGCCTTCCTCAATAAAATGATTTTTAAAAATCATCCAAACTGATTATTCCATCCTGACCAGTGGCGAAAAGTAACATGTACCACGTGACACTGTGTGTAGTTTTATGATGGTATTAGTCCTCTTTATTTTCCTGAAGAGTGTACTGACCTTAAAAATATCCACATTTAACACGTTATAAAGTAAAATATCTAGCTTCCGGCGGACCGCCTTCCATATTGAATATGAATAAATCATGAATATGAGCAGGATTGCAAATGTGATATTGATTTTATACAAACGTTCAATAAAGAAGTTAATATAAAGTAACAATTTTTTGCTAATTTGGCAATGTGTTTCATTATTAAATGAATCAGCTGCTTTGAACAATTCGGTTGAATAAATGATTCCATGACTGTTAAATAATGTTAATTGTAATGTTTTAATGTTAATTCTGAACATTATTTATGCAGGTGTAATTGTATCAATTCAGATGCAACTTCTGTTCCACCTCTGCAACACAAATATGAATTTTATTGTGATTTGATTGGTAACAACTCTACAGTGTCTTATTATTCTAATTGTAGTTACTGATTTAATACAAGACATTTCTCAGACAGTAGATACAGATCTATTAGATGAATTTGAGGAGTGCTGGTCTAGTCTTGGTCTCCACCCCTCGAAGGTCTTGGTATCGGTTTAGGTGGTCTTGACTACAGCACACACACACACACACACACAGTCTCACGTGCACGCTTTCCCGCGTTGCAGGCTTGTAGTGTTGTTTGTGGCCATTAAAACAAACTCAATATTGCCCCGTCACTCCAAAGAAAAAATAAAATGAACTTAAATACCTGAAAGTTTCGAAGCTGTCTGTTGGGCTCGGCAAATGAGTGTGTTGCTCTCTTGGCTTCTCTCGTGAAGTTGTCCGCTGCTCCATTTCCCCGCCTCCTCTCTCACAACAGCCAATCGCTGTCACGAATACCTTTCAAGAAGGTGGGCTTTGCAATACCTTATCCAATAACAAAAGAAATGATCAAACATGCTTGTAAAAAATCTTTTCCAGCAAGTAGCCTACCCACATTTCAACCAAACAAAATGGCAAAACAGACTTTTAAACAGTCAATATCAAGAGCGTAGGTTTGTTTTGGAAATAGGACTAATGATGAATAGGATAATTTATTAAGGTTTTTAGTCTATATTGACCTTAACAATATGTTAATTCATGAATTATGCAGCCTAATGTTACAGGTAACTAATAATGACAAGGAGACAGTTTAACAGAGACTTAACTTTATTCCATTCATAATACAATGCAGTAGTCAATGTCAGTGTGTCTATAACTACTACATTGTATTATGAACGGAATAAAGTTAATAAATTTTTCCTTTAACCTAGAAATCTAGATGCAAATATAATTTGCAGCCAGGTTGGCTTGTGAGCTTGAAAAACCAAACTCTAGTCAGGCCAATCACATCGTGTCTAGAGTTGGTGGGCAGGCTTAACATAATGACGGCAGAGTTGCGACAGTTCCGCATGCTACTTGAAAACAAAGAAGCTGGTGAACAGTGATCTTTCGAATTGGCTTTGGCCACGACTCATGAAGACTTGGAGTTAAGCTTTTCTGTGAGAAAAGAATAAAGAACGGCACTGAAGTCATTCTTAAAAAAAGGACCAGATACGGCAAAAGTTTAATCTATCAAGACACGAACCGTGCTATTCGTCGTTGACCGCTTCACCTTCTTCGTTGCTCTGGTTGGTTGTAGCGCTATCCTATTGCGTGCAGACGGAATTTAAAAAAAACAACCGTTTATCCCGCCCATCGGATTGAGCCCTGCCAATGGCGTGTTCCCAGACCAACATCTTGATGTGGGTCTGGCTTGTCAGGCTATTGTTCCATGTGTAGCGGGAAATTTCGCTACAATGTAGGGGTAAGTGTTTTCTCTTGCTCTACCTTGGACGACTAGGGAAATGACAGGATCTAGGTCCCCACCCCTAGTACAATTAATTCCTTATTTTCTAAGTATGTTTTTCTCTGTCTTGATTGTTTATGTCTTTCTCTTTTAGTGATGACTGGCGAGGAGAAGGCTCCAAGACACGGTACACGGTAGCTTCTTAGAGTTTAAGTTAATTTTCCTTTTCCCGACTACCAGCCTACAAGACAGGAGGAATGCCCCTATTCCAAGGAGACAGTAGTCTTAGACTTATTTACCTAAATGTTCAGTAAAGAATTAACAAAAAAAACAATAGTCATGAGATAAACTCTTGTTTCACTTCACTTATGGTTTCACCACAACAAAATGTGCAAACAAAAAGAAATAAAGCTTTGTTCAGATTCACTCTCTTGTTCAGTCTCTTTTCTTCAATTGTTCTCAAACCAAACAGAAATAGGAAAACAGCAACAGTTCTGATAGAATGTTCAAATGGTACTCAGTTCACTCAAAAATACATTATAGACTTTACATTCCACATCAGATATATATGTCAGTCCACATACTGGAGTGAGATTCACAACCCAGAGATCAATTTTACCTCACAGTAGAACTGAGCTGGAGTTGGAGTGTCCAGATATGCCAGGGTAATTTAATCAACAAATGGCAACCTGTTCAAAAACAGAAAGTGTCTTTCCTTTTTCAAAACACTTCAGAGAAGATCCCCAAAAAAAAAAAATATAGCATCCACGTGAGCGCTTCCAATAGACGAGGCAGTCTTTTCCACAAAAAAAAAAGTACCGTAATGCAGATTCGCTACAAGTTCAAAAAGTTAATGCAGATATATGCAGAAAGTTTATTCAAAAAGGATTTCCAAATCTTAAAATGAAAAACACTGCAAAGTGTCCCAAAAAGAAAAAAGGAATTATAGAGAAAAATATAGAAAGGAAGAAAAATAGTTCCCAGAGGCAATGGCTGAAATTCTCACAAGAATTTCAAAGAGTTCGCAATGCCGTTTGCATCCACACTGCGGCGCTAATGTGTCAAAAATGGCGAGCGTGGATTTTTCTCGAAACAACAGTAAGCAAAAATCACTCTATCTGCATCAGCTTTATTCCACAGCAAGACATTCCATTCCATTATAGATCATTAAAACTTTAAATCTGGGTCAGAGATGTTTGTCTACCTTGTTTCCATTACATTATTGGGATCCTATTCTTTTTTAAACAGCAAGCCATTCAAAGTCCATTAGCTTTCAAAACAGAGTTCATACATGTAGGTTTATTCCTTGTGTTTTCTTGTATTAGGTTGAGTTCCTGGAATAATTCCCCCAATTCCCCTGGAGAAACCCCCCCCCCCCCCCCCCCCACAACATACAATGATCAAAAAATAACATATATTCATGAAACAATTAGTCAGACATAGCAAAAGTGTAATTAATCACTTAGTATAAGACAAACATCTCATTTCCTTTAGTGAACAGTCATGATCAGATTTTACCTCAGTAGACCACAGACATGAAGTTGAAGCCATTGAATTATCTCCTTACAATATTGCTTTGGGTAGAATTGTATCTGCCCTTAAACCAAATGTAAACTTGGCATAAAAAGTTAGCCAAAAAAATTCCCCACAACAAATCTAATCCTAATAAAAATGGTCATCATTTACTCACCCTCATGTTGTTCCAAAGCCATACGAAATTTGTTCAATTTTGAAACACAAATGAAGAAATTATGATAATTAGGGCTGGGCAATATGACCAAAATCACATATCACGGTAACAATATATATCATGATATAGTACCTTTTCTGTAAATTCAATCAATTAATAGTTTATTGACCACATGGAAAGGACTTTCTTTTTTTTATATTTTATATTAAAAAATTTACTCATTCATATGCGATTAATGAATCTC
Organism: Rhinogobio ventralis; assembly: GCA_039654625.1. NCBI lineage: Eukaryota > Metazoa > Chordata > Actinopteri > Cypriniformes > Gobionidae > Rhinogobio > Rhinogobio ventralis. Next base: position 34,026,430 of record CM077212.1, on the reverse strand, counting down.
CCTTTATTTAGAAGTGTTTGTCATTTGAATCAATCATTTAAAAGATTTATTCACAAACGCTGATTCGTGATAAATGACCTCAAGTCATCCTAAGTGTATATGACATTCTTCTTTCTGACGAATACAATCTGAGTTATATTAAAATAAGTCCTGGCTAATCCAAGCTTTATAATGGCAGTGATTGTTGCTCTGTTTTTGAAGTCCATAAAAGTGCATGTATATCCATCATATAACTGCTCCACACGGCTCCATCACGTCTATTGCGGTCTCAAAACTCTGGCCAGTTGATAATACCTAGAATATCAAAATCAACTGCAGGCGGTCGATCCTTTTCCTATTTAGCACCCAAACTCTGGAACAGCCTTCCTAGCATTGTTCGGGAAGCAGACACACTCTGTCAGTTTAAATCTAGACTAAAAACACATCTCTTTACTATGGCATACACATAAAACATTTTTAATTTATATTCTATTCAAATTGTTAGGCTGCATTAACTAGGTCAGCCGGAACCGGGAACACTTCCCATAACACCTGATGTACTCGTTACATCATAAGAGGAATGGCATCTACGTTAATGTTAGTCTCTCTGTTTATCCCGAGGTTTACCGCAGTCAGCCGGATCCGGCCCGTATCCAGATCAGATGGTGGACCAGCGCCCAGACATTACCAACACATCCCTGAAGTGTCTGCAGAGACCGTGTCAATTAGTCTACCCTCTGAAATTGCTCATCAACATGGCATCCTCAATGGATCCATCTCCGGCATGATGACTCCGATATTCCGAATATTCCTATTTAATAATTGTTTAATCGACACGCCATCCTCAATAAACCCGTCTGCGGCGTGATGCCTCCGATCTTTTGAATATTCCAATCTAATATTACTTCTGACCTATAAGGCTGCCAAAATAATAATCATACACTGTTTGTTAATTGGCTAGAGGGGAACTGGCACCCTGACTGAGCCTGGTTTCTCCCAAGGTTTATTTTTCTCCATTAGGACACCTGATGGAGTTTTGGTTCCTTGCCACTGTCGCCTTTGGCTTGCTCAGTTGGGGACACTAAACTTTCAAATAAATATCCGAATAAATTTAATTACTAAACTAACTATATCAACTACATTACTTGAATATATATGATAATTGAAATGAGCTGATGACATCACCGTTTTCTCCAGAGCGGCTGTACAGCCGAATCAAATTCTGTTCATTATTTTCCTGTTTAACACTGTGAAGCTGCTTTGAAACAATCTGCACTGTAAAAAGCGCTATATAAATAAAGTTGACTTGACTTGACTCCAGGGGGTTAATAAAGGCCTTCTGAAGCCAATCGATGCGTTTGTGTAAGAAAAATATCCATATTTAAAACTTTACAAAGTAAATTATCTAGATTCCGGCCGATCGCCTTCCGTATTTAATTTACGGAAAAAGTGTAGCGCCTCCCGCAGTTCAAAATGCTTGCACTACGTCTGACCACATTGCACACCAGTTACGCTCGTCAGATGTAGCATAAGCATTTTGAACTTACATCTTTTCCGTAAGTTGACGTGACGTGAATTTCATCATCAGGGCCCGTATTTATCAAGCTTCTCAAAGTGCTATTTTAGTCTTAAGTGCTGAGAATTCATGAAATGTACTCCTACTTTCAAACTTAAGTATAAAAGCAAGTTATCAAATTTCGTAAATCTAAGAATCACTCTTACTCTCCCAGTTATTTAAGACAGCTCGAGAGGTCCATTCCTATGCCGTCATCCAAAATCCCGTTTGTGGCACAGCAAAGTGTCGTGAATCATCTCTAAGACTGACACTTAAGATTTAGTCCTACACTTCACTTAAAGTATGACTGGGATGCTTGATAACTAACTTTTAAGCGCAGCTTTGAGCCAAGAATTTTTTTACTCTTAAGTCAATTCTTAGCATTGTTCTTGTGAGTAATTCTCAGAGGCTCGATAAATACGGGCCCAGAACTGTACACTGACCCTCGCATACACGTAAAAAGTGAAGTATACTTTGCACTTTAAGGGTTTGGAACAACATGAGGGTGAGTAAATGATGACAGAAGTTTCATTTTGGTGTGAACTATCCCTTTAATGGCAACATTTTCGGCTGGTGTTAATCTGACCATAATAGACATAAGAACCAGGGCACGTATTTATCAAGCTTCTCAAAGTGCTATTTTATTCTTAAGTGCTGAGAATTCATGAAATTTACTCCTACTTTCAAACTTAAGTATAAAAGCAAGTTATCAAATTTCGTAAAGCTAAGAATCACTCTTACTCTCCCAGTTATTTAAGACAGCTCGAGAGGTCTCAAGTGGTTAGGAGTTGCCAGTAGGGGCTTGTGATGGCACTGAGGAGACAGAGACGTGCGCAAATCTTTTAAGGAGAGGAAGAACGTTTTTGAAATGTTTGACGATGAGCAGTTAATCAAACGGTATCGTTTGGACAGAGCAGGCATCATCTTTTTCAGCGCTGGTTAATGTTGGGCTGAACTTGCCTTTTAAAACATGTTTCCGCTGTTCGACTAATTCAGCAAGCAGTAGCGCTTCTTCCTCCCGCCAATTCGGTTTTCTTTTGGATTATATCATAAAATCTAGCCTATATATAGGCAGGTCAGTTAATAGCACACCGGTTTAAAATGTACAATTTGTAAGAGAACGTGTTAATCTTTCATTTCCAATGTGTATATCAATGTATTCTCTTGAAAATTCTTTAATGTGTGTTGAATATAAACTCTTAGGAATTTCACCATTCAATGTGAATTTATCTGAGAATATTCATAAATATGGAAATCTATCCATTCCTATGCCGTCATCCAAAATCCCGTTTGTGGCACAGCAAAGTGTCGTGAATCATCTCTAAGACTGACACTTAAGATTTAGTCCTACACTTCACTTAAAGTATGACTGGGATTAATTGACTTAACTTTTAAGCGCAGCTTTGAGCCAAGAATTTTTTTACTCTTAAGTCAATTCTTAGCATTGTTCTTGTGAGTAATTCTCAGAGGCTCGATAAATACGGGCCCAGAACTGTACACTGACCCTCGCATACACGTAAAAAGTGAAGTATACTTTGCACTTTAAGGGTTTGGAACAACATGAGGGTGAGTAAATGATGACAGAAGTTTCATTTTGGTGTGAACTATCCCTTTAATGGCAACATTTTCGGCTGGTGTTAATCTGACCATAATAGACATAAGAACCAGGGCACGTATTTATCAAGCTTCTCAAAGTGCTATTTTATTCTTAAGTGCTGAGAATTCATGAAATTTACTCCTACTTTCAAACTTAAGTATAAAAGCAAGTTATCAAATTTCGTAAAGCTAAGAATCACTCTTACTCTCCCAGTTATTTAAGACAGCTCGAGAGGTCTCAAGTGGTTAGGAGTTGCCAGTAGGGGCTTGTGATGGCACTGAGGAGACAGAGACGTGCGCAAATCTTTTAAGGAGAGGAAGAACGTTTTTGAAATGTTTGACGATGAGCAGTTAATCAAACGGTATCGTTTGGACAGAGCAGGCATCATCTTTTTCAGCGCTGGTTAATGTTGGGCTGAACTTGCCTTTTAAAACATGTTTCCGCTGTTCGACTAATTCAGCAAGCAGTAGCGCTTCTTCCTCCCGCCAATTCGGTTTTCTTTTGGATTATATCATAAAATCTAGCCTATATATAGGCAGGTCAGTTAATAGCACACCGGTTTAAAATGTACAATTTGTAAGAGAACGTGTTAATCTTTCATTTCCAATGTGTATATCAATGTATTCTCTTGAAAATTCTTTAATGTGTGTTGAATATAAACTCTTAGGAATTTCACCATTCAATGTGAATTTATCTGAGAATATTCATAAATATGGAAATCTATCCATTCCTATGCCGTCATCCAAAATCCCGTTTGTGGCACAGCAAAGTGTCGTGAATCATCTCTAAGACTGACACTTAAGATTTAGTCCTACACTTCACTTAAAGTATGACTGGGATTAATTGACTTAACTTTTAAGCGCAGCTTTGAGCCAAGAATTTTTTTACTCTTAAGTCAATTCTTAGCAATGTTCTTGTGAGTAATTCTCAGAGGCTTGATAAATACGGGCATTGGAGTCCAAATTTAGATGAAAATACAACTTTACCATAACGTTTAAGTAAGGACAAGTGCATACAATTTTTTTTTTTAAATAAATAAAAAAAAGATGGAAGTCTAGAAAAAAATGAGTTAAAGCATTGACTCACCTCTGAATAAATTACAGCATGCAAGCAGCTTTATCCTGATAAATAGGTTGAAGTTGTGCAAGGCCATCAATAAATACCTCCAACATCCACCTGCACGGTGTCATCGATTCACCTATAAAAACAAATTCAACCTTTTTAAATACAAATAAAACTGTTACCTTGAAGATGAATGTTCTGTTAGTTAAGTGAGAGAAAGGCTGAGAGAGTAATTGGGCACAAAGTCTTACCTGGCAGGAACATACTAAGTGAGAGTGATTTTATTTGAATGTAGGGTAAGTAAAGTACTTAATATGCATGCTGTGATTAATGTAATTCATGAATCTCCATATAGATTTCATGCATTACTTACTTTATTTAACCAGGAAACATATAATTGAGATTAAAAATCTCCTCTTATAGTAAGTGCGTTCTGTGAAAAATGCGCAACTCCTGGTACACAAAGTCCCGCCTTCTAAGGGTAATAGAATATACAGTTTAACGTAAACTAGAACAGGGAAGGGAAAGTTCAACGAGTTAAAAGCAGACTAAATAGATTGTATCATTAACCAATATTATCACTTCTAAATCACTAAAAAAAACTGGTAACAACAACACATTTTGGCCAAAAGAAATGTAAAACGTCATCAGAGCATGATCGTCGTAACCACGTGGTGGCGCCACTGATTTTCTCTCTGTGTGTGTAATCTCTGTATTGTGATGTATAGGAATAGTTTTTAATGAATATCAAAGTGACCAAACTGGTTGCAGTTCTCAAAATCTATTTATTTGTTTTATTGTATTTATGAATGTTATGTGCTCACCTGCCTACATTTAATTGATTTACATAATGTATAATGTAATTAATTAATCTTTAATAAGAGACTGTGTCAAAAAATTAGAATAATATTTGCTCAAATATGAAATTAAAAAAGTGAGGTTACAAAAAAGGTGGCTACAAAATCAGTTTTCCCTTTTAGTTTTTGACCGATATAAAATTTATTAATGAGCTAAATTTGATATTGATATTTGCAATACCATCTGTGCAATTATTATAATTTCCCTAGTGACTATACTGATACTTATTTGCGTCAAATGTGTGTGGCAATGAACCTACATTTCCAAAGGATCCGAAGAATGTTGCAGCACTGGTTTCTTTCAGGTTGGGGTGAGGTTCAGTTATTGCTCAGATCAACAAAAATGTTTGAGAGTTGTTTTCACGCTGATTGTTCACACAGGTGTGTCTGCATACGGCTTGCGGAGGCATTGATCCACCCTGACTGACAGCTGGTTCTTCCAGTCAAAGCTGCCAATATGCTTAGAATAGTTTGGAGGTAAAAAGAGGACACAAAAATATCACAATACACATGAATTCACATCATGATGTTGCCGTCTATATCACAGGCGAGGCCACAAAAGAGCTACAGGGCATGGATCCACCCATGTTTCATAGTTCCATATGATTTTGCTATTATAGTAGGCCTATATATATATGTATATATGTATATGTGTGTGTATATATATATATATATATATATATATATATATATATATATGTATGTATGTACATGTATATATATGTGTGTGTATATATATATATATATATAGCGAGAGAGAGAGAGAGATTAATAAGAAACAAAAATGAAACACTATCACAATGGGTCCTTTGTTCAAACAAAGTGATTACAGGGAGATTGAATCTGGGAATTTGATTTATCATATAGGGTAAATATCATCCAACTCACAACCCACTATGACCCTAACATTAAACAGCATGATTTAAATTTACAGACGTATTCAATTTGCCATTATGGCTTTATAGTGTCAAAAAGTTTAATGATCTCAAAAACAATGAATACAGAAATATACAGCAAAACAATGTAATGTAGTAAATGCAAGAATAGCATTGTTTTCAAAAACAACAGAGGATGAGTCATTTATTGTATAAAATTAGGTCTTGTATATGAAGACCACACATGACAGACAGTGATTTGGGATCCTCTAATTCATAAATTAAAGTAACTCATCCTCTCAATCTCTTCTCTCCTCTTCTTACAACTCTTTCAATGCCCTCCACTCTTATTCTCTCTTCTTTCTCTTTTTTTTATACATCTTCTTTCTACCTCCTCCACTCGTTCTTCTCCTCTTGTTCTGCCAACTGCACCTCTTCCTCTTCATCTTCTGGTAACTTATTTATATAAAGGGAAATCATAATTGTGACCCTGGACCTGGAGATTTTCTCAATATTCAGACTTTTTTGCACCCTCAGATTCCACATTTTCAAATAGTTGTATCTCTGCCAAATATTGCCCTATCCTAACAAACCATACATCAATGGGAAGCTTATTTATTCAGCTTATGATGTATAAATATATATTTTCACAAATGTTGTGTGAACAGTTTAATAAAATGTACTTTGTGGAAATATGGCTTAACTGTAGTCGCCTGTTTTAACAATTTAAAATTTGTGTAAATGTTGCATGTCATTTGTATTTAGAATATGGCTCTGTTAACTATTTTGAGAGCATTGACTAAATGTGTAAAAGCGAACTGTAAAACCGAGTATCCTCATAATTCAGATTCATTTGATTGTCTTGCAGTTCTCCTATCTACGTTCATCTATTCAAGACTAAAATATGTGTTTCTAAATGACAGGTGTACAAAGAAACATTGGCGTCATGCAACATAGGGAAAAATGTGGGAGGTTGGGTATTGTTAGAGTTGCCAACCCATGTAGAAAAGGTCCACCCACACTTAATACAGTCACAGATAAGATTGTGAGGCCTGAAGTTCGTTCCTCATTGTATTCTTTAACTGGATTAAAGCATCACTGTGTTTTTGGAGTTTGTGAAGCAATATTTTGTATCAGGTAATGTTACTTAGTTCATTTTATCTTTTTGAGCTTTAATGACTCTTTCAATAATCTGCTTTTGATAAATCTAAATTATTTTGTAATATAAATGCTGGTAACACTTTACAATAAGGTATAATTAGTTAGAATTAGTCAATGCATTAACTAACATGAAGTAACAATGAACAATGTATTTTTACAGCATAGTGATATTTAAAAAATAGTTTGTAGGATTAAGAAAGATTATGTTATATGTATTGTTCATTGTTAGTTCATGTTAACTAACAAATGAAGGCTTTTTATGAAGTTGTTGACAACACTAATTTTAATACAATCTATATAGCAATACATATTTTATCTGTTTATGTTCGTGTTTGAAGGTGTAGAAGGTGCCGTTTATCACAATGAGGTTACTATTCTCATTGTGTGTTTTGATACTGCTGCTGTCTGGTGAGTGTTTATACATCTTTAAAGTTTGAATACACACATGTGGCCACAAATCATCACAATGATGCTATTCAAATAAGTGAACTGACTGTATCATCCTTCAAAATTAAACCATTGTTCTTATATTCTTTTGTTTTAAAGGTGAAATAATTGATGGACAACAACCAGGTAATTCCATTATAATATCACTATACTTATACTTCCACTGTACCTGCTTTTCCTGTTGTGGAACTTTATAATAAACATGTTATTTCAAATGTATATAGAGACACTTCAATAACAGCTTTAAATAATGGTGTTAGCTGAAAAGTATGCAGTACTGTATGTACAATATGCATCGATAATTGCAAATTGCTGGCTAAAGTAAGAGTCTGTTTGGGTCACAGTATTTTAAAAAGCAAGACCTTAATGTGGAGAAATGTAAAATAGATTAAGGAAAAACTATAAATGCAATCAAAAGCACCCCACTTAGTTTTGAAAAGTGCGATCATTTAAGGATTGGTCTCAGATAAATGTATGGATTGTGAAAAAATTGCGCTGTGTTGCAATTCGCCCTAAAACTATGGTCTAAAAGTATGTACTTGTTGTCATAAGAAAGAACTATTTTTGAGCTTGTCACAATAGCGTACGCATGTAATGGGATGTACTAATGCGTCATGGAATTGCATTTTAAAAACCACAAAGTCTAGGTGTGTGCATCATGACACCACAAACCGGTCTGTCAATCATTCTGTCACAGTTGATATCATAAGATACACATTCCACATTTCAATATTTTAACACATTAGGCTACACGGCTCTGTGGAATACTTGATTGCGATTGGTCAATCACGCCATCCAGCGGTATGTTATTCCCCCGATAACAACTTATAAAAACTGATAACACAGGCTCATCCGGGTAACTTAAGTTAGAAAGGGTTTTTCTTTGTGGAAGTTTTGCGTTTGGTGAGCAAATCAAATATTAAAACTCAAATGAATATTTTTTCGTACAATTATTTAATTATGTCATCCGACTTAGCCTACTTTCTTCTTTCATACAAACTGCCATTTTGAGACGGTTGTTTTGTACACTGTAATGGATTACAAGACAACAATACAATACAATACAATATTTACAGTCAAACCAAAATGTATTCAGACACCTTCAACATTTTCTCATTATCATAGATTATTCGCTATAGTTTAGAAAATGGTAATAAAATATGACAAGAACTCAAAGTTAAACTGTCAGAACAAATTCATCTTGATAATGTCAGATAACATTGATAGAAAGGTATGTAGTAGATTACAATCAGCTGTTAAATTAAATTACAATTAGATAATACCAATTTAGGTCAACCAATGACCAAGCAATGCTTCATTTTGTTCAGTCTGGGGTGTCAAAGGTCGCATTAGCAATTAAAGAATAAGCACTTCAGCATGGTCAGGTCAAAGTGTTTGAATAATTTTGGTCCCAAATTTTTATCAATTTGACTGGTAGTCCACTGTATGCATTTTCTGGGTATAATATGTCACAGTTTACTTTTGCTATCCTCACTTACATAAATGAACTATAGTGTCCTGCACCCACTAGTAAAAAAATACATCTGGTGTCTGAATAATTTTTGGTTTGACTATATTTATAAAGCACATTTAAAAACAACCAAGGCTGACCAAAGTGCTGTACAGAAAAGAATAAGGCTAAAAAATAGAAAAATAAAACTACCAAAATTAAGGAACACACAGCAATAGTAAAACAAGAAATCAAATCTATGATCAAGGAGTATTGAAAGCCAAAGAGAATAAATAAGTCTTTAGAGCAGATTTGAAGGTGGAAATAGAGGGAGCTAAGGTAACAAACAGGTATACGATTTTAACAGTTTCATCTCAAATCAATATCTCTATCACCATAATTATTTATGTGATGAAATGCCGTGTAATAAGTGGTATGACTTTACCATATCCCTTAAATGTCCGTCTAGTTTGAATCTGCCGCTTGCTATGCTCTCTGTGGAAGCTTTGCGTTTAATGATCTAATGACATATTTAGACTCAGATCTATATTTTACGTCCCAGACAGCAACATAGTGTCGCCCAGATCCGGCCCACATCTCGTACGCGTGGAATCCACATGTACCAGATGTGGCCCGGATCTGGGAAAGTAGCCATGTAATAAGTGGGATAATGTACATCCAGCTAGTTGTTATCGCAGAATAAACCCCTTCAGAGTGATGCAAGATCCCCCGATCATCCTGTCTGGGTTTATTCTGCGATAACAACTGGCTGGATGTTCATTATCCATTACTTATGGTAGGAAATGTTAGGCTGTTTATATCCCTTTGTCACACCTAAAAGAAAAGAGATGAACTTTGAACACAAGTGAAACAAGTACCTTAAGCCTAATCTCATTTTAAATAGTATGTAATGGTATGTAACACTGAAATATGAATTTACAAACATTTAAAAACATTATTTTAATGTTTCCATAACAGATGACCCTTGCGCAAAATACAATGTTCTGGATGAACCTCAGAGAGCCACCAACAATCAATATTCCTCTGAAATAAAGTGTGACTGTGAGGTCAGCTGGAACGGCTGGTACCGTCTCTTTTTTGATGGTCAGAGTGTTCAGATGCCAGACACATGTGTTAATCAGTACAGTTGTGGCACTGATGCCCCACTGTGGCTGAACGGAGGACATCCAACAGTTGAGGATGGAGTGGTCACTCGAGCCGTCTGCGGCCACTATGACAATGACTGCTGCGCTTTTCAGTCCAATCCCATTAAAGTCAAAGCCTGTCCAGGAGATTATTATGTCTATGAGTTTGTGAAACCATCTTTCTGCTATCTGGCATACTGTGCAGGTAAATATATCTATATTTTTCTTTTGTTTATGGCATTAAGTCGTCAATACATCTTTGTTGAATTAATTTTGATCTTTTTTGTACTTTTTTCAGATGTAAGGAACATCAACGCCACCTATACCTTCTCAACCTCAGCTATAGAAATGACATCCGTTACTATTACGACTGGTAATGTAATGTTTTTGAAAAGTTTCTGAAGTATTTTTGTTCAGATTAGCAAACCCATGCAGCCAGATCAGATCCATGTTTGTGACTGCATGTAAAAAAATGTGTGTGTAATGTGCAGCTTCATTACTATTAGTGAGAAAATAAGCGCAGCATTTTTTTTCAATCACAAAAAAGTAAAAAGGTCTGGGTAAATGAATTGGAGCAAAGTAGAAATATTCCAAAAATGTGCATTTCAAATCCTTAAATAAATTAAAAATTCAAACTAAATGATTTCTTATGTATTCACCCCCTTTAATATGTCAAATGTCATTGGTTTCAGAAGTCACATAAATAGTATATTTCTTTAGTTTATTTAGAACAAAAACATATGACCAATGTATTAAAAAACACTTGTGTATAGTCAGGGAGTTTCAATTGATTGTAGCTGGTGAATCAGTATTTTAGCATAATTTACATCATGAAGAAAAAATAACTTTTGGTGGCTTTGCTAAAACTAATTTAAAAGTGCAAGGCATGAATACAAGAACATTTTCAAATCACCGGAAATGGATCTTCTCTGCAGTGGGAGGTTTATTGGCCCTATGTCAAGCCAAAATTACACAGAAGTGGCTGAATAACAACAACAATAATGTCCTTGAGTTCAGATCTCAATCCAATTTACAGTAAGGGTGGCCTTGGAAAAAGTCTGTCAACTCTCAATCTCCATGCAATCTGACAGAGCTTGAGTGGCAAAGATGTATAGGGGGAAAATGACAGTTTCCAGATGTGAAAAGCTGATAGACACCTACCCACACAGACTCAAGACTGTAATGTTAAAGGTGCATGTAAATGGAGAGAGTGCAGTCAGTTATTTTGTGTTTAAAGGGATAGTTCACCCAATAATTTACTCACCCTCAAACCATCCTAGGTGTATATGACTTTCTTCTTTCAGACGAATACAATCGGAGTTATATAAAAAATGTCCTGGCTAATCCAAGCTTTATAATGGCAGTGAATGGCAACCCAAAATTTGAAGCCCAAAAAAGTGTATCCATCCATTATAAAAGTAATCCACACGGCTCTGGGGGATTAATAAAGGCCTTCTGAAGCGAAGCGATGGGTTTGTGTAAGAAACATATCCATAATTAACATGTTAAATCATGGGGTAATTTTCATTTTTGGGTGAACTATCCCTTTAATTTAATGCTTGATATAAATTTTGACAAATAGAAATGCATACAATTATACAAGTCAAAAATAAAATAAATAAAAAAACCTAATGTAGTTAGATAATAATTTAAAAAGTAACATTTCGAGGAGGAAGAGTTTCAAGGTTCCAATAAATAGTTATTTTGGACTGCAGAGGGAGTATGTTTACAGAGTATGCAATAAAAAAGAAATGTTATGACCACTTTCTATGCCACATAATCTAATGCCATATCCACAATGCTCCGTTTTCACTTTAAATTTTAAATCTTCAAATGAAAAAAACATTTTGCAAAGTTAATGGGTCTGAAGCACTGAAGGAAAACAACTGTAGTATGATGAGGTGTGAACGCACCGAAAACTTTTCACAGTGGATGGGAAACCACCTTGTATTGCAAAGTCTAAAGTCTAAAGTGAAAGCATTCTTACCTAAGTCAAACTGCTAGTCATAATTTTCTTTACACTCAAGTACAGTGGGACTTAAAGTCTACTACTCATCTCCCTACTAACTTTTCTCCCTAAATGTTAAAATCAAAAACTATTTTAAGCTTTTATAACTAATGCAATACTACAAAGTATAGGCCTATATCAAGTAGAAATCGACTTACTCAGAAACTTTTTTCTCTATAACAGCACCCCCTGTTGACCCCTGCTACAACTACAGTGTTCTGGATGATCCATGGAGAGCCACCAACAATCAATATTCCTCTGAAATAATGTGTGACTGTGAGGTCAGCTGGAACGGCTGGTACCGTCTCTTGATTCAGGGTCAGAGCGCTGAGATGCCAGACACATGTGTTGATGAGTATAGTTGTGGCACTCATGCCCCACTGTGGCTGAACGGAGGACATCCAACAGTAGAGGATGGAGTGGTCACTCGAGCCATCTGCGGTCACTGGAGCAATAACTGCTGCAATTTCCAATCAAATCCCATTAAAGTCAAAGCCTGTCCAGGAGATTATTATGTTTATGAGTTTGTGCAACCAGATTTCTGCTCTTTGGCATACTGTGCAGGTAAATATATTTACATTTCCCATTTGTTTACATATGTCATAATTTTAGCTTTGTTGATTTACAATGCATCAATGTTTTTCAGATGTAAAGAACACAAGCACTACCCATACTACTGTCACTCCAGAGACAATGTTAACAACAGAAACTACAAACATGGTCATTACAACTGGTATGTACTATACACTAAGATTTTTTTTAATGTTTTTAAAATAAGTCTCTTCTGCTCACCAAGGCTTCATTTATGTTATTAAAAAGACAAAAAAGCTGTAATATTGTGAAATATTATAGTATATACATTTATAATGTTGCAAAAGCTTTACATTTTAGATAAATGCTGTTCTTTTGAACTTACTATTCATTGAATAATAATAATAATTATAATATTAATATTAAAACATAATAATAATAATAATAATAATAATAAATGTTTCTTGACCAGCAAATCTGCATATTACAATGATTTCTGAAGGATCATGTAACACTGAAGACTGGAGTAATGATGCTGAAAATACAGCTTTGGATTACAGAAATAAATTGCATTTTAAAATATATTCAAATAGAAAATATTATTTTATTTTGTATTTTTTTAAATTGTAAAAATATTTCACAATAATAATGCTTTTGCTGTATTTTGGATCAAATAAATGCAGCCTTGGTGAGCAGAAGAGACTTCTTTAAAAACATGAAAAAATCTTACGATCCAAAAACTGAACTAGTATATATATATATATATATATATATATATATATATATAGCTTCAACCAAAAAAACTACATTTATAGATACTGCAACAATAGACAATTGACAAATGGGAAATTATGTTTTTGTTTTTAATTGGGCAGATCAGATCTATGTTATGAGTTGCATGTATATAAGTTAAACAGTTTGTGAAAAATGGAATTCCCTATTTTGATTTGAATTTACAGATCAGATTATGTATTTAAAAAAACATATTAAACATTTTTAAGTTTAAATATATAAATTAACTGCCTCTTACAGACAATGTGGATACAACAGTGAAAATAGAAACCACAAGAACAGAAACTATGGATACAACAACTCCAGAAAGTACCACAACCAAGAACACAACAGAAGAAAGCACCACAACTGAGACCACAACACCGAGCACCACAACAATAGAAAGTACAACAATAGGCACAACAACTCCAGAAAGTACCACAACTGAGACCACAACTGTGGGTAGCACAACGACAGAAAACACCACATTAACAGAAAGTACAACAACAGGCACAACAACTCCTGAAAGTACCACAACTGTACCCACAACAGCAGAAAGCACCACACCCGAGACCACAACTGTGGGTACAACAACAACGGAAAGGACTACAACAGAAAGTATGACCACAGAAAAAACAACTCCAGAAAGTATCACAACTGAGACCACAACAACAGAAAGCACCACACCCGAGACCACAACTGTGGGTACTACAAAAGAAAGTACAACCAAAGGCACAACAACTCCTGAAAGTACCACAACTATGACCACAACAACTCCTGAAAGTACCACAACTGTGACCACAAAAACAGAAAGCACCACACGTGAGAGCACAACTGTGGGTACAACAACAACAGAAAGCACCACAGCAACAGAAAGTACCACAACTGGAACAACAATACTAGGCACCACAGCTCCAGAAAGTACCACAACTGAGACCACAACAACAGAAAGCACTACAACAACAACCGAAAGTACCACCACAGGCACAACAACTCCTGAAAGTACCACAACTGTACCCACAACAACAGAAAGCACCACACCTGAGAGCACAACTATGGGTACCACAACAACAGAAAGCACCACAGTAACAGAAATAATAATCACAGGCACAACAACTCCTGAAAGTACCACAATTGCGACAGCAACAACAGAAAGCACCACACCTGAGAGCACAACTGTGGGTACAACAACAACAGAAAGCACCACAACTGAGACCACAACACTAGGCACCACAACAACAGAAAGTACGACGACAGGGACAACAACTCTAGAAAGTACCATAACTGAGACCACAACACCGATCACCACAAAAATAGAAAGTACAACAGGCACAACAACTCCTGAAAGCACCACAACTGTGATCACAACAACAGAAAGCACCACACCTGAGAGCACAACTGTGGGTACAACAACAACAGAAAGCACCACAACTGGGACCACAACACTAGGCACCACAACAACAGAAAGTACAACCACAGGCACAACAACTGAAAGTACCACAACTGGTACCACAACAGCAGAAAGCACCACACCCGAGACCACAACTGTGGGTACAACAACAGAAACCACCAATGCAATAACAGAAAGTACAACTACAGGCATAACAACCCCTGAAAGTACCACAACTGGTACCACAACAGCAGAAAGCACCACACCTGAGACCACAACTGTGGGTACAACAACAGAAACCACCAATGCAATAACAGAAAGTACAACTACAGGCATAACAACCCCTGAAAGTACCACAACTGGTACCGCAACAGCAGAAAGCACCACACCTGAGACCACAACTGTGGATACTACAACAACGGAAAGCACTACAACAGAAAGTACGACCACAGGCACAACAGCTCCAGAAAGTACCACAACTGTGGGTATCACAACAACAGAAAGCACCACAGTAACAGAAAGTACAACCACAGGTACAACAACTCCTGAAAGTACCACAACTGAGACCACAACTGTGGGTACTACAACAGAAAGTACGACCACAGGCACAACAACTCCAGAAAGTACCACAACTGAGACCACAACAACAGAAAGCACCACACCTGAGACCACAACTGTGGGTACTACAACAGAAAGTACGACCACAGGCACAACAACTCCAGAAAGTACCACAACTGAGACCACAACAACAGAAAGCACCACACCTGAGACCACAACTGTGGGTACTACAACAGAAAGTACAACCACAGGCACAACGACTCCAGAAAGTACCACAACTGAGACCACAACTGTGGGTACCACAACAACAGAAAGCACCACAGTAACAGAAAGTACAACCACAGGCACAACAACTCCAGAAAGCACCACACCCGAGACCACAACTGTGGGTGCTACAACAGAAAGTACGACCACAGGCACAACTCCAGAAAGTACCACAACTGAGACCACAACTGTGGGTACCACAACAACAGAAAGCACCACACCTGAGACCACAACTATGGGTACTACAACAGAAAGTACGACCACAGGCACAACAACTCCAGAAAGTATCACAACTGAGACAACAACTGTGGGTAAAACAACAACAGAAAGCACCACACCCGAGACCACAACTGTGGGTACTACAATAGAAAGTATGACCACAGGTACAACAACTCCAGAAACTACCACAACTGAGACCACAACAACAGAAAGCACCACACCCGAGACCACAACTGTGGGTACTACAACAGAAAGTATGACCACAGGCACAAAAACTCCAGAAAGTACCACAACTGAGACCACAACTGTGGGTACCACAACAGCAGAAACCACCACACCCGAGACCACAACTGTGGGTACTACAACAGAAAGTACGACCACAGGTACAACAACTCCAGAAACTACCACAACTGAGACCACAACAACAGAAAGCACCACACCCGAGACCACAACTGTGGGTACTACAACAGAAAGTATGACCACAGGCACAATAACTCCAGAAAGTACCACAACTGAGACCACAACCGTGGGTACCACAACAACAGAAAGCACCACAGTAACAGAAAGTACAACCACGGGCACAACAACTCCAGAAAGCACCACAACTGAGACCACAACTGTGGGTACCACAACAACAGAAAGCACCATAGTAACAGAAAGTACAACCACAGGCACAACAACTCCTGAAAGTACCACAGCTGTGACCACAACAGCAGAAACCACCACACCCGAGACCACAACTGTGGGTATTACAAAAGAAAGTACGACCACAGGCACAACAACTCCAGAAAGTACCACAACTGAGACCACAACTGTGGGTACCACAACAGAAAGTACGACCACAGGCACAACAACTCCAGAAAGTACCACAACAGAGACCACAACTGTGGGTACTACAACAGAAAGTACGACCACAGGCACAACAACTCCAGAAAGTACCACAACTGAGACCACAACTGTGGGTACCACAACAACAGAGAGCATCACAGTAACAGAAAGTACAACCACAGGCACAACAACTCCAGAAAGTACCACAACAGAGACCACAACTGTGGGTACCACAACAACAGAAAGCACCACACCCGAGACCACAACTGTGGGTACTACAACAAAAAGTACGACCACAGGCACAACAACTCCAGAAAGTACCACAACTGAGACCACAACTGTGGGTACCACAACAGAAAGTACGACCACAGGCACAACAACTCCAGAAAGTACCACAACTGAGACCACAACTGTGGGTACCACAACAACAGAAAGCACCACAGCAACAGAAAGTACAACCACAGGCACAACAACTCCAGAAAGTACCACAACAGAGACCACAACTGTGGGTACTACAACAATAGAAAGCACCACACCCGAGACCACAACTGTGGGTGCTATAACAGAAAGTACGACCACAGGCACAACAACTCCAGAAAGTACCACAACAGAGACCACAACTGTGGGTACCACAACAACAGAAAGCACCACACCCGAGACCACAACTGTGGGTACTACAACAGAAAGTACGACCACAGGCACAACAACTCCAGAAAGTACCACAACTGAGACCACAACTGTGGGTACCACAACAACAGAAAACATCATAGTAACAGAAAGTACAACCACAGGCACAACAACTCCAGAAAGTACCACAACTGAGACCACAACAACAGAAAGCACCACACCCGAGACCACAACTGTGGGTACCACAACAACAGAAAGCACCACAGTAACAGAAAGTACAACCATAGGCACAACAACTCCAGAAAGTACCACAACTGTGACCACAACAGCAGAAACCACCACACCCGAGACCACAACTGTGGGTACTACAACAGAAAGTACGACCACAGGCAGAACAACTCTTGAAAGTACCACAACAGAGACCACAACAACAGAAAGCACCACACCCGAGACCACAACTGTGGGTACTACAACAGAAAGTACTACCACAGGCACAACAACTCCAGAAAGTACCACAACAGAGACCACAACTGTGGGTACCACAACAACAGAAAGCACCACACCCGAGACCACAACTGTGGGTACCACAACAACAGAAAGCACCACAACTGAGACCACAACTGTGGGTACCACAACAACAGAAAGCACCACAACTGAGACCACAACCACAGAAAGCACCACACCCGAGACCACAACTGTGGGTACTACAACAGAAACTACGACCACAGGCACAACAACTCCAGAAAGTACCACAACTGAGACCACAACTGTGGGCACCACAACAACAGAAAGCACCACACCCGAGACCACAACTATGGTTACTACAACAGAAAGTACGACCACAGGCACAACAACTTCAGAAAGTACCACAACTGAGACCATAACTGTGGGTACCACAACAACAGAAAGCACCACAGTAACAGAAAGTACAACCACAGGCACAACAACTCCAGAAAGTACCACAACAGAGACCACAATTGTGGGTACCACAACAACAGAAAGCACCACACCCGAGACCACAACTATGGTTACTACAACAGAAAGTACAACCACAGGCACAACAACTCCAGAAAGTACCACAACAGAGACCACAACTGTGGGTACCACAACAACAGAAAGCACCACACCCGAGACCACAACTGTGGGTACCACAACAACTGAAAGCACCACACCCGAGACCACAACTGTTGGTACCACAACAGAAAGTACGACCACAGGCACAACAACTCCAGAGAGTTCCACAACTGAGACCACAACCATGGGTACCACAACAACAGAAAGCACCACACCCGAGACCACAACTGTGGGTACCACAACAACAGAAAACATCATAGTAACAGAAAGTACAACCACAGGCACAACAACTCCAGAAAGTACCACAACAGAGACCACAACTGTGGGTACCACAACAACAGAAAGCACCACACCCGAGACCACAACTGTGGGTACTACAACAGAAAGTACGACCACAGGCACAACAACTCCAGAAAGTACCACAACTGAGACC
This sequence comes from Rhinogobio ventralis, assembly GCA_039654625.1. Taxonomy (NCBI): domain Eukaryota; kingdom Metazoa; phylum Chordata; class Actinopteri; order Cypriniformes; family Gobionidae; genus Rhinogobio; species Rhinogobio ventralis. The sequence continues at coordinate 34,007,599 of CM077212.1, read as the reverse complement.
ACAACTGTGGGTACCACAACAGAAAGTACGACCACAGGCACAACAACTCCAGAAAGTACCACAACTGAGACCAAAACTGTGGGTACCACAACAACAGAAAGCACCACAGCAACAGAAAGTACAACCACAGGCACAACAACTCCAGAAAGTACCACAACAGAGACCACAACTGTGGGTACTACAACAATAGAAAGCACCACACCCGAGACCACAACTGTGGGTACTACAACAGAAAGTACGACCACAGGCACAACAACTCCAGAAAGTACCACAACTGAGACCACAACTGTGGGTACCACAACAACAGAAAGCACCACACCCGAGACCACAACTGTGGGTACTATAACAGAAAGTACGACCACAGGCACAACAACTCCAGAAAGTACCACAACAGAGACCACAACTGTGGGTACCACAACAACAGAAAGCGCCACACCCGAGACCACAACTGTGGGTACTACAACAGAAAGTACGACCACAGGCACAACAACTCCAGAAAGTACCACAACTGAGACCACAACTGTGGGTACCACAACAACAGAAAACATCATAGTAACAGAAAGTACAACCACAGGCACAACAACTCCAGAAAGTACCACAACTGAGACCACAACAACAGAAAGCACCACACCCGAGACCACAACTGTGGGTACCACAACAACAGAAAGCACCACAGTAACAGAAAGTACAACCATAGGCACAACAACTCCAGAAAGTACCACAACTGTGACCACAACAGCAGAAACCACCACACCCGAGACCACAACTGTGGGTACTACAACAGAAAGTACGACCACAGGCAGAACAACTCTTGAAAGTACCACAACAGAGACCACAACAACAGAAAGCACCACACCCGAGACCACAACTGTGGGTACTACAACAGAAAGTACTACCACAGGCACAACAACTCCAGAAAGTACCACAACAGAGACCACAACTGTGGGTACCACAACAACAGAAAGCACCACACCCGAGACCACAACTGTGGGTACCACAACAACAGAAAGCACCACAACTGAGACCACAACTGTGGGTACCACAACAACAGAAAGCACCACAACTGAGACCACAACCACAGAAAGCACCACACCCGAGACCACAACTGTGGGTACTACAACAGAAACTACGACCACAGGCACAACAACTCCAGAAAGTACCACAACTGAGACCACAACTGTGGGCACCACAACAACAGAAAGCACCACACCCGAGACCACAACTATGGTTACTACAACAGAAAGTACGACCACAGGCACAACAACTTCAGAAAGTACCACAACTGAGACCATAACTGTGGGTACCACAACAACAGAAAGCACCACAGTAACAGAAAGTACAACCACAGGCACAACAACTCCAGAAAGTACCACAACAGAGACCACAATTGTGGGTACCACAACAACAGAAAGCACCACACCCGAGACCACAACTATGGTTACTACAACAGAAAGTACAACCACAGGCACAACAACTCCAGAAAGTACCACAACAGAGACCACAACTGTGGGTACCACAACAACAGAAAGCACCACACCCGAGACCACAACTGTGGGTACCACAACAACTGAAAGCACCACACCCGAGACCACAACTGTTGGTACCACAACAGAAAGTACGACCACAGGCACAACAACTCCAGAGAGTACCACAACTGAGACCACAACCATGGGTACCACAACAACAGAAAGCACCACACCCGAGACCACAACTGTGGGTACCACAACAACAGAAAACATCATGGTAACAGAAAGTACAACCACAGGCACAACAACTCCAGAAAGTACCACAACTGAGACCACAACAACAGAAAGCACCACACCCGAGACCACAACTGTGGGTACTACAACAGAGAGTACGACCACAGGCACAACAACTCCAGAGAGTACCACAACTGAGACCACAACCATGGGTACCACAACAACAGAAAGCACCACACCCGAGACCACAACTGTGGGTACTACAACAGAAAGTACTACCACAGGCACAACAACTCCAGAAAGTACCACAACTGAGACCACAACCGTGGGTACCACAACAACAGAAAGCGCCACATTAACAGAAAGTACAACCACTGGCACAACAACTCCAGAAAGTACCACAACTGAGACCACAACAACAGAAAGCACCACACCCGAGACCACAACTGTGGGTACTACAACAGAAAGTACGACCACAGGCACATCAACTCCAGAAAGTACCACAACAACAAAAAGAACCACAGTAACAGAAAGTACAACCACAGGCACAACAACTCCTGAAAGTACCACAACTGAGACCACAACCATGGGTACCACAACAACAGAAAGCACCACACCCGAGACCACAACTGTGGGTACCACAACAACAGAAAGCACCACAGCCGAGACCACAACTGTTGGTACTACAACAGAAAGTACGACCACAGGCACAACAACTCCAGAAAGTACCACAACTGAGACCACAACCATAGGTACCACAACAACAGAAAGCACCACAGTAACAGAAAGTACAACCATAGGCACAACAACTCCAGAAAGTACCACAACTGTGACCACAACAGCAGAAACCACCACACCCGAGACCACAACTGTGGGTACTACAACAGAAAGTACGACCACAGGCACAACAACTCCTGAAAGTACCACAACTGAGACCACAACAACAGAAATCACCACACCCGAGACCACAACTGTGGGTACTACAACAGAAAGTACGACCACAGGCACAACAACTCCAGAAAGTACCACAACTGAGCTCACAACTGTGGGTACCACAACAACAGAAAGCACCACAGTAACAGAAAGTACAACCACAGGCACAACAACTCCTGAAAGTACCACAACTGTGACCACAACAGCAGAAAGCACTACACCCGAGACCACAACTGTGGGTACTACAACAGAAAGTATGACCACAGGCACAACAACTCCAGAAAGTACCACAACTGTGGGTACCACAACAACAGAAAGCACCACAGTAACAGAAAGTACAACCACAGGCACAACAATTCCAGAAAGTACCACAACAACAGAAAGCACCACACCCGAGACCACAACTGTGGGTACCACAGCAACAGAAAGCACCACAACTGAGACCACAACAACAGAAAGCACCACACCCGAGACCACAACTGTGAGTTCTACAACAGAAAGTACGACCACAGGCACAACAACTCCAGGAATTACCACAACTGAGACCACAACTGTGGGCACCACAACAACAGAAAGCACCACACCCGAGACCACAACTGTGGGTACTACAACAGAAAGTACGACCACAGGCACAACAACTCTAGAAAGTACCACAACTGAGACCACAACTGTGGGTACCACAACAATAGAAAGCACCACAGTAACAGAAAGTACAACCACAGGCACAACAACTCCAGAAAGTACCACAACTGAGACCACAACAACAGAAAGCACCACAGCCGAGACCGCAACTGTGGGTACTACAACAGAAAGTACGACCACAGGCACAACAACTCCAGAAAGTACCACAACTGAGACCACAACAAGAGAAAGCACCACACCCGAGACCACAACTGTGGGTACTACAACAGAAAGTACGACCACAGGCACAACAACTCCAGAAAGTACCACAACTGAGCTCACAACTGTGGGTACCACAACAACAGAAAGCACCACAGTAACAGAAAGTACAACCACAGGCACAACAACTCCTGAAAGTACCACAACTGTGACCACAACAGCAGAAAGCACTACACCCGAGACCACAACTGTGGGTACTACAACAGAAAGTACGACCACAGGCACAACAACTCCAGAAAGTACCACAACTGAGACCACAACAACAGAAAGCACCACAGTAACAGAAAGTACAACCACAGGCACAACAACTCCAGAAAGTACCACAACAGAGACCACAACTGTGGGTACCACAACAACAGAAAGCACCACACCCGAGACCACAACTGTGGGTACTACAACAGAAAGTACAACCACTGGTACAACAACTCCAGAAAGTACCACAACTGAGACCACAACTACAGAAAGCACCACATCCGAGACCACAACTGTGGGTACTACAACAGAAAGTACGACCACAGGCACAACAACTCCAGAAAGTACCACAACTGAGCTCACAACTATGGGTACCACAACAACAGAAAGCACCACAGTAACAGAAAGTACAACCACTGGCACAACAACTCCAGAAAGTACCACAACTGAGACCACAACAGCAGAAAGCACCACACCAGAGACCACAACTGTGGGTACTACAAAAGAAAGTACGACCACAGGCACAACAACTGCAGAAAGTACCACAACTGAGACCACAACCGTGGGTACCACAACAACAGAAAGCACCACAGTAACAGAAAGTACAACCATAGGCACAACAACTCCAGAAAGTACCATAACTGTGACCACAACAGCAGAAACCACCACACCCGAGACCACAACTGTGGGCACTACAACAGAAAGTACGACCACAGGCACATCAACTCCTGAAAGTACCACAACTGAGCTCACAACTGTGGGTACCACAACAACAGAAAGCACCACAGTAACAGAAAGTACAACCATAGGCACAACAACTCCAGAAAGTACCACAACTGTGACCACAACAGCAGAAACCACCACACCCGAGACCACAACTGTGGGTACTACAACAGAAAGTACAACCACAGGCACAACAACTCCTGAAAGTACCACAACTGTGACCACAACAGCAGAAAGCACTACACCCGAGACCACAACTGTGGGTACTACAACAGAAAGTACGACCACAGGCACAACAACTCCAGAAAGTACCACAACTGAGACCACAACAACAGAAAGCACCACAGTAACAGAAAGTACAACCACAGGCACAACAACTCCAGAAAGTACCACAACAGAGACCACAACTGTGGGTACCACAACAACAGAAAGCACCACACCCGAGACCACAACTGTGGGTACTACACCAGAAAGTACGACCACAGGCACAACAACTCCAGAAAGTACCACAACTGAGCTCACAACTGTGGGTACTACAACAACAGAAAGCACCACAGTAACAGAAAGTACAACCACAGGCACAACAACTCCTGAAAGTACCACAACTGTGACCACAACAGCAGAAAGCACTACACCCGAGACCACAACTGTGGGTACTACAACAGAAAGTACGACCACAGGCACAACAACTCCAGAAAGTACCACAACTGAGACCACAACAACAGAAAGCACCACAGTAACAGAAAGTACAACCACTGGCACAACAACTCCAGAAAGTACCACAACTGAGACCACAACAGCAGAAAGCACCACACCAGAGACCACAACTGTGGGTACTACAAAAGAAAGTACGACCACAGGCACAACAACTGCAGAAAGTACCACAACTGAGACCACAACCGTGGGTACCACAACAACAGAAAGCACCACAGTAACAGAAAGTACAACCATAGGCACAACAACTCCAGAAAGTACCATAACTGTGACCACAACAGCAGAAACCACCACACCCGAGACCACAACTGTGGGCACTACAACAGAAAGTACGACCACAGGCACATCAACTCCTGAAAGTACCACAACTGAGCTCACAACTGTGGGTACCACAACAACAGAAAGCACCACAGTAACAGAAAGTACAACCATAGGCACAACAACTCCAGAAAGTACCACAACTGTGACCACAACAGCAGAAACCACCACACCCGAGACCACAACTGTGGGTACTACAACAGAAAGTACAACCACAGGCACAACAACTCCTGAAAGTACCACAACTGTGACCACAACAGCAGAAAGCACTACACCCGAGACCACAACTGTGGGTACTACAACAGAAAGTACGACCACAGGCACAACAACTCCAGAAAGTACCACAACTGAGACCACAACAACAGAAAGCACCACAGTAACAGAAAGTACAACCACAGGCACAACAACTCCAGAAAGTACCACAACAGAGACCACAACTGTGGGTACCACAACAACAGAAAGCACCACACCCGAGACCACAACTGTGGGTACTACACCAGAAAGTACGACCACAGGCACAACAACTCCAGAAAGTACCACAACTGAGCTCACAACTGTGGGTACTACAACAACAGAAAGCACCACAGTAACAGAAAGTACAACCACAGGCACAACAACTCCTGAAAGTACCACAACTGTGACCACAACAGCAGAAAGCACTACACCCGAGACCACAACTGTGGGTACTACAACAGAAAGTACGACCACAGGCACAACAACTCCAGAAAGTACCACAACTGAGACCACAACAACAGAAAGCACCACAGTAACAGAAAGTACAACCATAGGCACAACAACTCCAGAAAGTACCACAACTGTGACCACAACAGCAGAAACCACCACACCCGAGACTACAACTGTGGGTACTACAACAGAAAGTACAACCACAGGCACAACAACTCCTGAAAGTACCACAACTGTGACCACAACAGCAGAAAGCACTACACCCGAGACCACAACTGTGGGTACTACAACAGAAAGTACGACTACAGGCACAACAACTCCAGAAAGTACCACAACTGAGACCACAACAACAGAAAGCACCACAGTAACAGAAAGTACAACCACAGGCACAACAACTCCAGAAAGTACCACAACAGAGACCACAACTGTGGGTACCACAACAACAGAAAGCACCACACCCGAGACCACAACTGTGGGTACTACAACAGAAAGTACGACCACAGGCACAACAACTCCAGAAAGTACCACAACAACAGAAAGCACCACAGTAACAGAAAGTACGACCACAGGCACAACAACTCCAGAAAGTACCACAACTGAGACCACAACCGTGGATACCACAACAACAGAAAGCACCACAGTAACAGAAAGTACAACCACAGGCATAACAACTCTTGAAAGTACCACAACTGTGACCACAACAGCAGAAAGCACTACACCTGAGACCACAACTGTGTGTACTACAACAGAAAGTACGACCACAGGCACAACAACTCCAGAAAGTACCACAACTGAGACGACAACAACAGGAAGCACCACAGTAACAGAAAGTACAACCACAGGCACAACAACTCCAGAAAGTACCACAACTGAGACCACAACCGTGGGTACCACAACAACAGAAAGCACCACATTAACAGAAAGTACAACCACTGGCACAACAACTCCAGAAAGTACCACAACTGAGACCTCAACTACAGAAAGGACCACATCCGAGACCACAACTGTGGGTACTACAACAGAAAGTACGACCACAGGCACAACAACTCCAGAAAGTACCACAACTGAGCTCACAACTATGGGTACCACAACAACAGAAAGCACCACAGTAACAGAAAGTACAACCACTGGCACAACAACTCCAGAAAGTACCACAACTGAGATCACAACAGCAGAAAGCACCACACCCGAGACCACAACTGTGGGTACTACAACAGAAAGTACAACCACTGGCACAACAACTCCAGAAATTACCACAACTGAGACCACAACAGCAGAAACCACCACACCCGAGCCCACAACTGTGGGTACTACAACAGAAAGTACGACCACAGGCACAACAACTCCAGAAAGTACCACAACAGAGACCACAACTGTGGGTACCACAACAACAGAAAGCACCACAGTAACAGAAAGTATAACCACAGGCACAACAACTCCAGAAAGTACCACAACAGAGACCACAACTGTGGGTACCACAACAACAGAAAGCACCACACCCGAGACCACAACTATAGTTACTACAACAGAAAGTACGACCACAGGCACAACAACTCCAGAAAGTACCACAACTGAGACCACAACTGTGGGTACCACAACAACAGAGAGCACCACGGTAACAGAAAGTACAACCACAGGCACAACAACTCCTGAAAGTACCACAACTGTGACCACAACAGCAGAAAGCACTACACCCGAGACCACAACTGTCGGTACTACAACAGAAAGTACGACCACAGGGACAACAACTCCAGAAAGTACCACAACAACAGAAAGCACCACAGTAACAGAAAGTACAACCACAGGCACAACAACTCCAGAAAGTACCACAACTGAGACCACAACAACAGAAAGCACCACACCTGAGACCACAACTGTGGGTACTACAACAGAAAGTACGACCACAGGCACAACAACTCCAGAAAGTACCACAACTGAGACCACAACCGTGGGTACCACAACAACAGAAAGCACCACAGTAACAGAAAGTACAACCATAGGCACAACAACTCCAGAAAGTACCACAACTGAGACCACAACTACAGAAAGCACCACACCCGAGACCACAACTGTGGGTACTACAACAGAAAGTATGACCACAGGCACAACAACTCCAGAAAGTACCACAACTGATCTCACAACTGTGGGTACCACAGCAACAGAAAGCACCACAGTAACAGAAGGTACAACCACTGGCACAACAACTCCAGAAAGTACCACAACTGAGACCACAACAGCAGAAAGCACCACACCAGAGACCACAACTGTGGGTACTACAACAGAAAGCACGACCACAGGCACAACAACTCCTGAAAGTACCACAACTGAGACCACAACAACAGAAAGCACCACACCTGAGACCACAACTGTAGGTACTACAACAGAAAGTACGACCACAGGCACAACAACTCCAGAAAGTACCACAACTGAGACCACAACTGTGGGTACCACAACAACAGAAAGCACTACTGTAACAGAAAGTACAACCAGTGGCACAACAACTCCTGAAAGTACCACAACTGTGACCACAACAGCAGAAACCACCACACCCGAGCCCACAACTGTGGGTACTACAACAGAAAGTACGACCACAGGCACAACAACTCCAGAAAGTATCACAACTGAGACCACAACCGTGGGTACCACAACAACAGAAAGCACCACAGTAACTGAAAGTACAACCACAGGCACAACAACTCCTGAAAGTACCACAACTGTGACCACAACAGCAGAAACCACCACACCCGAGACCACAACCGTGGGTACCACAACAACAGAAAGCACCACAGTAACTGAAAGTACAACCACAGGCACAACAACTCCTGAAAGTACCACAACTGTGACCACAACAGCAGAAACCACCACACCCGAGACCACAACTGTGGGTACTACAACAGAAAGCACGACCACAGGCACAACAACTCCTGAAAGTACCACAACTGAGACAACAACAACAGAAAGCACCACACCTGAGACCACAACTGTGGGTACTATAACAGAAAGTACGACCACAGGCACAACAACTCCAGAAAGTACCACAACTGAGACCACAACTGTGGGTACTACAACAGAAAGTACGACCACAGGCACAACAACTCCAGAAAGTACCACAACAACAGAAAGCACCACAGTAACAGAAAGTACAACCACAGGCACAACAACTCCAGAAAGTACCACAACTGAGACCACAACAGCAGAAACCACTACACCCGAGACCACAACTGTTGGTACTACAACAGAAAGTACGACCACAGGCACAACAACTCCAGAAAGTACCACAACAACAGAAAGCACCACAGTAACAGAAAGTACAACCACAGGCACAACAACTCCAGAAAGTACCACAACTGAGACCACAACCGTGGGTACCACAACAACAGAAAGCACCACATTAACAGAAAGTACAACCACTGGCACAACAACTCCAGAAAGTACCACAACTGAGACCTCAACTACAGAAAGCACCACATCCGAGACCACAACTGTGGGTACTACAACAGAAAGTACGACCACAGGCACAACAACTCCAGAAAGTACCACAACTGAGCTCACAACTATGGGTACCACAACAACAGAAAGCACCACAGTAACAGAAAGTACAACCACTGGCACAACAACTCCAGAAAGTACCACAACTGAGATCACAACAGCAGAAAGCACCACACCCGAGACCACAACTGTGGGTACTACAACAGAAAGTACAACCACTGGCACAACAACTCCAGAAATTACCACAACTGAGACCACAACAGCAGAAACCACCACACCCGAGCCCACAACTGTGGGTACTACAACAGAAAGTACGACCACAGGCACAACAACTCCAGAAAGTACCACAACAGAGACCACAACTGTGGGTACCACAACAACAGAAAGCACCACAGTAACAGAAAGTATAACCACAGGCACAACAACTCCAGAAAGTACCACAACAGAGACCACAACTGTGGGTACCACAACAACAGAAAGCACCACACCCGAGACCACAACTATAGTTACTACAACAGAAAGTACGACCACAGGCACAACAACTCCAGAAAGTACCACAACTGAGACCACAACTGTGGGTACCACAACAACAGAGAGCACCACGGTAACAGAAAGTACAACCACAGGCACAACAACTCCTGAAAGTACCACAACTGTGACCACAACAGCAGAAAGCACTACACCCGAGACCACAACTGTCGGTACTAGAACAGAAAGTACGACCACAGGGACAACAACTCCAGAAAGTACCACAACAACAGAAAGCACCACAGTAACAGAAAGTACAACCACAGGCACAACAACTCCAGAAAGTACCACAACTGAGACCACAACAACAGAAAGCACCACACCTGAGACCACAACTGTGGGTACTACAACAGAAAGTACGACCACAGGCACAACAACTCCAGAAAGTACCACAACTGAGACCACAACCGTGGGTACCACAACAACAGAAAGCACCACAGTAACAGAAAGTACAACCATAGGCACAACAACTCCAGAAAGTACCACAACTGAGACCACAACTACAGAAAGCACCACACCCGAGACCACAACTGTGGGTACTACAACAGAAAGTATGACCACAGGCACAACAACTCCAGAAAGTACCACAACTGATCTCACAACTGTGGGTACCACAGCAACAGAAAGCACCACAGTAACAGAAAGTACAACCACTGGCACAACAACTCCAGAAAGTACCACAACTGAGACCACAACAGCAGAAAGCACCACACCAGAGACCACAACTGTGGGTACTACAACAGAAAGCACGACCACAGGCACAACAACTCCTGAAAGTACCACAACTGAGACCTCAACAACAGAAAGCACCACACCTGAGACCACAACTGTGGGTACTACAACAGAAAGTACGACCACAGGCACAACAACTCCAGAAAGTACCACAACTGAGACCACAACTGTGGGTACCACAACAACAGAAAGCACTACTGTAACAGAAAGTACAACCAGTGGCACAACAACTCCTGAAAGTACCACAACTGTGACCACAACAGCAGAAACCACCACACCCGAGCCCACAACTGTGGGTACTACAACAGAAAGTACGACCACAGGCACAACAACTCCAGAAAGTATCACAACTGAGACCACAACCGTGGGTACCACAACAACAGAAAGCACCACAGTAACTGAAAGTACAACCACAGGCACAACAACTCCTGAAAGTACCACAACTGTGACCACAACAGCAGAAACCACCACACCCGCGACCACAACCGTGGGTACCACAACAACAGAAAGCACCACAGTAACTGAAAGTACAAACACAGGCACAACAACTCCTGAAAGTACCACAACTGTGACCACAACAGCAGAAACCACCACACCCGAGACCACAACTGTGGGTACTACAACAGAAAGCACGACCACAGGCACAACAACTCCTGAAAGTACCACAACTGAGACAACAACAACAGAAAGCACCACACCTGAGACCACAACTGTGGGTACTACAACAGAAAGTACGACCACAGGCACAACAACTCCAGAAAGTACCACAATTGAGACCACAACAACAGAAAGCACCACACCCGAGACCACAACTGTGGGTACTACAACAGAAAGCACGATCACAGGCACAACAACTCCTGAAAGTACCACAACTGAGACCACTACAACAGAAAGCACCACACCTGAGACCACAACTGTGGGTACTACAACAGAAAGTACGACCATAGGCACAACAACTCCAGAAAGTACCACAACTGAGACCACAACCGTGGGTACCACAACAACAGAAAGCACTACAGTAACAGAAAGTACAACCACAGGCACAACAACTCCTGAAAGTACCACAACTGTGACCACAACAGCAGAAACCACTACACCCGAGACCACAACTGTGGGTACTACAACAGAAAGTACGAGCACAGGCACAACAACTCCAGAAAGTACCACAACAACAGAAAGCACCACAGTAACAGAAAGTACAACCACAGGCACAACAACTCCAGAAAGTACCACAACTGAGACCACAACAACAGAAAGCACCACACCCGAGACCACAACTGTGGGTACTACAACAGAAAGTACGACCACAGGCACAACAACAACAGAAAGCACCACAGTAACTGAAAGTACAACCACAGGCACAACAACTCCTGAAAGTACCACAACTGTGACCACAACAGCAGAAACCACCACACCCGAGACCACAACCGTGGGTACCACAACAACAGAAAGCACCACAGTAACTGAAAGTACAACCACAGGCACAACAACTCCTGAAAGTACCACAACTGTGACCACAACAGCAGAAACCACCACACCCGAGACCACAACTGTGGGTACTACAACAGAAAGCACGACCACAGGCACAACAACTCCTGAAAGTACCACAACTGAGACAACAACAACAGAAAGCACCACACCTGAGACCACAACTGTGGGTACTATAACAGAAAGTACGACCACAGGCACAACAACTCCAGAAAGTACCACAACTGAGACCACAACTGTGGGTACTACAACAGAAAGTACGACCACAGGCACAACAACTCCAGAAAGTACCACAACAACAGAAAGCACCACAGTAACAGAAAGTACAACCACAGGCACAACAACTCCAGAAAGTACCACAACTGAGACCACAACAGCAGAAACCACTACACCCGAGACCACAACTGTTGGTACTACAACAGAAAGTACGACCACAGGCACAACAACTCCAGAAAGTACCACAACAACAGAAAGCACCACAGTAACAGAAAGTACAACCACAGGCACAACAACTCCAGAAAGTACCACAACTGAGACCACAACCGTGGGTACCACAACAACAGAAAGCACCACATTAACAGAAAGTACAACCACTGGCACAACAACTCCAGAAAGTACCACAACTGAGACCTCAACTACAGAAAGCACCACATCCGAGACCACAACTGTGGGTACTACAACAGAAAGTACGACCACAGGCACAACAACTCCAGAAAGTACCACAACTGAGCTCACAACAATGGTTACCACAACAACAGAAAGCACCACAGTAACAGAAAGTACAACCACTGGCACAACAACTCCAGAAAGTACCACAACTGAGATCACAACAGCAGAAAGCACCACACCCGAGACCACAACTGTGGGTACTACAACAGAAAGTACAACCACTGGCACAACAACTCCAGAAATTACCACAACTGAGACCACAACAGCAGAAACCACCACACCCGAGCCCACAACTGTGGGTACTACAACAGAAAGTACGACCACAGGCACAACAACTCCAGAAAGTACCACAACAGAGACCACAACTGTGGGTACCACAACAACAGAAAGCACCACAGTAACAGAAAGTATAACCACAGGCACAACAACTCCAGAAAGTACCACAACAGAGACCACAACTGTGGGTACCACAACAACAGAAAGCACCACACCCGAGACCACAACTATAGTTACTACAACAGAAAGTACGACCACAGGCACAACAACTCCAGAAAGTACCACAACTGAGACCACAACTGTGGGTACCACAACAACAGAGAGCACCACGGTAACAGAAAGTACAACCACAGGCACAACAACTCCTGAAAGTACCACAACTGTGACCACAACAGCAGAAAGCACTACACCCGAGACCACAACTGTCGGTACTAGAACAGAAAGTACGACCACAGGGACAACAACTCCAGAAAGTACCACAACAACAGAAAGCACCACAGTAACAGAAAGTACAACCACAGGCACAACAACTCCAGAAAGTACCACAACTGAGACCACAACAACAGAAAGCACCACACCTGAGACCACAACTGTGGGTACTACAACAGAAAGTACGACCACAGGCACAACAACTCCAGAAAGTACCACAACTGAGACCACAACCGTGGGTACCACAACAACAGAAAGCACCACAGTAACAGAAAGTACAACCATAGGCACAACAACTCCAGAAAGTACCACAACTGAGACCACAACTACAGAAAGCACCACACCCGAGACCACAACTGTGGGTACTACAACAGAAAGTATGACCACAGGCACAACAACTCCAGAAAGTACCACAACTGATCTCACAACTGTGGGTACCACAGCAACAGAAAGCACCACAGTAACAGAAAGTACAACCACTGGCACAACAACTCCAGAAAGTACCACAACTGAGACCACAACAGCAGAAAGCACCACACCAGAGACCACAACTGTGGGTACTACAACAGAAAGCACGACCACAGGCACAACAACTCCTGAAAGTACCACAACTGAGACCTCAACAACAGAAAGCACCACACCTGAGACCACAACTGTGGGTACTACAACAGAAAGTACGACCACAGGCACAACAACTCCAGAAAGTACCACAACTGAGACCACAACTGTGGGTACCACAACAACAGAAAGCACTACTGTAACAGAAAGTACAACCAGTGGCACAACAACTCCTGAAAGTACCACAACTGTGACCACAACAGCAGAAACCACCACACCCGAGCCCACAACTGTGGGTACTACAACAGAAAGTACGACCACAGGCACAACAACTCCAGAAAGTATCACAACTGAGACCACAACCGTGGGTACCACAACAACAGAAAGCACCACAGTAACTGAAAGTACAACCACAGGCACAACAACTCCTGAAAGTACCACAACTGTGACCACAACAGCAGAAACCACCACACCCGCGACCACAACCGTGGGTACCACAACAACAGAAAGCACCACAGTAACTGAAAGTACAAACACAGGCACAACAACTCCTGAAAGTACCACAACTGTGACCACAACAGCAGAAACCACCACACCCGAGACCACAACTGTGGGTACTACAACAGAAAGCACGACCACAGGCACAACAACTCCTGAAAGTACCACAACTGAGACAACAACAACAGAAAGCACCACACCTGAGACCACAACTGTGGGTACTATAACAGAAAGTACGACCACAGGCACAACAACTCCAGAAAGTACCACAACTGAGACCACAACTGTGGGTACTACAACAGAAAGTACGACCACAGGCACAACAACTCCAGAAAGTACCACAACAACAGAAAGCACCACAGTAACAGAAAGTACAACCACAGGCACAACAACTCCAGAAAGTACCACAACTGAGACCACAACAGCAGAAACCACTACACCCGAGACCACAACTGTGGGTACTACAACAGAAAGTACGACCACAGGCACAACAACTCCAGAAAGTACCACAACAACAGAAAGCACCACAGTAACAGAAAGTACAACCACAGGCACAACAACTCCAGAAGGTACCACAACTGAGACTACAACAACAGAAAGCACCACACCCGAGACCACAACTGTGGGTACTACAACAGAAAGTACGACCACAGGCACAACAACTCCAGAAAGTACCACAACTGAGACCACAACCGTGGGTACCACAACAACAGAAAGCACCACAGTAACAGAAGGTACGACCACAGGCACAACAACTCCAGAAACTACCACAACTGTGACCACAACAGCAGAAACCACCACACCCGAGCCCACAACTGTGGGTACTACAACAGAAAGTACGACCACAGGCACAACAACTCCAGAAAGCACCACAACTGAGACCACAACTACAGAAAGCACCACACCAGAGACCACAACTGTGGGTACTACAACAGAAAGTACGACCACAGGCACAACAACTCCAGAAAGTACCACAATTGAGACCACAACAACAGAAAGCACCACACCCGAGACCACAACTGTGGGTACTACAACAGAAAGCACGATCACAGGCACAACAACTCCTGAAAGTACCACAACTGAGACCACTACAACAGAAAGCACCACACCTGAGACCACAACTGTGGGTACTACAACAGAAAGTACGACCATAGGCACAACAACTCCAGAAAGTACCACAACTGAGACCACAACCGTGGGTACCACAACAACAGAAAGCACTACAGTAACAGAAAGTACAACCACAGGCACAACAACTCCTGAAAGTACCACAACTGTGACCACAACAGCAGAAACCACTACACCCGAGACCACAACTGTGGGTACTACAACAGAAAGTACGAGCACAGGCACAACAACTCCAGAAAGTACCACAACAACAGAAAGCACCACAGTAACAGAAAGTACAACCACAGGCACAACAACTCCAGAAAGTACCACAACTGAGACCACAACAACAGAAAGCACCACACCCGAGACCACAACTGTGGGTACTACAACAGAAAGTACGACCACAGGCACAACAACTCCAGAAAGTACCACAACTGAGACCACAACCGTGGGTACCACAACAACAGAAAGCACCACAGTAACAGAAAGTACGACCACAGGCACAACAACTCCAGAAACTACCACAACTGTGACCACAACAGCAGAAACCACCACACCCGAGCCCACAACTGTGGGTACTACAACAGAAAGTACGACCACAGGCACAACAACTCCTGAAAGTACCACAACTGAGACCACAACAACAGAAAGCACTACACCCGAGACCACAACTGTGGGTACTACAACAGAAAGTACGACCACAGGCACAACAACTCCAGAAAGTACCACAACAACAGAAAGCACCACAGTAACAGTAAGTACAACCACAGGTACAACAACTCAAGAAAGTACCACAACTGAGACCACAACTACAGAAAGCACCACACCAGAGACCACAACTGTGGGTACTACAACAGAAAGTACGACCACAGACACAACAACTCCAGAAAGTATCACAACTGAGACCACAACCGTGGGTACCACAACAACAGAAAGCACCACAGTGACTGAAAGTACAACCACAGGCACAACAACTCCTGAAAGTACCACAACTGTGACCACAACAGCAGAAACCACCACACCCGAGACCACAACTGTGGGTACTACAACAGAAAGCACGACCACAGGCACAACAACTCCTGAAAGTACGACAACTGAGACAACAACAACAGAAAGCACCACACCTGAGACCACAACTGTGGGTACTACAACAGAAAGTACGACCACAGGCACAACAACTCCAGAAAGTACCACAACTGAGACCACAACTGTGGGTACTACAACAGAAAGTACGACCACAGGCACAACAACTCCAGAAAGTACCACAACAACAGAAAGCACCACAGTAACAGAAAGTACAACCACAGGCACAACAACTCCAGAAAGTACCACAACTGAGACCACAACAACAGAAAGCACCACACCCGAGACCACAACTGTGGGTACTACAACAGAAAGCACGACCACAGGCACAACAACTCCTGAAAGTACCACAACTGAGACCACAACAACAGAAAGCACCACACCTGAGACCACAACTGTGGGTACTACAACAGAAAGTACGACCACAGGCACAACAACTCCAGAAAGTACCACAACTGAGACCACAACCGTGGGTACCACAACAACAGAAAGCACTACAGTAACAGAAAGTACAACCACAGGCACAACAACTCCTGAAAGTACCACAACTGTGACCACAACAGCAGAAACCACTACACCCGAGACCACAACTGTGGGTACTACAACAGAAAGTACGACCACAGGCACAACAACTCCAGAAAGTACCACAACAACAGAAAGCACCACAGTAACAGAAAGTACAACCACAGGCACAACAACTCCAGAAAGTACCACAACTGAGACCACAACAACAGAAAGCACCACACCCGAGACCACAACTGTGGGCACTACAACAGAAAGTACGACCACAGGCACAACAACTCCAGAAATTACCACAACTGAGACCACAACCGTGGGTACCACAACAACAGAAAGCACCACAGTAACAGAAGGTACGACCACAGGCACAACAACTCCAGAAACTACCACAACTGTGACCACAACAGCAGAAACCACCACACCCGAGCCCACAACTGTGGGTACTACAACAGAAAGTACGACCACAGGCACAACAACTCCAGAAAGCACCACAACTGAGACCACAACTACAGAAAGCACCACACCAGAGACCACAACTGTGGGTACTACAACAGAAAGTACGACCACAGGCACAACAACTCCAGAAAGTATCACAACTGAGACCACAACCGTGGGTACCACAACAACAGAAAGCACCACAGTAACTGAAAGTACAACCACAGGCACAACAACTCCTGAAAGTACCACAACTGTGACCACAACAGCAGAAACCACCACACCTGAGACCACAACTGTGGGTACTACAACAGAAAGCACGACCACAGGCACAACAACTCCTGAAAGTACCACAACTGAGACAACAACAACAGAAAGCACCACACCTGAGACCACAACTGTGGGTACTACAACAGAAAGTACGACTACAGGCACAACAACTCCAGAAAGTACCACAATTGAGACCACAACTGTGGGTACTACAACAGAAAGTACGACCACAGGCACAACAACTCCAGAAAGTACCACAACAACAGAAAGCACCACAGTAACAGAAAGTACAACCACAGGCACAACAACTCCAGAAAGTACCACAACTGAGACCACAACAACAGAAAGCACCACACCCGAGACCACAACTGTGGGTACTACAACAGAAAGCACGATCACAGGCACAACAACTCCTGAAAGTACCACAACTGAGACCACTACAACAGAAAGCACCACACCTGAGACCACAACTGTGGGTACTACAACAGAAAGTACGACCATAGGCACAACAACTCCAGAAAGTACCACAACTGAGACCACAACCGTGGGTACCACAACAACAGAAAGCACTACAGTAACAGAAAGTACAACCACAGGCACAACAACTCCTGAAAGTACCACAACTGTGACCACAACAGCAGAAACCACTACACCCGAGACCACAACTGTGGGTACTACAACAGAAAGTACGAGCACAGGCACAACAACTCCAGAAAGTACCACAACAACAGAAAGCACCACAGTAACAGAAAGTACAACCACAGGCACAACAACTCCAGAAAGTATCACAACTGAGACCACAACAACAGAAAGCACCACACCCGAGACCAGAACTGTGGGTACTACAACAGAAAGTACGACGACAGGCACAACAACTCCAGAAAGTACCACAACTGAGACCACAACCGTGGGTACCACAACAACAGAAAGCACCACAGTAACAGAAAGTACGACCACAGGCACAACAACTCCAGAAACTACCACAACTGTGACCACAACAGCAGAAACCACCACACCCGAGCCCACAACTGTGGCTACTACAACAGAAAGTACGACCACAGGCACAACAACTCCTGAAAGTACCACAACTGAGACCACAACAACAGAAAGCACTACACCCGAGACCACAACTGTGGGTACTACAACAGAAAGTACGACCACAGACACAACAACTCCAGAAAGTATCACAACTGAGACCACAACCGTGGGTACCACAACAACAGAAAGCACCACAGTGACTGAAAGTACAACCACAGGCACAACAACTCCTGAAAGTACCACAACTGTGACCACAACAGCAGAAACCACCACACCCGAGACCACAACTGTGGGTACTACAACAGAAAGCACGACCACAGGCACGACAACTCCTGAAAGTACCACAACTGAGACAACAACAACAGAAAGCACCACACCTGAGACCACAACTGTGGGTACTACAACAGAAAGTACGACCACAGGCACAACAACTCCAGAAAGTACCACAACTGAGACCACAACTGTGGGTACTACAACAGAAAGTACGACCACAGGCACAACAACTCCTGAAAGTACCACAACTGAGACCACAACAACAGAAAGCACCACACCTGAGACCACAACTGTGGGTACTACAACAGAAAGTACGACCACAGGCACAACAACTCCAGAAAGTACCACAACTGAGACCACAACCGTGGGTACCACAACAACAGAAAGCACTACAGTAACAGAAAGTACAACCACAGGCACAACAACTCCTGAAAGTACCACAACTGTGACCACAACAGCAGAAACCACTACACCCGAGACCACAACTGTGGGTACTACAACAGAAAGTACGAGCACAGGCACAACAACTCCAGAAAGTACCACAACAACAGAAAGCACCACAGTAACAGAAAGTACAACCACAGGCACAACAACTCCAGAAAGTACCACAACTGAGACCACAACAACAGAAAGCACCACACCCGAGACCACAACTGTGGGTACTACAACAGAAAGTACGACCACAGGCACAACAACTCCAGAAAGTACCACAACTGAGACCACAACCGTGGGTACCACAACAACAGAAAGCACCACAGTAACAGAAAGTACGACCACAGGCACAACAACTCCAGAAACTACCACAACTGTGACCACAACAGCAGAAACCACCACACCCGAGCCCACAACTGTGGGTACTACAACAGAAAGTACGACCACAGGCACAACAACTCCTGAAAGTACCACAACTGAGACCACAACAACAGAAAGCACTACACCCGAGACCACAACTGTGGGTACTACAACAGAAAGTACGACCACAGGCACAACAACTCCAGAAAGTACCACAACAACAGAAAGCACCACAGTAACAGTAAGTACAACCACAGGTACAACAACTCAAGAAAGTACCACAACTGAGACCACAACTACAGAAAGCACCACACCAGAGACCACAACTGTGGGTACTACAACAGAAAGTACGACCACAGACACAACAACTCCAGAAAGTATCACAACTGAGACCACAACCGTGGGTACCACAACAACTGAAAGCACCACAGTGACTGAAAGTACAACCACAGGCACAACAACTCCTGAAAGTACCACAACTGTGACCACAACAGCAGAAACCACCACACCCGAGACCACAACTGTGGGTACTACAACAGAAAGCACGACCACAGGCACAACAACTCCTGAAAGTACCACAACTGAGACCACAACAGCAGAAACCACCACACCCGAGACCACAACTGTGGGTACTACAACAGAAAGTACGACCACAGGCACAACAACTCCAGAAAGTACCACAACAACAGAAAGCACCACAGTAACAGAAAGTACAACCACAGGCACAACAACTCCAGAAAGTACCACAACTGAGACCACAACAACAGAAAGCACCACACCCGAGACCACAACTGTGGGTACTACAACAGAAAGCACGACCACAGGCACAACAACTCCTGAAAGTACCACAACTGAGACCACAACAACAGAAAGCACCACACCTGAGACCACAACTGTGGGTACTACAACAGAAAGTACGACCACAGGCACAACAACTCCAGAAAGTACCACAACTGAGACCACAACTATGGGTACCCCTACAACAGAAAGTACCACTACAACAGAAATTCCCACCACAGGTATCACAACAAAAGTGCAATAGTACATTTCAAAGCTTCTAGTGAAAAAGGCAACAGTGGCAAGGAAAACTTCCAAATAAGGAAATATTTTATATTATACATAAAATATATAAAAATCGGGGCTGACAATTTTAACACATTTATTTAATTAATTAGTTATGTGGAAAAATAATGCATTAAAATTATTAACAAATGTAACACACACACCCCACCCCAGACCTACGTAGTTAATCTTACATTTGATCATTTAATCTTATCTTGCAAGTTAAAACATGGACTGTTACATGATTTATGTATAATGAGCAGTGCTCGAAGTGGGCCAGTATGCACCGGTACACAGTATCGGCACTTCTCTATTTTAATCAGTAGCGTACCCTCACTTTTCTTGTGTACCGGCACTTCTCACATGTTGCCAGTACTCTGAGCGCCCACACGAAACATAGAATCAGACTATTGATTAATAGGGGTGTAACGATACACTCGTGTCACGATTCGACACTATCACGATACTAATCTCACAGTACGATATTTATTGCGATATTTTAAGCCAAAATAAAGAAGAGATGTTGTTTTATTATTACTTTTTTATTATTATTGAAATAATATTATTGTTATTATATTATTATCAGGACACACAAATATTCCCCCATTGCATTACTATACTTTACATTCAACATTATATATAGTAGTTTCATGTAGTAATGTAACTGAAACTCTGTAGACGTAATTTTTTTTCTCATGCAGTACTTACGCTGCGCGCACAAAGACTCTCCCGGTGCTTGCTATGTTCCGCCTCTCCTGCTATTAATGCACTATACATATAAGAATTAACAATTTAAAATGCTTTGAATAATCATACTACTAAAACTAAACGTGATATAGTGATTTAAATGATGTTTGCACTTTCACTTTGAAGAGTGTCATTCTGGCAGCTCGTGCGCTTCAGATGATCAATGCAATCAGTCACAGTTCTAATTGCAAGAAAGCATGTCAAAATTACTATTCCCAAAGTGTAAATGGTTAGTTCTGCATTCACTCACTCGTGTTGTTTTCGCGCGTCACACAAGCATTTGAACGTCCGTGTTTACTACAGTATGCGTGTTCTTGTAAATCTGTTCATCATATAAAGCCATTGTGTCTCTTCAGAAGACTTGGATTTAGATTAGACCACTCGATTGATTTTTTTACAATGCCTTTATGACATTTTGGGATCTTTTAAATTTGAGAGGAAATTACTTTAAATTGAGGTACAGAAATATGTATCTGGTTTCTTGAAAAATATCTTCATTTGTATTTTGAAGACTTATAAAAATCTTATAGGTTTGAAATGACATGAGAGCGAGTACATGATGACAGAATTTACATTTTTAAGTAAATTATACCTAATAAATACAGTAAGCTAAGCCTTGTATAAAACTAACTCTATAGAGACATCAGCAATCCTTCACTTCAGCAATCCTTCTGACATGCATATCCATTTTTCTGTGTTATATAAACCAACAAACTACATAATAGCACAAAAAGACGGGGACTTTGAGCATGGGCAGTGTGCGCCGGAATACAGTATGAGCTGTACAGTACTGACAGGAGTGCGCAGGCGGCAGCTCTTATTAATACAAATTACTATTAGGTGTCCTATTCCCGCGAAAGTAAATGGGACCGCAAAATGCTCAGGGCACGGCATCCAATCAAGTTAACATGTCTTATTAAATTTTTTTTTGATAGACTGATTAATAGACTGATAGAATGATCTTCTGGCGTACCTCTCCTTTTCATGACGTTACTGATCACTGTACTTCTAACTTCTGTTTTCGGAGCAGCCTCAAGTCTTAATGGTTCTGTTCACTAGCTGGGGAGGGACTTGCATTTTTATTTGTTTAAATATATATAGCTAGTTATAGCTGAAATAATTAATAACCATCAGACTACATAATTTTTAAGCAACAGAAAGTACAACAGCTGAGACCACAACAGCAGAAAGCACTACGACAACAACTACAGGCACAACAACTCCTGAAAGTACCACAAGGGAGACCACAACAACAAAAAGCACCACAACTGAGACCACAACACCGGGCATCACAACAACAGAAAGTACAACAGCCGAGACCACAACAGCAGAAAGCACAACAATAGCAGAAAGCACGACCCCTGAGACCTCAACTGTTGGTACAACAACAACAGAAAGTTCAACTACAGGTAGAACAACTCCTGAAAGTACCACAACTGTGACCACAACAGCAGAAAGCACCACACCCGAGACCACAACTGTGGGTACTACAACAGAAAGTACGACCACAGGCACAACAACTCCAGAAAGTACCACAACTGAGACCACAACAACAAAAAGCAACACACCCGAGACCACAACTGTGGGCACTACAACAGAAAGTATGACCACAGGCACAACAACTCCAGAAAGTACCATAACTGAGCTCACAACTGTGGGTACCACAATAACAGAAAGCACCACACCCGAGACCACAACTATGGTTACTACAACAGAAAGTACGACCACAGGCACAACAACTCCAGAAAGTACCACAGCTGAGACCACAACTGTGGGTACCACAACAACAGAAAGCACCACAGTAACAGAAAGTACAACCACAGGCACAACAACTCCAGAAAGTACCACAATAGAGACCACAACTGTGGGTACCACAACAACAGAAAGCACCACACCCGAGACCACAACTGTGGGTACTACAACAGAAAGTACGACCACAGGCACAAGAACTCCAGAAAGTACCACAACAACAGAAAGCAACACAGTAACAGAAAGTACAACGACTGGCACAACAACTGCAGAAAGTACCACAACTGAGACCACAATAACAGAAAGCACAAGCACAACTCCAGAAAGTACAACTACAAGCACAACTCCAGAAAGTACCACAACTGAGACCACAACAACAGAAAGCACAATAGCAACAACAGAAAGCACAACAGCAACAACAGAAAGTACAACTACAAGCACAACTCCAGAAAGTACCACAACTGAGACCACAACAACAGAAATCACCACACCCGAGACCACAACTGTGGGTACTACAACAGAAAGTACGACCACAGGCACAACAAGTCCAGAAAGTACCACAACTGAGACCACAACCGTGGGTACCACAACAACAGAAAGCACCACAGTAACAGAAAGTACAACCGCAGGCACAACAACTCCTGAAAGTACCACAACTGAGACCACAACAACAGAAAGCACCACACCCGAGACCACAACTGTGGGTACTACAACAGAAAGTACGACCACAGGCACAACAACTCCAGAAAGTACCACAACAACAGAAAGCACCACAGTAACAGAAAGTACAACCACAGGCACAACAACTCCTGAAAGTACCACAGCTGAGACCACAACAACAGAAAGCACAACACCCGAGACCACAACTGTGGGTACTACAACAGAAAGTACGACCACAGGCACAACAACTCCAGAAAGTACCACAACTGAGACCACAACAAGAGAAAGCACCACACCCGAGACCACAACTGTGGGTACTACAACAGAAAGTACGACCACAGGCACAACAACTCCAGAAACTACCACAACTGAGACCACAACCGTGGGTACCACAACAACAGAAAGCACCACAGTAACAGAAAGTACAACCACAGGCACAACAACTCCTGAAAGTACCACAACTGTGACCACAACAGCAGAAAGCACTACACCCGAGACCACAACTGTGGGTACTACAACAGAAAGTACGACCACAGGCACAACAACTCCAGAAAGTACCACAACTGAGACCACAACCGTGGGTACCACAACAACAGAAAGCACCACAGTAACCGAAAGTACAACCACAGGCACAACAAATCCTGAAAGTACCACAACTGAGACCACAACAACAGGAAGCACCACACCCGAGACCACAACTGTGGGTACTACAACAGAAAGTACGACCACAGGCACAACAACTCCAGAAAGTACCACAACAACAGAAAGCACCACAGTAACAGAAAGTACAACCACAGGCACAACAACTCCTGAAAGTACCACAACTGAGACCACAACAACAGAAAGCACCACACCCGAGACCACAACTGTGGGTACTACAACAGAAAGTACGACCACAGGCACAACAACTCCAGAAACTACCACAACTGAGACCACAACAACAGAAAGCACCACACCCGAGACCACAACTGTGGGTACTACAACAGAAAGTACGACCACAGGCACAACAACTCCAGAAAGTGCCACAACTGAGACCACAACCATGGGTACCACAACAACAGAAAGCACCACAGTAACAGAAAGTACAACCACAGGCACAACAACTCCTGAAAGTACCACAACTGTGACCACAACAGCAGAAAGCACTACACCCGAGACCACAACTGTGGGTACTACAACAGAAAGTACGACCACAGGCACAACAACTCCAGAAACTACCACAACTGAGACCACAACAACAGAAAGCACCACACCCGAGACTACAACTGTGGGTACTACAACAGAAAGTACAACCACAGGCACAACAACTCCAGAAAGTGCCACAACTGAGACCACAACCGTGGGTACCACAACAACAGAAAGCACCACAGTAACAGAAAGTACAACCACAGGCACAACAACTCCAGAAAGTACCACAACTGAGACCACAACTGTGGGTACCACAACAACAGAAAGCACCACAGTAACAGAAAGTACAACCACAGGCACAACAACTCCTGAAAGTACCACAACTGAGACCACAACAACAGAAAGCACCACACCCGAGACCACAACTGTGGGTACTACAACAGAAAGTACGACCACAGGCACAACAACTCCAGAAAGTACCACAACAACAGAAAGCACCACACCCGAGACCACAACTGTGGGCACTACAACAGAAAGTACGACCACAGGCACAACAACTCCAGAAATTACCACAACTGAGACCACAACCGTGGGTACCACAACAACAGAAAGCACCACAGTAACAGAAGGTACGACCACAGGCACAACAACTCCAGAAACTACCACAACTGTGACCACAACAGCAGAAACCACCACACCCGAGCCCACAACTGTGGGTACTACAACAGAAAGTACGACCACAGGCACAACAACTCCAGAAAGCACCACAACTGAGACCACAACTACAGAAAGCACCACACCAGAGACCACAACTGTGGGTACTACAACAGAAAGTACGACCACAGGCACAACAACTCCAGAAACTACCACAACTGAGACCACAACCGTGGGTACCACAACAACAGAAAGCACCACAGTAACAGAAAGTACAACCACAGGCACAACAACTCCTGAAAGTACCACAACTGTGACCACAACAGCAGAAAGCACTACACCCGAGACCACAACTGTGGGTACTACAACAGAAAGTACGACCACAGGCACAACAACTCCAGAAAGTACCACAACTGAGACCACAACCGTGGGTACCACAACAACAGAAAGCACCACAGTAACCGAAAGTACAACCACAGGCACAACAAATCCTGAAAGTACCACAACTGAGACCACAACAACAGAAAGCACCACACCCGAGACCACAACTGTGGGTACTACAACAGAAAGTACGACCACAGGCACAACAACTCCAGAAAGTACCACAACAACAGAAAGCACCACAGTAACAGAAAGTACAACCACAGGCACAACAACTCCTGAAAGTACCACAACTGAGACCACAACAACAGAAAGCACCACACCCGAGACCACAACTGTGGGTACTACAACAGAAAGTACGACCACAGGCACAACAACTCCAGAAACTACCACAACTGAGACCACAACAACAGAAAGCACCACACCCGAGACCACAACTGTGGGTACTACAACAGAAAGTACGACCACAGTCACAACAACTCCAGAAAGTACCACAACTGAGACCACAACCATGGGTACCACAACAACAGAAAGCACCACAGTAACAGAAAGTACAACCACAGGCACAACAACTCCTGAAAGTACCACAACTGTGACCACAACAGCAGAAAGCACTACACCCGAGACCACAACTGTGGGTACTACAACAGAAAGTACGACCACAGGCACAACAACCTCAGAAACTACCACAACTGAGACCACAACAACAGAAAGCACCACACCCGAGACTACAACTGTGGGTACTACAACAGAAAGTACAACCACAGGCACAACAACTCCAGAAACTACCACAACTGAGACCACAACTGTGGGTACCACAACAACAGAAAGCACCACAGTAACAGAAAGTACAACCACAGGCACAACAACTCCAGAAACTACCACAACTGAGACCACAACAACAGAAAGCACTACACCCGAGACGACAACTGTGGGTACTACAACAGAAAGTACGACCACAGGCACAACAACTCCAGAAAGTACCACAACTGAGACCACAACCGTGGGTACCACAACAACAGAAAGCACCACAGTAACAGAAAGTACAACCACAGGCACAACAACTCCAGAAAGTACCACAACTGAGGCCACAACTGTGGGTACCACAACAACAGAAAGCACCACAGTAACAGAAAGTACAACCACAGGCACAACAACTCCTGAAAGTACCACAACTGAGACCACAACAACAGAAAGCACCACACCCGAGACCACAACTGTGGGTACTACAACAGAAAGTACGACCACAGGCACAACAACTCCAGAAAGTACCACAACAACAGAAAACACCACAGTAACAGAAAGTACAACCACAGGCACAACAACTCCTGAAAGTACCACAGCTGAGACCACAACAACAGAAAGCACCACACACGAGACCACAACTGTGGGTACTACAACAGAAAGTACGACCACAGGCACAACAACTCCAGAAACTACCACAACTGAGACCACAACAACAGAAAGCACCACACCTGAGACCACAACTGTGGGTACTACAACAGAAAGTACGACCACAGGCACAACAACTCCAGAAAGTACCACAACTGAGACCACAACCGTGGGTACCACAACAACAGAAAGCACTACAGTAACAGAAAGTACAACCACAGGCACAACAACTCCTGAAAGTACCACAACTGTGACCACAACAGCAGAAACCACTACACCCGAGACCACAACTGTGGGTACTACAACAGAAAGTACGACCACAGGCACAACAACTCCAGAAAGTACCACAACAACAGAAAGCACCACAGTAACAGAAAGTACAACCACAGGCACAACAACTCCAGAAAGTACCACAACTGAGACCACAACAACAGAAAGCACCACACCCGAGACCACAACTGTGGGCACTACAACAGAAAGTACGACCACAGGCACAACAACTCCAGAAATTACCACAACTGAGACCACAACCGTGGGTACCACAGCAACAGAAAGCACCACAGTAACAGAAGGTACGACCACAGGCACAACAACTCCAGAAACTACCACAACTGTGACCACAACAGCAGAAACCACCACACCCGAGCCCACAACTGTGGGTACTACAACAGAAAGTACGACCACAGGCACAACAACTCCAGAAAGCACCACAACTGAGACCACAACTACAGAAAGCACCACACCAGAGACCACAACTGTGGGTACTACAACAGAAAGTACGACCACAGGCACAACAACTCCAGAAAGTATCACAACTGAGACCACAACCGTGGGTACCACAACAACAGAAAGCACCACAGTAACTGAAAGTACAACCACAGGCACAACAACTCCTGAAAGTACCACAACTGTGACCACAACAGCAGAAACCACCACACCCGAGACCACAACTGTGGGTACTACAACAGAAAGCACCACCACAGGCACAACAACTCCTGAAAGTACCACAACTGAGACAACAACAACAGAAAGCACCACACCTGAGACCACAACTGTGGGTACTACAACAGAAAGTACGACCACAGGCACAACAACTCCAGAAAGTACCACAATTGAGACCACAACTGTGGGTACTACAACAGAAAGTACGACCACAGGCACAACAACTCCAGAAAGTACCACAACAACAGAAAGCACCACAGTAACAGAAAGTACAACCACAGGCACAACAACTCCAGAAAGTACCACAACTGAGACCACAACAACAGAAAGCACCACACCCGAGACCACAACTGTGGGTACTACAACAGAAAGCACGATCACAGGCACAACAACTCCTGAAAGTACCACAACTGAGACCACTACAACAGAAAGCACCACACCTGAGACCACAACTGTGGGTACTACAACAGAAAGTACGACCATAGGCACAACAACTCCAGAAAGTACCACAACTGAGACCACAACCGTGGGTACCACAACAACAGAAAGTACTACAGTAACAGAAAGTACAACCACAGGCACAACAACTCCTGAAAGTACCACAACTGTGACCACAACAGCAGAAACCACTACACCCGAGACCACAACTGTGGGTACTACAACAGAAAGTACGAGCACAGGCACAACAACTCCAGAAAGTACCACAACAACAGAAAGCACCACAGTAACAGAAAGTACAACCACAGGCACAACAACTCCAGAAAGTACCACAACTGAGACCACAACAACAGAAAGCACCACAACTGAGACCACAACAACAGAAAGCACCACACCCGAGACCACAACTGTGGGTACTACAACAGAAAGTACGACCACAGGCACAACAACTCCTGAAAGTACCACAACTGAGACCACAACCGTGGGTACCACAACAACAGAAAGCACCACAGTAACAGAAAGTACGACCACAGGCACAACAACTCCAGAAACTACCACAACTGTGACCACAACAGCAGAAACCACCACACCCGAGCCCACAACTGTGGGTACTACAACAGAAAGTACGACCACAGGCACAACAACTCCTGAAAGTACCACAACTGTGACCACAACAGCAGAAACCACTACACCCGAGACCACAACTGTGGGTACTACAACAGAAAGTACGACCACAGGCACAACAACTCCAGAAAGTACCACAACAACAGAAAGCACCACAGTAACAGAAAGTACAACCACAGGCACAACAACTCCAGAAAGTACCACAACTGAGACCACAACAACAGAAAGCACCACACCCGAGACCACAACTGTGGGCACTACAACAGAAAGTACGACCACAGGCACAACAACTCCAGAAATTACCACAACTGAGACCACAACCGTGGGTACCACAACAACAGAAAGCACCACAGTAACAGAAGGTACGACCACAGGCACAACAACTCCAGAAACTACCACAACTGTGACCACAACAGCAGAAACCACCACACCCGAGCCCACAACTGTGGGTACTACAACAGAAAGTACGACCACAGGCACAACAACTCCAGAAAGCACCACAACTGAGACCACAACTACAGAAAGCACCACACCAGAGACCACAACTGTGGGTACTACAACAGAAAGTACGACCACAGGCACAACAACTCCAGAAAGTATCACAACTGAGACCACAACCGTGGGTACCACAACAACAGAAAGCACCACAGTAACTGAAAGTACAACCACAGGCACAACAACTCCTGAAAGTACCACAACTGTGACCACAACAGCAGAAACCACCACACCCGAGACCACAACTGTGGGTACTACAACAGAAAGCACGACCACAGGCACAACAACTCCTGAAAGTACCACAACTGAGACAACAACAACAGAAAGCACCACACCTGAGACCACAACTGTGGGTACTACAACAGAAAGTACGACCACAGGCACAACAACTCCAGAAAGTACCACAATTGAGACCACAACTGTGGGTACTACAACAGAAAGTACGACCACAGGCACAACAACTCCAGAAAGTACCACAACAACAGAAAGCACCACAGTAACAGAAAGTACAACCACAGGCACAACAACTCCAGAAAGTACCACAACTGAGACCACAACAACAGAAAGCACCACACCCGAGACCACAACTGTGGGTACTACAACAGAAAGCACGATCACAGGCACAACAACTCCTGAAAGTACCACAACAACAGAAAGCACCACAGTAACAGAAAGTACAACCACAGGCACAACAACTCCTGAAAGTACCACAACTGTGACCACAACAGCAGAAACCACTACACCCGAGACCACAACTGTGGGTACTACAACAGAAAGTACGAGCACAGGCACAACAACTCCAGAAAGTACCACAACAACAGAAAGCACCACAGTAACAGAAAGTACAACCACAGGCACAACAACTCCAGAAAGTACCACAACTGAGACCACAACAACAGAAAGCACCACAACTGAGACCACAACAACAGAAAGCACCACACCCGAGACCACAACTGTGGGTACTACAACAGAAAGTACGACCACAGGCACAACAACTCCAGAAAGTACCACAACTGAGACCACAACCGTGGGTACCACAACAACAGAAAGCACCACAGTAACAGAAAGTACGACCACAGGCACAACAACTCCAGAAACTACCACAACTGTGACCACAACAGCAGAAACCACCACACCCGAGCCCACAACTGTGGGTACTACAACAGAAAGTACGACCACAGGCACAACAACTCCTGAAAGTACCACAACTGAGACCACAACAACAGAAAGCACTACACCCGAGACCACAACTGTGGGTACTACAACAGAAAGTACGACCACAGGCACAACAACTCCAGAAAGTACCACAACAACAGAAAGCACCACAGTAACAGTAAGTACAACCACAGGTACAACAACTCAAGAAAGTACCACAACTGAGACCACAACTACAGAAAGCACCACACCAGAGACCACAACTGTGGGTACTACAACAGAAAGTACGACCACAGACACAACAACTCCAGAAAGTATCACAACTGAGACCACAACCGTGGGTACCACAACAACAGAAAGCACCACAGTGACTGAAAGTACAACCACAGGCACAACAACTCCTGAAAGTACCACAACTGTGACCACAACAGCAGAAACCACCACACCCGAGACCACAACTGTGGGTACTACAACAGAAAGCACGACCACAGGCACAACAACTCCTGAAAGTACCACAACTGAGACAACAACAACAGAAAGCACCACACCTGAGACCACAACTGTGGGTACTACAACAGAAAGTACGACCACAGGCACAACAACTCCAGAAAGTACCACAACTGAGACCACAACTGTGGGTACTACAACAGAAAGTACGACCACAGGCACAACAACTCCAGAAAGTACCACAACAACAGAAAGCACCACAGTAACAGAAAGTACAACCACAGGCACAACAACTCCAGAAAGTACCACAACTGAGACCACAACAACAGAAAGCACCACACCCGAGACCACAACTGTGGGTACTACAACAGAAAGCACGACCACAGGCAATACAACTCCTGAAAGTACCACAACTGAGACCACAACAACAGAAAGCACCACACCTGAGACCACAACTGTGGGTACTACAACAGAAAGTACGACCACAGGCACAACAACTCCAGAAAGTACCACAACTGAGACCACAACCGTGGGTACCACAACAACAGAAAGCACTACAGTAACAGAAAGTACAACCACAGGCACAACAACTCCTGAAAGTACCACAACTGTGACCACAACAGCAGAAACCACTACACCCGAGACCACAACTGTGGGTACTACAACAGAAAGTACGACCACAGGCACAACAACTCCAGAAAGTACCACAACAACAGAAAGCACCACAGTAACAGAAAGTACAACCACAGGCACAACAACTCCAGAAACTACCACAACTGTGACCACAACAGCAGAAACCACCACACCCGAGACCACAACTGTGGGTACTACAACAGAAAGCACGACCACAGGCACAACAACTCCTGAAAGTACCACAACTGAGACCACAACAACAGAAAGCACAACACCTGAGACCACAACTGTGGGTACTACAACAGAAAGTACGACCACAGGCACAACAACTCCAGAAAGTACCACAACTGAGACCACAACCGTGGGTACCACAACAACAGAAAGCACTACAGTAACAGAAAGTACAACCACAGGCACAACAACTCCTGAAAGTACCACAACTGTGACCACAACAGCAGAAACCACCACACCCGTGCCCACAACTGTGGGTACTACAACAGAAAGTACGACCACAGGCACAACAACTCCTGAAAGTACCACAACTGAGACCACAACAACAGAAAGCACTACACCCGAGACCACAACTGTGGGTACTACAACAGAAAGTACGACCACAGGCACAACAACTCCAGAAAGTACCACAACAACAGAAAGCACCACAGTAACAGAAAGTACAACCACAGTCACAACAACTCAAGAAAGTACCACAACTGAGACCACAACAACAGAAAGCACCACACCCGAGACCACAACTGTGGGTACTACAACAGAAAGTACGACCACAGGCACAACAACTCCAGAAAGTACCACAACTGAGCTCACAACTGTGGGTACCACAACAACAGAAAGCACCACAGTAACAGAAAGTACAACCACAGGCACAACAACTCCTGAAAGTACCACAACTGTGACCACAACAGCAGAAACCACCACACCCGAGACCACAACTGTGGGTACTACAACAGAAAGCACGACCACAGGCACAACAACTCCTGAAAGTACCACAACTGAGACCACAACAACAGAAAGCACCACACCTGAGACCACAACTGTGGGTACTACAACAGAAAGTACGACCACAGGCACAACAACTCCAGAAAGTACCACAACTGAGACCTCAACCGTGGGTACCACAACAACAGAAAGCACCACAGTAACAGAAAGTACAACCACAGGCACAACAACTCCAGAGAGTACCACAACTGAGACCACAACAACAGAAAGCACCACACCCGAGACCACAACTGTGGGTACTACAACAGAAAGTACGACCACAGGCACAACAACTCCAGAAAGTACCACAACTGAGACCACAACTATGGGTACCCCTACAACAGAAAGTACCACTACAACAGAAATTCCCACCACAGGTATCACAACAAAAGTGCAATAGTACATTTCAAAGCTTCTAGTGAAAAAGGCAACAGTGGCAAGGAAAACTTCCAAATAAGGAAATATTTTATATTATACATAAAATATATAAAAATCGGGGCTGACAATTTTAACACATTTATTTAATTAATTAGTTATGTGGAAAAATAATGCATTAAAATTATTAACAAATGTAACACACACACCCCACCCCAGACCTACGTAGTTAATCTTACATTTGATCATTTAATCTTATCTTGCAAGTTAAAACATGGACTGTTACATGATTTATGTATAATGAGCAGTGCTCGAAGTGGGCCAGTATGCACCGGTACACAGTATCGGCACTTCTCTATTTTAATCAGTAGCGTACCCTCACTTTTCTTGTGTACCGGCACTTCTCACATGTTGCCAGTACTCTGAGCGCCCACACGAAACATAGAATCAGACTATTGATTAATAGGGGTGTAACGATACACTCGTGTCACGATTCGATACTATCACGATACTAATCTCACAGTACGATATTTATTGCGATATTTTAAGCCAAAATAAAGAAGAGATGTTGTTTTATTATTACTTTTTTATTATTATTGAAATAATATTATTGTTATTATATTATTATCAGGACACACAAATATTCCCCCATTGCATTACTATACTTTACATTCAACATTATATATAGTAGTTTCATGTAGTAATGTAACTGAAACTCTGTAGACGTAATTTTTTTTCTCATGCAGTACTTACGCTGCGCGCACAAAGACTCTCCCGGTGCTTGCTATGTTCCGCCTCTCCTGCTATTAATGCACTATACATATAAGAATTAACAATTTAAAATGCTTTGAATAATCATACTACTAAAACTAAACGTGATATAGTGATTTAAATGATGTTTGCACTTTCACTTTGAAGAGTGTCATTCTGGCAGCTCGTGCGCTTCAGATGATCAATGCAATCAGTCACAGTTCTAATTGCAAGAAAGCATGTCAAAATTACTATTCCCAAAGTGTAAATGGTTAGTTCTGCATTCACTCACTCGTGTTGTTTTCGCGCGTCACACAAGCATTTGAACGTCCGTGTTTACTACAGTATGCGTGTTCTTGTAAATCTGTTCATCATATAAAGCCATTGTGTCTCTTCAGAAGACTTGGATTTAGATTAGACCACTCGATTGATTTTTTTACAATGCCTTTATGACATTTTGGGATCTTTTAAATTTGAGAGGAAATTACTTTAAATTGAGGTACAGAAATATGTATCTGGTTTCTTGAAAAATATCTTCATTTGTATTTTGAAGACTTATAAAAATCTTATAGGTTTGAAATGACATGAGAGTGAGTACATGATGACAGAATTTACATTTTTAAGTAAATTATACCTAATAAATACAGTAAGCTGAGCCTTGTATAAAACTAACTCTATAGAGACATCAGCAATCCTTCACTTCAGCAATCCTTCTGACATGCATATCCATTTTTCTGTGTTATATAAACCAACAAACTACATAATAGCACAAAAAGACGGGGACTTTGAGCATGGGCAGTGTGCGCCGGAATACAGTATGAGCTGTACAGTACTGACAGGAGTGCGCAGGCGGCAGCTCTTATTAATACAAATTACTATTAGGTGTCCTATTCCCGCGAAAGTAAATGGGACCGCAAAATGCTCAGGGCACGGCATCCAATCAAGTTAACATGTCTTATTAAATTTTTTTTTGATAGACTGATTAATAGACTGATAGAATGATCTTCTGGCGTACCTCTCCTTTTCATGACGTTACTGATCACTGTACTTCTAACTTCTGTTTTCGGAGCAGCCTCAAGTCTTAATGGTTCTGTTCACTAGCTGGGGAGGGACTTGCATTTTTATTTGTTTAAATATATATAGCTAGTTATAGCTGAAATAATTAATAACCATCAGACTACATAATTTTTAAGCAACAGAAAGTACAACAGCTGAGACCACAACAGCAGAAAGCACTACGACAACAACTACAGGCACAACAACTCCTGAAAGTACCACAAGGGAGACCACAACAACAAAAAGCACCACAACTGAGACCACAACACCGGGCATCACAACAACAGAAAGTACAACAGCCGAGACCACAACAGCAGAAAGCACCACAATAGCAGAAAGCACGACCCCTGAGACCTCAACTGTTGGTACAACAACAACAGAAAGTTCAACTACAGGTAGAACAACTCCTGAAAGTACCACAACTGTGACCACAACAGCAGAAAGCACCACACCCGAGACCACAACTGTGGGTACTACAACAGAAAGTACGACCACAGGCACAACAACTCCAGAAAGTACCACAACTGAGACCACAACAACAAAAAGCAACACACCCGAGACCACAACTGTGGGCACTACAACAGAAAGTATGACCACAGGCACAACAACTCCAGAAAGTACCATAACTGAGCTCACAACTGTGGGTACCACAATAACAGAAAGCACCACACCCGAGACCACAACTATGGTTACTACAACAGAAAGTACGACCACAGGCACAACAACTCCAGAAAGTACCACAGCTGAGACCACAACTGTGGGTACCACAACAACAGAAAGCACCACAGTAACAGAAAGTACAACCACAGGCACAACAACTCCAGAAAGTACCACAATAGAGACCACAACTGTGGGTACCACAACAACAGAAAGCACCACACCCGAGACCACAACTGTGGGTACTACAACAGAAAGTACGACCACAGGCACAACAACTCCAGAAAGTACCACAACTGAGACCACAACTGTGGGTACCACAACAACAGAAAGCACCACAGTAACAGAAAGTACAACAACTAGCACAACAACTCCAGAAAGTACCACAACTGAGACCACAACAACAGAAAGTACCACACCCGAGACCACAACTGTGGGTACTACAACAGAAAGTACGACCACAGGCACAACAACTCCAGAAAGTACCACAACTGAGCTCACAACTATGGGTACCACAACAACAGAAAGCACCACAGTAACAGAAAGCACAACCACTGGCACAACAACTCCAGAAAGTACCACAACTGAGACCACAACTGTAGGTACCACAACAACAGAAAGTACAACTACAAGCACAACTCCAGAAAGTACCACAACTGAGACCACAACAACAGAAAGCACAATAGCAACAACAGAAAGCACAACAGCAACAACAGAAAGTACAACTACAAGCACAACTCCAGAAAGTACCACAACTGAGACCACAACAACAGAAATCACCACACCCGAGACCACAACTGTGGGTACTACAACAGAAAGTACGACCACAGGCACAACAAGTCCAGAAAGTACCACACCTGAGACCACAACCGTGGGTACCACAACAACAGAAAGCACCACAGTAACAGAAAGTACAACCGCAGGCACAACAACTCCTGAAAGTACCACAACTGAGACCACAACAACAGAAAGCACCACACCCGAGACCACAACTGTGGGTACTACAACAGAAAGTACGACCACAGGCACAACAACTCCAGAAAGTACCACAACAACAGAAAGCACCACAGTAACAGAAAGTACAACCACAGGCACAACAACTCCTGAAAGTACCACAGCTGAGACCACAACAACAGAAAGCACAACACCCGAGACCACAACTGTGGGTACTACAACAGAAAGTACGACCACAGGCACAACAACTCCAGAAAGTACCACAACTGAGACCACAACAAGAGAAAGCACCACACCCGAGACCACAACTGTGGGTACTACAACAGAAAGTACGACCACAGGCACAACAACTCCAGAAACTACCACAACTGAGACCACAACCGTGGGTACCACAACAACAGAAAGCACCACAGTAACAGAAAGTACAACCACAGGCACAACAACTCCTGAAAGTACCACAACTGTGACCACAACAGCAGAAAGCACTACACCCGAGACCACAACTGTGGGTACTACAACAGAAAGTACGACCACAGGCACAACAACTCCAGAAAGTACCACAACTGAGACCACAACCGTGGGTACCACAACAACAGAAAGCACCACAGTAACCGAAAGTACAACCACAGGCACAACAAATCCTGAAAGTACCACAACTGAGACCACAACAACAGAAAGCACCACACCCGAGACCACAACTGTGGGTACTACAACAGAAAGTACGACCACAGGCACAACAACTCCAGAAAGTACCACAACAACAGAAAGCACCACAGTAACAGAAAGTACAACCACAGGCACAACAACTCCTGAAAGTACCACAACTGAGACCACAACAACAGAAAGCACCACACCCGAGACCACAACTGTGGGTACTACAACAGAAAGTACGACCACAGGCACAACAACTCCAGAAACTACCACAACTGAGACCACAACAACAGAAAGCACCACACCCGAGACCACAACTGTGGGTACTACAACAGAAAGTACGACCACAGGCACAACAACTCCAGAAAGTACCACAACTGAGACCACAACCATGGGTACCACAACAACAGAAAGCACCACAGTAACAGAAAGTACAACCACAGGCACAACAACTCCTGAAAGTACCACAACTGTGACCACAACAGCAGAAAGCACTACACCCGAGACCACAACTGTGGGTACTACAACAGAAAGTACGACCACAGGCACAACAACTCCAGAAACTACCACAACTGAGACCACAACAACAGAAAGCACCACACCCGAGACTACAACTGTGGGTACTACAACAGAAAGTACAACCACAGGCACAACAACTCCAGAAAGTACCACAACTGAGACCACAACTGTGGGTACCACAACAACAGAAAGCACCACAGTAACAGAAAGTACAACCACAGGCACAACAACTCCAGAAACTACCACAATTGAGACCACAACAACAGAAAGCACTACACCCGAGACCACAACTGTGGGTACTACAACAGAAAGTACGACCACAGGCACAACAACTCCAGAAAGTACCACAACTGAGACCACAACCGTGGGTACCACAACAACAGAAAGCACCACAGTAACAGAAAGTACGACCACAGGCACAACAACTCCTGAAAGTACCACAGCTGAGACCACAACAACAGAAAGCACCACACCCGAGACCACAACTGTGGGTACTACAACAGAAAGTACGACCACAGGCACAACAACTCCAGAAAGTACCACAACAACAGAAAGCACCACAGTAACAGAAAGTGCAACCACAGGCACAACAACTCCTGAAAGTACCACAACTGAGACCACAACAACAGAAAGCACCACACCCGAGACCACAACTGTGGGTACTACAACAGAAAGTACGACCACAGGCACAACAACTCCAGAAACTACCACAACTGAGACCACAACAACAGAAAGCACCACACCCGAGACTACAACTGTGGGTACTACAACAGAAAGTACAACCACAGGCACAACAACTCCAGAAAGTACCACAACTGAGACCACAACTGTGGGTACCACAACAACAGAAAGCACCACAGTAACAGAAAGTACAACCACAGGCACAACAACTCCAGAAACTACCACAATTGAGA
Organism: Rhinogobio ventralis; assembly: GCA_039654625.1. Lineage (NCBI taxonomy): Eukaryota > Metazoa > Chordata > Actinopteri > Cypriniformes > Gobionidae > Rhinogobio > Rhinogobio ventralis. Next base: position 33,967,872 of record CM077212.1, on the reverse strand, counting down.
CCACAACAACAGAAAGCACTACACCCGAGACCACAACTGTGGGTACTACAACAGAAAGTACGACCACAGGCACAACAACTCCAGAAAGTACCACAACTGAGACCACAACCGTGGGTACCACAACAACAGAAAGCACCACAGTAACAGAAAGTACAACCACAGGCACAACAACTCCAGAAAGTACCACAACTGAGACCACAACTGTGGGTACCACAACAACAGAAAGCACCACAGTAACAGAAAGTACAACCACAGGCACAACAACTCCTGAAAGTACCACAACTGAGACCACAACAACAGAAAGCACCACACCCGAGACCACAACTGTGGGTACTACAACAGAAAGTACGACCACAGGCACAACAACTCCAGAAAGTACCACAACAACAGAAAGCACCACAGTAACAGAAAGTACGACCACAGGCACAACAACTCCTGAAAGTACCACAGCTGAGACCACAACAACAGAAAGCACCACACCCGAGACCACAACTGTGGGTACTACAACAGAAAGTACGACCACAGGCACAACAACTCCAGAAAGTACCACAACTGAGACCACAACAACAGAAAGCACCACACCCGAGACCACAACTGTGGGTACTACAACAGAAAGTACGACCACAGGCACAAGAACTCCAGAAAGTACCACAACTGAGACCACAACCGTGGGTACCACAACAACAGAAAGCACCACAGTAACAGAAAGTACAACCACAGGCACAACAACTCCTGAAAGTACCACAACTGTGACCACAACAGCAGAAAGCACTACACCCGAGACCACAACTGTGGGTACTACAACAGAAAGTACGACCACAGGCACAACAACTCCAGAAAGTACCACAACTGAGACCACAACCGTGGGTACCACAACAACAGAAAGCACCACAGTAACCGAAAGTACAACCACAGGCACAACAACTCCTGAAAGTACCACAACTGAGACCACAACAACAGAAAGCAACACACCCGAGACCACAACTGTGGGTACTACAACAGAAGGTACGACCACAGGGACAACAACTCCAGAAAGTACCACAACAACAGAAAGCACCACAGTAACAGAAAGTACAACCACAGGCACAACAACTCCTGAAAGTACCACAGCTGAGACCACAACAACAGAAAGCACCACACCCGAGACCACAACTGTGGGTACTACAACAGAAAGTACGACCACAGGCACAACAACTCCAGAAACTACCACAACTGAGACCACAACAACAGAAAGCACCACACCCGAGACCACAACTGTGGGTACTACAACAGAAAGTACGACCACAGGCACAACAACTCCAGAAAGTACCACAACTGAGACCACAACCGTGGGTACCACAACAACAGAAAGCACCACAGTAACAGAAAGTACAACCACAGGCACAACAACTCCTGAAAGTACCACAACTGAGACCACAACAACAGAAAGCACCACACCCGAGACCACAACTGTGGGTACTACAACAGATAGTACGACCACAGGCACAACAACTCCAGAAAGTACCACAACAACAGAAAGCACCACAGTAACAGAAAGTACAACCACAGGCACAACAACTCCTGAAAGTACCACAACTGAGACCACAACAACAGAAAGCACCACACCCGAGACCACAACTGTGGGTACTACAACAGAAAGTACAACCACAGGCACAACAACTCCAGAAAGTACCACAACTGAGACCACAACCGTGGGTACCACAACAACAGAAAGCACCACAGTAACAGAAAGTACAACCACAGGCACAACAACTCCAGAAAGTACCACAACTGAGACCACAACTGTGGGTACCACAACAACAGAAAGCACCACAGTAACAGAAAGTACAACCACAGGCACAACAACTAAAGAAAGTACCACAACTGAGACCACAACAACAGAAAGCACCACACCCGAGACCACAACTGTGGGTACTACAACAGAAAGTACAACCACAGGCACAACAACTCCAGAAAGTACCACAACAACAGAAAGCAACACAGTAACAGAAAGTACAACGACTGGCACAACAACTGCAGAAAGTACCACAACTGAGACCACAACAACAGAAAGCACAACAGCAACAACAGAAAGCACAACAGCAACAACAGAAAGTACAACTACAAGCACAACTCCAGAAAGTACCACAACTGAGACCACAACAACAGAAAGCACAATAGCAACAACAGAAAGCACAACAGCAACAACAGAAAGTACAACTACAAGCACAACTCCAGAAAGTACCACAACTGAGACTACAACAACAGAAATCACCACACCCGAGACCACAACTGTGGGTACTACAACAGAAAGTACGACCACAGGCACAACAACTCCAGAAAGTACCACAACTGAGACCACAACCGTGGGTACCACAACAACAGAAAGCACCACAGTAACAGAAAGTACAACCACAGGCACAACAACTCCTGAAAGTACCACAACTGTGACCACAACAGCAGAAAGCACTACACCCGAGACCACAACTGTGGGTACTACAACAGAAAGTACGACCACAGGCACAACAACTCCAGAAAGTACCACAACTGAGACCACAACCGTGGGTACCACAACAACAGAAAGCACCACAGTAACAGAAAGTACAACCACAGGCACAACAACTCCTGAAAGTACCACAACTGAGACCACAACAACAGAAAGCACCACACCCGAGACCACAACTGTGGGTACTACAACAGATAGTACGACCACAGGCACAACAACTCCAGAAAGTACCACAACAACAGAAAGCACCACAGTAACAGAAAGTACAACCACAGGCACAACAACTCCTGAAAGTACCACAACTGAGACCACAACAACAGAAAGCACCACACCTGAGACCACAACTGTGGGTACTACAACAGAAAGTACGACCACAGGCACAACAACTCCAGAAAGTACCACAACTGAGACCACAACAACAGAAAGCACCACACCCGAGACCACAACTGTGGGTACTACAACAGAAAGTATGACCATAGGCACAACAACTCCAGAAACTACCACAACTGAGACCACAACAACAGAAAGCACCACAGTAACAGAAAGTACAACAACTGGCACAACAACTCCAGAAAGTACCACAACTGAGACCACAACTACAGAAAGCACCACACCCGAGACCACAACTGTGGGTACTACAACAGAAAGTACGACCACAGGCACAACAACTCCAGAAAGTACCACAACTGAGACCACAACCGTGGGTACCACAAAAACAGAAAGCACCACAGTAACAGAAAGTACAACCACAGGCACAACAACTCCTGAAAGTACCACAACTGTGACCACAACAGCAGAAAGCACTACACCCGAGACCACATCTGTGGGTACTACAACAGAAAGTACGACCACAGGCACAACAACTCCAGAAAGTACCACAACTGAGACCACAACCGTGGGTACCACAACAACAGAAAGCACCACAGTAACAGAAAGTACAACCACAGGCACAACAACTCCTGAAAGTACCACAACTGAGACCACAACAACAGAAAGCACCACACCCGAGACCACAACTGTGGGTACTACAACAGATAGTACGACCACAGGCACAACAACTCCAGAAAGTACCACAACGGAGACCACAACAACAGAAAGCACCACACCCGAGACCACAACTGTGGGTACTACAACAGAAAGTACGACCACAGGCACAACAACTCCAGAAAGTACCACAACTGAGACCACAACCGTGGGTACCACAACAACAGAAAGCACCACAGTAACAGAAAGTACAACCACAGGCACAACAACTCCTGAAAGTACCACAACTGTGACCACAACAGCGGGTACTACAACAGAAAGTACAACCACAGGCACAACAACTCCAGAAAGTACCACAACTGAGACCACAACTGTGGGTACCACAACAACAGAAAGCACCACAGTAACAGAAAGTACAACCACAGGCACAACAACTCCAGAAACTACCACAACTGAGACCACAACAACAGAAAGCACCACACCCGAGACCACAACTGTGGGTACTACAACAGAAAGTACGACCACAGGCACAACAACTCCAGAAACTACCACAACTGAGACCACAACAACAGAAAGCACTACACCCGAGACCACAACTGTGGGTACTACAACAGAAAGTACGACCACAGGCACAACAACTCCAGAAAGTACCACAACTGAGACCACAACCGTGGGTACCACAACAACAGAAAGCACCACAGTAACAGAAAGTACAACCACAGGCACAACAACTCCTGAAAGTACCACAACTGAGACCACAACAACAGAAAGCACCACACCCGAGACCACAACTGTGGGTACTACAACAGATAGTACGACCACAGGCACAACAACTCCAGAAAGTACCACAACAACAGAAAGCACCACAGTAACAGAAAGTACAACCACAGGCACAAAAACTCCTGAAAATACCATAACTGAGACCACAACAACAGAAAGCACCAAACCTGAGACCACAACTGTGAGTACTATAACAGAAAGTATGACCATAGGCACAACAACTCCAGAAACTACCACAACTGAGACCACAACAACAGAAAGCACCACAGTAACAGAAAGTACAACAACTGGCACAGCAACTCCAGAAAGTACCACAACTGAGACCACAACTACAGAAAGCACCACACCCGAGACCACAACTGTGGGTACTACAACAGAAAGTACGACCACAGGCACAACAACTCCAGAAAGTACCACAACTGAGCTCACAACTATGGGTACCACAACAACAGAAACCACCACAGTAACAGAAAGCACAACCACAGGCACAACAACTCCAGAAAGTACCACAACTGAGACCACAACAGCAGAAAGCACCACACCAGAGACCACAACTGTGGATACTACAACAGAAAGTACGACCACAGGCACAACAACTCCAGAAAGTACCACAACTGAGACCACAACTGTGGGTACCACAACAACAGAAAGCACCACAGTAACAGAAAGTACAACCACTGGCACAACAACTCCAGAAAGTACCACAACTGAGACCACAACAACAGAAAGCACAACAGCAACAACAGAAAGCACAATAGCAACAAAAGAAAGCACAACAGCAACAACAGAAAGTACAACTACAAGCACAACTCCAGAAAGTACCACAACTGAGACCACAACAACAGAAAGCACAACAGCAACAACAGAAAGCACAACAGCAACAACAGAAAGTACAACTACAAGCACTACTCCAGAGAGTACCACAACTGAGACCACAACAACAGAAATCACCACACCCGAGACCACAACTGTGGGTACTACAACAGAAAGTACGACCACAGGCACAACAACTCCAGAAAGTACCACAACAACAGAAAGCACCACAGTAACAGAAAGTACAACCACAGGCACAACAACTCCTGAAAGTACCACAACTGAGACCACAACAACAGAAAGCACCACACCCGAGACCACAACTGTGGGTACTACAACAGAAAGTACGACCACAGGCACAACAATTCCAGAAAGTACCACAACTGAGACCACAACTATGGGTACCCCAACAACAGAAAGTACCACTACAACAGAAATTCCCACCACAGGTATCACAACAAAAGTGCAATAGTACATTTCAAAGCTTCTAGTGAAAAAGGCAACAGTGGCAAGGAAAACTTCCAAATAAGGAAATATTTTATATTATACATAAAATATATAAAAATCGGGGCTGACAATTTTAACACTTTTATTTAATTAATTAGGTATGTGGAAAAATAATGCATTAAAATTATTAACAAATGTAACACACACACCCCACCCCAGACCTACGTAGTTAGTCTTACATTTGATCATTTAATCTTATCTTGCAAGTTAAAACATGGACTGTTACATGATTTATGTATAATGAGCAGTGCTCGAAGTGGGCCAGTATGCACCGGTACACAGTATCGGCACTTCTCTATTTTAATCAGTAGCGTACCCTCACTTTTCTTGTGTACCGGCACTTCTCACATGTTGCCAGTACTCTGAGCGCCCACACGAAACATAGAATCAGACTATTGATTAATAGGGGTGTAACGATACACTCGTGTCACGATTCGATACTATCACGATACTAATCTCACAGTATGATATTTATTGCGATATTTTAAGCCAAAATAAAGAAGAGATGTTGTTTTATTATTACTTTTTTATTATTATTGAAATAATATTATTGTTATTATATTATTATCAGGACACACAAATATTCCCTCATTGCATTACTATACTTTACATTCAACATTATATATAGTAGTTTCATGTAGTAATGTAACTGAAACTCTGTAGACGTAATTTTTTTTCTCATGCAGTACTTACGCTGCGCGCACAAAGACTCTCCCTGTGCTTGCTATGTTCCGCCTCTCCTGCTATTAATGCACTATACATATAAGAATATCCGTGCGTCCGTGTTTACTACAGTATGCGTGTCCTTGTAAATCTGTTCATCATATAAAGCCATTGTGTCTCTTCAGAAGACTTGGATTTAGAATAGACCACTCGATTGATTTTTTTACAATGCCTTTATGACATTTTTGGGATCTTTTAAGTTTGAGAGGAAATTACTTTAAATGGAGGTACAGAAATATGTATCTGGTTTCTTGAAAAATATCTTCATTTGTATTTTGAAGACTTATAAAAATCTTATAGGTTTGAAATGACATGAGAGTGAGTACATGATGACAGAATTTACATTTTTAAGTAAATTATACCTAATAAATACAGTAAGCTGAGCCTTGTATAAAACTAACTCTATAGAGACATCAGCAATCCTTCACTTCAGCAATCCTTCTGACATGCATATCCATTTTTCTGTGTTATATAAACCAACAAACTACATAATAGCACAAAAAGACGGGGACTTTGAGCATGGGCAGTGTGCGCCGGAATACAGTATGAGCTGTACAGTACTGACAGGAGTGCGCAGGCGGCAGCTCTTATTAATACAAATTACTATTAGGTGTCCTATTCCCGCGAAAGTAAATGGGACCGCAAAATGCTCAGGGCACGGCATCCAGTCAAGTTAACATGTCTTATTAAAAAATGTTTTGATAGACTGATTAATAGACTGATAGAATGATCTTCTGGCGTACCTCTCCTTTTCATGACGTTACTGATCACTGTACTTCTAACTTCAACTGTTTTCGGAGCAGCCTCAAGTCTTAATGGTTCTGTTCACTAGCTGGGGAGGGACTTGCATTTTTATTTGTTTAAATATATATAGCTAGTTATAGCTGAAATAATTAATAACCATCAGACTGCATAATTTTTAAGCAACCGAAAGTACAACAGCTGAGACCACAACAGCAGAAAGCACTACGACAACAACTACAGGCACAACAACTCCTGAAAGTACCACAAGGGAGACCACAACAACAAAAAGCACCCCAACTGAGACCACAACACCAGGCATCACAACAACAGAAAGTTCAACAACCGAGACCACAACAGCAGAAAGCACGGCCCCTGAGACCTCAACTGTTGGTACAACAACAACAGAAGGTTCAACTACAGGTACAACAACTCCTGAAAGTACCACAACTGTGACCACAACAACAGAAAGCACCACACCCGAGACCACAACTGTGGGTACTACAACAGAAAGTACGACCACAGGCACAACAACTCCAGAAAGTACCACAACTGAGACCACAACTGTGGGTACCACAACAACAGAAAGCACCACAGTAACAGCAAGTACAACCACAGGCACAACAACTCCTGAAAGTACCACAACTGAGACCACAACAACAGAAAGCACCACACCTGATACCACAACTGTGAGTACTACAACAGAAAGTATGAGAATAGGCACAACAACTCCAGAAAGTACCACAACTGAGACCACAACAACAGAAAGCACAACAGCAACAACAGAAAGCACAACAGCAGCAACAGAAAGTACAACAGCAACAACAGAAAGTACAACTACAAGCACAACTCCAGAAAGTACCACAACTGAGACCACAACAATAGAAAGCACAACAGCAACAACAGAAAGTACACCTACAAGCACAACTCCAGAAAGTACCACAACTGAGACCACAACAACAGAAAGCACAACACCAACAACAGAAAGTACAACTACAAGCACAACTGCAGAGAGTACCACAACTGAGACCACAACAACAGAGAGCACAACAGCAACAACAGAAAGCACAACAGCAACAACAGAAAGCACAACAGAAAGTACAACTACAAGCACAACTCCAGAAAGTACCACAACTGAGACCACATCAACAGAAAGCACAACAGCAACAACAGAAAGCACAACAGCAACAACAGAAAGTACAACTACAAGCACAACTCCAGAAAGTACCACAACTGAGACCACAACAACAGAAAGCACAACAGCAACAACAGAAAGTACAACTACAAGCACAACTCCAGAAAGTACCACAACTGAGACCACAACAATAGAAAGCACACCAGCAACAACAGAAAATACACCTACAAGCACAACTCCAGAAAGTGCCACAACTGAGACCACAACAACAGAAAGCACAACACCAACAACAGAAAGTACAACTACAAGCACAACTCCAGAAAGTACCACAACTGAGACCACAACAACAGAGAGCACAACAGCAACAACAGAAAGCACAACAGCAACAACAGAAAGCACAACAGAAAGTACAACTACAAGCACAACTCCAGAAAGTACCACAACTGAGACCACAACAACAGAAAGCACAACACCAACAACAGAAAGTACAACTACAAGCACAACTCCAGAAAGTACCACAACTGAGACCACAACAACAGACAGCACAACAGCAACAACAGAAAGCACAACAGCAACAACAGAAAGCACAACAGAAAGTACAACTACAAGCACAACTCCAGAAAGTACCACAACTGAGACCACAACAACAGAAAGCACAACAGCAACAACAGAAAGCACAACAGCAACAACAGAAAGTACAACTACAAGCACAACTCCAGAAAGTACCACAACTGAGACCACAACAACAGAAAGCACCACACCCGAGACCACAACTCTGGGTACTACAACAGAAAGTACAACCACAGGCACAACAACTCCAGAAAGTACCACAACTGAGACCACAACAACAGAAAGCACAACAGCAACAACAGAAAGCACAACAGCAACAACAGAAAGTACAACTACAAGCACAACTCCAGAAAGTACCACAACTGAGACCACAACAACAGAAAGCACAACAACAGAAAGCACAACAGCAACAACAGAAAGTACAACTACAAGCACAACTCCAGAAAGTACCACAACTGAGACCACAACAACAGAAAGCACCACACCCGAGACCACAACTGTGGGTACTACAACAGAAAGTACGACCACAGGCACAACAACTCCAGAAAGTACCACAACTGAGACCACAACAACAGAAAGCACCACACTTGAGACCACAACTGTGGGTACTACAACAGAAAGTACGACCACAGGCACAACAACTCCAGAAAGTACCACAACTGAGACCACAACAACAGAAAGCACCACACTTGATACCACAACTGTGGGTACTACAACAGAAAGTACGACCACAGGAACAACAACTCCAGAAAGTACCACAACTGAGACCACAACAACAGAAAGCACCACACCCGAGACCACAACTGTGGGTACTACAACAGAAAGTACGACCACAGGCACAACAACTCCAGAAAGTACCACAATAACAGAAAGCACCACAGCAACAACAGAAAGCACAACAGCAACAACAGAAAGCACAACAGCAACAACAGAAAGTACAACTACAAGCACAACTCCAGAAAGTACCACAACTGAGACCACAACAACAGAAAGCACAACAGCAACAACAGAAAGCACAACAGCAACAACAGAAAGTACAACTACAAGCACAACTCCAGAAAGTACCACAACTGAGACCACAACAATAGAAAGCACAACAGCAACAACAGAAAGTACACCTACAAGCACAACTCCAGAAAGTGCCACAACTGAGACCACAACAACAGAAAGCACAACACCAACAACAGAAAGTACAACTACAAGCACAACTCCAGAAAGTACCACAACTGAGACCACAACAACAGAGAGCACAACAGCAACAACAGAAAGCACAACAGCAACAACAGAAAGCACAACAGAAAGTACAACTACAAGCACAACTCCAGAAAGTACCACAACTGAGACCACAACAACAGAGAGCACAACAGCAACAACAGAAAGCACAACAGCAACAACAGAAAGCACAACAGAAAGTACAACTACAAGCACAACTCCAGAAAGTACCACAACTGAGACCACAACAACAGAAAGCACATCAGCAACAACAGAAAGTACCACTACAAGCACAACTCCAGAAAGTACCACAACTGATACCACAACAATAGAAAGCACAACAGCAACAACAGAAAGTACACCTACAAGCACAACTCCAGAAAGTGCCACAACTGAGACCACAACAACAGAAAGCACAACACCAACAACAGAAAGTACAACTACAAGCACAACTCCAGAAAGTACCACAACTGAGACCACAACAACAGAGAGCACAACAGCAACAACAGAAAGCACAACAGCAACAACAGAAAGCACAACAGAAAGTACAACTACAAGCACAACTCCAGAAAGTACCACAACTGAGACCACAACAACAGAAAGCACATCAGCAACAACAGAAAGTACCACTACAAGCACAACTCCAGAAAGTACCACAACTGATACCACAACAATAGAAAGCACAACAGCAACAACAGAAAGTACACCTACAAGCACAACTCCAGAAAGTGCCACAACTGAGACCACAACAACAGAAAGCACAACACCAACAACAGAAAGTACAACTACAAGCACAACTCCAGAAAGTACCACAACTGAGACCACAACAACAGAGAGCACAACAGCAACAACAGAAAGCACAACAGCAACAACGGAAAGCACAACAGAAAGTACAACTACAAGCACAACTCCAGAAAGTACCACAACTGAGACCACAACAACAGAAAGCACAACAGAAACAACAGAAAGTACAACTACAAGAACAACTCCAGAAAGTACCACAACTGAGACCACAACAACAGAAAGCACCACACTTGAGACCACAACTCTGGGTACTACAACAGAAAGTACGACCACAGGCACAACAACTCCAGAAAGTACCACAATTACAGAAAGCACCACAGTAACAGAAAGTACAACGACTGGCACAACAACTGCAGAAAGTACCACAACTGAGACCACAACAACAGAAAGCACAACAGCAACAACAGAAAGTACAACTACAAGCACAACTCCAGAAAGTACCACAACTGAGACCACAACAACAGAAAGCACAACAGCAACAACAGAAAGTACACCTACAAGCACAACTCCAGAAAGTGCCACAACTGAGACCACAACAACAGAAAGCACAACACCAACAATAGAAAGTACAACTACAAGCACAACTCCAGAAAGTACCACAACTGAGACCACAACAACAGAGAGCACAACAGCAACAACAGAAAGCACAACAGCAACAACAGAAAGCACAACAGAAAGTACAACTACAAGCACAACTCCAGAAAGTACCACAACTGAGACCACAACAACAGAAAGCACAACAGCAACAACAGAAAGTACAACTACAAGCACAACTCCAGAAAGTACCACAACTGAGACCACAACAATAGAAAGCACAACAGCAACAACAGAAAATACACCTACAAGCACAACTCCAGAAAGTGCCACAACTGAGACCACAACAACAGAAAGCACAACACCAACAACAGAAAGTACAACTACAAGCACAACTCCAGAAAGTACCACAACTGAGACCACAACAACAGAGAGCACAACAGCAACAACAGAAAGCACAACAGCAACAACAGAAAGCACAACAGAAAGTACAACTACAAGCACAACTCCAGAAAGTACCACAACTGAGACCACAACAACAGAAAGCACAACACCAACAACAGAAAGTACAACTACAAGCACAACTCCAGAAAGTACCACAACTGAGACCACAACAACAGACAGCACAACAGCAACAACAGAAAGCACAACTACAAGCACAACTCCAGAAAGTACCACAACTGAGACCACAACAACAGAAAGCACAACAGCAACAACAGAAAGCACAACAGCAACAACAGAAAGTACAACTACAAGCACAACTCCAGAAAGTACCACAACTGAGACCACAACAACAGAAAGCACCACACCCGAGACCACAACTCTGGGTACTACAACAGAAAGTACAACCACAGGCACAACAACTCCAGAAAGTACCACAACTGAGACCACAACAACAGAAAGCACAACAGCAACAACAGAAAGCACAACAGCAACAACAGAAAGTACAACTACAAGCACAACTCCAGAAAGTACCACAACTGAGACCACAACAACAGAAAGCACAACAACAGAAAGCACAACAGCAACAACAGAAAGTACAACTACAAGCACAACTCCAGAAAGTACCACAACTGAGACCACAACAACAGAAAGCACCACACCCGAGACCACAACTGTGGGTACTACAACAGAAAGTACGACCACAGGCACAACAACTCCAGAAAGTACCACAACTGAGACCACAACAACAGAAAGCACCACACTTGAGACCACAACTGTGGGTACTACAACAGAAAGTACGACCACAGGCACAACAACTCCAGAAAGTACCACAACTGAGACCACAACAACAGAAAGCACCACACTTGATACCACAACTGTGGGTACTACAACAGAAAGTACGACCACAGGAACAACAACTCCAGAAAGTACCACAACTGAGACCACAACAACAGAAAGCACCACACCCGAGACCACAACTGTGGGTACTACAACAGAAAGTACGACCACAGGCACAACAACTCCAGAAAGTACCACAATAACAGAAAGCACCACAGCAACAACAGAAAGCACAACAGCAACAACAGAAAGCACAACAGCAACAACAGAAAGCACAACAGCAACAACAGAAAGTACAACTACAAGCACAACTCCAGAAAGTACCACAACTGAGACCACAACAACAGAAAGCACAACAGCAACAACAGAAAGCACAACAGCAACAACAGAAAGTACAACTACAAGCACAACTCCAGAAAGTACCACAACTGAGACCACAACAATAGAAAGCACCACACTTGAGACCACAACTGTGGGTACTACAACAGAAAGTACGACCACAGGCACAACAACTCCAGAAAGTACCACAACTGAGACCACAACAACAGAAAGCACCACACTTGATACCACAACTGTGGGTACTACAACAGAAAGTACGACCACAGGAACAACAACTCCAGAAAGTACCACAACTGAGACCACAACAACAGAAAGCACCACACCCGAGACAACAACTGTGGGTACTACAACAGAAAGTACGACCACAGGCACAACAACTCCAGAAAGTACCACAATAACAGAAAGCACCACAGCAACAACAGAAAGCACAACAGCAACAACAGAAAGCACAACAGCAACAACAGAAAGCACAACAGCAACAACAGAAAGTACAACTACAAGCACAACTCCAGAAAGTACCACAACTGAGACCACAACAACAGAAAGCACAACAGCAACAACAGAAAGCACAACAGCAACAACAGAAAGTACAACTACAAGCACAACTCCAGAAAGTACCACAACTGAGACCACAACAATAGAAAGCACAACAGCAACAACAGAAAGTACACCTACAAGCACAACTCCAGAAAGTGCCACAACTGAGACCACAACAACAGAAAGCACAACACCAACAACAGAAAGTACAACTACAAGCACAACTCCAGAAAGTACCACAACTGAGACCACAACAACAGAGAGCACAACAGCAACAACAGAAAGCACAACAGCAACAACAGAAAGCACAACAGAAAGTACAACTACAAGCACAACTCCAGAAAGTACCACAACTGAGACCACAACAACAGAGAGCACAACAGCAACAACAGAAAGCACAACAGCAACAACAGAAAGCACAACAGAAAGTACAACTACAAGCACAACTCCAGAAAGTACCACAACTGAGACCACAACAACAGAAAGCACATCAGCAACAACAGAAAGTACCACTACAAGCACAACTCCAGAAAGTACCACAACTGATACCACAACAATAGAAAGCACAACAGCAACAACAGAAAGTACACCTACAAGCACAACTCCAGAAAGTGCCACAACTGAGACCACAACAACAGAAAGCACAACACCAACAACAGAAAGTACAACTACAAGCACAACTCCAGAAAGTACCACAACTGAGACCACAACAACAGAGAGCACAACAGCAACAACAGAAAGCACAACAGCAACAACGGAAAGCACAACAGAAAGTACAACTACAAGCACAACTCCAGAAAGTACCACAACTGAGACCACAACAACAGAAAGCACAACAGCAACAACAGAAAGTACAACTACAAGAACAACTCCAGAAAGTACCACAACTGAGACCACAACAACAGAAAGCACCACACTTGAGACCACAACTCTGGGTACTACAACAGAAAGTACGACCACAGGCACAACAACTCCAGAAAGTACCACAATTACAGAAAGCACCACAGTAACAGAAAGTACAACGACTGGCACAACAACTGCAGAAAGTACCACAACTGAGACCACAACAACAGAAAGCACAACAGCAACAACAGAAAGCACAACAGCAACAACAGAAAGTACAACTACAAGCACAACTCCAGAAAGTACCACAACTGAGACCACAACAACAGAAAGCACAACAGCAACAACAGAAAGTACACCTACAAGCACAACTCCAGAAAGTGCCACAACTGAGACCACAACAACAGAAAGCACAACACCAACAATAGAAAGTACAACTACAAGCACAACTCCAGAAAGTACCACAACTGAGACCACAACAACAGAGAGCACAACAGCAACAACAGAAAGCACAACAGCAACAACAGAAAGCACAACAGAAAGTACAACTACAAGCACAACTCCAGAAAGTACCACAACTGAGACCACAACAACAGAAAGCACAACACCAACAACAGAAAGTACAACTACAAGCACAACTCCAGAAAGTACCACAACTGAGACCACAACAACAGAGAGCACAACAGCAACAACAGAAAGCACAACAGCAACAACAGAAAGCACAACAGAAAGTACAACTACAAGCACAACTCCAGAAAGTACCACAACTGAGACCACAACAACAGAAAGCACAACAGCAACAACAGAAAGTACAACTACAAGCACAACTCCAGAAAGTACCACAACTGAGACCACAACAACAGAAAGCACAACAGCAACAACAGAAAGCACAACAGCAACAACAGAAAGTACAACTACAAGCACAACTCCAGAAAGTACCACAACTGAGACCACAACAACAGAAAGCACCACACCCCAGACCACAACTCTGGGTACTACAACAGAAAGTACGACCACAGGCACAACAACTCCAGAAAGTACCACAACTGAGACCACAACAACAGAAAGCACAACAGCAACAACAGAAATCACAACAGCAACAACAGAAAGTACAACTACAAGCACAACTCCAGAAAGTACCACAACTGAGACCACAACAACAGAAAGCACAACAGCAACAACAGAAAGCACAACAGCAACAACAGAAAGCACAACAGCAACAACAGAAAGTACAACTACAAGCACAACTCCAGAAAGTACCACAACTGAGACCACAACAATAGAAAGCACAACAGCAACAACAGAAGGTACACCTACAAGGACAACTCCAGAAAGTGCCACAACTGAGACCACAACAACAGAAAGCACAACACCAACAACAGAAAGTACAACTACAAGCACAACTCCAGAAAGTACCACAACTGAGACCACAACAACAGAGAGCACAACAGCAACAACAGAAAGCACAACAGCAACAACGGAAAGCACAACAGAAAGTACAACTACAAGCACAACTCCAGAAAGTACCACAACTGAGACCACAACAACAGAAAGCACAACAGCAACAACAGAAAGTACAACTACAAGCACAACTCCAGAAAGTACCACAACTGAGACCACAACAGCAGAAAGCACCACACTTGAGACCACAACTGTGGGTACTACAACAGAAAGTACGACCACAGGAACAACAACTCCAGAAAGTACCACAACTGAGACCACAACAACAGAAAGCACCACACCCGAGACCACAACTGTGGGTACTACAACAGAAAGTACGACCACAGGCACAACAACTCCAGAAAGTACCACAATAACAGAAAGCACCACAGTAACAGAAAGTACAACGACTGGCACAACAACTGCAGAAAGTACCACAACTGAGACCACAACAACAGAAAGCACAACAGCAACAACAGAAAGCACAACAGCAACAACAGAAAGTACAACTACAAGCACAACTCCAGAAAGTACCACAACTGAGACCACAACAACAGAAAGCACAACAGCAACAACAGAAAGCACAACAGCAACAACAGAAAGTACAACTACAAGCACAACTCCAGAGAGTACCACAACTGAGACCACAACAATAGAAAGCACAACAGCAACAACAGAAAGTACACCTACAAGCACAACTCCAGAAAGTGCCACAACTGAGACCACAACAACAGAAAGCACAACACCAACAACAGAAAGTACAACTACAAGCACAACTCCAGAAAGTACCACAACTGAGACCACAACAACAGAGAGCACAACAGCAACAACAGAAAGCACAACAGCAACAACAGAAAGCACAACAGAAAGTACAACTACAAGCACAACTCCAGAAAGTACCACAACTGAGACCACAACAACAGAAAGCACAACACCAACAACAGAAAGTACAACTACAAGCACAACTCCAGAAAGTACCACAACTGAGACCACAACAACAGAGAGCACAATAGCAACAACAGAAAGCACAACAGCAACAACAGAAAGCACAACAGAAAGTACAACTACAAGCACAACTCCAGAAAGTACCACAACTGAGACCACAACAACAGAAAGCACAACAGCAACAACAGAAAGTACAACTACAAGCACAACTCCAGAAAGTACCACAACTGAGATCACAACAACAGAAAGCACAACAGCAACAACAGAAAGCACAACAGCAACAACAGAAAGTACAACTACAAGCACAACTCCAGAAAGTACCACAACTGAGACCACAACAACAGAAAGCACCACACCCGAGACCACAACTGTGGGTACTACAACAGAAAGTACGACCACAGGCACAACAACTCCAGAAAGTACCACAACTGAGACCACAACAACAGAAAGCACCACACTTGAGACCACAACTGTGGGTACTACAACAGAAAGTACGACCACAGGAACAACAACTCCAGAAAGTACCACAACTGAGACCACAACAACAGAAAGCACCACACCCGAGACCACAACTGTGGGTACTACAACAGAAAGTACGACCACAGGCACAACAACTCCAGAAAGTACCACAATAACAGAAAGCACCACAGTAACAGAAAGTACAACGACTGGCACAACAACTGCAGAAAGTACCAAAACTGAGACCACAACAACAGAAAGCACAACAGCAACAACAGAAAGCACAACAGCAACAACAGAAAGTACAACTACAAGCACAACTCCAGAAAGTACCACAACTGAGACCACAACAATAGAAAGCACAACAGCAACAACAGAAAGTACACCTACAAGCACAACTCCAGAAAGTGCCACAACTGAGACCACAACAACAGAAAGCACAACACCAACAACAGAAAGTACAACTACAAGCACAACTCCAGAAAGTACCACAACTGAGACCACAACAACAGAGAGCACAACAGCAACAACAGAAAGCACAACAGCAACAACAGAAAGCACAACAGAAAGTACAACTACAAGCACAACTCCAGAAAGTACCACAACTGAGACCACAACAACAGAAAGCACAACAGCAACAACAGAAAGTACAACTACAAGAACAACTCCAGAAAGTACCACAACTGAGACCACAACAACAGAAAGCACCACACCCGAGACCACAACTCTGGGTACTACAACAGAAAGTACGACCACAGGCACAACAACTCCAGAAAGTACCACAACTGAGACCACAACAACAGAAAGCACCACACCCGAGACCACAACTGTGGGTACTACAACAGAAAGTACGACCACAGGCACAACAACTCCAGAAAGTACCACAACTGAGACCACAACAACAGAAAGCACCACACTTGAGACCACAACTGTGGGTACTACAACAGAAAGTACGACCACAGGAACAACAACTCCAGAAAGTACCACAACTGAGACCACAACAACAGAAAGCACCACACCCGAGACCACAACTGTGGGTACTACAACAGAAAGTACGACCACAGGCACAACAACTCCAGAAAGTACCACAATAACAGAAAGCACCACAGTAACAGAAAGTACAACCACAGGCACAACAACTCCAGAAAGTACCACAATTGAAACCACAACAACAGAAAGCACCACACCCGAGACCACAACTGTGGGTACTACAACAGAAAGTACGACCACAGGAACAACAACTCCAGAAACTACCACAACTGAGACCACAACAACAGAAAGCACCACACCCGAGACCACAACTACGGGTACTACAACAGAAAGTACGACCACAGGCACAACAACTCCAGAAAGTACCACAATAACAGAAAGCACCACAGTAACAGAAAGTACAACGACTGGCACAACAACTGCAGAAAGTACCACAACTGAGACCACAACAACAGAAAGCACAACAGCAACAACAGAAAGCACAACAGCAACAACAGAAAGTACAACTACAAGCACAACTCCAGAAAGTACCACAACTGAGACCACAACAACAGAAAGCACAACAGCAATAACAGAAAGCACAACAGCAACAACAGAAAGTACAACTACAAGCACAACTCCAGAAAGCACCACAACTGAGACCACAACTCTAGGCACTACAACAATAGAAAGTACAACAACAGGCACAACTCCAGAAAGCCAGACACCTGAGACCACAACTGCAGGTACTACAACAACAGAAAGCACCACAGTCACAGAAAGTACAACAACAGGCCCAACAACTCCTGAAAGTACTACAACTGTGACCGCAACAACAGAAAGCCCTACACCTGAGAGCACAACTGTGGGTACAACAACAACAGAAACAGCTGAGACCACAACTGAGACCACAACAGCACAAAGTACCACAACTGAGACCACAACAGCAGAAAGCACCACAACTGAGACTACAAAAACAGAAAGCACTACAACAACAACAGAAAGTACAACTACAAGCACAACAACTCCAGAAAGTACCACAACTGAGACCACAACAGCAGAAAGCACCACACCTGAAACCACAACTGTGGGTACAACAACAGAAAGTACAACAGCAACAACAGAAAGCACAACAGCAAAAACAGAAAGTACAACTACAAGCACAACTCCAGAAAGTACCACAACTGAGACCACAACAGCAGAAAGCACCACACTTGAAACCACAACTGTGGGTACAACAACAGAAAGCACCACAGCAACAACAGAAAGTACAACTACAGGCACAACAACTCCTGAAAGTACCACAACTGTGACCACAACAACAGAAAGCACCACACCTGAGACCACAACACCAGGCACCACAACAACAGAAAGTACGACGACAGGCACAACAATTACAGAAAGTACCACAACAGCAGGAAGCACCACAACTGAGACCACAACACAGAGAACCACAACAATAGAAAGTACACCCACAGGAACAACAACCCCAGAAAGTACAACATCCAAGACCACAACCACAGAAAGCGCCACAACTGCAGGTACTACTACAACAACAACAGAAAGTACAACTACAGGCACAACAACTTCTGAAAGTACCACAACTGTGGTTATAACAACAACAGAAATCACTACAACAGAAAGTACCACAAGCGAGGCCACAACAGAACCATAACATAAAGCACGACAACTACTGAAAGTACGACAGAAAGTAAAACTTCCAAATGACAAAAAAGCAAATATTTTACATAAAATATATTAAAATATTAGGGCTATCAATTTAACTCATTCATTGAATTAATTAGTTATGGTAAAAACACATTAAAGTTTTTAATGCACACTGCCCTGCCCAGACCTACGTAGTTCATCTTTAAATTTCATACAGTCGATTGATGGTGAAGCAGGGCATCAACTCTCTGCATGATGTTGCCTACAGGATGTAGTTAGAACGGCCCTTAAATTCAAAATATCAGGACAAAAATGCCTCTGTATGAGTTTTTGATATCACACAAGTGCTGTAAATGTGTTCAATAAATAAGAAGTTAATATTGTGTTATATTTTATACACAATATTGTCTGTTCTTACTCAATTTTGCAAACAAAAATATTACCTATAAAGCCAGAGCAGAAATGTTGTGCATCTCTGAGCGAAACACAGCAGTGCTTTGTTTCTAAATGATTCGCGTTTTGAGCTAATCAATCAGGTGAACCAATTATTCAATGGCCTATTCATAAACAGAGCCAGTTACTGCATTCCTGAATTAATCAAGTGTTTGAACAAATCTAATGAATATATATATTTTATATTTTTATATAAAAAAAAACCAAACAAAAAAAAACATTAAAGCTATAGTTCACCCAAAAATGAAAATTCTATCATCATTTAACTCACCCTCATGACCATTGATGCCTAAAAGTTTATATGTAATTCATTCTATGTTGAATCAAATAACATATTTTTCCTAAAGGTACTTATTGTAAAATCTATTTGATGCTTTTCTCATTTAACACAATAATGACTTTATCTTTTGCGGGAAGTTTGCAGCCAAATTTGATGTGCGATTAATTTTGCGATTAATTATATTAAGTAATCGCCACATCTTGTAATTAATTAGACTGAAAATTTTAAATAGCTTGTCAGCCCTAATAAAAATACAAAACATTGTTACATACATACAAAAAAAAAATGTTAATTTGAATGTAATTTAGCCAAATTGTATTAAGCGTAATACTGACAAAGTGTTTTAAGTAAATCATTGTAATACATGTTTATTATTTTAAGCTAGATTGCCTAAACCCTTGGTTAATTTACATCAAAATAAGAGAAGACTTATTAAATATGTGTCATATTATAAGTGATAATTCTTTCATTATTCATTCTGATTATGTATTTTTATTCTGAAGGTTAATAACAGCACTTCCACATCCATGAGTCCGAAGGGAGCTCAGGTAAATATTCTTCAATAACCTGTATGCTTATTTCTTTTTCACTTACGACAGATTATGTACATTTTATAGACATATTAATTTTATGTTTTGCAACATCTTACCATGCACTGAGCCATATTCTTTCTTCTACTTACAGAAAAAGTAAAGATCCAAGTCCAGGGCCCAAGGTCTGCGCTGTTTCTTGATAATGTTGCTTATTTCACTTCTAAGAGCCTGCACCATCTTCTATTTCCACAATTAACTCTAGTTTAAACTTTTTTGATTTATTTGTCATATGTATTGTCTTTTTTGTCATATTTATTGTCACACTACATTCATATTTTAAAAAAAGGGGAACTTATAACTTATTTGTTACTTATAACTTATTAATTGTTTTATGTGTGAAGAAACTTTTATTTGCTGTACCTAGTAATAATGGCTTTTGGTCATAATCTTGACTTGATTATTGCTTCAGACTAATTTAAAATTGATTGTACAAATTTGCTTTATTTTTGTAAAATTACTGATGTTATTGGGTAATAAATTATTTTCACAAAAAATGTTAGCATTCCTTGCACTGATCACACACATATTTTTGTCCAGATGGGGGGACAGTAAAAATAGGACTTTTTGAGATTTTGCCTGAGGTCTAAAAAAGTTATTTAATGAAAGTAATACCTAACGCCAAGTAAAAATTAATTATCATCAGAACAATCAACTAGTTTGTTATATATATATGTTGTACAAAGTATAAAAGTTAAATGGTTAAATGAATAAAGACAGCAATGATGAAATCAAAGCTTCTTTGCTCCAGAATGATAGCAGTCCATATATATCATCTGCGCAACATCAAAGGTTAAAGAAGTATTAATAATGTGGCCATATTCTCGCTGACAATATGATCCACGAAAAAAATCTGCATTTCAGTTCGTCAGCGAACTTTGAACTTCAATGTTCACGTTTCCAATCGTGCGACACAACCATATTTCTCTATAGTTTACTTATCAGTGTTTGTGCACAGATGTGAACAGGTACATACCTTCATTTATAATACAAGAATTGATTAAACGGAGGTACAGTGAAATCAACAAGAGGCAGGTTAGATGTGAGCTGTCAATCATTCCAGACTGGGGCAGCCTGGGATTCCCCGCACCGTTGATCTTCCTCCTCCAGTATTCATAGACTCATCAATAGATCATTACACTGAGTTCCAACAAATTAAAATGAAAATCCTACCTATGCTCTCACATGATTGGGAGCATGAATAATGCTGTGCGTATCCCATTGATAAATGCATAATTTAAGGGGTTGCAATCACAGCCTTGAGTTGATCAAATATTTTGGAACTAATAAGAGATTTGAAGTGTTTAAAATGTATAGTGAGTGTTTTCTTGTCTTTCAAAAAATTGTCTTTTTTCACTTACAATTTAAAACAGGACAGAGGAGTGACAGAGCAGGTTTATTATAGCACAGGTCTTAACCACAGACTCGTTAATTCAGTTGCAGCAGTTTAATTGCACAGCTGTTTAACATATAAATCAATACATGAACATGAAGTACTGAGTTGAGTTCTACTTATTTTAGTATTTTAGCCCCCGGTTTCACAGACAAGGCTTAAACCTAGTCCCAGTTTTTTTCAATTGAAAGCAACTTGTACTGACATATCTTCAAATATGTCAGTGCCATTGTTTTGTCTCAAGAGGCACACAGTAAAAAAATTCTAGGGCGCATTTATAAAAGATACTTAAAGGCCTAATTCTGGCTTAATCTAAGCCCTGTCAGTGAAACCAGGTCAAAAAATTGTAATCTCCATGCAACCACACCCAGGAGTTAAAGGTTTTGGCGTGTTACATTGTGTGAAATTCATCACCCATTAAAAATCATTAAGTGTGGTGCATTGTTATCTTTGTTTCCTTAATAATGTTGTATTACCAAGAGTCAATTAAGTTAAACTAAATTCTAAACTCAGCTAATCACACTATTGCGTTCTGTAGAGCTCCTTTACAGCAGAATTTCAATGTACCTCATATTTGATGAAGTCTGCATCTTTTTCTGTTTATTATTCTGAAGCTTCTGAATCTGTGTTGTTTAAAACGCTATAGAAGTAAAGGTGACAACTTAAAGACCAAAGAACATTAAGAGGGTCAGCTTCATCATGAGCGCCGTCAAGCAGTTCTCCTAAAGTTTGGAAAAGCAAGAAGTTTTGTGACTTCATTACTCTTGTGACAATGAGAAAGAAATGAAGGCTCTGCACCTACTCTGTTGTGCTACTTGTTTTAAACACAATAATGTTTCCTGTGCAAACAGCCCTAATAGATTAAAAATCGATGGCATTCAGCTTTTGAGAATAAAATTTGGCAACCTGCATTATTCTGCTCAATTACAGTATTTAGATATGCTTAGATATTATTTATTTATTAATTTAGATACAGTTTCAAGTCAATCATGTCTCAGGGTGAAGCATGATGGGACGCAAAGTCCTTATGCTGTGGTGTGTATTCAGGCCACGCCCCCTACATTATGAGTACATGCAGATGTCCATGTTATTCCAAAATAAACATACTAAACAATTTTTATTAAAAATGTAAAAATGCTGAACGTTTTCTGTGATGGATACACTCTAAAAAATGCTGGGTTAAAAACAGCCCTAGTTGGGTTGAAAATGGACAAAACCAGCCATTGGGTTGTTTAAAGCCAGCGGTTGGGTTAAATGTTTGCCCAACCTGCTGGGTAGTCTTATTTAACTCAACTATTGTTTAAAAATGACTGTATTGCTTGGAAATTAACATTTATTAATATGTTTTAAAAAAGAACATTATTAATAAGTTTAATGAATAATAATTAAATAATAAACATTTTTTAAATTGCTTATTAATAAAGCAATTGCTTATTAAATCACCTTTTGATTATTATTGTTGTCTCTAGTAATTTTTGGGTTCATTTTAAGCCAGCTCTATAGTAATTTTTAAACAATAATTGGGTTAAATAAAACATGCTGTTGGGCAAACATTTAACAACCACTGGGTTAAAACAACCCCATTGCTGGGTTTGTCCATTTTCAACCCAGCGTTTTTTAGAGTGGGTTTAGCGTATGGCTATAGAATTTGTACATGTAGCACATAATGGCTTTTACATTGAAACTTTGCACCTTGTACTGTATACAGAAGTCACAGAAAATGACTTGTTTTATGTGGAGAAAAGCACTTTTTAAACGTTTAACTTCTCTAGTGTGAGGATATCTTCCCATTATACCCGTGGGATTGAAATGTTCAATAAGCACATACAGGTGTGGCGTTCAAGTGCAATCTGATCCAGAAATATGAAGGGAAAAGTAGCCTGAGGGGGAAAAACAAAATGTAGCTTAATCATAAGCAGAGACATTTTCCTTTCTCTTCAACTTACTAACAACTTTAATTAGAAAGAATTCACTCTGAAAGGTTCAAAATGAGACCAAACAATAGAGGGGAAAAAATCACAGGGACAAGGTGATTGATTACCTGTAAGTCAGAAATGACGGGCTGCTTCTTTCTAGGTGTTAAATTCAAATGCTCCTCCAGAGTGTCTGTGAGTCGTCACACGTCCTGTGAGGCTGAACGGCTCCAGAACCGGCACTCTGTCTCTGTCACAGAACGGTGGGACACGGCATCCACACCTGATGGACTGATCCCATCTCACCTCGCTCAGGTTTCTGCATCAAAGATCAGAGAATTACACTACTGCCCATGATGTTCCAGAACTGTTACACCTAAAGCTTAGAACTAGTCGAGCTGCTGGATGGTGAAGTTGGGAGCAGCAGTTGTTTTTTGTGAAATGACATCTGTGGGCTATTGATGGGTAATTGCTTGGTGTTTTAAGATATTTGAGATGGGACAGTGGTACTTAACATTCTAGAGAAATTGTTTGTCAACTTCATTTAATGCATTCATTTACATGAACTAACGATAGTATATTTTACAGCATTTATTAACCTTTGTTAATGTTAATAAAAATAATGTTAACAGATACAATAACTATAAATGGTACATTTATTTAAAAATGTCCAAACGGTTGTCAGTCCAAACAAACAATAGATCAAAAAGATGTTTCATCCAGCTCATTCTGAAAACGCAATGCATTATGCTGTACAATATTCACAGTAGGTCAATGTATTGAGTGCATATACAGAGCATTGTTCACAGCATGCTGCATTCTGCAGGAATAGTAAGGATGGTTATCGAGGATGCTTTTGTGAATATGGATTCTGTGCGTCACTTCATGTTACCCACAATTCTCTGACTGACTGCTGCAAAGCAAACCATCTACAGTAGTGTGCAGTTTTTCAGTTTGACACTAGAGGGTGCTGTGACTCTTTGTATTTCCAACAAACTTGATTTGTGTGGAATACCATGATGTTTGGGATATTTGCTGGTTTTAGTACAGTCTCATAACATTAGCTGCTACTCAAACCTTTATTGTCAAATTAAAGATTCAGAACAGAACTGTGAACCATCAGTTCAGAGTTTCTACATCACTAAACAAAGATAAAACAATGCTGCCTACTTGTGTTCAGTTTTGTCTTTGTTTCTCTCACCTTGTCTAGTCATAAATGCCCATGTGAATATGCATAAATGCAAAATATTCAAACATTCTGTTTTTAATAAAGGTTGGGTCTTTTATTTGCCAGTGAGGAAATCATTATCTTAAGTATACACTGGAGAGAAAAAAAACTTTCACTCAGAATTTTCTAGCAAATTTCACAATTACACAAAAAAAAAGCTGTTGAACGAACTTAATTAAAATAAGGAAAACTTTTCCACAAAATTCAACTACATATTTCCAACAAAATCAAATTGGTTTGAAATGATTTGTTGTAATCTTGTTGTATGAACTTAAATTCATTTAGTCAAGACTAAAAAAATTGTGTCATTCCTACTAGATAAAGTAGGATAAAGAGGGGTAGATCTGATGACCATATGTAGACTGTGGGAACTGTCAAACTAATTTATTTGATCTATATCTATAAAAACTAATAGTCAACGCAATACTTGTTCACATGTAACATTTGTAGCATGCAAGTAATTAACAAAAAGTAAAAAATGTCTCATCCCTAGCATTAGCACAGTTACAGCTCGTTGAGAACAGCATAGCCTTACTTCAGGTAGCCACCCTCAGCCTAACCACAAGGTCTACACTTAAGCATAATGGTAACCTCAAAAATCAACACAACATAACACAACTTTTAAATGTCAAATATAACATCAGTTTAGGCTAACTTAACATTTTACAAATTTTAATTTAACATAATAAAATTGAGTGCAAATGGCAATTAAGTAAAAAACGAAAGATTTGTGTTGTTTCAACTTATTTTATTTAAATAAACTGAGCAAACAGCTAGAATCATTTTAGCACATTGAATTAAACATTTCATTTTAAAGAGGAAAAACTGAAATAGCGTTTTCTTGTTAAATGCCTACTACAATGTTTTATTTATAACTCTGAAAAACTATTTTTACAGTGTACAACTTCAATTCTCTGATTATTTTATAATTTTGTCATTAATTTTGCCACATCAAAAAAGTAAATAAAAAGTGTGAGGGGAGGGATTGAACCAGAAAGAAAAAAACAAGCATTTGTGACAACCTGCCCTTGTCACAGCTATAAGGTATTGTAAGTTACAGAAACTAGAATTCACTTTCTAGTTGGTGATATATTGTCAGAGAGACTGGAGAATATTGCAGTAGGAATATACACACATTCTCCCATAGAGTGCGTCAAGTGGCTGGAGACAGAAACACGCTTCAGTGCATTTAGATTTATAAACCCGAGTGTGTGTGACACTGATGAATGCAGCTGCGTTGAAGAGAAAACGCTTAATGCTGAGATCTACTTTACAAAGTCTCTGCGCCTCTTCTCCTCAAAACTATCATAGATTATGACCTCCAAAACATAGACCTCTGTATCAACTGAATCAATAATAAATTGCAAACATGTTCACCGTTCTGTAACAAATATTTTCAGATTTTCTAGACTATTTTTTAAGTCGTAAAGTGAGCAGGAGATATTAAACCCTGCAGGCATGTATTCTAAAAACTAAGCGGGGAAGCAGATGCCTGAGCCTCCTCAGCTCTACAGCGCCCCACTTTTTTCTAATGTAAATCTGTGGTGAAAAATAGAACTGCAGCGCACTCTATTTAAACCTATCAGGCCCTATCATACACCCAGCCCAATGCGACGCCAGGTGCGACGCAAGTGTGTTTTGCTAGTTTCAGCCTGACGCAGTTATCATTTTCACGTCCAGCTCCACGTTGTTTAAATAGCAAATGCATTCGCGCCCATCTGTGCGCCCATGGGTGTGCTGGTCTGAAAACCAGGTGTGTTCAGGCGCATTGTTGACGCATTGCTATTTTGAGGAACTGAAAACGACTGCACCATTGACCAACAAACCTGGTCTAAAGTCATTAGCGCAGTATTTTTTGTTATTTAAAGGGTGTGTTAGTAATATGTGCCCATAGGCGGTTCATTCTCGTGTTACGCAGCACGTTTGAGCTTCAGCAAGAACCAATGAGGTTCATTCTCTTGTCACGCAGCACGTTTGAGCTTCAGCAAGAACCAATGAGGTTCATTCTCGTGTTACGCAGCACGTTTGAGCTTCAGCAAGAACCAATGAGGTTTATTCTCGTGTCACGCAGCACGTTTGAGCTTCCGCAAGAACCAGTGAGGTTCATTCTTGTGTCACGCAGCACGTTTGAGCTTCAGCAAGAACCAGTGAGGTTCATTCTTGCGAGTCAAGCAGGTTCGGTTGTAAGGGTGGTTTGCCTACAGTGGTTCAGGCTGCAGGGTTGACGAATGACTAAAGAAACGTTATCAGCAAGATGGTAGAAAACTGTACATTTCTTGTCTATTACCACCCACTGCTACTTATACCAATGACAGAATTAAGCGCAGTTACACTAGCAAAATATGTAGGAGAGCCCTGCTATAGTGTGACTATATTGTATTGCAATAAGTAGCACATCAAAGTTAATACCGAATCAAAACTAGTTAACAAATCATTTGTGATTGAAAGAATTTAATGACAAATTCTGGTTATGGTTACACTTAAAATAGTTGCAAAATAGAGTATGAGATGATAATAACTTATACCATTAATCGTACCTAGCATATATGTAGAATTTTACTTGAGGGATAGAAATAGAGAGAGAGGGAGAGAGAGGCTTTAGAAAACAGAAGAGAGAAAGAGCTAGAGCAAAGAAGCCCCAGTGAAAATAAGAGCCAGAGAGCAGCCCCAAGAAGATAGAGAGCCAGAGAATAACAGAGAGAGAGAGAGATCAATAGTTGCAATATTCTTTTATCCCTTTCTTGACCATGTGACTAAAACCCAAATGTGAGACATTCAAACTGACCAATCAGATCATTACAACATCCCCCACTGTACTAAAGGCGTGACACACATTTTGGCCTACAGGCCTTGAGGACTATCAACACCTCTGTCTTTAGAAATTCCAAATGGCCCTTGTGGTAAGAAAGATGGGGGTTGAAACAGTAAAGCAAATGTCTTTGTTCATTTTCAAATATCTTTGATTATTTTCCTTGCCACTGTCACCTCTGGCTTGCTCAGTTGGGGACACTAAATTTTCAAATAAATATCCAAATAAATGTAATTACTAAACTAAATTATATCAACTACATTACTTGAATATATATGATAATTGAAATGAGCTGATGACATCACCGTTTTCTCCAGAGCGGCTGTACAGCCGAATCAAATTCTGTTCATTATTTTCCTGTTTAACACTGTGAAGCTGCTTTGAAACAATCTGCATTGTAAAAAGCGCTATATAAATAAAGTTGACTTGACTTGATTTTCTGTTTTGCTGTTTATGTTCGCTGATCAATGTTTATATGTGAATAAAAGCGTAAATTCAATCTGTTTATCATATAAAGCAATGACATCTCTTTAGAAAATTTGGACTAAACTGCTCATTCATACGGATTAATTTTAGTCCCTTGGCTCCTGAACTGCCAGCGCCTCCCTGGTCCTCTGAACTGCCCGCACCTCCCTGGTCCTCTGAACTGCCTGCACCAGAAAATTATAATATTACTTAAGACCAATACAAAGAAAGGATTTTTAGAAATCTTGGCCAACTGAAAAGTATGAACATGAAAAGTATGAGCATGTACAGCACTCAATACTTAGTTGGGGCTCCTTTTGCCTGAATTACTGCAGCAATGCGACGTGGCATGGAGTCGATCAGTCTGTGGCACTGCTCAGGTGTTATGAGAGCCCAGGTTGGTCTGATAGTGGCCTTCAGCTCTTCTGCATTGTTGGGTCTGGCATATCGCATCTTCCTCTTCACAATACCCCATAGATTTTCTATGGGGTTAAGGTCAGGCGAGTTTGCTGGCCAATTAAGAACAGGGATACCATGGTCCTTAAACCAGGTACTGGTTGCTTTGGCACTGTGTGCAGGTGCCAAGTCCTGTTGGAAAATGAAATCTGCATCTCCATAAAGTTGGTCAGCAGCAGGAAGCATGAAGTGCTCTAAAACTTCCTGGTATACGGCTGCATTGACCTTGGACCTCAGAAAACACAGTGGACCAAGACCAGCAGATGACATGGCACCCCAAACCATCACTGACTGTGGAAACTTTACACTGGACCTTAAGCAACGTGGATTGTGTGCCTCTCCTCTCTTCCTCCAGACTCTGGGACCCTGATTTCCAAAGGAAATGCAAAATTTACTTTCATCAGTAAACATAACTTTGGACCACTCAGCAGCAGTCCAGTCCTTTTTGTCTTTAGCCCAGGCGAGACGCTTCTGACGCTGTCTGTTGTTCAAGAGTGGCTTGACACAGGGAATGCGACAGCTGAAACCCATGTCTTGCATATGTCTGTGCGTAGTGGTTCTTGAAGCACTGACTCCAGCTGCAGTCCACTCTTTGTGAATCTCCCCCACATTTTGAATGGGTTTTGTTTCACAATCCTCTCCAGGGTGCGGTTATCCCTATTGCTTGTACACTTTTTTCTACCACATCTTTTCCTTCCCTTCGCCTCTCTATTAATGTGCTTGGACACAGAGCTCTGTGAACAGCCAGCCTCTTTTGCAATGACCTTTTGTGTCTTGCCCTCCTTGTGCAAGGTGTCAATGGTCGTCTTTTGGACAACTGTCAAGTCAGCAGTCTTCCCCATGATTGTGTAGCCTACAGAACTAGACTGAGAGACCATTTAAAGGCCTTTGCAGGTGTTTTGAGTTAAATAGCTGATTAGAGTGTGGCACCAGGTGTCTTCAATATTGAACCTTTTCACAATATTCTAATCTGAGATACTGAATTTGGGATTTCCCTTAGTTGCCAGTTATAATCATCAAAATTAAAAGAAATAAACAATTGAAATATATCAGTCTGTGTGTAATGAATGAATATAATATACAAGTTTCACTTTTTGAATGGAATTAGTGAAATAAATCAACTTTTTGATGATATTCTAATTATATGACCAGCACCTGTACTCTGCAGAATCAAGGTTGTGTTGTTGCAAAGTGCCGGTCGAGCAGAAAATGACAATATAAAGGAGACATGTTTCGAAACCGGCGGAAACGACAGCATGGAATAAAGCCGCTCATACCAGCCTCCTACGCTGCCTCAGAAGACGCAGTAGTCCAGCGCGCGGTGGCGGCTGCACAATGTCATGTTGTAAATAAGACAACATCTCTATTGCAAACCCCTCTGTTGCGGTGTTTGTTGTTGTTTCTGGCTTATGCCTACCAACTCAGCAAAATTTCCAGGAAAAAGAAAGAGCGGCATGGACTCCCAAATCAGATCTGAACACTTGCGATACACAGTGTGGACATCAATAATTTTAGATCAGATTTCAATCGGATACTAAAATAATCGGATTGGACTGACAGTGTGAACATAGCCTAGGTTGTTAATTAGTTCAGTCTTCCTCCGTCCCCTGCCTGTATGTCTCCATGGTTACTGATTGGTTTAGTTCTGTACAGGTGTGTTAGTTAATTAGCCTCTCTTGTTTGCTGTCTATTTCAGGTCTTTGTCAGGTCATGTTGGTGGTTCTGTTCATGTTCTTGTTATTTCTGAGTGTTTTGTGAGGATTTGAGATTGTTCTTGAGATTAAAATTAAAGCTGCTGCAATTAGATCCTGCTTCATCTCTGCTGCAACCAACGGTGACAGATATAGTTATTTAGAGCCAACTATTTAACCATGATGGACTTATATTGACCTATTCTGTATTTCTCTCTAAATATAAAATGTCAGTCACTCCTAAAGATTATACTAGTTATGGATGCTGTACAGTCTGGGTTAAACTGCTTCTTAAAAATGCCTGCATATCCTCAGCTACATTCATTGGATCTTGCTGATTCTGTAGTTGGTCAAATGTGCTGCATGCCGTTTCTCCCCCAACCCCCCCCCCCCCCCCCCCCCCCCCCAATTAAGAATAATAATCGATGTGTTTGGGCTTTATTTCAGCCCTATTATTATATTATATTTATACTATATTATTACAATTTTAGAATGCCTATGAATGTCTGATGTGTAATTAAATGTGGAAACTAGCTCATATTTTCATTTATTTTTAAATCAAAGGAAATGTATTTTTATATTTCTTATATTAAATTTATTTATAAATATTACCCTCTTCTTATCTCTTCTCTGCGATTACTATATTCTAAACAGATTTCATTGTTAAATTTATATTTTGTGGTTTATATGCAGAAACATGCTTTCATTTTATTTTGGCATTGTCATTTGTTTTGGTCAGATTTGTGTTCATTTATTAAGGATTACATTATACCCAGATTTCAACAATGATGTGAAAATGATTTATTCATTTTTCCCCCTATGACATGTCTTATGAGGAATATTATTTAATTAATCTGCTACTTCTATTAGCTAAATCTAGTACACAAAAGGAGTTCCCACATTATTTACATTTATAAGTTCAACAACACCTAAAAACTATTTTACGTTTGACAAATAAGAAAGGTGTAAAATGTGTAACTATTTGTAATAATGTTAATGTTTTTATGTAATATATATATTTTATTATACTTTTCTATATTAATTTATTTATTGCTTATTTGGCTGTGTTTGTAGTTCTTTAAAAACAAAATAAATAAATAAATAAATGGAACATGGACACAAAAAAACTAATCTGAACAGGAGGATGGCTCTCCGTCTGTTTTGGTTGGGGAGCATAGTTTTCATTATAATGCATTGTTGTCATTATTATATCCAATGCATGCTGTTCCAGTTTTAATGTCCAATAAGGCCATGAAAGATTTAAAAGCTTGTTTATCTTAAGCAAAATAACCTAGATTGAAACTCTCCAAACTCCGGCTCTCTAGCTCGATGGATCTGGAGCTTCTTAAGAAAGAAATATTCCATCGGCCGGTACATCATAACCAATCTAATTATCTTAAACAAAATGCCCCTGCCAGTTTGGGAACAAGGTATTAAAGATTCAAAACTTTACACTAATTATTTAATTATTTTCCTCATTTCTGTTCATTTTTTATTTTCTGTAGGAAATCAGTCAGTCACCTCAAAACTGAACACCCTACAAGCTCAAGAACAGATCCTTCTGAGGGGCGCATGATCATTATAAGAGTAATCTGATGAACTTTTGTACTAATTTCTTGTTTAAGACTTCTGGCTTTATTATAATTAAATTGATTGCAACATACACTATCATTCAAAAGCTTCTGGTTTGGGGTTGATTTTGATGTTTTTGAAATTCTTCTGCTCACCAAGGCTGCATTTGTTTGATCAAAAAGCCTAAAACAGTAATTTAGCGTGTGTGTGTGTGTGTGTGTGTGTGTGTGCACTACTAACCACCACCAAAGAAAACAAACAAACAAAAAAAAAACATTAAAAACTGGGATAGGGGTGTTATTTATTATGCATGGATTTGACAGCTTCATTTTATTCACCAGGTTTCTTATGGTGCATTTAGGCTATCCATTTTAACAGATCGTTTGATCCCTGATAATCGAACCCATGACCTTGGCATTGCTATCATAAGGATTAAATTGGATTAAAATATCCAAAAACCACTAGAACAATGCTATATATTTTATTGGCTTGTGTACTTACATTATCCCAAATGTTTCCAAGAATGTTTAAATAATAAGAAATAAGCAATTTTAACCAGGACACGGACCGTGTCCGTGCATCGCCTAATATATGACGTGTTTTATTAGACAGGTGAGCAGCTGTTTGGATCATTCATCGACAGAAAACGAATCATTGTTCTATAGCTCAACACAGTTAGTCTTATTGTTTAAATCTGGTTTTCTTGATTTACCGCGAGTACCATGTTTTACCATGCCTAATATCGATCTCTTACTGCAGTGTGAACAAGTGTCACATAGTCGCCACCGAGCGAACACACAGAGCAGCTTTACAACATAACTTTCAACACACTCAAATGTATGTAATATGATAAAACAGCGCTGCGTTACCCCACATACGCATGAGCAGAAGAAGCAGAAGCGCTCGTCTGAGGCATAATAAAACCTCCGCAAAATCAGGGCCGTGCTCAGGGCCGTGCACAGGGCGGTGGCCCGGTGGCTAGAGCCACTGCCCTCTGCCCTCATCGGCTGAGGTGCCCCTCTTGCTCTCCTTCCCTTCCTCACCCCCAGATTCCCATTAAAAAAAAATCTGCTAAAAATCCACTAATTCTGTTAATTCCGCTCCGTGTTTTCCCGTTCAAACAACAATCCACATTACAGACAGTGGTTTCTCCGTGGAATTAGTAATTTGGTAGTTTGTTTTTGTATTTCTGTCTGTAATGTTTTGCTCCTGGTCTTCTAATAGTGCTAACAACTTGTGCAAAATATCCACGCTCTTGGAACATAATTAATTGTCTAATCAAATTATTGTATCTGATCTGATCAAATATAAATAACACCAAATTGGCTGTTGTCGGCACACTTTGTAGACAAAAAACAATGACTTCACAAAAAAGAATGAGAAGTGAGAGAGTAAATATATTTGTATTATATAATACATGATTATTATCATTTTTTTTTTTTTATCTGATGGTTTCATTATAAATATGATTATATCTAATAGGATTATATCAACTTAATATATGATATTTACCATCTGAATCTAAAAACGTCATGTCAACAAATGGAAAAGTCAACTGGCTGTTTATTATTATGTTAATTATTAATTGTTAAATAACATACTTTTACATATTCTTCCGTTATTGGAAAACTGTTACTTTATTTACTTTGAACAAAACTGAAAATCATTAAGAAGACCTTTGTCTCAAAATATATTCAATAATTTTAGCGATTCTCATTTGCTACATAAATCTACAACATTTAAAAAAAAACATTAAATATGAGATCAAATTAGTGCAGAATGAACTTTTTGGAAGTAATTCCAACAACATAAATTGAATGAATTAGCACTAAAGCCTAACAATTGTATTTACAATATGATTGTAAAAGGTTTGTTATTCAATCTCTACATTAAGACGATACTCAACCCCCTTATAGTGCCCCTTTTTTAGTTTGGGCCACTGCCCCTCAAAATGTCTGTGCACGGCCCTGCGCAAAATGTTTTGAATGAGCAACCTCTAGCGGTGAAAAATTACATATTGTGGCTTTAATTATGTTCACAGTAAGTGAATGTTTTCTGTGTGCTGATACAAAGTGGTTTTCACCCTTTTTAGACCAGCATCCCCCATTCATAATCCAGATCCCTTATAGTGTCCTTTAATTATAATGGTGATTATTGTTATGCGTTTACTATTATTATTATTGACCAATCTGTGAGCACACAGCAAGCAAGACAAGAAAGTTGATCTGGAAACCATTAATCTTCCTCCAATATAAATATATTGTGTAAAGACTCAGTGATAGAGCATAACCAAGTTACACTAACCAATAAAGTGAAATTCTCACCCATGCTCACATGACTATAGATAATAAATAAATAAGCATAAATAATGTTATGCTTAAAGTGATGCTACCAATTGAGTGATGCATATTAAAGCAGGGCAAATCAGAGAAATAGATGGTACCCATGACAGGTGTAAATGTTGCTCTTTCAAAACACTGTTTTAGAATCCTGAGCCCATAGAGAAACACTGAGTCTTCCAATAGATCTCGCCAGGTGATCCTGAAAGCATCTACCTACTTGTCTGAACATCTTCTTTTTTTCCAGAACCTCACTGAAAAAACTCACTGTCCACACAGAAATGATTTACTGAGGCAGGTGTTAAAGAACTTGACCTGCACAAACCTCAGACCTGAACCTCACTGAACACACTTGAGATGGTTATTTTTGCACATGGCATTGAAATTACATATTCAACAAGCACATGTTATTAGTGTGCTGATTAAACGCTCACTTTTGGCCATATGCAATACAATATATAAATGTACAACACTGTTAGTGTGGTCTGAACACCATGATACTGTTACGATGGGTTTGTTTTTGATGGAAAGGAAATGTATCTTAAAGGGTTAGTTCACCCCAAAATTGAACTAATTACTAAATTACTAACCCTCATAACATTCCAAACCCGTAAGACCTTCGTTCATCTTCCGAACACAAATGAAGATATTTTTGATGAAATCCGAGAGCTCTCTGACCCCTCTATAGACAGAATTTAATTAACACTTTCAAGGTCCAGAAAGGTAGTAAAGACATTTGTCATGGCAAAAAATTAACTCTCAGTTGCACCACTGAATAAGAGACAAACCTTAGCCAATCGTCTTTATAAAGATTTATTTTCTTGCAAGAAAAGAGTCACAGTCATACAGCCATCCTGAATGTCTGGAGAGTGCTAACTGAAGACATAACAGAAGCTGCAATCTTTTATACCCCCCAAAGTGTAAACAATCCTTCTCAGTAGTTTTCCACACATGGTAAAAGTAGGAGGCACAGCACACAGATTTAGAATTAGTTCTGCCCGACACCTTTGGTACAGGAGAGCCCTCAAATAAGGTGTCCCGCATGGCAGAAACACGTTAGCTCCTGTATGATCTCAAATATATATATATATATCTTAATTAAACTTCCTCTATGATTAAATTTTTCCACAACAATTCCCCCTTTTATCATTCATTTGATAATCTTACAAGAAATTTTTTTAAAATGTGTATAATAATAATAGAAGTAATAATCAGTAATTAAAAGAATACAAGAAATAAAAATAATAAATGGTAAAAAATAGAAGTAATAATAATAAAATAAGCAAATTTAAGTCACTTATCACACCTATACTCTTCATCTGTTGATTTTCGTATAAATGATCACTCTCTTAAATTTGTGAAAGAAGAAAGAAAACACTTAGGCTGTTTTTGTGGGTAAAGTCCCTTAAACTTAGCAAGCAAAAACAGTTTTTCAATCTCTTGGGGACTTCTCATTCCCAAATTTTAAAGTAGGAAAGTCTTAATGCATTTCACTATCACCGCTGGTTGTATTGTCATCAAATGCATCTGGAGATTCATCACCATCATTGTAAATAGACATTTTAACCATCTGGTGTTACATGCTGGATTTCACCAGTCTCTGTACTGAGCTGGACATACACTGGAAAATACATTGCAGACACATCAATATCAGCATTACTATTTCAAGGACTGGCAACACAGTGAAACATAACCAATATCCTCATCCTTTCGGATTTGTTAACCACCCAAACCATTATTCGTCAGCTTTCTCAGGTTCTCTTACGGCCTTTCTCATAAAGTTCGTTGTCATCCCGCTGATTGTCACTGTACAGTTCTCTGTGGTTTCATTCTCGTCTTTTCACAGTGACTGCTGCCTGATGATCTCACCACTCTGAAGGGTTGGTGACCTTGTGTGAACTGATAACTGCATCTGTTGTTTAAACAGTATTTCGGCATTCTGGCTCCTTTCCTCTCTGTTCCTCCTCCTCCTCGATCGCTGGTGAGACTCTCCTGTCGTGGCTCGCGTGAACCCACGTCACCCTCTCAGCTACCTTCACGGCCATATGAGTCGCCTGCAACAGAAAAAAATCCTAGCCACCTTTCCGCCTTCCAGCTCTTCCTTCTGTGGTCCTGTATCACCACGAAATCGCTTGGCTTGATGTCGTATAAAGGAGTCTCAGCTGGTTTCCCCTGCCTTTACCTACACACAGACCTTAGATAACAGAAGACATTTCTTTGCAGTAATTCAACATTCTGTGGACGGAAGCTGTTGGTTACCCCTTTCCATTCCCATGAATGGTGTTCTTCCAAAAAAAAAAAAAAAAACAATCTCAAACGGGCTCAGATTTGCTCTAGGCCTCTTCTCGTTCTCATGTAAACGAATCTTTCATTTACCATTCCCCCTTTGGCTGCATGATCCCCCATTCAGCCACTGAGCATAATTAACGAAAAAATTGTCGGGGGAACCAAGGCTTGCCATCACCACATGTCCACACGCCATTTTGAACAGTACATGTCACACTGTTCCTATTGTTGTTACTCTGGCCCTGTGGTGAAAGACTGCATAATCTGTAAAGAAGACAAAGCATTCTTGTTTATTTCAGATACTAAAAGACATTCTGATTCTTTTGTCTCCTGCGCTGCCACGGCCTTCGCAGCGTCTGCTCTCACGTTTCCTGTTGAAATGAAATCTTTGTTGTTAGTATACGCAGCGCATTTACAGATAGCAACCTGGCCAGGCAAGAGAGTTGCGTCTAGCAGATTAGACACAAGAGAAGCATTCAAAATTGGACGTCCATCAGATTTAAAAAATGTTCTGTGTTTCCACAGCGCCCCAAAATCATGTGCAACCCCGAACGCATACAGCGAGTCTGTGTAAATCGCACTTTTACCCTCCATCAGCTTGCATGCTTCTGTCGGGGCTACAAGCTCCAGTCCTAACCAGAAAGTTTCACAAAACATACTGAATACCTATAAAATGAAAGACAAATCCATATTTCATATCTGGAAGCCGGGCTAAGTGAGCAAGCACTCTTTAGAGACCAAACACACACTTTAGAAAACATACATGAAGAAACAGCAAAAATAAGATAGATAATAATCCATCTAAGCACTTTAAGTCTCTACATAAAACATCCTTTAGTTTTACAGTCTACATACATATAGCATGTACCTTTCTTCTTCAAAAGTCGAAAATAAAAGAAAACATTCATATCATTATTTCCACCAAAACATAAACTTACTCAAGAAACCTTTTGTTAAACTTACCATTTCCAACCGACCCATTTTCAATCCTCATAGCCCACATCATATTCAACTTCATCAGCTCGTTCACTCATCTTTATCTCGTGACATTATGCTTAATCAATTAATTAGGATTTCCTTTAAAGTACATTTTTCTTTCAACGTCTTGTGAACCTCTTAATTCATGTCATTTGGCAGTAATACCCATCATCAAATCCTCACTAGCCTTACCTTGCCATACCAAAATTGTTATAATAATCCAAAGAACTTGCAAATTTTCATAATCTCCCCTATCATTTTAAATTTGTACTATGAGGCATCATCAGTTTCTTTTAAAGCTGTTTTAACCCAATCTGTATTTTGAAAAGCATTCATAGTTCAATATACACTCACCTAAAGGATTATTAGGAACACCATACTAATACTGTGTTTGACCCCCTTTCGCCTTCAGAACTGCCTTAATTCTACGTGGCATTGATTCAACAAGGTGCTGAAAGCATTCTTTAGAAATGTTGGCCCATATTGATAGGATAGCATCTTGCAGTTGATGGAGATTTGTGGGATGCACATCCAGGGCACGAAGCTCCCGTTCCACCACATCCCAAAGATGCTCTATTGGGTTGAGATCTGGTGACTGTGGGGGCCATTTTAGTACAGTGAACTCATTGTCATGTTCAAGAAACCAATTTGAAATGATTCGAGCTTTGTGACATGGTGCATTATCCTGCTGGAAGTAGCCATCAGAGGATGGGTACATGGTGGTCATAAAGGGATGGACATGGTCAGAAACAATGCTCAGGTAGGCTGTGGCATTTAAACGATGCCCAGTTGGCACTAAGGGGCCTAAAGTGTGCCAAGAAAACATCCCCCACACCATTACACCACCACCACCAGCCTGCACAGTGGTAACAAGGCATGATGGATCCATGTTCTCATTCTGTTTACGCCAAATTCTGACTCTACCATCTGAATGTCTCAACAGAAATCGAGACTCATCAGACCAGGCAACATTTTTCCAGTCTTCAACTGTCCAATTTTGGTGAGCTCGTGCAAATTGTAGCCTCTTTTTCCTATTTGTAGTGGAGATGAGTGGTACCTGGTGGGGTCTTCTGCTGTTGTAGCCCATCCGCCTCAAGGTTGTGCGTGTTGTGGCTTCACAAATGCTTTGCTGCATACCTCGGTTGTAAGGAGTGGTTATTTCAGTCAAAGTTGCTCTTCTATCAGCTTGAATCAGTCTGCCCATTCTCCTCTGACCTCTAGCATCAACAAGGCATTTTCACCCACAGGACTGCCGCATACTGGATGTTTTTCCCTTTTCACACCATTCTTTGTAAACTCTAGAAATGGTTGTGCGTGAAAATCCCAGTAACTGAGCAGATTGTAAAATACTCAGACCGGCCCGTCTGGCACCAACAACCATGCCACGCTCAAAATTGCTTAAATCACCTTTCTTTCCCATTCTGACATTCAGTTTGGAGTTCAGGAGATTGTCTTGACCAGGACCACACCCCTAAATGCATTGAAGCAACTGCCATGTGATTGGTTGATTAGATAATTGCATTAATGAGAAATTGAACAGGTGTTCCTAATAATCCTTTAGGTGAGTGTATATTAACTTAATTTGCTTCATGTGTTTATAAATACTGTCAGAAGTTTTATTTTCACAACCTTAATCTTTGGGGCTATTTCTCTCATTTAACTTACTTGTCACATTATTCCTCTATCAAACAGTCAGTCTGCAGATGCACCATATAATCATTATTGTTTCAGTCTTATCTCTACTGCTCTGCAGACACCAAAATATTATTTCTCAATCCCAGTCACACAGAAAGCCTTATAGCCACTTGCTTCTTCAACATTAATTATAGTTCTCTATATAAATCAAATGTCATGCCTCCATTTAATGGAGGAAACATAAAATAAAATAAAATAAAACTTTTCTTTTAGAAGTTATCCCTTTGTTCGCCCTCTGGCCTTTCATAAATATTAGGGAGTCTCTGGATATTTTGGGTAGTGACATTAGCTAATTTGTCACTTTGTCTTTGCCGTCCAGTCTATAAAATTTACCTCAGACTCTCTGTTGAATTTAGACAAGGGTGTTAACCCCATGCTGGACGGCATTCTTATCTCTACTGCTCTAGAGAGTAATTCAAATCATATCATAAATGACAAAAGTAGTCATAATTACCAGTGACAGACAGAGCTGGATACCCAATCCACGTGATTGCAGTTTCTCTTCTTCTAGAAACCAATCCCGCTGCAAAGATGGCCCGTGGTTGCTTTCTCTTCGTTTAGAAAGCACTTCACGTTGCCTAGCCCACGTGATTGCAGCCTCTTTTTATTATTTTTTTATTCTTTTATTTTTTATATATTTTTATATATTTTTTAAAGGCCAATCACGCTGCCCACCACAGAATCAGACTCCCCTCATGGTTTATTCCCTTAACTTCCAATTTTAATTCAACCAAATTTCTTCCCCGAATTTTAAGTTTGTCTCTTACCAGAAGCGTCCCATTGCCACCTCGGGTTCGTTTTCTCTAATTCCAGTGGTCGGACTCCCGGACCCCCTGAGCGGTCGGCCCCTCTCCCTCAATCCGTCGGGGTAGGGCTGTGACTCTAATGTCCAGGATGATCAGTCACCGTCCGCTCTTGGGGTCCAGAAGGCACATCCAAGGAATCCCAACTTCTGACACCAAATTGTCATGGCAAAAAATTAACTCTCAGTTGCACCACTGAATAAGAGACAAACCTTAGCCAATCGTCTTTATAAAGATTTATTTTCTTGCAAGAAAAGAGTCACAGTCATACAGCCATCCTGAATGTCTGGAGAGTGCTAACTGAAGACATAACAGAAGCTGCAATCTTTTATACCCCCCAAAGTGTAAACAATCCTTCTCAGTAGTTTTCCACACATGGTAAAAGTAGGCACAGCACACAGATTTAGAATTAGTTCTGCCCGACACCTTTGGTACAGGAGAGCCCTCAAATAAGGTGTCCCGCATGGCAGAAACACATGTTAGCTCCTGTATGATCTCAAATATATATATATATATCTTAATTAATCTTCCTCTATGATTAAATTTTTCCACAACACATTGTTAAAATAGTCCATGTGACTCCAGTGGTTCAACCTTAATATTATGAAGCGACGAGAATACTTTTTGTGGGCAAAAACAAACGACTTTATTCAACAATTTCATTCTAGCCTGTGCCTCCTTTCATTTTTTTCATTTTTTTAATCATAACCAAAGACATTTTGCCTTCTCTTCAAATCAGCAACACATTTAATTAGAAAATATAGCTACAAGCAGCAACCATCAGTGTCCAAGAACCAACGGTAAGGCTTGACACAAGGATTCAGAGGTTATGATCCAAGACACAAATTATAGCGCCACCTAGTGTTGAACAGATGTGTGTTTATGTGCATGAGGTGATGTGCACATGATTTACGGATTCACTATTACGTCAAAAAAGGGGAAAAAGGAGAAGTAAAAACAGGGATTGGACCCCCTATTCACTCTAAATTGTTCAAAATGAGACCAAAAAAAAAAACATAAATAAAAAAAATTATCGGGGGAGGGGGGAATCAACCTGACAAAATCTGTCTTGTGCATCCAGAACAGACACTCTGTCTCTGTCACAGAACAATAAATACAGTTAACATCTTCTAATAGTGACAAGTGTACGCTGTAAAAAAAAAAAAAAAAAAAATAATATTATTTTAGGTTGTCAACTCAAATATATAAAGTTGTCACTTAGTAAAAACTTCATATTTTAAGTTGACAAAACTTAATTTTAAGGCAGCACAAACACTTTCTTTACTTTGTGTAAAAATGTCTATAAAAAGTCAAAAAGATAAAAAAAAAAAAAAAAAATCACAGCTGAGTTTTAATCCAGTTCATTCTGCAAATGAAAAAGACCAAGAACGCCAAAAGGAATAAATTTTTCAAATTACTTCTGGTTGTATATGCTGTATATTCTGGAAAATATATATAGTAGGTCAAGGTATTCAATATGCAGAACATTTGTACGCTGTGCACAGTTTACATGCAGAATTCTGTGAAATAGCAAGGACAGATATCTGTGAATAACTTCTGTGTCAAGATTGACCGGTGTAGCAAAGATTAACCATCTACAGTAGTTCTGTTTATATATTTATGTATGTGCAGTTTTTAAGTTTGACACTAGAGGGTGCTGTGACCTTTTGCATTTTCCAAAAAACTTCATTTATGTTTGGGAGATTTCCCGGAGATACTTTGACATCAGCTGATTTAGCCAGTGTTTCAGTCAACTCTCAAACCGAACGGAACAGACCTGGGACCCAGCAGTTGAAAACACAGCTGTAAGAATGACAGTACTAGAGTGATTTACAGTGTTTCTACATCACTACACAGATAAAAAATCAATGCGGTTTAAAACAATGTGAACGTGTAAATGAGAAACACATAAAATTACATTATTTTTATTGTTTATGTGTTGGTTTTTTTAGTGTCAGTGCAGTTATTACTGATGACATCATCTGTACACATTCCATGTTTTAATGAAGTTTATTGCATTTTATAACACTTTATTTTAAGGTGATGTAGTTACACATTATTACATGTAGTTACTACAGTAATAAAAGTAAATTATGCATAATTACAAGTAACTAACCCTAAGCCAAACCCTAGGGTTAGGGCTTGGCTTAGGGTTAGTTACTGGTAACGTCACCTTAAAATAAATTGTTATAAAATGTAATAAACTTCAGATGATGATGATAATAATAATAATAATAAACTCTATAGATGTATTTAATTAATATTACTCAGTACTTATTTGAGTAAGTACAATGTAACTACACCACCTTAAAATAAAGTGTAACCTATTTTTTTGCCTAGAAATTAGTATCTTTAAAAAGAAAAACTTCTATTCTCTGAGCATTTAATTATTTAGTTATTATGGGATAAATCAATGTGATTAAAAGTATGAGGTGAGTGTTTGAAATCAAAATTATATGATCAACTTTTTATACAAGATTCAACTCATTAAGTCAGTTTAATGTAATTTAGATTGAAATTACTTAAACATCTAAGTTGATTGTACCTAAACATTTAAGGCAGCAACTCTTTTTTTTTTTTTTTTACAGTGTAGACTAGAGAAAACAAAAATGTATGTAATTGGACATCCCATAGTTACAGAGATACTGTATACCTTGTGACAAATTCAACTTGCCCCGGTCACCTCTATAGGGTATATACAGAAACACACTAACACACTATAGTTGTAGCTGGTGTTATTGTTCAACAAACTGGACAATGTTAAAAACATCACAGTAGGATTTTCCACGGCTAATATACACACATTCTCCCATAGAGTCACAGACGGCTGGAGACAGAAACACGCTTCAGTGCATTTAGATTTATAAACCCGAGTGTGTGTGACACTGATGAATGCAGCCGTGCTGAAGAGAAAACGCTTAATGCTGAGATCTACTTTACTTCCAAATTATACATGAATACACTAAATAATAGGTGTTTTCTCCCACTTCTACTTTGGTAGTAAAAGAGGTTAGTTTATTTTAAGTATAATAATTTTCTGTTTTAATCTCTCTGTTTGTTCTTTCAAAAGTCTGAGTGGAACAGAAAGGCAGGGAATGAGAGAAAAAAATAAACAGTGCTGCTGTCATCCAGGCGCCTGCTTTCACTTGGAAATGTTGTCCTTGCATTCGCTTTAATATCCTATATCCTTGTTCCTTGAGGAAAACATGATTATTTTGTGTGGAAAGCAAATTGCTGCGTCTCTCTTTGACATTTTGCCATCACCTCACAAGACCAATGGGGCAAAACTGAAATGTGGGCCAAATCAGCCACTGTACATGTTCAGGT
Organism: Rhinogobio ventralis; assembly: GCA_039654625.1. NCBI lineage: Eukaryota > Metazoa > Chordata > Actinopteri > Cypriniformes > Gobionidae > Rhinogobio > Rhinogobio ventralis. The sequence continues at coordinate 33,923,825 of CM077212.1, read as the reverse complement.
ACGATGCACCAATTACACGTGTGTGTGTGTGTGTGTGTGTGTCTGTGTGTGAGAGAGAGAGTGTGTGAGAGAGAGAGAGAGAGTGTGTGAGAGTGAGAGAGAGAATGAGAGAGAGAGAGAAAGAGAGAGAGAGAGAGAGAGAGAGTGAGTGTGTGTAGGGCTTACCAGGTAGGTACAAGGTACAAAGATGGCAATATCCGAAATCCTTGTCCATATGGGGAACATTTTTGGTCCCCATGAGGAAAACATCTTATAAATCATACTAAGTGATGTTTTTTTGAAAATGTAAAAATGCAGAAAGTTTTCTGTGATGGGTAAGTTTGTACAGTATAAAAACCATTATGTCTATGGAAAGTCCCCATAAAACGTGTGTGTGTTCATGGTAAACCCTACATTATGGGCACAAAATATCCCCACGAAGATGGCAATATCCAAAATCTTTGTCCATATGGGGACAATTTTTGGTCCCCATTAGAAAAACAGTACATTTCCGAACAGTATAAATTATACTAAGTGATGTTTTTTTGAAAATCCAAAAATGCAAAAAGTATAGTAAATATACAGTTTGTACAGTACAAAAATCATTATGTCTATGGAAAGTCCCCATAAAACATGAAAACACAGCATGTGTGTGTGTGACAGAGAGAGATTTTTGTGATGTTGTGAAGCAGAACTCAGGAATTAAATCAAATACTTCATTAATTATATAAAAAAAAAATGCATAAAACGACTGTAGAATGATATAATACATTTTGTTCAAACACCTATGTGCTATGTCTCTCCAACACTGATATAATATTCCCAAATTGATGTCCTTCAAATTAAAGTTTCTTCTGTTTTACAAAAGTTTACAAATTTGTGAAGAATTGACTGTGATATTCTAATTGACAATACAAATAATCATTATTCCTCATCACCACCAAACCAACCCTCTGCAATTTCACTTTAATGAACATTTGAATTCAAACTTAAAAACATATAAAAAACTATTTCCTTCAAAAACAGCAAATACAACTTTAATTTTAAGAAAGAATTCCCAGGTCAACCTAACTGGTATTATTGAGCTCTATCACTATTTCCCTTTTAGTTTAATGCATGCTTTTATTTTCTTAATTTTTTATGAGAGAGTCAGCTGGCTGGTAAAATACAGAAAACTCAGTCTGACAGCTTTTGATTAACTTTTATCGTGGGAGTTTACGGACCTCATTCCGGTAGGAAAGCTGCTTGTATACGATTAAATAAAGATTGTCCATCAACAGATAAAACCCCAGAAGTGAGTAATTAATTTGAATTTGTCACTCAGAAGGAAGTTCATGCTAATGAAACACCAATCAAAAGTCTGAACAAGTAAAATTTATAGTCATTTCGAAGGATTTCATAGCTATTAAAAACATCTCGTAACAAGCCAGGATTACAAGAAAAATGTTACATGTTTGTTTTGCCACTTTGGTTCATAGCTTTTTATGACAATAAACACAGTTTAATAAGATTTGAGAGAACACAAAGAGGCTGATGCCAGAATCCATTAAAATTTCTATGATACACAAGCCCTGCAAGTGTGTGGCGTCTTTAAATACGCTGTATATTGACACATAATGCCTTGCTAACAGTGATTGTGTTGTTTAGATTCCCTGTTAACCATTAACACAATTACAGCAGAATTCCTGGAAGACACTGCTTTAAACAACTTGATGGCATAATGTGTTTACACCACAAAGCAAAACTCATAACAGATATACACCTATCAGGCATAACATTATGACAGGTGAAGTGAATAACACTGATTATCTCTTCATCACGGCACCTGTTAGTGGGTGGGATATATTAAGCAGCATTTTGTCCTCAAAGTTGATGTGTTAGAAGCAGGAAAAATGGGCAAGCGTAAGGATTTGAGCGAGTTTGACAAGGGCCAAATTGTGATAGCTAGACGACTGGGTCAGAGCATCTCCACAACTGCAGCTCTTGTGGGGTGTTCCCGGTCTGCAGTGGTCAGGATCTATCAAAAGTGCTCCAAGGAAGGAACAGTGGAGAACCGGCGACAGGGTCATAGGCGGCCAAGGCTCATTGATCAAAGGCTGGCCCGTGTGGTCCGATCAAACAGACGAGCTACTGTAGCTCAAATTGCTCAAGAAGTTAATGCTGGTTCTGATAGAAAGGTGTCAGAATACACAGTGCATCTCAGTCTGTTGCGTATGGGGCTGCATAGCCGCAGACCAGTCAGAGTGCCCATGCTGACCCCTGTCTACCGCCGAAAGCACCAACAGTGGGCACGTGAGCATCAGAACTGGACCACGGAGCAATGGAAGAAGGTGGCCTGGTCTGATGAATCACGTTTTCTTTTACATCACGTGGATGGCCGGGTGTGTGTGTGTCACTTACGTGGGGAACACATGGCACCAGGATGCACTATGGGAAGAAGGCAAGCCGCCGGAGGCAGTGTGAGGCTTTGGGCAATGTTCTGCTGGGAAACCTTGTGTCCTGCCATCCATGTGGATGTTACTTTGACACGTACCACCTACCTAAGCATTGTTGCAGACCATGTACACCCTTTCATGGAAACGGTATTCCCTGGTGGCTGTGTCCTCTTTCAGCAGGATAATGCGCACTGCCACAAAGCAAAAATGGTTCAGGAATGGTTTGAGGAGCACAACAACGAGTTTGAGATGTTGACTTGGATCTCAAATTCCCCAGATCTCAATCCAATCAAGCATCTGTGGGATGTGCTGAACAAACAAGTCCGATCCACGGAGGCCCCACCTCGCAACTTACAGGACTTAAAGGATCTGCTGCTAATATCTTGGTGCCAGATCACAGCACACCTTCAGGGGTCTAGGAGTCCATGCCTTGACGGGTCACGACGGTTTTGGCAGAAAAAGGGGGACCAACACAATATTAGGAAGGTGGTAATAATGTTATGCCTGATCGGTTTATATACTGTATGTGCATGAAGTGACTGCATAAATTATCTAAAATATGATCCCTATACCAGTGAAAAGTTTGGACAGCCTTGACTAAATTTGTTTCTCATAATCCTACAGACCTTTTGGCCTAAAGGCTTATGCTTAAATCCTTGAAATTAGTTAGACAAATATAATTTAAGAGCAGATGCAGGCGCAGTCATGTATCCAGGCTTTGACTTTGATGAAGCTTAAATATAAGAAAGCTTTGATTTAACTAATCTACTGTTCTAAAATTGGAAAATAACAATAATATAAGAATGAGCAATACTGTCCATGTTTGATTCTTACAGTACTGATATTTCTCAAACATTCATGTTAGGTATTAAACTTCTGCAAATAATTCAGCCCAAACCACTGAACACACAGGCTCTCATTCAGACCTGTGACTGTGTTGATTCTCTGTTGATTTTGACATTAGCATCACATGACCAGCTCTATATGTATGGCCTTTCTGACATAGTAAATTTGCTCGGTAGCTCACACATTGCATTTGTGATACGCAGTCATGATAAAAGAGCTCAAAGAATTTGTCAAAGCAAACTAAAATGGCAAATCAGTTTCATATCACATTTGCGTTTGATAACCCTATCAGTTGTGTTTATGGTAGGATTTAGTGAAGAGCTTTGCTATTTTCAAACGTGATACAGCATAACCTTTTAGCACCACTCACCGAACATTTCATTTCCGAACTGAAAAACATGAAATTACTAAATCTTTAATTAAAATGAAAATGAAAACAAAACATTTAAAAATAAAAACTAATTCAAAGTCAATGATACTAAAATAACACTGTTTCAGATCAAACTGAATGTGCTTTTAACACTGAACATTTCACTGCCCTGGGTTGGAGTTTTTATATCATTTTCAGAGTACCAAAGCCTAAAATAAAACGTACATAAACAGTTTATTAACCTTTGAATGCATACGTCTGTGCTTTAGTGACTCGGGACGTCATTCACTACCCTCCTCCTCATTCATTTTTCAAAGTTAGACATCAACCTTCTTAGTATTCCTCAATCAATTCATTATAAACATATAAAAAGAAAAAGAATCATTACATTTTAAAAGAATGCCTGTTTTCCCATTAATTTTTTGTAAAAAACTGTATAGGGTCGCTAACGGCCTGAGGTGTGTAACAGTGTAAGAATATTTTTTCTGCACAACAATAGATGAATCTTTGATGACTGAATAAGTGCAATTCACCTTAACTGCACAAGGTGGCGATGTCTGATACACAATGATGAAGTGACGTTTCACTCATAGTTACCGCAGGCAGAAAACAAAAGAATAGAAGTATCATCAGCAAAATATGAAAAGGCTCAGTGTTTTACTGCAGAGCAAGTACTGAACGCAATCAAATATTACTGTCACTTGATGGAGAATCTGGTAAAGAAGCTGTCAGCGATTAAAATATTGACTTTGAAGATGTTGAAAATGATAGTTTTGAGAATATGTTTGAGATTGTGAATATGAGGCAGATGCTGAATATACTGGGAAATGAGCTCTGATGAGTACAGCGATGATGGTATAAAACATCTGCTCAAACTGAACCCTTCCAAGCTCCAAAAGGTAACACAATAATCTTTGTTTTATTCCTCTGTAATTGTTACTTTAATATCAGGAGAGTTTTAGAGTTTTTCAGGTAGAGATCCATCCGTGTTAGATATAGATCCGGGTCGATAAAACCTGAATATGTAATAATGATTGGCGAAACATTCATGCATTTAAGGGTTAAAGTTCCTTTGTTATTGCTGTTTTTTTTTTTTTTCAGTTAAGGCAAATCTACAACCTTACTTAACTGAATGTGTGAGAGAGAGAGAGAGAGAGAGAGAGAGAGAGTGAGTGAGTGTGTGTATGTGTGTGTGAGAGAAAGTTTGTGGTGTGTGCATGTGAGAGTGTGTGAATGAGAGAAAGTGTGTTTGTGAGAGAGCGAGTGTGCCCTTGTGAGTGTTTGTGAGAGAGAGTGTGTGGTGTGTACGTGTGAGTGAGAGAGAGTGTGTTTGAGAGAGTGTGTGCGTGTGAGTGTGAGAGAGAGAGAGAGAGAGAGAGAGAGAGTGAGTGTGTGTGTGTTTGAGAGAAAGTTTGTGGTGTGTGCATGTGAGAGTGTGTGAATGAGAGAAAGTGTTTGTGTGTGAGAGCGAGTGTGCCCGTGTGAGTGTGTGTGAGAGAGAGAGAGTGTGTGGTGTGTACGTGTGAGTGAGAGAGAGTGTGTTTGAGAGAGTGTCTGCGTGTGAGTGTGAGAGAGAGAGAGAGAGAGCGAGTGAGTGTGTGTGTGTGTGCGTGTGAGAGTGTGTGCGTGCAAGTAAGAGAGAGTGTGTGTGTGAGAGAGTGTGTGCATGTGAGTGTGAGAGTGTGTGTGTGTGTGTGTGTGAAAGAGAGAGAGAGAGAGAGAGAGAGAGAGAAAGAGTGTGCATGCGTGAGAGTGTGAGAGTGTGTGTGTGTGTGTAAGAGTGTGTTTGTGTGTGTGTGTGAGAGAGTGTGTTTGTGTGTATGAGTGTGTGTGAGAGAGTGTGCGCATGTGTGTCTGAGAGAGAGAGCGAGAGAGTGTGTGGTGTGTGCGTGTGAGAGTGAGAAAGAGTGTGTGTGTAAGAGTGTGTGAGTGGGTTTGTGTTTGTGTGTGTGTGTGTGTGAGTGACTGTGTGTGTGTGAGAGAGAGAGAGAGAGAGAGAGAGTGTGTGTGTGAGTGTGTGTGTGTGTGTGTGTATGCATGTGTGTGTGTGTGTGTGTGCGTGTGTGTGTGTGTGTGGGAGAAAGTGTGTGTGCATGTGTGTGTGTGTGTTTGTGTGTGTGAGAAAGTGTGTGTGTGTGCTTGTGTGTGTGTGTGTAGCAGAACGGTTGTGCTGTGGTGGGTTTGGAGCATCTGTGCAGGCATCAGTGTGTTCTGCAGAATGAGGCTAATTAAAGGTTCCATGTGGCCGATCAGTGTTTTAATGTCCCTCCCCACCAAACATCCGTCTCAGGTAATGGGGTGTGGCTATACAGCAGCTTTCAACTAAACACACACACACACAGACGCACTCCTATGGTACACTGTCACACACCCCCCTAAGGTTTTAAACACTTCCTTTAGGACTGTATGCCTGACTGGACAAGCGCAATTCCTGCATCAGATGTCACGAGTGCATTGTGGGATAGCTGTGTCATCACCGGCACCTAATTGATGTTGCAACAGGAGCTGATGCAGTTGTCTGATGACAGCGTGTGATGCATCGAAGGCCCGTTTTAACGGTCTGACCTTTTTAAGGAAAGACAAAGAAGAATAGCCATCAATGAAATATGAATAATTTGCTATAAGTTATTGTGGGCTTGTATAAATCATTTGCATTGGAAATCATTTGTTATAAACCGGTGTGAACATCTTTTGTGCTCTACTTGAACTCTTAAAGGTTGTCATGATAGATGAGGGACATAAATCCATCTATTCACATTTAGAAATGTTTTATAAATATTTACATATGTTCAAAACAGGGTTACATGTTAACTATAACTGAAAACTTTTTTTTTTCTTTTTACTTGAAGCGACATTTCTCATTTTTTATTTAGCTTAACTCAAAGTAGCCTATTAAATAAATTAAAACAAATAAATAACAATGAATAAAACTATACAGACCTATTAAAAAATACAAATAAACTAATATAAAAAATATAAAAATATCTATACAAAAAATATAAAAATGTAATTTAAAAACTATAATAAAACATCTATGAAAAAAATAACACTGGTTCTAAATATATGATTCAAGTCAAAAATTTAAATATATTTTACTGCAAAAAAAAAAAAAAATGCTTTTCTTACTTAGTATATTTGTCTCGTTTCCAGTCCAAATATCTAAAAATTCTTAAAGGGGTCATCGGATGCAAAATTTACTTTTATATGGTGTTTGCATATAAATGTGTCTTTGCAGTGTGTGGACACAACCGCCCTACAATGATTAAAAATCCATTCACTTCTTTTTTTTTTATCCTCAAAAAGCCTAAACACTCTCAATAATCAAGCCGTATAAATTTTTTGAGCAATATGATGTCATATTGCTCATGCTCCGCCCACGGCCGCTGACGGACTGTCACATATTAGCATATTTCCGCCCTTAGCCAGTTGTACACTGTCTGCCAAAGCAGCACTTCAAGTCTACACGCCCCACGGGAGAGAGGGGTGGGGGGAACAGTAGCTCATTATTATTTAAAGAGACATGCACCGAAAGGGGTCGCTGTGAACAGAGCTGATTTTGAGGAGGTAAAAAGGGTGTTGTTTTTAACCAAAGTATGTTACAGACTTTACATGAAGACCCTAAAGAATCATACCAATTTGTGGAAAATGGGCATCCGATGACCCCTTTAAATCAAGAAGCATTTACTATAAGTAAAATGACGTAAGATATTGTATCTTGTTTTTTGAAAATTAAGTGAGTTTTTTGCTTAAAACAAGCAACATTATTGGTCCCACTTTACATTAAGTGGCCTTAAAGGATTAGTTCACTTCAAAATGAAAATTTCCTGATAATTCCCATCTCATCCAAGATGTTCATGTCTTTCTTTCTTCAGTCGAAAAGAAATTAAATTTTTTGAGGGAAACATTCCAGGATTTTTCTCCACATAATGGACTTCTATGGCAACCAACGGGTTGAAGGTCCAAATGCAGTTTCTAAGGGCTTCGAAAGCTCTGCGCGATCCCAGACGAGGAATAGGGTCTTATCTAGTGAAACCATCGGCCATTTTCAAGAAAATGTTAAAGTAAATTGCTCATCTTGCGCTGCTCTGCGACGCGCCACGGATTACGTAATTAATTACGTAAAGGTCACACTAGACATAGGTGGAAGTACCACCCCAGTGTTTACAAAGCGCACATGCGAAGACAATACAAACGCCCTTTAGCAAAAAAAAAAAGGTAAAACAATGATGTCAGACGATTTATGGAGGTTTTTTTGGTAAAGGCCGTTTGTATTAGTCCTCGCACGTTTGCTTGGGGTGGTACTTCCGCCTATGTCTAGCGTGACCTTTCTGACGTGATTACGTAATCCATGGCGCGTCGCAGAGCAGCGCAAGATGAGCAATTTACTTTAACATTTTCTTGAAAATGGCAGATGGTTTCACTAGATAAGACCCTATTCCTCGTCTGGGATCGTGCAGAACCTTCAAAGCCCTTAGAAACTGCATTGATTTGGACCTTCAACCGTTGGTTGCCATAGAAGTCCATTATGTGAAGAAAAATCCTGGAATGTTTTCCTCAAAAAACGTAATTTCTTTTCGACTGAAGAAAGAAAAACGCGAACACCTTGGATGAGATGGAGGTGAGTAAAATATAAGGAAATTTTCATTTTGAAGTGAACTAATCCTTTAACTACTATGTACTTACATCAAAAAGTAAGTACAATGTACTTATTGTGTTCATATTGTATTGCAAAACATTTTTGCTGATATTGAGGTGTGATACGGGTAAGGTTAGGGACAGGTGTGGTGGTATGGGTAAGTTTAAGGGTAGGGTTAGGTGTAAGGGAAGTGTCAACAGTGTAATTATAAATGTAATTACAGAAATTACATGTAGGTATTTTTAAAATGTAGGTACAATGTGAAAACATGTATGTGCACAATAAGTGCATAGTATCAAATGATTAATTTAAATGTTAGTACATAGTACTAGTAGGCCACCTAATATAAAGTAGGTTCAAACTATCTTATTTGGAATGGAAACAAGACAAAAATACAGTTTTTTTTGCATACACACAAAGGCTGCCCCTGCTGGTAGATGTTGTAACTACATTCAATCTTTTCCATTGACAAGCATTGAAAAGTCTGGCAAAACTCTGATAAAATAAGCAGTTTGTTTAGTTGTAGGAGTGGCAGTGGCAGTGAGATGATCTGCAGGTTATTACAGACCTCCTTCATAAACACACTGCTACACTCCTCACCGTTTTACTGCTTTGGTGTAAAATCACATGACAGGTGAATCCTGACAGTACAGCAAACCTTGCCTGGGTCGTTAGTGCTAATATCACATTTCTTTGCCAATCCCTCATCGTTTTTGTGCTTCATTGACTATTTCTCTTCAAAAGATATTAAGTATTCAAACCTCATTTGCGTCCTTATTTTTCAATTTGCTGCCGCAGTAGTTTAATTTATTCCATATAATTTCTTTTTTCCGAGAGGGACATTAATCATTGCCTGTTCCTTTTAGTGCCTGTGGGATTCTTCTTCCTTCTGTTTTTAATCAATAACACAAGGGCCCCTCCTTCACTGAGTAAGATAAAACAGTTAGCTAAAGGATATCTGCTCTCTTTCTGGAGATGCTGCACACCGATCACGCTGGATCTTACCTGGTCTTTCTACAAATATAGGCTGAAGATCCAGAAGAAATCATAACTGGAGCTCTGTGGCTTGTAATCCCAATTTTCAGACCATCTCTATAATACTGTATGCATATATACCATTTCTGAGATTTATGCATGCAAGTGGTTAACTGTAAATCATGTTTCATGGCTGTGACATACTAAAGGCTTTTGAATATTTTAGTTTTTTAACGATTACACTGAACAGAATGGAACTGTTATGATGTCAAATGAGATAAATGCTTTAAATAGAGGGTAACAGTCGGGTTTCGGAAGTAAAAACTCCATTCATTTTCTCCATAGGGATTTTAATTTAGATTTTGAACGATAACTTACAAACCTTTAAAGACAGACCTACTGGGAGCTACAAGGTTGTTAATTCATGTTATTTGCTTCTGTTGAAGCTCATTATTCAGCTAAATATCCATATTTAATAGCGGAATTCCTGGTGAAAAACTACATTACCCATGATGCTCTACAGAAAATTACACCAATCAGAGTCGAAAAAAGCAACTTGCCAAAATAGCTCTTTAGCTCCGCCCACTTCCATGAAGCACTGCCAATGACATAATCAAGTGGTATTAGTGTTGTCAACTTTAAAGCGAGTGATTCATTATTTGTAGTTTAACGCGCTAAAATATTTAATGCAATTAATGCAGCATCCTTTGGCTAGTGTTACATTATATGATCTATAGTGACAATCTGTATTGTGTACAGTTCACCCAAAATAAAAATTAGAGTGTGAGGAAAAAAGTTTTAGTGTCAGTTCTACATTAAACTACTATATAATGTTGAATATAATGTATAACAATGCAAAGGGGGGATATTTGTGGGTCCTGATAATGCCAAATGTCTTATTTTACCAGTAAAAAGTGGCCTGAATTATTTGAAATATATCTAGTCAGTGACAGAGTGCAAGCATATGCATATTCGTCTGAAAGTATTTTCAGCTTTAGAATCATGAATATGTTTATTCTGGTGTCACCACTGCCCTGTGCATTGGGTTACCAACACCAGGTCCAAGCCTATTAATTTCCACCCCCAATGTAACACCAAATTTAGCATTTTAATCAACAGTACATTTTTTGTTAACATTTTACCATATGTCTTGGAGTATCGCAATAACATCGTATCGTGAGTTCAGTATCGTGATATGTATCGAGTCGTGACATGAGGGTATCGTTACACCCCAAATGATCACGCTCGTATTCATACAAATACTTTTAAACCATTCAAGCACGGCAAGTCAAAAGAGAATGCGCTGTCTGTGAATGTCCTGACTATGTGAGACACACACAATGCACAGAAAGACGCGTGCCAGTATCAAGCGCTTGATCGAACAATAACACACATAATTATGCCAAAAGTGGCCGTTTTGTTGAGTATCCTCATAAGAGCAGTCTTAAATGAGTTAAATAAAGTCTTAAATGAACGTAAAGAGAACATGAGACGCGTGTGAGATCCACGTCATGTGCAGCAGCGGCAGATCTTAAAGTGACAGCGGCCACTAATGCTGTCTGTCATTAATGTTAATCAAAGAACAAAGGGAACAGAGAAAATCACTCATTGCTCTTGACTAAAGAACTTTTGTAGCTTTAATAAGGGTTAATCTATATTTAATTTCCTACCTGTTAGACAGGAAGGCCACAGGTAAATATGACATTTATTATGGGTTTATGTGAAGATTGTTTTAAAGTTACTTAACTTAAAAGTAATATTTAGTTATAAAAGTAAATAGTTATATTGTTCTGGAGCCCAATAAATGTTAAAATTGATAGCTTTTAAAATTAAAAAAAATAAAGACATCAATATCTGTATTAGAATCAGTGATACTGGCTTTCATTCATAAAAAGATGCCATTAAACAAGTATTTAAAATATACTGTCTTTATGTTGTTTCTACATTAATTTGGAGATTAACTGTGAAATGATTACATAAGATGTATTTAAAACTGTATTATTTTTAATTGTGATTAATCACAGAAAAAAATGTGTGATTAATTCGTTTTTTTTTTATCGATTTGACAGCACTAGCTTGTATACTATGTATATTTATATTTTGCAATAAACTTATAATATAAATATATTGCAATATATATAAAGGGCCAAATTGAGTTTGACAAGGGACAAATTGTGATGGCTAGACGACTGGGTCAGAGCATCTCCAAAACTGCAGCTCTTGTGGGATGTTCCCGGTCTGCAGTAGTCAGGATCTATCAAAAGTGCTCCAAGGAAGGAACAGTGGAGAACCGGCGACAGGGTCATGGGCGGCCAAGGCTCATTGATGCATGTGGGGAGCGAAGGCTGGCCCGTGTGGTCCGATAAAACAGACGAGCTACTGTAGCTCAAGAATTGCTCAAGAAGTTAATGCTGGTTCTGATAGAAGGGTGTCAGAATACACAGTGCATCTGTGTCTTTGTCACGTATGGAGCTGCATAGCCGCAGACCAGTCAGGGTGCCCATGCTGACCCCTGTCCACCACCAAAAGCGCCAACAGTGGGCACACGAGCACGTCCTACTACAAAGCAAAAATGGTTCAGGAATGGTTTGAGGAGCACAAAAACGAGTTTGAGGTGTTGATTTGTCCTCTAAATTCCCCAGATCTCAATCCGATCAAGCATCTGTGGGATGTGCTGAACAAACAAGTCTGATCCATGGAGGCCCCACCTCGCAACTTCCAGGACTTAAATGATCTGCTGCTAACATCTTGGTGCCTGATACCACAGCACACCTTCAGGGGTCTAGTGGAGTCCATGCCTCGACGGGTCAGGGCTGTTTTGGCAGCAAAAGGGGGACCAACACAATATTAGGAAGGTGGTCATAATTGTATGCCTGATAGGTGTGTGTGTATATATATATATATATATATATATATATATATATATATATATATATATATATATATATATATATATATATGTGATTAATATAATTTATAATTTATAAATAGAATATAATTTGTTTATGCTGTTTACAATTGTTCATGGGATTGTAGTTTTTTCCCTCGCTACAGTCTTGTATCTTTGTCTTTTTTCTGATTTTTAAAAACTTTTTAGCTTCAAATCAAAGTTTGTAGTGTTCACCTCATAGCTGATTGGCTTGGTTTGTGGCTTATAACTCTTTAACAAAGATTTCCCTATGGGAAAAATATTTCCGTAAGCAGCGCCACTGAAAAGGGTGCAGGCACTGTTGCACTCTATAAATGTGATGGCATATTTAACTAGTATCATTTATTATAAATCCACTTATGAATTCAATATTCTATAGAACTCAAATGGTTCATAAATACATGTGCATTCCTATATTTGTTAATGACAAAAACAATTAAAGAAGAAACATTTATTATAAAAATGCAACACTTTATGCGTACAAATGTGCATGTTAAAACCGTTTTTATTCTGCTCAATTAATTTATTATCTCAAGACTCGAATCAACCTGATCAAGAACACAGTTCCCTTCAAGGCAATCTGTTCATTAAGATAATATGTTAATTTATGGGAAGTGCTATTAAGACGTTCTCCAAAAAGAGTGGCGGTCAGCATTTTTCCAAACTTGGCCTTCTTAATTACATCATTCTTTTGCTGTCATTAAGGATATTAAAAATTCATTAAGGGGACAAGTACTGCTGAGCTGCCGCAAATCAGACGAGAAGTCCCTCGATGTTCTTCTAAAGGCCATAACTGTCATTAAGTTAGGTTTTTAAGTCTTTTACTCTAAGTCTATACTGAATTACCAGAATTATTTACATGATATGCCATATAATATTTGCTCAGAAAAATATAAGGCTTTTTTTGATCCAACTATATTCATTTTAGAGGAGAGTACTTTGTATCAGCATGGTTGCAGTGCGGCTGTTCTTGGGTATTTTTACTACACAAGACCTTGATTGTGTCAGAAAGGCTTTAGGAGCTAAACGAAATTCTGTCGACTCGTGTTTGTTGGCCAAAATGCTCCTCTAATGCGCTTGTGCCTAATATCTGACTGTATTTAACATTTACACCCCATTTTGTCGGTCACGGCCCAATGCTTTTGCACAATTTGATTTGAGCGGAGGGCTCGTGCGGTGTTGTGGCTGTGTACACAGCTCAGTGGGTGTATACTGTAGAGTTTTATTGATATTGCTCTAAGATAGCTTTGCTCTGGGCCTCCCTGTTTGCCCCACCATCGAGGAGTCAGCGCCTTAGGTGACCCGACAGATCAATTTATCTGAGCGAGAGCAGCAATCCGTGAGAGGCATCTTTACCCAAGAATGAATTAAATAAGAGTGGTGGGGACAGACAAGTTTCTCTGATGGCCTGGAGTCAAATACACTCTCCATCTTCTCTGCAATACCAAAAATCATACATTATTCTCATTTTAGAAGTGGAATTAATGTACTGTACAAAAACGGATTCTTAAAGTGTTAAAAATAAAGCAAGAAGCCATCATCAACCTTATTGCTTTTCTAAAATGTCATCAACAGCAATATGACAAAAGACAACACTCAATACATTTTAAAGAGCGTCCTGACGCAGCAACATCGGCTCGACCGACTGCGATCGCCACCATGGAAGATGACCAGAAATTGCGAAATCATCAAAATTAAAACGTAATTAAATCTGCTCAACAACTGTCTCAGTTTTGTTATTGTGTCCATTTCTTAGTAGTTAAACTAAAGACTTTCGATATACAAAGACGGAGTAGGTAAAAAAAAAAAGTACCTACTCACGAGAGCATGCGATTTTGGACGCAGCCTTAAACTTTTAAAGACATTTTTTATGTTTAATTCAACTGATTTATCCAATGTATTTGAACCAACAAAATTATAAAAGTTATCTCAACTTCTGATAAGAACTCAAAAAAGTCCATGCATTTGATATTTTTTACATTGTTCAGTATGTAAACCTTTCACTTCTTGAATTTTAAATCACTGATGAAAAACTGGATAAACTAAAACAAAAATCATGTTATGTCAGAGCAATGATGGGGAAGCACAATAATGGGGTCTCTTGACTTGTTGGGGGTCTGGGACTCCCTCTAATACACCCTCAATTTGAACTGCATTGCAGTAATCATATTTCCAAAAACGATGGCAAGCTACACTTTAACAAACAGTCATATCGCTAATCTTATGATTTTCCTTCTACGAAACTAAAAGCATCTCAAGCACCCCCTGCCCCAAATCACATCATCGACATTAAGGCGCGTCTTCAACGGAACGCATGCAAGATAATGGCGAGTTAAAACATCTACAACCCCACAGGAAGCTAGCGGACAACAGTATAAACGTAGGGTAAACGCGGGGGTAATAACGCTGATGAGATCTTAGCGGGGGTGATTTCATTCAGATGTGAATTAGAGCCAAAAACCGGACTCACGCTGTGATTGTACTTAGGCCAATCTCTGTCACTTACACTCACTTACTGTTAATGTGGCCCCCTCCAGGAAGCACACGATTAACTAGCCCAAACTCCAGGACTTATTTCTGGATTATTATTATTACTGCTATCCCGAAACAGCGAGAGTGCGTGTTGGTTAATGGTTATCTCAATGGGCCTGTGCAAAAGGCGGTGAAGATCCCTATAGCTTTATTTCTGTTGACAGACAGAAAAGTTTCACTCAAATAAGATGACATTAAAGTGCGAAAGAGTCGCAGCAGGAGCCGTGTGGTTATTGGGGTTCAAATGGAAAAGTTAGTTTTGGTGCATTCACGGAGTGTGTTGACTTGAAATGGTTTTACAGATCAGTGCTTTAGCTACGATTACTATGATGTAAACCACAGAATCTGACTGTAGAATCAGCTGATATATCAGTCAATATATAGTCACAGTTAAAGGCTTTAAAATATAGAAGTGCCATATTGCTTTAAAGAAATGATTACAAAAATATTAAATGTGATTTTAGTAATCAAATTCTAAATGCCATCATTTAAATAGGAGATACAGACCTGATATGTAAACTATTTTTTTTTTTTAATTGCAAAAAAACCCCACAACAATAAAAGTAAAAAAAAATCCCCCAAAAATGTAGAATTTAGTAGCATAAAATAAACATATCACTTAATAACGAAGGAAGCTGGATCTGTAAGTAATTTATAAGAATTTGTCTGTTAAAAGACCTTTTCACATCCCAATTTAATATGCAAAGTTAACTATAATTGCTTGAAAAGTGTAAAACTGTGACTAAGATGCTTTTTGTGCAGTAAAATGTAGAGCAAAAACACTTAACAGAATCCTGTTTCACATAATGCAGTGCACATGACATAACTTTCCATTTCCTGTGTGAGGAATGAATAATTTGCACAAACCTGAATAATACAATAAAAGAAAATGCATGTTTGTTGAATATGAATTTGCCCAGGAGAATTGCAGGGATTTTTGTGCTTGTTATATTTGAATGAGTAGAACTGAGGGAAATGTCCCTGTAGACTGGAAGCCTCCAGCTGGGCTTCTGTTCCGCTTATTTCCTGTGGAATCTGTCAGCCGGTGCTTCTTGAAACCGAGTCATCTGGACTGTTCGCTTAAACACTACATCTGATATTGAAATGATCTCACTGTGTGTGTGTGTGTGTGTGTGTTCTGCCTTCTCATGGCCTGAGGCCCTGCATTAGAAAACGTCTGGTTTCAGTATGGAAGACACATTTTCCATGTTGCAGTGGATAAAAATGGTAATAACCTGCTTGTGTGTATGTGTCTAATAGTTTAATATGCAAAGCCTATTTATTAAATATTACCGCATACAACAATAACTACTAGAACTACAATCAAAATGTGTTGCATTTGAATTCAGCTTTATTCTTATATAATATAAAACTCAGTTTTATATTATTTTATTAATCAAATTCAATTACCATCTTTCTGCCTGAATATACAGTCCCTGAAATGTAAAGTTTATTAGATTGTTTTTAATATATGTATTTATTTTTAAGTTTAAGGTTAATAGATTTTTTTTGTTACACATATTTGTGCAGTATTACCACATACAACAATATACTTTTAAACCAAAATGTATTGCATTTTAATTCAGTTTTGTGTAAAACATTATTTTATATTTCTTTAATTACTTACAACACAACATGCATTTATTGTATAATTCAGGTTTGTGCAAATTATTCATTCCTCGCACTGGAAAAGGAAGATCCAATCATGTGCATTGCATTGTGGGAAACAGTATTCTGTGCAGTGTGGTTTGCTTCATGCTGCTCATTGTATTGCGTTAAAAAACGCCAGTCACAATCTTACACTTATCATTGACTCTGCATATTGAGCTAACAAGAGAAAGCATTTTAAGTAACAGAAGAAAATACATACTTAAGAGCCTCTTTTTCTTCTGTGCCTGTGTGTTTGTGTGTCTCTTTTCACTCTCTCTGAATACATCAGGGTAATCAAACACCCCCTGTCGAGTATTTTAAAAGACCATATAGATCTGTGGCAACAGACCCGCCGAGAACAGCACAAAAGCTCAAGCGTATCTCTAGGGCAAACATGATAGCATTACAAAACGAGCAGCTTGTAAAGTGTCTGTGCATTGATGGAATAACATTTAATGACGGTCCAGAGGGAATGAACGGGCTTTTGAGAGGGTTTAAACCCCACTGACGGCCCTTCTCACCCTGAAAACACACCAGGATGCTTCAAATCCCCTCACAAACTCCCTTCCTAAATCAGGTATAACGTCTGAGTTCATGCAGCTGATTTTATACTAATAATGCAGTCAGATAAACTGTGAATGGGTCAGTGACAAATAAGGGACTAACATAATGAAAAGGAAGCACAATTTAATGTTTTTTAATGTTTTAAGGTTTTTCAAATATTTTAAACTGTTATATTTTATTATTATTATTATTATTAATAATAATAATAATAATAATAATAATAGGTAACACTTTATAAGTTTCCATTTGTAAGCATTAGTTAGTTAATATGAACTAATAATGAAAAATTATTCCAAAGCATTTATTAATCTTCAACATTTACTAATACATTATTAAAATCAAAAGTTGCATCTGTTAATATTATTTAATGGACCTGAGCTGACATGAACTACACTGTAAAAAGAAAAAAAAAGTTGCAGAATTACATTAAGTACAATCACCTTGTGATGTTTAAATAATTTCAACTTAAATTACATTAAACTGACTTAAATCTTGAATCTTGTGAACAGATATATTTTAATTAATTAGAGTTAACAAAGAATAATACTGTAACAATGCATTAAAAATTATTAGTTAATATATATATATATATATATATATATATACACATGCAAATATTTCTTAAATATATACATGTATGTGTGTATTCAAATATGCATAATTATACACAGTACAGTACACACACATATATTATGTAAACACAAACTTTTATTTTCAATGCAAAAATATTTTGGATATATATATGGACATATTATATATATATATATATATATATATATATATATATACACACACACACACACACACACACACTGATATCAGAACAGAGCGGGTAGGAACAGTGTTCTACACCTCACATTAATCAGTTTACATATTTACCCTATTCCAGGGCTAATTTTGCAGGTTTATTTCCTAAAATGAAACCTCTTCATCAAGCTCATTGATCCTTGCAAATCTGGAGCAATATGATTGTTTGTATAATAAATTAACTTATGATTCATCTGATGTTTGGGGCTGGAGAGAGGGAGGGCTGCGTTTAGCTGGGGCGGCACAAGTTTCTGTGGTTAATTTAAAACATTAAAGCACGGGAACGAGCTTCTCCATCAAATGTCCGACTTCCATTTACATTTCTTGCATACAAGTCAATTTGTGTCTGGACCAGGCCATAAATCACTGCCAGGCCGGGCCGCAGAGCCTGGAGATCCACAAATTAGCTGTGCACGCTTCTTAAACAGAAAAAAGAGCTCCAATTTAAAAAGCCATTTAAACACAGAACCGGCACTTAGCGGTTCAGTCTCTGCCCTCTCAGCGAAAACTGAGCAAACCTGTGCTGCTCTACACAGTTCCACAGTGAGACGCTAATGTTTGCTTCCGGATAACATGAACATGACCCGGAGAATCACAAATGAGATTCCTTCAAATTTCAATAGCTTCACTTAGACAGCAAAGAGATGAAATCAAATTAAGTCTTCTGCTTCTCAAATTCTTTCCGGAGTGTCTATTTACACAAGGTAATGCAAATAGCCCGTCTTGTTGGAAAAGGCTATTTACACTAACTCCGCCCACTAACGTCTGATTGGGCCAGACAAAATTACAGAAGACATTAGATTGCCAACAGTAGCAATAGTGTAGGGGTAAGACACGTGACAAAAAGCTTTGCTGCAAATCAACCCGTGTTCGAATCCGGCTTTTGCCGAACTCGCTCTACTCTTTTTTTCTCATCACATATCAGATCAGAAAGGCATTTATTTTTTAATAAAAATTAAGAAAGTATTTAAAAAGTGGAAATAAAGTGTCTAACGTGTGTTTAAAGTGTTTAGGGTTAGGGGTAGGTGTAGGGAGGGCTTTATTGGACCAATAAGGCGGCATCCATTTAATAATTTTAATAAATATAATAATTTACACTGATATTATTGCATGCCATTTAATGTACACTGATAAATATAATTGTGTGGTGAAGTAAATACTACAGAAAAAAACTAATGTAATTTTTACATGAAAAAGGTAGTTCAGGCAAGAATAAAAAAAAAACCGAAGTAAATTCTATATTAGTACTCAATTCAAGCTTGTAGAAATTAAAGTGTAAATATCAACGTAAAACTACTCAACTTTTCTGACACTGGTGTTCCTATCATGCACTGGGGCTTGGATAATTAATAAGGTTGATTTTTCACTGTTTTCCAGCTGTATTTACACTGTTTTATCATTGCTTTTTGTTGTTAGGTTTAGTAACTTGCCGCTTTGTGACATTTGGAGTTCATTTTCTACTCAAAATGACACATTCATACTCAAAAACGATCCATCATCATTGTGTATTGTGTACTATTATGTAGATATGGTGTCTACACAATATCTATTGTTTGATTTACTCAGATGTTTCAAAGTAAAACATACACTTTAAAAGCGTGGTTTAGTTCAGTATAGTGTTGTGAAACTTTGGTACCAAGTTGGTACTGAATTTAAAAAATGTAAAGCTTTGAGCGCTGTTGAGCGGAATCATAAACACCTCTGATTGGCCATTGTGATCACATTTTCAAAATTTCAGTACCGACTTGGTCCTGAAGTCAGTACTTTTCCCAACACTAATTCAGTGATATATTGTTTGAGTAAAAAGTATTTCAAAGGAAACTTCAACTAAGTAGAAATTACTCAACCTCTTACTGGCCTGCGTGACTGTGTATTTAGTGTGTATTAGCGTTACCTGTAGATTTCAATTTCTGTACAGTCTAATCTTTTGCTTTTGACTACGAGTGAATCTCCAGTTGTCACTGATGATTGTCGTTTGGACCTTACTGGATTAATCCGCAATCAAATGATAAGTTTAATTATTCCAGCTGCTGTGAGAAAAGGCTACAAATGATCCTCCACCTGCAGCATCCTCACATTCGAGCCGGACTCCTCCTTCATGTATACAGACGTGATGTAATGACACAAAGACATGCTCATATTATAACACATTATTACAAGCTTACCGTTGTGAATCGGGCTAAGGTGGAGATAGTTTTGAACACTGGCTTGTTGTGTACTTGCTCAAAAATTGATTTTGGATCATTTTTAACCAAAAAAAGTTACAGATTGCAGCTTTAAAATGACTTATTTTCTTTGTTAATTTTACTTAACTTAGTTAAGTAGAGTTTACTTAATTCTATATGTGAAATTGACTTAAAACATATGCGTGCAAAACTTGACTTTTTTTTTTTTAGTACTAAGGTGCACATAGTAGCTGCCACTATTTAAGTATAACACCTAACTACTATTTACACTTACAGCAAAGAAAATACTGATATTTTTACAGTGTAAATAGAATCGATCGCTATTTTCACTTAGTGTAATTGGCAGCTATCGCTAAGAAAATCGGCAAAAAAATGCTGCCTTACATTTTTAAGTTACATCAGTTAAAGCAATGTAAAAATGTCATAATTTATTGATCATATAACTTTTTACAATGCTATTTTCACTGTGCAAATAGCCGCTGCCAAATTTTCATTTTAGGTTTAGTTTCAGAATGAATTTTGAATGAATTTTCTAACATTCTCTCAAGATCACATTGCTAATCAATAAATACTTACTGCAAATGAAACATAACTCATCAGGGAGGGCTCATATTGCTCATAAGTCTCAATAAAATTGTCCTCTGTATTGTATGCGAATATACAGTATGGTCTGAATGTCTGAAAATGTGTTTAGTAACACAATTCTGAAATATTTCTTCAAAATTTTGCATTATAACTTTCTTTTGTTTTAAATGATTCAAAGAGGTAAAACTTTGTTCATTACTATTGTAAGTTAAAATCAATGTCTTTTTGACCCCACACTAAATCTTCAAATAAACAAATTGAATGCTTTATCGTGGCATATTGATGATCAAATTTGAAAGAGGTGAATGGAAAAGAAGCAGTCTTGGAAGAGAAACAAAGGAGGAACAAATGCAATGGATAAACGCATGCACCCGTGAATACATGAACTCTGTTGGCCTCCAATTTCCCTGTTCCCTCAGTAAGGTACGGCTTTCAGAGTCACTGATCTCCCCTGCAGAAAACTCTGCGCTCTGTAAAACAGCTACTGCACTCCGACACGTTGCAGGAAATAATTGATGACCCCCTTCACGGGATCCTCAGACGGCACATTGGGAAATCATTTTCAATCTTTGACTTAGCAGATGAAACAAATGCTCCCGGCTTACTTTGTCAATTCTCACTCCTTAGGGTCAAACAAAGTGGTTTTCCAGGGCCGGCCATGAGGCGAGTACGCGAGCAGCCAAGCTGAAAATGTCTCTTGTCCTCCACAAAATGGTGCAATGTAGCATTTCATTTAGCCCCCCTTTGTTATTTGTCTTTGACAGAGTTGTAATAGGAAGCACCTTCATATTCATTGAGCAGGTGACCCCTGAGCGCTGCGGGGCCCCTGAGCACGGCGGGCCCTCAGTGTACAGTGAGCCGGCTCAAAACTATTTATTCTGCACGCAGAACGGAGAAGTCGGGAAAAGTCAGCAAGGAGAGTGAAGTAATATAATAAAATAAAACAAGACAGAACGAAAGAACAAAAGGCACATCAATTGTGCAGATGATGTACACTTAAAAAAATTTTTTTTAGATGTTATTGTTAAAAATTGGCTCCAGAAATATTACCATTCATTTTCTCCACTAACATTTTTTTCCATAGTTAAATAGCACGAAACAAGCCAGTCAACTCTGAAATAATTAACATTACAAACTTTGATTCGAAACAAAATCATTTTAAAAATCATAAGAAAAGACATAGAAGAATGATTAATTATTTTATGAGGCAATGAACACATGAAGCATTACAAATGTGTAATCAAATCAAATAGTGCGGGCCAATTTGCGTACTTGTGCACTATTCTAAGCCGTTTTGTAGTATCAATAGTGCAAGTAGTGTGTTCACACTGAAAATTACAAAAATAATTTAAAATTGGTTTAAATACCCGGATGGATGATGCACTTAAAGGTGCAGTGTGTAAATTTTAGCTGCATCTAGCGGTGAGGTTTGCGAAATGCAACCGCCCACTGCTCACCCCTCCCTTTCGAAGCACATAGAGAAGCTACAGTGGCCGACACAGGACAAAGATGTCGTCGTCAGAGACAGCAGAGAGTTGCTAGCGATTTGTAGAGCAGTTTGTCCGTTTAGGGAAACATGGCGGCGCAAAATAGTGACTTCACTGTAAGGAGACCCGAGGTGTGTGTAGATAGAAATGGCTTATTTTAAGGTCATAAAAACATAACGGTGGTCTTTATACACCACTGAAAACATAGTTATGTATATTATATTGCATTTCTGTCAATAGATCCTCATAAATATTACACACTGCACCTTTAATTTACCCGAAAAACGTGTGAAATGTTGAAATCGATTCCAAAACTTAAAGTCAGGAATCAGATTCTTGTGATAAAATGAAAATGCCGTTTCCAATTATCGATTCATGTGTGTGCGCATTTTCAAGCACAAGAAGAGAAATCAATTCGGCACTCGCGCCGCACTGTTTCTTTGCGCACACATCCAAAGTGTGCGCCTCTCAAATAATGTGCCATACTGATATGTTTCAATGCAAAAATATACACAAAACCATGTCAAAATATCCTCGTAAACACAGTCGGCTTTGTAAACATTTGAGAAAGAAAGCATGTGCAACAGGATTGGATCCTGCATGAGGTCTTAAAGTGACAGCAGCCTAATAATCCACATGCAGTCAGTCATTAACATTAATCAAAGAACAAAAGAAAAGGACAATCACTCGCTGATCTTGACTGAATAACTTTTGTAACTTTAATAAGAATTCATCTATATTTTATTTATACAAATAAAACTATGCAGTGGTATTTACATTTGATCACTATATCTGTACCTGAACTTTGTTTTTGTTTTTTATTATGTTTACTTGTCTTTAATAATGACTGGAATTTATATTAGTTAGTCCAGTTGTTTTTGCTGTGGTGTTTTTTTTTTGAACCATAGGAAAATGTTAGTGTTCTTTAGGCTGCAACAGAACATTTTGCCAAAAGACACAGACTAAATATTTTTACCTTACTGGAATCAAAACTAGGAATCGAAAAGAATCAGAATCTATAAACAGAATCAGAATCGTTAAATTTCAAATAATACCCAACCCTATCTACTATAATATAATGAAATATTTGCCAAATACCTACTTGCTAACCATTCAAACTCTGAGCCCTATGAGGGAGAATGATCATTTATCATTTACTTATGTCATTTGCAAAAGTTTTATGAAAGTAGGATGTTTATGCAATACATATAATTACAGAGTAATACCTGTATACATCATCAATTAACTTCAGAACTCATGAAAATCTGTCTGGAAAGGTTTATGTTATGGCTTAAAATCCAGGTCTCTTGAAAAAAAAATGATGAGACATTTATTACCCAACCAAAATAAACCCAACCAAAATCCAAAATCCAAGGTTCCAACAGAGGATCTTTGCACTGATGCCACATAAGAACATTTTCACTATAAAGAACCTTATGTGAAATGAAAAGGTTCTATGAATGTTAAAGGTTCTTAATGGAACCACAGATGTCAATAAAGAACCTCTATTTTTAAGAGTGTATTACACTCTGTTGTGAACTGAAAAGTGCATGTTATTAACCTGGCAAACTGGGAGAAACATTGCATTTCCCATGTACTCCTGTGAGTCGCTCTGTGTGTGTGTGTGTGTGCAAGTGTGAATCAAAGCAGCAGTTTATTCTGTAGCTGCGGGCCAGAAGTGTGCAGCATTATCAACACAATACAGCCATATGGAGAACAGAAGGCTCTCGCTCTCTCCGTAAGCATTCAGACAGACCCCCGTCCCCCCGAACACCACCGCGGTCACTTTAGGGTTAGTGCTTTAGCATAACAACAAATGAAAGGGAAAGGCCATTTCATTCCCATTTGGAGCCATTATTGTGACGGACGCGGGAGGAGGCAGGCATTCATTGTGATTTAGCGGTTGAGCTTAGTGGACAGGGTGGCCTGGAGAATAACGGGAGATAATGAAAACATAATTTATTTAATTCCCCCACACAGCCCCGCCAACTTTTCTTCTGTGCCACGAGAAACAAGAGGCGATGGATGTTGAGATGTAATTCGTCTCAACTAGGTGACAACACATGGTCTAAATAACAAAGCACATCAGCAGATTAGATAAACTGACCAAGGAACACTTACTAGTGCAGTTTCAGTCGGGAAAAAGACTTTTATTTTGTACCACAACATTGCTCTGCAGATATTCTCACCTCAGTATACAATTCTGCTAGGATATTATCTTAATAAAACGTAACCAGTAGATTCTGTTTGATGCTTTTAGTGCAAAATAAAAGTCACTAGAGTAAAGTTTCCTTGTGTCAAGCTTCTTCTGCTCACAGAGGCTGAATTTATTTGATCAAAAATACAATAAAAACCGTAATATTGTGAAGTATTATTACAATTTTAAAGAACAGTTTTCTATGTTTAAAATGTATTCCTGTGATCAAAGCTGTATTTTCAGCATCATTACTCCAGTCTTCAGTGTCACATGATCCTTCAGAAATCATTCTAATATGATGATTTGCTGCTCAAGAAATATTTCTGATTATTATCAATGTTGAAAACAGTTGTGATGCTTCATGCTACGTTTTTGGGGATTCTTTGATGAATAGAAAGTTCATAAGAACAGCGCTTTTGAAAAATAAATCATTTGTATAACATTCTTTTACATTATTTGTCAAAAATCAAAAATCGTACTGATCCTAAACTTCTGAATGGTAGTGTACTTGTAAAGTACAACACAAATATCATAGCATGAATATCACTGTATGACTGTACCCTGATACTACTATGGCACCTTAGTACAGTTACATAAAATAAATCACAATAAATAAAATAAAATAAATACATTTTATTCAACTACAGCCACATAAACTAATAATTTAACAAATACACAAATGAACTCCTCTGGCTCTTCTAAGACAGTCTCTAGTTTAATTATCAGAGTAGATGGTGTCGATAATTATCGGTCCATCTGCATGTAATGAATAGACCGAGTCATAATCTCTCTCTGATGGCTTTAGGACACAGCAGGGTCCTCTAAAAGAGACTAGACTCTATTGATCCTCAACGTAAACGCTCTTTACAATGTTAATAGTCTAATTTGCTTCAATGATTTCTCCCTGTGTTTTGCTAGTCAAGGACAGGCTAATTTATACTTAACTGGAGGTCCCAGTCAACAGCCCTGGAACCAGAGACTTCCTGTATGAAAATGTTGGCCATTCCAGAGGGAAACCGATGATCACACTGACCATTAGTTCTTCTTTATTTGCCCTTCCACAGGCAATTATCATGAATTAATGCGGCAGTGCCTGGTTTCTAGCATTAGTCCTGTCAATGAAAAGAAATTCTCTGGGCCAATAGAAGGCACAAAAAGCACAAAGCCCATAATGAGGATGAGGCAAGACATTAGCATTATATTACTCACTGACATGTCCATTTTTATCAATCAAATGCCTGTGGTAGGCCTAAACTTCAATAATCAGAAATGTGCAAGCTGTACACCGATCAGGCATAACATTATGACCGGTGAAGTAAATAACAATGATTATCTCTTCATCACGGCACCTGTTAGTGGGTGGGATATGTTAGGCAGCAAGTGAAAATTTTGTCCTCAAAGTTGATGTGTTAGAAGCAGGAAAATGGGACAGCGTAAGGATTTGAGCGAGTTTGACAAAGGCCAAATTGTGATGGCTAGACGACTGGGTCAGAGCATCTCCAAAACTGCAGCTCTTGTGGGGTGTTCCCGGTCTGCAATGGTCAGTATCTATCAAAAGTGCTCCAAGGAAGGAACAGTGGTGAACCGGCGACAGGGTCATGGGCGGCAAAGGCTCATTGATGCACGTGGGGTCCGATCAAACAGACGAGCTACTGGAGCTCAGATTGCTCAAGAAGTTAATGCTGGTTCTGATAGAAAGGTGTCAGAGTACACAGTGCATCGCAGTTTGTTGCGTATGGGGCTGCACACCTTCAGGGGTCTAGTGGAGTCCATGCCTCGACGAGTCAGGGCTGTTTTGGCAGCAAAAGGGGGACCAACACAATATTAGGAATAATGTTATGCCTGATTGGTGTATATACTAGTTAACATTATAGAATGAGCATGAAACTCCATGTCATATGAGAACTAGATACTATTAATTATATACATTTCCATAGTACATCTGTTCGGTTGTCAACAATAGACCGATGGAATGGAAGATACAGATGGATATGCTTTCCTTAAAGGTGCTGTTTTTGGCATATCACACATAAAACAGTGAGAGAAGAGGAACTTGAAACACAATCAATACACTGACACTCTCCTGCTGAGTCGCTGACAGACACTATTAACCTTAAATCAACCTGTTTGCTAAATCAATGTCACTCAAAGCTAATAACAAGTGTAATCAAATTCATTATGTTAATATAATTAGATTTTTTGTGCATTATGCAAATCATCCCTAAATATAATGAGTCATGACAGATGACCAGAATTTAAAGAGTCTTATATTTATTTCTCATCCTGCTCGAGTGTTAACATGATCGACTTCTAAAATAAACGCTGATTCCAACTTAGTTGCTTACCAAATAAATAAATAAATGAATAAGTGTTCAAAAGTTAAGGGTCAGAAAAAGTCAAAGAAGTCTCTTCTGCTCACCAAGGCTGCATTTATTTAATCAAAAATACAGTAAAAAAAATTAAATTGTGAAATATTATTACATTTAAAATGCATATTTTCTATTGTAATGTATTGTAAAGTGTAATTTATTCCTGTGATCAAAGCTGTATTTTCAGCATCATTACTCCAGTCTTCAGTGTCACATGATCCTTCAGAAATCATTCTGATATGATGATTTGGTGCTCAAGAAATATTTCTGATTATTATCAATGTTGAAAATAGTTGTGCTGCTTCATATTTACGTGGAAGCCGTGATGCTGTTTTTGTACTGGATTCTATGATAAATATAAATTTCAAAAGAACAGCATTTACTTAAAATTGATATCTTTTGTGACATTATAAATGTCTTTTATGTCACTTTTCGATCAATTCAATGCATCTTTGCTTAATAAAAGTATAATTTTGTACTGAAATATGTACACGGAGTTGGGTTTATGAATAAGACATAGGGAATTGTTTGCTTGGGCCAATGGTCAAATATAAAATTTAGCATGTTTATTAAAAAAAATATTCCAGTGCATACTTCTGCAATTGATCGGTCAGTATGTGCAGTTTTCTAAAGAGTTTAAGTTTACAAAATACATGTATCTCATGATGAGGGAAAAGTTTGATCATGATTATGCCAACAACTATTCCAAAGCACACCCAGATTGTTATATGTTTCACAGAGTGGCTAATCATAGACACTAGAAGACAAATATAGAGTGAGAGAAAGGAAAATGAGCTTCGATCTTTCCCTGAGCTCACCCATCAAGAGATTTGGAGGTTAGTGAGTTGCTGTGGCCGATCAAGACCTCGCCCTGAGTGAGTCAGGCTAAATCAATGCTAATTACACCGCCATCTGCACGGCACTGCGTCCTGAATCACACCTGTTCACTTAGAGAGAGACATGAGCATTGTCAAAGAGTTCCTGACATCGTTCGTGGTTATTAGTCATTCATAGTTCATGTGCACTCAATTCTTGCCCAGGCAATTTAGTCTGCATACTATAACTTTGTTCCAAATCTCTACGACCAGGAATATGATCAAACTTAAAGGCTGATCCAGCTAGATAACACCATCGTTTGTGCCAGTACAAGTTTCCGAGGCGTTCGCTCACCAATAATCAGTGTCTGTCAATGTTTGCCCGCTGAAAGTGAGCTGCCATTACATCAGCCAGAGAAACAAATGAGGGCCATTTCTGCACCGCTGCTCTGTCTGATATGTCAATAAACTCGCAGCAGCGAGAGGAACAGCGCAGATGGATTTTTCTCTCCAAGCCAGACAAACAGAGGGACACGTCTGAGTTTTCTCTTAGAGTGGAATCAGTCAGACAAAACGAGACGAGTTACGCACAACTAGCGCAAGTGATGGTGATACAGGTGTGAGATTTCAGTGTCTGGTGTGATTGACTGGAATCGCTCAGCGTGTGACGAGATTCTGCGATCATAAAGCCATTCTTAGTTAAATTGTGACACGGCAATTTTTATGTGTTAATCAAAGTTCCCCACATTGGTTCAATTAATCAATTCACATTAATTAAAATAAATGAATAAATAAATATTTCTGCCAAATTATAATTTGATTCATTATAAGATTTATTAATTGTATATACTGTATAAAATAACGAAAATGGATAATTTAGCAGAAATCATCTCCTGATTGAAGTTCTTATTAGAATTACAAAGTAAGTTATTTTACACCAGCATCTCTTGACTTATTAAAAACAAAAGGATCATCGCCCTTAAAGCCCGGGACACACCAAGCCGTCGGGCCGTCGGCAAAATCTGGCTGTTTTTGAGCATCGTCCGACAGTGTGTTCCGCACCGTTGGCTCTAGTCGGGCACCGCCAGGGTTTTTTGGGCCAATTCAACATGTAGAGAGGTGAGAGAGATAGAGAACTCTGATTGGCTGTTCAGCTTAGTGAATGAGTCAGTGCACAAGAATAACAGTAAAACAGCGAGCAAAGAATAGATAGAAGGCTGTTCTAATTTTACGTCATCGAGTGTTCCTGGGTGAATATTTTAATATTAACACAAGTGGAGTGGAATAAAGAACGTGATCAGCAGGATTGATATTCAAAAAGGTAAGTGCGTGCTGATTTGTTTACGGTTTGTGTATCTGCAGCCTGGAGCGTTGGTTTCCCTTTTGAATGACAAATACATCTGCAGAAATAGACAGTTGTCTCATTTACACGCAGACACAGAACGGCTGTAGTTCTCTCGGTGTGTTCAAGTGCAGCTTTTTGGCCCAGGCGCAGCCGACGAGAGGCAACAACACCGTCGGCTTTCGTCGTTGCTAGTTCTTTGACGTCGAGTTGGTGTGTCCCAGCCTTTAGCAGTAGGCATATAAAATACCACAATAAAATAATTAGCTTAAAATAAGCTTTTAGAAAAATGGCAGAATGCATCCTCGATGGACAAAGTCAAATGTTTCTGCATCCTCAAAGTAAACATTTAACTTTTTAATGTAACTTGTTAGCCTTGGACAGCTCTCGTTGTGACTGAAAAACTTGAAAACATTTTTAGAACTAGAACTTGGTAAAGGTTTTGGCACTTGCTATGTGAAAAATAAATAAATAAAAAAACATGGACATGATTTGAAAAGGTTGAATGGTTCTAAAAAAGCAGTCACACTTTTATTGAATGCATTGGAAACGGATGGGAAGCAAATTTCATCCAGTGGAAACATTTGGTACTGCGCCCAAACAAAATCTTACTGAAAGCTCATTTTTTGAAATATCAACCTCAAATTTGGAACAGAACTTTGTATTTATGGCTTTGATTTTCTCACAGTTTTAGAGTAAAACACATTTTGGAAAATATAGATTTCATATAAAATTGGAAAAAAAAAATCTGAATTTTTAATAATAATAAACATCTAAAACCTTTTTTAAATTTAACTTGAACTTTTTTCACTTCAGCTGTAATCTGCCAAGTGTCTTCTTTAAAAAGAGACCAAACTTAAGTCTGTTCTCCAAAGCATTCAAGATTTACGACAGTTTACTATTCCATAAAAATATTTTAGTACCATAAAACCACCTAAAAATAAAATATAAAAAACATTATCGAACTAAAATATAGTACATTCATTCCATTGGGGAGAAAACGCCACACGAGCAGCATCAGAGGGTTGAATATTCATAGCGCATCATTTGCAGTCATACCAGGTTTCATGTCAATAATGTCAAACGTCCTGACATCAAACCGGTCACACTGCATCTCGACCTGCAGCATCTGAATAGTATGCAAGCACAAACGTGCTTTCTCCAAAACCTGCCCGAGGTTAACTGCTCAGGTTTGAGAGCTATAACGGAGGGAAAGATTTTCAGAAATAAATAGCGAACTTAGCTCTGATCAGTATGAACCCTGAGGAACTAGAGCTCTGCAGTAATGGCTTATTTTTGTAGGCAAACCCAGAAGTTAGCGTCACCCTGGATCCTTCAACAAAAACCCAATAGGAATTTTCCATGGGCTTTTGGATTATTACAGAAATTACAGAATTACAGAAGCTCTGTGACCAACAAAAGTTGATCATTCTTACACATTTTGTTCATCATGATAATCTTCACAAATTAACACAACCTTCATGAATTTTTAAGCATTAATGCTGTTATTCACCAGAAGTAAAAAGCTAAATGTAAGCTATAAACAAAATACACCACTGTCACATGACCATTATGCTTCCAACAACTCTTTCGGTCTTTATTTTTTTTTAAAAATGTCTGAAATTTTGAGTTAGAATAGTTTGCAAGAGTGTGATTATAACACAACAAGGCTGTAAAAGCGGATTAATGAGTCGATGACGTTACCTGTTCAGCACGATGATGTCTTTGTAGTCTTATTTAGATTTTCAAGACAAGTATCAGCTTAAAAAAAAAAGTCACAAGGGGTTATTACTGATGTACACTCACCTAAAGGATTATTAGGAACACCATACTAATACTGTGTTTGACCCCCTTTCGCCTTCAGAACTGCCTTAATTCTACATGGCATTGATTCAACAAGGTGCTGAAAGCATTCTTTAGAAATGTTGGCCCATATTGATAGGATAGCATCTTGCAGTTGATGGAGATTTGTGGGATGCACATCCAGGGCACGAAGCTCCCGTTCCACCACATCCCAAAGATGCTCTATTGGGTTGAGATCTGGTGACTGTGGGGGCCATTTTAGTACAGTGAACTCATTGTCATGTTCAAGAAACCAATTTGAAATGATTCGAGCTTTGTGACATGGTGCAATATCCTGCTGGAAGTAGCCATCAGAGGATGGGTACATGGTGGTCATAAAGGGATGGACATGGTCAAAAACAATGCTCAGGTAGGCCGTGGCATTTAAACGATGCCCAATTGGCACTAAGGGGCCTAAAGTGTGCCAAGAAAACATCCCCCACACCATTACACCACCACCACCAGCCTGCACAGTGGTAACAAGGCATGATGGATCCATGTTCTCATTCTGTTTACGCCAAATTCTGACTCTACCATCTGAATGTCTCAACAGAAATCGAGACTCAACAGGCAACATTTTTCCAGTCTTCAACTGTCCAATTTTGGTGAGCTCGTGCAAATTGTAGCCTCTTTTTCCTATTTGTAGTGGAGATGAGTGGTACCCGGTGGGGTCTTCTGCTGTTGTAGCCCATCCGCCTCAAGGTTGTGCATGTTGTGGCTTCACAAATGCTTTGCTGCATACCTCGGTTGTAACGAGTGGTTATTTCAGTCAAAGTTGCTCTTCTATCAGCTTGAATCAGTCGGCCCATTCTCCTCAGACTTCTAGCATCAACAAGGCATTTTCGCCCACAGGACTGCCGCATACTGGATGTTTTTCCCTTTTCACACCATTCTTTGTAAACTCTAGAAATGGTTGTGCGTGAAAATCCCAGTAACTGAGCAGATTGTGAAATACTCAGACCGGCCCGTCTGGCACCAACAACCATGCCACGCTCGAAATTGCTTAAATCACCTTTCTTTCCCATTCTGACATTCAGTTTGGAGTTCAGGAGATTGTCTTGACCAGGACCACACCCCTAAATGCATTGAAGCAACTGCCATGTGATTGGTTGATTAGATAATTGCATTAATGAGAAATTGAACAGGTGTTCCTAATAATCCTTTAGGTGAGTGTATATTTTATGTCATAGAATAAAACGTAAAAATATCTCGAGCTTGTGTTCACCACAGACCTTATTTCATGCATTTGAAACCCATTGACTTCAGGACAATGCAACCGGAAGTTCTACAATGCATTCTTTATTATCAGATATCCATTGTTTATGAAGATGTTGTTGTTAACTCTCCACATCAAACCCTGCTCATTGTGGCATATTCTCTATGAATGGCCGCATTAGTTGTCAAACCTGTTCAACGCACCTTTCCTGTCTATTATAAGCAAGTAAATTACTGACATTTTCAGAGTTCCTAGAGTAACTATAATGCTTTGCATGCTTAAAACTCATCATCTCCATAAGCCAGAATCATTTTAGCGCTTTGTGACGTTCTCTAACGAACTGTGGGTTTGAGTACACGTCCTCTTCGCCACCCAAGCATTAGTAAACTCATAAAGTAAATCATGCAGTAATGAAGGCCGACAGACTGCGATGATATGGACTTAAAAACAAGGAATTGTGATCTTGGATATCTGAAAAGATCTTTAAGAGATGGATGGCGAGAGAAGGAGAAAATGGCTAACATTTATTTATTCTTGCTGTTCTCGTCTTCAGTACGACGCCATTAGAGTCAGTGGAAGTGTCCCATCGGCAGTCATTATCAAGGCTATCAGACCGACCCAGCTAGACTCCAACACAGATATAAATACTATCCTCCACACACACACAGTTTAATGATGGAGCCAAAGCTAATGTCTCACACCCCCTCCTGATATCTCCTCAAGACTTTTAAAAAGGCGGGAAAATGACAGATATTAGGTGCATGTACTATATATGGTATATACACCTTGAAGTGAAATAACTGTGTCAACCAGTAGAGATTTGGTTGTACCATGGTATAGTCAAGTCAAGCTAAAAGGTATTTATATAGAACTTTTCACAATGCAAGTTGTTTCAAAGCAACTTTACAGAAAATCATGATGTTATAAATGTTTGTGTCATGAACTGCTCATATAACAGACGAGGGTCAAAAACACAGGGCAAACCGGGAAATCTAGTGAGGCAGGCAGAAGATCAAAATCACGAGACAGAAACCAGAACTAACGCTGAGAAATGCAGTGTGACACTTACAAGACTTCGCAATGAATGACTGAAAACACAGGGCTATAAAGGCAGAATTAACAAGGTAATGATACACAGCTGAAAGTAATGAGGCATAATGAGTCCAGGCTAAGGGTTATGGGAAATGCAGTTCATGATGAGATAAAGCAGGTGGAAGAAGTGCCCTCTGGTGGAAATCATGGGCACTCCAGCTGGTGGATGTGACAGTTTCTAATATCTTAATATCGTCATGTCTTATGGTTGCATTTAGCAGATTAAAGCATTTAGCAACTTCATATAAAGTGCTGGTCTATGACATAGTTACTATAAAAAAAAAAATCAGGCAGTTGATAATTGTTATATACACTCACCTAAAGGATTATTAGGAACACCATACTAATACTGTGTTTGACCCCCTTTCGCCTACAGAACTGCCTTAATTCTACGTGGCATTGATTCAACAAGGTGATGAAAATAAGTACCTACTCAGTGAGTATGCTGAAAGCATTCTTTAGAAATGTTGGCCCATATTGATAGGATAGCATCTTGCAGTTGATGGAGATTTTTGGGATGCACATCCAGGGCACGAAGCTCTTGTTCCACCACATCCCAAAGATGCTCTATTGGGTTGAGATCTGGTGACTGTGGGGGCCATTTTAGTACAGTGAACTCATTGTCATGTTCAAGAAACCAATTTGAAATGATTCGAGCTTTGTGACATGGTGCATTATCCTGCTGGAAGTAGCCATCAGAGGATGGGTACATGGTGGTCATAAAGGGATGGACATGGTCAGAAACAATGCTCAGGTAGGCCGTGGCATTTAAACGATGCCCAATTGGCAATAAGGGGCCTAAAGTGTGCCAAGAAAACATCCCCCACACCATTACACCACCACCACCAGCCTGCACAGTGGTAACAAGGCATGATGGATCCATGTTCTCATTCTGTTTACACCAAATTCTGACTCTACCATCTGAATGTCTCAACAGAAATCGAGACTCATCAGACCAGGCAACATTTTTCCAGTCTTCAACTGTCCAATTTTGGTGAGCTTGTGCAAATTGTAGCCTCTTTTTCCTATTTGTAGTGGAGATGAGTGGTACCCGGTGGGGTCTTCTGCTGTTGTAGCCCATCCGCCTCAAGGTTGTGCGTGTTGTGGCTTCACAAATGCTTTGCTGCATACCTCGGTTGTAACGAGTGGTTATTTCAGTCAAAGTTGCTCTTCTATCAGCTTGAATCAGTCGGCCCATTCTCCTCTGACCTCTAGCATCAACAAGGCATTTTCGCCCACAGGACTGCCGCATACTGGATGTTTTTCCCTTTTCAAACCATTCTTTGTAAACTCTAGAAATGGTTGTGCGTGAAAATCCCAGTAACTGAGCAGATTGTGAAATACTCAGACCGGCCCGTCTGGCACCAACAACCATGCCACGCTCAAAATTGCTCAAAAACACCTTTCTTTCCCATTCTGACATTCAGTTTGGAGTTCAGGAGATTGTCTTGACCAGGACCACACCCCTAAATGCATTGAAGCAACTGCCATGTGATTGGTTGATTAGATAATTGCATTAATGAGAAATTGAACAGGTGTTCCTAATAATCCTTTAGGTGAGTGTATATCTGTTTGTTTGGACCACACGGGCCAGCCTTCGCTCCCCACGTGCATCAATGAGCCTTGGCCGCCCATGACCCTGTCTCCGGTTCTCCACTGTTCCTTCCTTGGAGCACTTTTGATAGATCCTGACCACTGCAGACCGGGAACACCCCACAAGAGCTGCAGTTTTGGAGATGCTCTAACCCAGTCGTCTAGCCATCACAATTTGGCCCTTGTCAAACTCGCTCAAATCCTTACGCTTGCCCATTTTTCCTGCTTCTAACACATCAACTTTGAGCACAAAATGTTTAACCCCCAAAAAACCCAACATAACACTCTTCTAAATTAGCATAGCAAAACATTAAACACTACTAAATCTCCCATTTAACAATAATCTTACACACAAAAAACTTTATATAACAACACTTAATGTTAGCATTTACTCTCCCTTTCGAGTGTCATGGCAAAGCATGCTAGGGTCCCAGCCCAGTTTCAGTTCAATTTAAGTTTGTCTAAATTAAAAGAAATGAGTATGAAACAATTAAACAATTCAGATTACTTAAAATGGGTCAGTTTTGTGAACTCAAAAGAGAAAGAAAGTTCTTAATACTCATAAAAGTTAATTTGACTGAACTAATATGTTTAATTTGAGTTTACCCTACTCAAACCAATGAACTATATTTGAGCATTATTGTTTATCTGTGCTAAAAAAACTGTGTTTTTATGATTATGATGAGATAAAATACCATTTTGCAATATAAAGCAGCATAACGGATAATTTTTTGTACAGCTAAAATAACTGGAAGCGAATGACACCGGAAGCCTCACACATTCAAGTTACAAATGGCCACATACGCCATTACGTTAAAAAGAAGATTTGGTCATACCGCCCAACACTATATGGTCATTTAAAACCCCACACTAACCCACTGAGCTCAATATTGCAAGTGAAAATAAATGAAAAGATGCAAACTTGTATCGGATGCAAACAATATACGATAAAGAGAACAAAACATGATTGATGTGCGGCCTGATACTGTCCTGAGTTTCTGTCCTAATGCTCTGCGCTCACTGCTGATAGGTGCATATATCCATGAAGATGTTTCGACAGCGGTGCTGGGAAAAAAACCAAGCCATCATGTGGTTTTGTTATTAATGGGTCTGTATCGTATGCTCATGGCCAAGGACACAATTTGTATCACAATGCAAATATCTGTCATTAAACGCTGACAGTTCATTTTTCCTGCTAGGGAAAGAAAAATGTTTTTGGGTTTGGTGGGCCACGGCGCTTCAACCAGACAGACTTGAAAGGCGATTTGTAGACAAATGTGTGCTGCCATCAGTTTAGTTTGGATAAAACAGCTTTGAGAGAGTGTACAGTGAAACATTGTACTATTGTGATATAAAAAGACTTGAAAATAAACATATACATCAATGAATGAATGAATGAATGAATGAATGCTCAAAATAGATATTGAAACAATTATTTATAAAATATAATAATTTTCTATAGGCTACATGACAGTCACAAAATACTAATGCATTCTTAGGTCTGCTAAATGATCAAAAATTGTAGATCAAATTAATTAAATAACGACAATGAGTCATACTAATAACATATATAAATATTTTGATTGCACTTTATTTTACAGTACATGTACTTACAGTGTTCTTACCTAAGAAAGTACTGGGTAATAAGAGGTAACTACATGGGTTAAGGTTAGGTTTAGAGGTAGGTTCAGGGCTAGCAGCTAATTATTACCCAGTTATTGCAATTACCATAGCTGGCCCTATTTTAACAATCTGAGCGCATAGTCTGAAGCGTATGGCGCATGTGCACCTAGGGCGTGTCCGAATCCACTTTTGCTAGTTTAACAACGGAAAAAACAGTTGCCGCACCAGGCACATAGTCTCTCACATGGGTGTGTTTTGGGCTTAACGTGCAATAAACCAATCAGAGTCTCATCTCCCATTCTCTTTAAAAGCCAGTTGCGCTCGCACCATGGCGGATTCGCTATTTACATGGCAGAAGACTGAACGCTACTCCAGAGAGGAATCCATTTATTTTTAATATTTAAACATGTTTGTGTGCTGCTGCGCGTCCCTGTGTGTGTAATGTGTGTATGTGCGTTGTGCACCGCCTATAGACGCATATTACTAACGTGCCCTTTAAATAACACAAAAAATACTGCGCTATTGACTTTAGAGCAGGTTTGTGTTGGTCAATGGCGCAGTCGTTTTCTGTTCCTCAAAATAGCAACGCACCAACAATGCACCTGAACACACCTCGTTTTCAGGAGACACCCATGGGCGAACAGAGGCTATCAAGGCTATCAGTCGGGCTGAAACTGGCAAGAAACACTTGTGTTGTGCCTGGCGTTGCATTGTGCCGGGTGTATGATAGGGCCCAATAAGTACATAGTATGTATATGCGGAATAGGACTGTAAAAATAAAGTGCTACCAATATTTGCTTTTTTCCAAATGGTGAAAGAATTTTTAAATTTGAAAAATGTTTAGATTCA
Organism: Rhinogobio ventralis; assembly: GCA_039654625.1. Taxonomy (NCBI): domain Eukaryota; kingdom Metazoa; phylum Chordata; class Actinopteri; order Cypriniformes; family Gobionidae; genus Rhinogobio; species Rhinogobio ventralis. Next base: position 33,886,906 of record CM077212.1, on the reverse strand, counting down.
CTCTTGTAAGTTTGCAGTGCAAACGGTCAAAACACTGTGAAATGTGTGGCAAAGACCTATGAGCAGAGGTTGTGGCCACCGTAATGGATGGCCTCATGGGAACAGCGGCTTTGACGCTTATTGATTTTCCATTTCTTGAGTATCCATTCATTCTCCACTCACTCTTTCTTTTTTGCAACTCTGATCAGTTAATTTACATTTAAGCCAGTTGCTGCTGGAGGCAATTACCTCTACAGGTTCATTAGAGCTTGCTCTGACTTATTAATTAATCAATCTGTGTGTGTGTTTGTGTGGGTGCGTGGAGTGGAGAATTAGCATGGAACAAAACACACACTCATAAACGGCTTTATGCTTCCTTGCAGGTTCAGCACTGCGTTGATTATGCACTACTAAAGCCATGAGATACAACAAAGTATAATTAAGGAGGACTATATGATACACAGAAAGAGCGATCCTTTAGCATCTCAAGTGCAGATGCTCTGATAGCGCAGGACTCCCTCAGAAAACCTGCCGTCTTTGTCTATGGCTGTTCAGTTCTGGGCAGATGTTTTGAGCCTGAGCTGTAAATGATGTAACTATTCGTCACTGACATCATGACAACAATGACTGGCTGTTCACATATATCAATACATTTCATTCAGAGCCCTCCAAAAGTGATCTATCACTGGTAAGACATCTACTATAATATAATCAAATTTATATTCTGCTAGCAAATGAATACTTTTGAATGGCCCTCAGTGGAGAAAAACTCCAGCAGGGACTAACTGGCTCAAACCTTGACCCCCCGTGTATAACCTAATCTCAGCGGTTGTTTTAAAGACAAATAATGGGGAAAGAGAAAATTAGGAGAGATATAACTGTAAATGAGGCCTGAACGCTGTTCTTGGCTCGTTGGTTGGCACTGGCTCACATGCACCATTGGATTCAAACTTGCTGAGCTATGAACTCCCATCAACACACACACACAGAGAGAGAGAGAAAGAACTGCATTACTACTCAAAGGTTTGGGGTCAAAAAAGAAATGATACTTTTATTCAGCAAGGATGCATTAAATGGCCAAAAATGGCATCTATAATGTTACAAATGATTTCAATTTCGTATAAATGCTGTTCTTTTGAACTTTCCATTCATCAAGGAATCTTGGGGGGAAATGTATCTCAGTTTCCACATAAATATGAAGCAGCACAACTGTTTTCAACATAGCTAATAATCAGAAATATTTCTTAAGCAGCAAATCAGCATTTTAGAACGATTTCTGAAGGATCATGTAACACTGAAGACATCATTACTCCACCATTTTAATTTTATTTCTTAATTTGTGATAATATTTCACAGTATTACCATTTTAACTATATTTCTGAGCAAATCAATGTAGTCTGAGCATAAAATAGATTTTTTTCCCTTCATTTTATCTGCATGAATATGGACGTAAGTATTCAATAAATGAATTATAAATATATATTAGATTATGTGTGTTTTGCTAGCCAATTGAATAAAATAAGCTAAAGACGACTGCTGTGAACACAAAGCAATTCATTATGATTATTTATTGGACTCGTCCCCAATGATTTACGTTTGTGAATTCGTCATTCTTCCAATTTAAATTCTGCTGAAATTAGATGTTACGTATGTCATCATTATGTTCACTGGGTGTAGATGGTATTTGTGGGTGGAGCCTGTCCGCTGCTGAGAGCTTAATGATGCATAAGATTAAACTGAAGCGCTCAGCTGTGGTGCAGTTCTCTCTCACTCACACACACACACAGCACACACACATTCGCTTGTTCTTTTGCCTTCTCTCACCTGAACACATGTGCATGTTCCACAAGAAGTCCATGACAACAACATCATGCTTCTAAACAATCTAATAACGGGCAGGAGGTTAACCTTTTCCTGGAGCACAGGATGCATCCTTTGACCAGCGCATGATGGCTGCCACCGCGCGCTCTGTTCATTAGTGGCCTGACGCCCATCACGGCCCCTTTACTCACAGCCGAGCCCCCCGTGCTGGACTCCTCTGCTCTCACCACAGCCCTCCCTATTCCCAGCGGACAGATCCCAGGCAAAAAACTAATTCTGCTTTTAATAATGTGTCAGGAGAAAGCGGGTAGCTCATAAATTATGTGTCTGCGCCGGTGCAGAGCCGGCCACCAGGGGAAAATCAGGCCGGGGAGGGAAAAAAAAAAAATCAAAGCCTAGGTTTGACAAACTTTTGTGGAAGATAAATAATAACTTACACATAGGATTAGGTGTTAAGTCATGGGCGAGGGGAGCCGGGAGAGCTGCTCCTATCAGACCTGTGCAGGGGGAGGAATCTGTCATTTGTTTTTGTCCTTTTTCACTCCAGGTTTTATATGCATTTTCTCCCAGATGTGCCGGAAAGCCGTCTGTTCACAACTGCCTGCTGCACCTGCGCTGCTGCCTTTGTTTTGGTCACTTTTCCAGCCTTTGTCACTACATTGGCTAATGTATTTGCTTGGAACTATATTTCATTGTAAATAAAAAAGCAATGGTAATTCCTTTCTAAAGAATTCTACTGCTAAGTGATCAAAAATTTGTATCCCGGTATATTTTTGCATTTCTGGCAGCTTTATGGTATACCACGCAAATATTGTAATGTCATACACCAGTTTATGGTAACACTTTACAAATAAGATCTCAATTGTTAACATTAGTTAATGTATTAACTAACATTAACTAACCATAAGCAATGCATTTGCTAATGTATTTGTTAACGCTAGTTAAAGGTGCAGTGTGTAGTATTTATGAGGATCTACTGACAGAAATGCAATATAATATACATAACTATGTGGTGTATAAAACCCTTACATAATGAAGCATTATGTTTTTATTACCTTAGAATGAGCCATTTCTATCTACACACACCGCGGGTCCCCTTACAGTGAAGTCACCATTTTGCACTGCCATGTTTCTACAGTAGCCCTAAACGGACAAACTTCTCTACAGAGCGCTAGCTACTCTCTGCTGTCTCCAATGACGACATTTTAGTCCTGTGTCGACCACCGTAGCTTCTCTATGTGCTTCGAAAGGGAGGGGTGAGTGGTGGGTGATTACAATTCACAACCTCACCACTAGATGTCACTAAAATTCATATATACACTCACCTAAAGGATTATTAGGAACACCTGTTCAATTTCTCATTAATGCAATTATCTAATCAACCAATCACATGGCAGTTGCTTCAATGCATTTAGGGGTGTGGTCCTGGTCAAGACAATCTCCTGAACTCCAAACTGAATGTCAGAATGGGAAAGAAAGGTGATTTAAGCAATTTTGAGCGTGGCATGGTTGTTGGTGCCAGACGGGCCGGTCTGAGTATTTCACAATCTGCTCAGTTACTGGGATTTTCACGCACAACCATTTCTAGAGTTTACAAAGAATGGTGTGAAAAGGGAAAAACATCCAGTATGCGGCAGTCCTGTGGGCGAAAATGCCTTGTTGATGCTAGAGGTCAGAGGAGAATGGGCCGACTGATTCAAGCTGATAGAAGAGCAACTTTGACTGAAATAACCACTCGTTACAACCGAGGTATGCAGCAAAGCATTTGTGAAGCCACAACACGCACAACCTTGAGGCGGATGGGCTACAACAGCAGAAGACCCCACCGGGTACCACTCATCTCCACTACAAATAGGAAAAAGAGGCTACATTTTGCACGAGCTCACCAAAATTGGACAGATGAAGACTGGAAAAATGTTGCCTGGTCTGATGAGTCTCGATTTCTGTTGAGACATTCAGATGGTAGAGTCAGAATTTGGCGTAAACAGAATGAGAACATGGATCCATCATGCCTTGTTACCACTGTGCAGGCTGGTGGTGGTGGTGTAATGGTGTGGGGGATGTTTTCTTGGCACACTTTAGGCCCCTTAGTGCCAATTGGGCATCGTTTAAATGCCACGGCCTACCTGAGCATTGTTTCTGACCATGTCCATCCCTTTATGACCACCATGTACCCATCCTCTGATGGCTACTTCCGGCAGGATAATGCACCATGTCACAAAGCTCCAATCATTTCAAATTGGTTTCTTGAACATGACAATGAGTTCACTGTACTAAAATGGCCCCCACAGTCACCAGATCTCAACCCAATAGAGCATCTTTGGGATGTGGTGGAATGGGAGCTTCGTGCCCTGGATGTGCATCCCACAAATCTCCATCAACTGCAAGATGCTATCCTATCAATATGGGCCAACATTTCTAAAGAATGCTTTCAGCACCTTGTTGAATCAATGCCACGTAGAATTAAGGCAGTTCTGAAGGCGAAAGGGGGTCAAACACAGTATTAGTATGGTGTTCCTAATAATCCTTTAGGTGAGTGTATATATATATATATATATTCAGTATATATTCAGTACATATTCATGTCCTGCACTTATGAAACCACTGTATATCCTGCACTTGCTGCTATTGCACTTCTGGTTAGACCTAAACTGCATTTCGTTGCCTTGTACCTGTACTTGTGTAATGACAATAAAGTTGAATCTAATCTAATCTAATCTAATCTTTAATAAAAATACAGATGTTCGTTGTTTGTTCATGTTAGTTCACAGTGCATTAGCTAATGTTAACAAATACAACTTTTTATTTTAATAATGTATTAGTACGCATAAATTAAGATATAAACCTTGCTATCGTTCTAGGCTGTTAGCCTGTGTGTCCATGTGTATAATGGTGAGGTTATAAGAAGTGCTGTCTTGCTCTTTGACCCCGTGTCAATATCTTCACAAACGATCAACATGTATCATAACTGTGGTCCTCTATCATGCACCGACTAAAGAACAATCTCTATTAGCTGACAGCAGGCGGCTGCCTTGATAAATGTTCCCTGACCAAACGGAAGGAATTGCGTGAAACAAAAGAGGCATGTTCCAACAAGTCGTGTCAAAATGGTATTGATTCAATCATCTCCAGAAATACACACTCTTGGGCAGCGTAGCGTGTAGCAGATCTGATATGCTCCGCAGAGGTGGGCGACAGTGATTGCAAACTCTTGACGCTTAAATTTTGGCTCACACTTTCCTTCATTGAGCTTTCAGGTGATGAAACGTGTAGTGAGACACTGACTGATTTTCCCAGCGATTCTCTCTTGGATGTTATTTTTACAACGTGCCAAAGATGCCATTCTATCTGCGTCTGAAAGACGTCTCATTATGAAACAGGTGGGCGAGGCAGCGTATAGCCGTTTGTCCGATACACGGCGCACGGGAGGTGAGTAACAGCGGCGCTCAATCATTCAGACACACTGCTGGAGCCCCTGCAGCTGACCACAGAAGTGGAAATGTTTACATTAACTGAGCATGGCCAGCGTGCTCCTGCTGCATGTGCAAAAAGCTAATGATGAGAAAAACCACATTAGTGGCTGCGGTGATGTTTGGCATTGATGAAGGGAACACAGAACCTTCCAAAACATACACTGTAGGAATAAAACTCCATAAATATAAATGGTACTTTTAAATTTACATACATTTCCTTTAACCTTAAAGGGATAGACAGCTATGCAACTACTATTTTGACGCTTCAAAAAGATCATAAAGAGATTGTAAAACTAATCCATATGAATTGAGCGGTTAAGTCTAAATTTTCCAAAGAGACGCAATCACTTTATATGATGAACAGATTGAATTTAGGCTTTTATTCACATATAAACATTCATCAACTCACAAATCAGTTGTGAGCAAACGGAAGCTCAAGCATGTTCGCTCGACGTGCGAGAACCAATGAGGTTCATTTTCATTCATTCTCGTGTTACACAGAGCGTTTGAGTTTCCGCAAGAACCAATGAGGTTCATTCTCGTGTTACGCAGCACGTTTGAGTTTCCGCAAGAACCAATGAGGTTCATTCTCGTGTTACGCAGCACGTTTGAGTTTCCGCAAGAACCAATGAGGTTCATTCTTGTGTTACACAGCACGTTTGAGCTTCTCAAGAACCAATGAGGCTCATTCTCGTGTTACGCAGCACGTTTGAGCTTCAGCAAGAACCAATGAGGTTCATTCTCGTGTCACGCAGCACGTTTGAGCTTCAGCAAGAAACAATGAGGTTCATTCTCGTGTTACGCAGCACGTTTGAGCTTCAGCAAGAACCAATGAGGTTCATTCTTGTGTTATGCATCAGGTTTGAGCTTCAGCAAGAACCAATGAGGTTCATTCTCGTGTTATGCATCAGGTTTGAGCTTCAGCAAGAACCAATGAGGTTCATTCTTGTGTTACGCAGCACGTTTGAGCTTCTCAAGAACCAATGAGGTTCATTCTCGTGTTACGCAGCACGTTTGAGCTTCAGCAAGAACCAATGAGGTTCATTCTCGTGTTATGCATCAGGTTTGAGCTTCAGCAAGAACCAATGAGTTTCATTCTTGTGTTACGCAGCACGTTTGAGCTTCAGCAAGAACCAATGAGGTTCATTCTCGTGTTATGCATCAGGTTTGAGCTTCAGCAAGAACCAATGAGGTTCATTCTCATGTTATGCATCAGGTTTGAGCTTCAGCAAGAACCAATGAGGTTCATTCTCGTGTCACGCAGCACGTTTGAGCTTCAGCAAGAACCAATGAGGTTCATTCTCGTGTTACGCAGCACATTTGAGTTTCCGCAAGAACCAATGAGGTTCATTCTTGTGTTACACAGCACGTTTGAGCTTCTCAAGAACCAATGAGGCTCATTCTCGTGTTACGCAGCACGTTTGAGCTTCAGCAAGAACCAATGAGGTTCATTCTCGTGTCACGCAGCACGTTTGAGCTTCAGCAAGAAACAATGAGGTTCATTCTCGTGTTACGCAGCACGTTTGAGCTTCAGCAAGAACCAATGAGGTTCATTCTTGTGTTATGCATCAGGTTTGAGCTTCAGCAAGAACCAATGAGGTTCATTCTCGTGTTATGCATCAGGTTTGAGCTTCAGCAAGAACCAATGAGGTTCATTCTTGTGTTATGCATCAGGTTTGAGCTTCAGCAAGAACCAATGAGGTTCATTCTCGTGTTATGCATCAGGTTTGAGCTTCAGCAAGAACCAATGAGGTTCATTCTCGTGTTACGCAGCACGTTTGAGCTTCAGCAAGAACCAATGAGGTTCATTCTCGTGTTATGCATCAGGTTTGAGCTTCAGCAAGAACCAATGAGTTTCATTCTTGTGTTACGCAGCACGTTTGAGCTTCAGCAAGAACCAATGAGGTTCATTCTCGTGTTATGCATCAGGTTTGAGCTTCAGCAAGAACCAATGAGGTTCATTCTCATGTTATGCATCAGGTTTGAGCTTCAGCAAGAACCAATGAGGTTCATTCTCGTGTCACGCAGCACGTTTGAGCTTCAGCAAGAACCAATGAGGTTCATTCTCGTGTTACGCAGCACATTTGAGTTTCCGCAAGAACCAATGAGGTTCATTCTCGTGTTACGCATCAGGTTTGAGCTTCAGCAAGAACCAATGAGGTTCATTCTCGTGTTACGCATCAGGTTTGAGCTTCAGCAAGAACCAATGATGTTCATTCTCGTGTTACGCAGCACATTTGAGTTTCCGCAAGAACCAATGAGGTTCATTCTTGTGTTACGCAGCACGTTTGAGTTTCCGCAAGAACCAATGAGGTTCATTCTCGTGTTATGCATCAGGTTTGAGCTTCAGCAAGAACCAATGAGGTTCATTCTCGTGTTACGCAGCACGTTTGAGTTTCCACAAGAACCAATGAGGTTCATTCTCGTGTTACGCAGCACGTTTGAGTTTCCGCAAGAACCAATGAGGTTCATTCTCGTGTTACGCATCAGGTTTGAGCTTCAGCAAGAACCAATGAGGTTCATTCTCGTGTTACGCAGCACATTTGAGTTTCCGCAAGAACCAATGAGGTTCATTCTCGTGTTACGCAGCACATTTGAGTTTCCGCAAGAACCAATGAGGTTCATTCTCATGTTATGCATCAGGTTTGAGCTTCAGCAAGAACCAATGAGGTTACGCAGCACATTTGAGTTTCCGCAAGAACCAATGAGGTTCATTCTCATGTTACGCAGCACGTTTGAGCTTCAGCAAGAACCAATCAGGTTTGTTCTCTCACATCAAGCAGGTTCGGTTGAGCTTTTGTTTATGTTTGCTGATCAATGTTTATAAGTGAAAAAAAGCCTAAATTAAATCTTTTCATCATATAAAGCGATCGAGTCAAGTTTGGAACGACATGAGGTCAAGGGTGAGAAAATGGTGTCAGAATTTTTTTATCTTCGGGTGAACTATCCCTTTAAATGTAGCTGCCTATATAGATAGCAAGGGTGTTACGTAGGTTTTGGAAAACACACACACACACACACACACACAGAGACAGTGAGAGAGACAGTGAGAGAGAGAGAGAGAGAGAGAGAGAGAGAGAGAGAGAGAGAGAGAGAGAGAGAGAGAGAGAGAGAGCAGTGAGAGGGTGTAATCCTCCTTTGCTTCTGACCTTGACTCTGTGGTCTGGTGGATGTTGAGAGAGTAATACCTCATCATATCCAGGGCAACTTTAGATGCAGTGGGGAAAACCTCATAAAACAAAAGTATAGCAGGTTAAATAAACCATCAATAAACCACCCACACAAACAAATACTCATTCAGGGCCACTGTGAGCCTGACCCCCAGTACAGGAGGGTTAATTCAGTTTTCTCTGGTCACTCTGGTAACACCAAAACCCCATGCATACATCATGCACACATTGCAGAGCTGAAGTTGGCTGGAAACATGACGCACCAAAAAAGTCTTTAGTGATGACACTAACATCATTCTTCACTTGTGACTTTGTGAAATTTAAAACATTTAAAACATTGCTTCATTAAAACTAGGCATTTAAATTTTGCAATATAATCATCATCATTATATGACATCAGTAAGATTGCTGTGCAGGTGAGCACACTGTTTGTCTAGATTTCTTCACGTAAATCATATAAAAAAAACTTGTGCAAAAGCGGGTAAACGTATGCTCTTCGACACTGACCAGCATTACCTGGATCATTTCATGTGCACAACACTCCATACCAAATGTTCTAGAGATTTCTGTTCGTATTTCAAGGTTCTCTTAAATATGTGGCGGAAATTTCAGTGCATCTCTACTGTAAACCACCATGAAACAGCTAAGAATTGCCTGCTTATAGCCATTCTTCCTGGAATCCTTGCAGTTGTTGCTTGAGTCCTTGGAATTGTGATTTCCACATCACATATTAAAGAATCTTCATAAATGTAAAGCTCGACAAGCCTGACATTCACAGACAGCAGTGATCAGTCAAACAGGCCGAAAGAGACAGAGTTAGCTGGTCACGCAGGAAAAGAATTTGAGGTAAATATATGCCTCTGCTCTCCGCAGCAAGGACAAAGACAATGAAGATGGCTGTACCTGCCAAAGACCAACCAACTGAGACATTTTACACACACCAACACCAGGCAGCTTCTCCTACCACACTCCACTTTGCCTTCAATGTGTTGAAGATGTAAATAGCTGCTCGTAATCAGATAATTGCATCGCAGACTAAAGGCAATCAATTCAATTTCAGTGCTTTATAGTTACAAGTGTCAGTAATGATGGATGGATGGATGGATGGATGGACGGATGGACAGATAGATAGATAGATAGATGGGAGATGGATGGATGGATGAATGGATGGATGGATGAATAGACGGATGGACAGATGGATGGATGGATGGATGGATGGATGGACGGATGGACGGATGGATAGATAGATGGGAAATGGATGGATGGATGGATCAGACAGACATACAGACGAGTTCCACCAATGAGGCACCAATCCTGTACGGCAGTCAAACGCCCATTTAACCTTTACAGATGTCGGACCTGGAGCATATTGCTTAATAAACCATATCATGTGACAGATTTCCTGCTTGCTCAGCCAAATAGTCCATATTTGAACTACTGCCTTCCGTGTCAGATTTGTCACACATGCAGGTGCAAATTCTGTCTCAGATCATAGAACAAGGCGTAAAAAAAACGTCCATGTGCGTCATGTAGATTCTACCCGAGCATTTGAGAAGCATGCTAATTTTCTTATCAAACAGAAAATTACACAGGAATGTTTGATAAGGTTTTCAGTCAGACTTGATATTTGAGTCAATAACAAGTGTTCCCACTCTGAGTAATTAATAGGAACATCAGGGAAATTTTATTAATTGTATCTTGTATAACATCAATTTAGCTCAGATTGCCTTTCTGACAAGCCATTTTAATTAAAAATATCAAGAGCAACATTGAAGAAGTACTGCAGCCGTTTTAGGAAAATATCAGATAATACTGCCATCTGGCACTTAAAGCGTCTCTTGTTTCAGGACTAATTAGAAGCAATGCCGTGAAGTCAGTAACAGACTCAGAATAATGGCAGCCAGTGCGAGAACTGAAGCGCAGCTGAGATTTTAGGCCTGATGGTTTTCATAATGATTAAAAATAGACGTGCACATCTCTGCACACCTGTACATTTGCAATTTCTTTGGGTTTAGGATGCATTAATCACAACTGCATGTATGAACTGATAAAAGACCCAACTGCATTCGCAGGTATGAGTATAAACAGTGTGGTCCTGCCACACATACATGTTGTGCATATGGATATACACCGATCAGACATAACATTATAACCAATATATTTCCTAATATTGTGTTGGTCCCCCTTTTGCTGGCAAAACAGCCCTGACCCGTCAAGGCATGGACTCCACTAGACCCCTGAAGGTGTGCTGTAGTATCTGTACCAAGATGTTAGCAGCAGATCCTTTAAGTCCTGTAAATTGCGAGGTAGGGCCTCCATGGATCGGACTTGTTTGTTCAGCACATCCCACAGATGCTCGATTGGATTGAGATCTGGGGAATTTAGAGGCCAAGTCAACACCTCAAACACGTTGTTGTGCTCCTCAAACCATTCCAGAACCATTTTTGCTTTGTGGCAGGGCGCATTATCCTGCTGAAAGAGCCACAGCCACCAGGGAATACCGTTTCCATGAAAGGGTGTACATGGTCTGCAACAATGCTTAGGTAGGTGGTACGTGTCAAAGTAACATCCACATGGATGGCAGGACCCAAGGTTTCCCGGCAGAACATTGTCCAAAGCATCACACTGCCTCCGCCGGCTTGCCTTCTTCCCATAGTGCATCCTGGTGACATGTGTTCCCCAGGTAAGTGACACACACGCACCTGGCCATCCTCTTGTTGTTAAAGACACCCGCCCATGACCCTGTCACTGGTTCACCACTGTTCCTTCCTTGGAGCACTTTTGATAGATCCTGACCACTGCAGACCGGGAACACCCCACAAGAGCTGCAGTTTTGGAGATGCTCTGACCCAGTCGTCTAGCCATCACAATTTGGCCCTTGTCAAACTCGCTCAAATCCTTACGCTTGCCCATTTTTCCTGCTTCACATCAACTTTGAGGAAAAATGTTCACTTGCTGCCTAATATATCCCACCCACTAACAGGTGCCGTGATGAAGAGATAATCAGTGTTATTCACTTCACCTGTCATAATGTTATGCCTGATCGGTATATATAAAAATGTAAACGATCAAGATATTCACACCATCTACAAGATAAAAAAATAAGAATTTTAGACGTACAAAAAAAGTGAAGGCAAAGCTGCCATAGTGGCTTTTAAATGTATGAGTGCACCCCAAAACTCTTACTCAAAAGTATATACTTGCCTTCACCAGCGAAATGCATACTTTCATTGCATAGTGCTGAGATGCAGACTATGTCCAAGACAGGATAAACGCTTACAAGAGTCTTATGAAGATGTTTATGAAATTATATTAAGTAGTTCAGCAGATAGTGAGCAAGAACAGCATGTAAATTGCGAGTGTGTGTGTGTGTGCTTGTTGACCTCGTTGCTGGCTCGTGTCTCTAGTCACTTTCCTCGGTAACTATGAGTCATGCTTTGTTTCACCTGACGTGTAATTATTTTTTCCATTAAACACAGAGTCATATTTCAGTTTGTCGGTAAAATTTCAATCAGGGTGCACTAATGCACACTAGACAGGGAAACTTTAGAACAATAACAAGATGCATGCGCAAAGAAAATATAACACGTCAATAAGGAGAGAGAACTCGTACAAGAAAAAAAAATCATTTGCAATCTGAGGGTGATGTATACGTTAAAGTGTCAGCAACTGATGAAAAAAAATTAATAGCTTTCTGCCAAGAGAGAAACATTCTTTGATGGATATGCGCTCATTTGCATATTTGCCTTTACACTTGGAGTAGCGCTTGAGTGATATTTAAATCTTCACCTTGATTGCATAATGAGGGGGCGGAGCTTTGCTCTACACAAGCTTTCGTTACTGACCTGCATGACAACACGCTGTAAACATGTGAGTGATTCTATAATTGGAGATACATTTTGCATTTCAAAAAGTTAAGGAAAAAAAACTGTTCACTAACATAAATTCTTTTCAGTATCTTATTGAAAACATGTTCAATTTTAATTATTCACAAGTTACTTCTTCCTTTTTATCATTTTAACGAAAAAACTGAGTTCTTTATAGTTTTGTTTGTCAAGTTACATGCTGTCAACATTGTTACTTTACCTTGGTAACGGAGTTTGACAGTAACAGAAAAACGTTTTAAACTTTTTAGCCAAAAACTCCACTTGCTAGCATTAATGCTAAGAACACGTCACTAATGAAATCATGATTAAAAGACTTTTAAACAACCCACTGTGTGATCAGTGATGAAATCTGTTTTCCTTTTGATGTTGTGGTAACAATTTTGACGTTTTATAAAACTCTCAGTGTAAGAACTTTTTAGATTAAAATATTTTCTCAGAGAGAGCACACATATCTTTCATTGCTTTGAATCTTATCGGTAAGGGAAAGTGACATCATTTCCTGTATCTTATTTATCTTAATTAAAGGAACATGCCGACTTTTTGGGACTTATTCACCGTATAGGCGCTGTGTAATATCATTGCGCTGCTGCACCCATGGTACGGCATGTTCCTGGATTATTACGCAGGAATGAGAGTATAGTCCCTAGCCATATCGGTCTAGAAAATTGCAACTTTTAATTTTTCCGTCAGTCTTAGTACACGATGTAACTATACACATCACAACATATATATAGGAAAATGTTGGCGTTATTTTGTCACTTATTGAGCAGTAGGCTAGCTGGAGCCGTTTACCTCCAGTCTTTGTGCTAAGCTAGGCTAGCGGTGGGTGCGTCAGACAGAGTTATGGCACGCACAGAGATAAAAATGGTATGTATGGCCTTATCTAACTCTGGGGGATACGGTGAATAAGCTAAAGTCCCAAAAAGTCGGCGTGTTCCTTTAAAGATAAATGTCTTAAAATTAAAAATTATTTAGAGCTTTTATACATTTTATTAAAAAAAAAAAATTTACCAAAAGAAAAGTACAAATAAAATATTTTGATTACACGATACATGATGGAAAAAAATACACTGACTAATTATAACAGCTATATAAGACAGGCCTGTTACATCTTGTGATCCATGACAATGAGTAACAAATAATTAAAATAATAAAAAATATAACCATTTGAAAAAAACAGAAAAAATAACGACTTTGGCCAAATTATTCACCCATTATTTACTCACCCTCATGTTATTCTAAACCAGTATGCAGCATTTTTTCTTCTGGAAAACAAACGATTTTTCGCAGAATCTTTATATGATAGCTTTGTGTGAGAAACAGATCGAAATGTAATCGAATAAGAAACTCCTCGAAATCTGAAGATACTGATTAACCTTAACTTATCAAAAGCTAATGAGTGTCTTTCGTGATGGAGTTGGCTGAAGATTGCGGAGGGCGGCTGCAGCGATGAAGCCTTGAATATAGAGATCACTCCATTTCTCAGACCCTGATATGACTGGCTTTCCCCTCACTGTAGTAATGGGCAGTTGAGGGGATCTGATGCGTGACATTTCAAGCGTTCAGTCTAGAGGTAAGTGACAGAGAAATGATCACGCCTCGGAGTTAATCTGAAGTCCTGATACCTGGGCAGATGTGTGCTGTTATAGAGAGACTCCGCTGCGGGCTGTCACTGATTTCTATCAAGAGCTGTCAGATAATTACATGACCGAGAGAACCTGAGCACTACTGTGGTCCATCAGCCCAGAGTTCTTACAACAACAAAAAAATCAACACCCACCTCAGCTGTCTCGAACCACGGGCCAGTTTAAAAACTGTTATTTCATTTCTGAACTGAAACTCAGCTGGTCAGAGTTTATTGCAGATTTCAACAAATGTCAAATCATCAACAAACATTCCTCTCAAGAAAGAATGAATACTTTTTGGAGTTTGACAGCTACTGGCCAGCTTTCATTATAAGAAAAGGATCAGCTTGTAAATTCTTTCCTTTATTTATATGGGTTTTGAATCAGAATGTTAATTTCTGTGTGAGCTATTCTTTAAATTGTGGCTACAATAAAGTAGAACTTTCAGATGCATATTAAGTTTGTTTGTGTTTTAGGGTACGTTTACATGACAACGATGCTAAAAACACTAAAACTACTAAAAACTGAAACATTTTTCTTTGCAATTTTCATGTACAGACCATTTTCACAAAACAATCCCCGTTCACATGGATCTGCGAAAACGATTAAAACGATGTATTATGCATGTCAGGCCAGTAGTTAGCAATGTCACTTTGTAAAGGAACACTACGCGCTTATAGACTGAACACGTAATACACATGTGCATGACGTCACTGTTTCACAAATTCGCGTTTTTACATGGAGACTGTATCGGTTTCAAAAGTTAGCATTTTCAGGCTCCCAAAATGCATTGTCATATAAATGAATGACCAAAACGCATACATTTTGTTCTGTTTTTAGTTAAAAACGGTGTCGTGTAAATGGCCCTTTAGCCTTGGTTTCCCCTGTCCGCCTGTTTCACTTGTTACTGATTGTTACACACCTGTTTCAGTTTCTGTTGATTACTCCTCCCTATTCTAGCTTATGCTGCTCTAAGCAATGTCCAAAACGTAGTATTTCAGGCACTTTTTGTGATTTTTTTCGTCTCTTCATGATGGATCGCTTCCTGTAGTTGTAAGTCGCTTTGGATAAAAGTGTCTGCTAAATTAATAAATGTAAATGTATTTAAGCCTTTAGTTCTCGGTTTGGTGTCATCTGTTTTACATGGTTGTTCCTTGTTGGATTCACAATTAAAGATTTTTGAAAAACTCCAACATGGCCAGCAGCCATATCACCCTGTGGCCCAAGACTGGTTTCCCACTGAAGCTAAGCAGGGTTGATCCTGGTCAGTACCTGGATAGGAGATCTCCTGGGAAAACTAGGTTGCTGCTGGAAGAGGTTAGTGAGGCCAGCAGGGGGTGCTCACCCTGTGGTCTGTGTAGGTCCTAATGCCCCAGTATAGTGATGGGGACACTATACTCTAACAAGCACCGCCCTTCGGATGAGATGTTAAACTGAGTTCCTGACTCTCTGTGGTCATTAAAAATCCCAGGATGTCCTTTGGAAAAAGAGTATGGGTGTAACCCTGGCATCCTAGCCAAATTTGCCCATTGGTCTCTGTCCATCATGGCCTCCTAATCATCCCCATATACTGATTGGCTTCATCACCCTGTCTTCTCTCCACCAATCAGCTGGTGTGTGGTGGGCGTTCTGGCGTGATATGGCTGCCGTCGCATCATCCAGGTGGATACTGCACATTGGTGGTGGTTGAGGAGATTCCCCCCTTCTAAATGTAAAGCACTTTGAGTACCCAGAAAAACGCTATATAAATGTAACTAATTATTAATTATTATAACATTGTGCAATTCATTGCAACCACCCGTGACAAAAACAATGCAGATGTATTTTTAATATTATTCGGGAGAGTTTTACCATTCACCTCTTACAAGTGAAGACGGTTCATAAGTCAGTTACATAAAAACGTAGCAAAAAGTAATATTGACTTCCCCTTGTCTTACTGCTAGTGGGTCATACTAGATCTTGTGACACTATCTTAACATAATGGCTATGTTTATGCAACTGGACCCTGAGAACAATAGGGTCCTGGGTTTATGTTCAAGGCCGGATTACAGAAAGTTAACAGCACAGATTATTGTAGATTATTGTAAATCTGAAATATATAATTTTATCAAAAAAAATGATTAAAAAAATAGAAATGTTGCCTTGGCAACTAACTAAAATAAAATAAATTGAAGTTGAAGTACTAATTACATAAAAATACATTTAAAGGCACAATATGTAATTTTTCGCCGCTAGAGGTCGCTTATTCAAAACAAAGGCGTAGCTTGATGGCGCCTTGATTTTTTGCTAAACTTTTATTATGCTGCAGACGAGCGCTTCCGGTCATGCGTACGCAGTGCTGTTTTATCAGATTAGATACATTTGACTGTGTTGAATGTTATGTTATAATGCTACTCTGTGCGTTCGCTCGGCGCTACTATGAGACACTTGTTCAGTAAGACAGCTTGATATTAGGCATGATAAAACATGGTACTCGCGGTAAATCAAGATTTAAAAACCAGATTTAAACAATAAGACTAACTGTGTTGAGCTGTAGAACAATGATTAGTTTTCTGTCGATGAATGATTCAAACAGTTGCTCACCTGTCTAATAAAACACATCATATATTAAAGCGTCTTTGGTGTTTCCATGGTTTCTACAAAAAAAAAAAACTGTTGCGGGTATGATGTCATAGATAGGCGACGCACGGACACGGTCCGTGTCCTGGTTAAAATTGCTTGTTTCTCTGGATTTAAACTAGGGCTGCAACAACTAATCGATAAAATCGATAATAATCGATAATGAAAATCATCGATAGCTATTCTCATTATCGATTAGTCGGGTCTGCTCTCTGTACGCAAAGCTTCCACCAGACGCGCCAAATTATAGCGCTGAATAATGCATTTTATCGACAAAATGTGCATTAAAATAGTGGAGTGGAAACAGAGTGAGCTGATGCAGGAAAGGTACATGATCCAAGTGCCCAAAACATGAGAACTGTTTATTTTAAGCTTCAAGCGAATGCATTAGCGTTTAACATAGCCTGCCATGCACTTGACGTGTGTGTGTACGTTCTCAGCGCAAAACATTCATTTTACAGTTATATCCACTGATCTATATAGAGAACAGTTATATCTTCCTCATCTGTAAATACTACTAATTCACACGAGTATTTCCATTTTGCATGAAAGTGCGTCCTGACAGTCTGTGTTAAACTTCAAACTTCACTAAACGAGCGCCGGTGCGGCGGGCACACGCATGCGCGTCAAACAGACAGAACGCAGTCTAGACTGAGGGAGACAATCAGCTCAAAAACATTCATTTAGCTGAAATATCTGCTGTTGGAATCTAAATTTTGTTTTAAAAGTCAACATGTAATTCAAGTATTTTATGAGAGTAGTAACTGTAAAGGGACAACAGTGTGTAATTTGAACAATGTAAGATGTTTCTACAGGATAAAGAAATGACAGTAACAGTTACTGTGTCCATAGAGAGAGAGAGAGTGAGAGTGTGTGTGTGTGTGTGTTTCTGCAGAACATTCCTCTTATCTGGTAACAGATCTGGAGTTTGTGTTTTTGTCTTTAATATCATTTTAATGTAGGGCTTTAAACTCATTTTGCTTAGTAACTTTGTTTGCATATAATGTATAGCACAAACATACCCTTACGAAAATTAACCATGGTTCTATTAGATAGTAAAACCATGTTTTTATTATAATAAAACCATGTTTTTGCCGTATTGATTACCATTTGTATAACCACAAATACCATATAGTTAAACTATGGATTTGAAGCAAAACTATGGTTAATTTGTGGTTACCATTGAATAACTACAATAACCCTGTTATTTATTAATTAATATTATTTTTGTTTGTTTTAGTCAATGTAAAACCATGGTTCATTTTTGTAAGGGTAGATATATTCACTGGATGTTTTCATAGCACTCAGCTGACATGTTTGTTTGAAGGACAGCATTTGACAGGATGTGGAATAGTGTGTTTTGTCAATAAAATAAAAAAAGGGCTTAATCGATTAATCGAAAAAATAATCGGCTAACTAATCAATTATCAAAATAATCGTTAGTTGCAGCCCTAATTTAAACATTCTTGGAAACATTTGGGATAATGTAAGTACACAAGCCAACAAAATATATAATATTGTTCTAGTGGTTTTTGGATATTTTAATCCAAAAATCTTACATATTGTTTAAGCTAAATAGAAATAGTAAAAAAAAAAAAAAAGGCCAAGTAATAAAAAACTAAGACCCAAATTAAACTTGAAACTAAATAAATATGTTTTTTAAATACTCTGATAGTAGGCTATATAAATAATACTACAATAGTACTGCTCAATGCTCTAGCAAGCCTGGTTGCTCTGGCCTTCAAGGGAGAGGCACAACCTATTGAAGGCCAACAAATCATGCTGTAATCACCCTTTCTGTCCTGGATCACCCATGCATGCCCAACGCCCCATTCCAGCGAGGCCTGGGTGACCCCACACTGCTGCTGACCTCATCTGCACTGCACCTTCTTCTGTCATTGGCCCCCTCCCAACGCCCGTGAGACATCCTCTACTGCTCACGAGACCTTCACATAACTCACTATTCTGCTAAGTGTTAGAATTGTTCAATTATGTTTAGTTTAGGGCTGCAATGATATAATGATATGTCCAACATACATGTTTCACATTTATTTTGTGAGAAGAAAGCATCCCAATCACCTCTGAAAGTGAACAGCAGTGTTTTACTGTAGCATTACATAAAAAGTAAGTGTCATTTTAACATTAGCGTAAACCACAGGATTTAGGGTTTCAGGTACGCCTACATTAGGTTTATTTAACAATAGAAATTGAATAATCAAATGTAGTCTGCACTGTATGAATTAAATATGCACTGATCCTTATTAAAGCTACAAAATGATTCCGTCAAGAGCAGTGAGTGTTTTACTCTTTGTCTTTTGTTGTAAGATTAACATTACGTGATCCGGCTGCTGCACGGATCCAATATTTGCTACACATGCGCTTTCTTTTTCAACTGTTTAGTCCACTTAAGACATAACTGACTGTGTACATAAATACTCACAAAGACGGGAATTTTGACATAATTTTGTATGTGTATTTGGTAGGGGTGTGAATCGTCACTGGTCTCATGATTCAATTCGATTACGATTATCATGTCAATGATTCGATTTGAGTCGATATCACGATGCATCACGATGCGTTGCATCCTCAATTTTCAATATTACTGCACATGGCTTTTTTTTTTATTGTATCTGCTCCAAGAAAGTACACTTCAAACACATCAAACACAACTTAAGTCTGAACACAGCAGATGACAGGAGCATTTAGAAACACTAGTAAATACTAAAAGCTCATGAAACTGTCAAGTAGTGTACTTAAGTTACAATAGCGCTCACGCACACGCATGCAGCATCGTGCTCACACACTCACATACACACGCTGTAAATGTTAAAATAGTGGGTGCATTTTTTTATTACTCACTTTTATGTTTTACCTCCCTCCGCAATTTTATGCTATCGCAAGAAGCGCATATTTAAATGACGTCAGAGAAACGTTAGTAGGCTATAATCGTCGATTATGGTCTATTACTGCATCGATGCAGAATCGTCCATGTCCGCATAGCAATGCATCGATTAATTTCAACACCCCTAGTATTTGGCCATATGAGCGAATTCGGGATCGCACACTGTCTGAGAGGCGGCTCTCTGTGTACGTGAGTACTTCATTTACTGCATTTAATAACATTAAAGGGGTCATGAACTGCGTTTTTTTTATTGTTTTATGATGTTTCCTGGGGTGCACTTATAATGTTAGAATGCTTTTTACATCATAATTTATAAATAAAAGGCATTTTTCCTACCCTGATTTTAGCCTTCTGCTTTGAACGCTCCATTTTAAGGGGCGTGTCCGCTGGGAGACTTCAGTGTAAACGCCCACTGCTGTGATTGGCTAACGTCTTTGCATTTGAAATAGTATTACTCCCTCTTTTAGCTCGTTTTTACATTTACAGCTCTCAAGGTTAACTAATCGTGAAAAGTGCTGCATTACATTTAGATCTATGGCATTATACTAAGATCTATGGCATTATATTAAGATTGTGGCATGAAAGGTTGCAGTGATGATCATTGTAGCCGATCACACACATGCTGAGCGCATGAAAGCAGCAATCTCGTCATTGCAACTCAGTTTCTGTACTCTGCTTTCATCTTCACTAACAGTGCAAACGTGATATAGTTAAGAGATTCGTTGAATAAAACGGGAGTCACTGATAAACTCTCTGTTTGATTGACAGGTTCAGCGCGTGCTGCTCAAACGATTGCAAAGAGAGCTTTCTTTGATCGCTTTCTTTACAGAATTTAATCACTGTTAAATAACAGATTATTTCCATCCTCCTAAGAGAAACAACGCAAGTTGATGTTTAGTCACTGGTCTGATTTACTGACAAAGAACATCTGACTACATGAATCATCACATTTCAGATCAAGCATTACAATGTTACTTACATGTTGCATTACTGTTGAACCCAGGCACTGCACAATATTTTGTAATCCTCAACGGCATGTTTATTGCTTTGTAGCTCGATGGTTTAACACTAGGCCTATGCGTGAATCGGTGGGCGGGGCTAAACAGGCAGTGATGAAGTAGGCGTTGATCTTCTTCTGCAGAGGCGGTGCTTGCCTCCCTTTGACGTCATAGATCCCCACTTTGAAAAACCTGTCGTTTGCTGGGTCTGGTGTCAATAAAAGCTTTTCTTTGACTAACAAGGACGTTTTCAGCTCTGAAACTTACAGGATATTCTTATATTACCATGACCTTTTATATATCAAAAGCTCAAGGGAAAGTTGATTTCTCAATTCATCACCCCTTTAAGCATATCACACATGTAACAGTCATGTGCCTAAAACTTAGACTTTTTGTAATCTTTGGAGTATTAAAATCATGCAGTTATCGCAAGCTGTTGCGATATGCATATCGTGATATGTACAATCGCGATATTTTGATCATTTATATATCGTGCAGCCCTAGTTAAGTTTTCATTATAAAACTTTCAGCTCTATATACAGTACATTTTTTTCTTATAAATACAGAAAAAAAGTTAAAACAGAATGTACTTTTTGCAAACAGGCATGCTATGCATACTTTGTACTACAACAAATTTGATAATACATCTATTATTGTATTATGCACTAATAACAAATACAAAACCTTGTAAAAGAAAAACATGCTAAACATGCTTCTACCTTTCAGAAACTTCAACAAAAACTTGAATATGCAGAAATATTTTTTACACATACATTCATAACAACTATAAGATTATTAACGACAAAAGCCTGGAATGCTCTATCAATTCATTTATCTTTCTTTGCTTTTTCTGTTTGGTTATATCAAGTTCTTCTTGCAAGACCGTAAGCCCCTGAAGCAAAGCTAACAAAGGAAGATAAATTCCTCTATTTTCCTGTCAAAATATCACTCTCTAAGGTGTCTCATACAAAAAGAGACGGTAGAAGAGGTGCCACAGCTGTAGTCGGGTCACTTGAAGGGTTGCTGAGGTGATTGAGCATGTGTTCATGAGCTCAAGGCCACACGATACAGAACGGTACAGTTCCAAACACAAGGTCACACACACACACACACACACACACAACAAGGACAACTCAATATTGATTATGACATATCAACAATATGTGCTTAGAATGCTTAGAGAGATCATCAAGATGGATGGCGCTGGACTGCTTTGATACAGAACGAGTTTTAGATAAGTTCACTACAGAAGTGACTCATGATGTGAAGACACGGTCAGTTAAGCAGTCAGAGATCTAATGCTCCAGTTTCCAGTGACTCGCACTGAGACAGACCTCTTTATCTGGCTCTTATAAGGGTTATTTCATCCATGCATGAGGGTTCACTTCATTTGTAACGTTTGGACAACTCATTAGCAATTGCTTTATAATTGCAGAGAGATTATAAAAAAGGACAGCCCTATACTGTGCACACAATAATGAATGAAACCCCTATATGCCCCTATGCTGTTTACATTTTCTATGTACTGTGAGGAAGTATTTCTACAGTGTTCAATAGGTCATAAAGTTTTTAACTTTGCTGTTGATCGCAAAACCTGACATTATTTTGAAAATGTCTTTTCAAAGCAATTCCTGGGGACAAAAACACCTGAAAATAGAACATTAGAACAGATTGTACGTTTAATCCTCACAGCCTTGTTTTCATTTGCAAAAATTAAATGATATCTACCCTAAGGTATAGGCCTATATACATATTGTCAGTCATGTAACTGAAGTAGTGACAGATATTCTCTTCTGTACTGTGACATACACTCACCTAAAAGATTATTAGGTACACCTGTTCAATTTCTCATTAATGCATTATCTAATCAACCAATCACATGGCAGTTGCTTCAATGCATTTAGAGGTGTGGTCCTGGTCAAGACAATCTCCTGAACTCCAAACTGAATGTCAGAATGGGAAAGAAAGGTGATTTAAGCAATTTTGAGCGTGGCATGGTTGTTGGTGCCAGACGGGCCGGTCTGAGTATTTCACAATCTGCTCAGTTACTGGGATTTTCACGCACAACCATTTCTAGAGTTTACAAAGAATGGTGTGAAAAGGGAAAAACATCCAGTATGCGGCAGTCCTGTGGGCGAAAATGCCTTGTTGATGCTAGAGGTCAGAGGAGAATGGGCCGACTGATTCAAGCTGATAGAAGAGCAACTTTGACTGAAATAACCACTCGTTACAACCGAGGTATGCAGCAAAGCATTTGTGAAGCCACAACACGCACAACCTTGAGGCGGATGGGCTACAACAGCAGAAGACCCCACCGGGTACCACTCATCTCCACTACAAATAGGAAAAAGAGGCTACAATTTGCACGAGCTCACCAAAATTGGACAGTTGAAGACTGGAAAAATGTTGCCTGGTCTGATGAGTCTCGATTTCTGTTGAGACATTCAGATGGTAGAGTCAGAATTTGGCGTAAACAGAATGAGAACATGGATCCATCATGCCTTGTTACCACTGTGCAGGCTGGTGGTGGTGGTGTAATGGTGTGGGGGATGTTTTCTTGGTACACTTAAGGCCCCTTAGTGCCAATTGGGCATCGTTTAAATGCCACGGCCTACCTGAGCATTGTTTCTGACCATGTCCATCCCTTTATGACCACCATGTACCCATCCTCTGATGGCTACTTCCAGCAGGATAATGCACCATGTCACAAAGCTCGAATCATTTCAAATTGGTTTCTTGAACATGACAATGAGTTCACTGTACTAAAATGGCCCCCACAGTCACCAGATCTCAACCCAATAGAGCATCTTTGGGATGTGGTGGAACGGGAGCTTCGTGCCCTGGATGTGCATCCCACAAATCTCCATCAACTGCAAGATGCTATCCTATCAATATGGGCCAACATTTGTAAAGAATGCTTTCAGCACCTTGTTGAATCAATGCCATGTAGAATTAAGGCAGTTCTGAAGGCGAAAGGGGGTCAAACACAGTATTAGTATGGTGTTCCTAATAATCCTTTAGGTGAGTGTACATCCAAATGAAAAGGATTTGCAAAAAAAAAAAAAAGTTATTGGATTGAGGCAGATCCGAATGCAAGCTTGCAGTGGATTGTAATAAAGGGGTTTATGCGGACTAAATTATTGGAAATGTGTGGCATATGTCACCAGAGGGAAGTCTGTTGTATTGATATTTTGATTAAAAATTACAAGGATAAAAAAGGTTAAAAATTGAGCATGTGCACACGTTTCACAATAAGATCAATTACATGCATTCAGAAAATAAAGAGTATGAATTTACATTTTATGCTGAATTTAAAAGGAATATTCTAAATTCAATACAAGCCAAGTTCATTTGTGACATGATCACCACAAAAATACTTTCGACTTGTGTCTCGTTTTATTAACAAAAAAGTTTAGATTCAGAGGCATTTACATTGGAAATATTTCTGATCATGTACTGAACCCGAAATATTACAGTTACATTTACAAACTCAAACCTGTACATTTCTAGTATAATGACAAGATGTGATTCTCAGCGACTAACCGCACTAAGCAACTAGTTGTTGGTCACGTCACGGCATACATGGACACCTTTAATATTTTAGTCACCGCTACAGGTGATATTCACAGCTAGCGGGAAAAACTGGATTGACATCGGAAGCGACTCAAATACTGTATGTAAACACTGTGATGGCCACCTCAACAGAAGTATTGTGAGAGAGACAGACGCCATTTCTGAACGCAAAATGAGCGGTATTTAACCACACATTTTGAAGGATTCAGTTAGATTATCAGTGAATAATAATTTTAATTTTAGTCTGCTCTCTTTACTAAGCTATCATGTGGCTTCGGCAGACTAATATAGTGCATGATTTGTGACAAATTTGCTTTATATTATGTCAAATGGCCACTGATTTTTTACCATTATAAGAGCATTCTTTCTAATCTTATTGAAAAATTATAGGTTATATTTACTGATAATTATGCTCAAATACACAAATGATACCCAATGATATATAAATGATCTTGATAGGCTAATTAATTATGCACTATAATCTCTCCGACCACCTGTCTTAACCTCAGACAGTTTTGATGGTGCACTAATGTGATACAGAAAGCTGATTGGTTTAAATGGTTACCTTTTGACAGTGATTGGTTGTATATACACCGGTGGCTCACAACTCCAAGCGTGATGTGTGGCCAGCGATACCAGTAGTAAAACAGTTCTGCTCTGCGTTGCTGTGGAGTTGTTGGACACGAGACAGCAGGCGGCGGTTCGCCTGGATCTTTTATTCATCCCCCCTGATATAGCACACAAATAAGCAGCCTCTTAGAGTGAATTGACCTTAGATGATATCTCTCCCGTGCAATTACAATGCAAAAGGGCATAGAAAGAGGAGCATGAAACAAACTGGGCAAAGAAAAATCACATTAAACAAGAAAATAAAACAACAGAGAAAACCTGATATAAAACACAAACAAGCAGCCTCTTTAAGACTGAATTGCCCTTGTTCTCTATAAAATAAATATGTGCATCGCACAACAACATGTGCTCTCATTTCCAAATATATAGGCAGAAGACAAAAATATAACTAAAAAAATATATAAAAATTATTAGACAGTTAAGTAAAATAACATAGTACACATGAATTGGAGTGAAAATATAGATATAAAAGCAATAATTACAATAAAGCTACAGTAGCTCGTCTGTTTGATCGGACCACACGGGCCAGTCTTCGCTCCCCATGTGCATCAATGAGCCTTGGCCGCCCATGACCCTGTTGCCGGTTCACCACTGTTCCTTCCTTGGAGCACTTTTGATAGATACTGACCACTGCAGACCGGGATCACCCCACAAGAGCTGCAGTTTTGGAGATGCTCTGACCCAGTCGTCTAGCCATCACAATTTGGCCCTTGTCAAACTCACTCAAATCCTTACGCTTGCCCATTTTTCCTGCTTCACATCAACTTTGAGGACAAAGTGTTCACTTGCTGCCTAATATATCCCACCCACTAACAGGTGCCGTGAGGTAGAGATAATCAGTGTTATTCACGTCATAATGTTATGCCTGATCGATTTAACAGCATGTATAATTTCTATACCAGTTACATATGGAAAGAGACAAATTTAGCAGACAATGTTGTGTCATTTAAATATCCAATATGATTGGTCAGTTTAGTAATAATAAGAAGACCTTTATGCTGTCAGTCCCTACCGTGTATAGAGAAACATTGAATATTTGATATTGATAAAATATATATAAAGGTATAGAAAAACACAGACTTTAGGATAGATCTGAAGCAAGTATTTTAAATCATCTGGGGTTTTGTCCGTTAAATGCCTATAATGATTCCACAGCCATACTGTTGTGATAAATCAAGTTATTACACATAATGTTCTTGCATAAATAATACTGATTAATTAGCCAGTCAGACCAACTAAGGATGAAGGGTGTAATATATATCACTGTCAAAAGCCCTGAACAAATCATTTACACTGCTATGATTTTAATTAACTAACTAGAAACCTCTCCACGTCAAGAGGAAATTAAAAGGAATTATGATCTCGGGGTCTAATCGTGCTCTCAGGTTCACAAATCTTATGAGAAACGTTTAGATTTATAAGCATTTATCAGTGTCATCAATATGTTTGGATTAAATTTGATGAACTAATGCACCACACTAGACAAACTATTTAAATAAAAAGGCCACTTGAACACTTTCTGTTATTCTGTGATAGGCTGATTTTCTGAGCCACTATACAGAAATGCAATCTGTTTTTGTTTGTTTGTTTGTTTGTTTGTTTGTTTGTTTGAGCAAGACAGACCCAACATGGCCAGAATACTTTGGCACAAGCTAGAACTAAGTAAAAGTGCCCTATGATATTTAACGTTTTTAAAAATCCTATTACAAACATCAAAAACACCCTCTTGCATTTAGAGTTGTGGTTCCAATCAGTCAGTAAAGGGGTACTTTTATGCTTTTCCACTTTAGTTAGTGTGAAGTTGCAGTTTGAGTAGGGCTGCACGATTATGACAAAAATAATAATTGTCGATTATTCCCTTGAAATTGTAATTGCGATTATTGAATACAATTATTACAATTTACATTGAATGATGTTTTGAATAGCTTTATACCATTGTTTGAAGCAACTGCATGCCATATTTTTATTTAAAAATAAAAAAAGAAGCTGGAAACACTCAAAAAAACTTGTATTGCTTTTCTGTAGCATTAATCCTTAACTATACATTGGTTTGGTTTCTTCTTTAAATAAAAAAAAAAGTAAAAATATGCATTCAATAATAGGGGCTTTCGCACCGGGTAGTTCTAAGAACTTAGTTATAGGAACAGGGTGGTTCCCCGAGAACTAAATGTTCCCCTAATGCAGGGGTGTGTTTGATTAGGGTTGGAGCTAAACTCTGCAGGACAGTGGTCCTCCAGGACTGGAATTGCCACCCCTGCCCTAGGGTCATTTTCCTGGTTGCATTCGCACCACCAGTAGGAACTCTGAAGTGACATAAGCCACACTTATTGTTGTGACTTTTATTTTGACGTCGCTGAGAACGCGAGAGTCTGAGCACAGAGCGCTCACATTCTCTGTCTTGATTAGCTTACGATCTTTTTAACAGTCCGTCTAATATGTTATTAGGTAGAACTGTTATACAAAGAAAGTAGACATTATGTGAAAAAGTATTAGCGTTTGCCGTGTAGTTGATGTCCAATGTCACTAGCTGAGCAGAATGAGCACTAGCTGAGCACTAGCTTCGACCAGTCAGTGTACACTTTTGTCACTGGTAGTTCCTATTGTGCTGGGTTAGACCCTACTCTGAAGTAGTCGTGATTCGCCTCTCACAACATAATATGCTCTAAACACACCTCCTTAAGCATGCAGAATAATATAAGTGGATTTTTTTTTGTTGCAATCGTGGCTTTGAACGATTACATAATCATGGCATCCGTAACCGTAATCGCGATTAGAAATTCGATTAATTGTGCAGCCCTAAGTTTGAGCATAAAAAGATCTGCAAGGTTACAAAGCTCAAAGTCCACTCCAAAGGAAGACATTTCATTTAACAGAATCCACTTCCCAAGAACTACAACAAACGACTCGTTTGGACTACAATGCGATTTTTCCAGATCTTTTGAAGTCACAATGTTACTCATTTAAATAATCTCCGCCTATGGAATACACAAAAAGGGTGCAAGGCCTGGTTGAGCTGCGCTAGAGAACAGTTTTGTCGCGATGTCAAAGAGATGCTGTTTTTTCAAACTCATTTGTTTGACCTTCCTCTGGCTGACAGGCTTAGAGTGATTCAAATAGATTTTAAACACTGTTATTGAACATTACAACCCCAACGTTTATCTGTGTGCTGCACATTTTACGAAGAACAGCTTCCAGAACCTAACAGAGTACAATGCGGCTACGCACAAAAGCTTCTCCTGAATCAGAGCAGTTCCCACTTTGTCAGGACAATCTGCTGTTTGTGGATCACAAATTGCAAGTATGTCTCATTTCTAGTTGTGTTATCTATTAACAGTTTCATTTATACATTTTATGCTGTTGCAATGATATAAACAAAGGGCAAAGTTTTGCCTCCGCTCGCCTGTTAGCCACTTTTGTAAGGCTGTTCACCTCGGTTTTGTGATCGATTACTGCTTGTATTACCATAGTTTTCTGACAAGTATCATGATTAAATGGTATACAACTTTGTATCTAAAATGTATAAGAAAATTACAAAAACATCCTGTGAAATTGGTTGAATTGGTTTGAAATGGACGGCAACCTTAATATTTACACCTGAGCAGATGAAACTCGCAGTTATGGTAAGGGGCGTGACATTTCCCGAACACGCACCAATGGTACCAATCACAACACACTGGGACAGCTAACCAATCACTAGCAAGCACATTTCATTGAAACAGGAAATAAACGGCACGTTCGGGCCAGAGCATGCTGTAATAATGTAAAAGATGTGAAAAATAATGTGTAAAGCATGAAAGCATAGTACACCCCAAAAACAAAATCAAGACTTTGTAAAAGGGCATAATAGGACCCCTTTAAAGGAGCAGTTCAACAAAAATGGGGCAACAATACACCGAACAAAAACACACAAATGCTAAATCGGTCAGTCTGAGTGATTTCCGTCTCAATGCCGCAGAAGATAAGACATTATCATACTAAAGCCATTACAGGTTAGAATTATCGTCATGATCATTCAGACCTACAGTATGGCATAAAACACAAATAGCGCACCTAGCTCTCTGGAAAATGAAAGTCACACTTGAGTTGAGTAGGTTAATTAAACCTCTCTAATGAGGCTACTAAACCAGGATCTAATGTAGCTTCTCGGCAATGCTCGTGGGGAATTGTGGTACTTTGGTTTAATAGCGGCGGCTATGTTTTGCCCTGCCGAGGCTGTCCGTGGTAATGGAGCCCGTACACGGCACATAAAAGCCATTGTCTTTGTTCTTTATGGACTATCCGTGTCTTCTGCTCAACATTCATCCATTACGCACAAAAGAAGGAGGGCTGTCCTGCACTGCCTTATAAATCTCAATAACGAACGACACCCAAATGTCCACAGTCTCAAAAAGGTTTAATTACGGTGACTCTTAGAATCCCTCCTCATATTCAACTTGATTACAGTACAATTGATACCCAGGTAATTGATAATGCCTGGGTGAATAATGTTGTCAATTTTCTCCCTAAATCCCATTTTGGTAGCCATCTGGGCCACGTAAACAGCTCCCGAGGGAGGAGAGCTATTAGACAATAATTACTCAGAAGTCATTTATTCTTGAGGAGTGTTTAGCGTTTATCTGTTTTACAATTAAAATGGAAAACAGGCCTCTCCGCACACTTATTCTCAATATACGGAGCGTTCCACCTTCTCTGACAGCACTTGAACTCTTGACACACTCTCATTGTCTCTTGATAAGAGGATCTGGGACGGCCCGCATCCATGATGTTATGTTACTGTGCAAAAAGGAGCCAGTACTTGCTAATAAAATAATGATTATTATAATGGCGAACGTACTATTTTGTTGGAAGATTAGGTCATTACGAAACTAGTTGGATGATTTCACAAGGATATGCACCTTTGCCTTGATTTCTTTAAAACAGCAAAGTCCACACTGAGGTTGGCTGAGCAAGGTAATTAAGAATGTTTATGACTTCTGGGCACTTCCGAGCAAACTGCCCATTTATTCATTCAACCTTACAGTTTGCTGACTAGCAAAAAATCATAATTTTCTCACTTTGAATATATGTATTAAGGGAGCGATATTATTTAATTATTATTTGCAGGTAACAACAGATTATTTCATGATTTATATGGGTTTCATGTCTGCATAACTTTGCATTTAAAGTGACGAGAATCATACGTGTGGTCATTTGTGAAATTTTTACATGATTCCATAGTGTATAGAGTTTATTTTAGTATCAAATTGAGTTTTGCATTTTAAACCTGGCCTATAGGTTAGATCACATATATTTATATAGTGCTTTAGTTTACACAAAACAGATTTTGGTTTTAATGCCCGGTACACATTGTACGATTTTGAGCTGTCCCAGATGAAAGATGACCATTCGTGACGATTTCTGTGGTCATGGCCAGGCCCACACGGAATCTGCGTGCGTAGAATTCCGCAGAAAACTCTGCAGATTTCACCCAATTCTCGTCATGCACTTCGCCCAATTCACGTCATGCGCGTTACCCAATTCTCGTCATACGCGTCGCCCAATTCACGTCAAGCGCGGCGCCCAATTCACGTCATGCGCATCGCCCAATTCACGTCATGCGCGTCACCCAATTCTCATCATTCGCGTCGCCCAATTTACATCATTCGTGTCGCCCAATTGTTGAAATTTGCGCTGCCCAATTCTCATCATTCGCGTCGTCCAATTCTTGAAATTTGCGTCGCCCAATTCTCATCATTCGCGTCACCCAATTTACATAATTCGTGTCGCCCAATTCTCATCATTTGCGTCGCCCAATTTACATAATTCGTGTCGCCCAATTCTCATCATTCGCGTCGCCCAATTTACATCATTCGTGTCGCCCAATTCCTGAAATTTGCGGCGCCCAATTCTCATCATTCGCGTCGCCCAATTTACATAATTCGTGTCGCCCAATTCTTGAAATTTGCATCACCCAATTCTCATATTTCGCCTCGCCCAATTTACATCATTCGTGTCACCCAATTCTTGAAATTTGTATCGCCCAATTCTCATAATTCGCCTCGCCCAATTTACATCATTCGCGTCGTCCAATTCTTGAAATTTGCGTTGCCCAATTCTCATCATTCGCGTCGCCCAATTTACATCATTCGTGTCGCCCAATTCCTGAAATTTGCGTCGTCCAATTCTCATCATTCGCGTCGCCCAATTTACATAATTTGCGTCGCCCAATTCTCATCATTTGCGTCGCCCAATTTACATCATTCGTGTCGCCCAATTCTCGTCATTCACGTCGCCCAATTTACATCATTCGCGTCACCCAATTCTTGAAATTCGCGTCGCCCAATTCTCGCCATTCGCATCGCCCAATTCACTTTTTTTTTGCTTACATGATGGAATATCATACATTCCCAATTCTCATCATGCACTTTGCCCAATTCTCGTCATGCGCTTCGGCCAATTCTCATCATGCGCGTCGCCCAATTCTCATCATGCGCGTCGCCCAATTCTCGTCATGCGCGTCGCCCAATTCTCATCATGCGCGTCGCCCAATTCTCGTCATTCACGTCGCCCAATTTACATCATTCGTGTCACCCAATTCTTGAAATTCGCGTCGCCCAATTCTCGCCATTCGCATCGCCCAATTCACTTTTTTTTTGCTTACATGATGGAATATCACACATCTCGCAAGTTATTTTGCCAAAATAACATGTAACCAAATTCAAGGTTATTTTGGCTAGAAGTGGGTTATTATGGCTCCTAAATGGTTCAAAGACGTTCAATCTTGCGACCAAAGATGCGCATTTTGAAGTATCGCATCAGAAAAAAAGAGTGATGGAAACGCCAAATTTCGCAAAAACTTTTTACGCTTGCTTGAGGTGGTTTTTGACTCGAATAATGGGAGATTTAAATGCATTTGCCGAATAAATTCTGACATACACACACACACACAAAAATTGGTTCATCAGCGGTTCTTTGGGGTGGTTAAGGTGCTGTATAGTTCTGTACAGTTCTTTAAAGGTTCTCTAACTCTCCCTTAGTCTCTTAGTTTAGTTGGGGAAAGGATTAAAACAACATTAAAACACAGTGTATTTCCTGAAGATAACGTGGTTCTCAACTTTGTTAAAAGATAGGTGCTATAGTACTTGTGATTGCCCTATGATTACAAGCCAATGAACCACTTTTAGTGCTATTTAGCACCATTTTTATTTAGAGTGTAGCGAACATTAAACCCACGTAACTAATCGGCTGTTTCCACTGATGGTGTCAATTATGTCAATGGTGTCAAACTCAACATTTCAAATGTGGCCTCTGACATTCTGAAATGTCGTAGCCAAAGGTTGGGAGTAATTTTTGGGCGACCTCCCAAAAATCCTGCTGACGTTGTCTTTCCCATATGTATGGGGCTCGACGTCATCATAATGCCCTTGCTGCTAGTGCCTTCATCAAATTCTGCATTTCTTCTTCTGTGCATAGCATTCAATTTGGCGATTGCAAGCTGCACTGCAAGTAAATGTATGTTTAACTTGCCCAATCGTAACTAATTGCAGTCCTGTCTCCATTTTGCATGCCTTGTTTTATTTACTGTTGGTTACTAGGCTACAAATACCACCATCATCCACTCGAACAACGTGATGGAAATGCACCTAATTCACTTTTCTTTTCTTTTTTTCCAACTTTGAAAAGATTTGCTTCTAGGGGGTATTAACAATATATTGTGTCACAATATATCACAATACAAAAATGCAACAATACGTATCGTGGATAGTGACAATCTGTATTGTTTATAGTTCACCCACAATGAAAATTACTGTGAGAAAAAAAATTGAGTTTTAGTATCAGTACTACATACTATAAATAATGTGGAATATAATAATGCAATGGGGAATATTTGTGGGTCCTGATAATGCCAAATGTATTATGTTGCCAATAAAAAGTGTTTTATTATTTGAAATGATATCTAGTCAGTGACAGAGTGCAAGCATATGCATATTCGTCTAAAATAATTCTGTATTTTCAGCTTCAGAATCATGAATATGTTTATTCTGGTGTCACCATTGTCTTGTGCATTGGGTTACCAGCAAGTCTAAGTCTGTTCATTTCCACCCCCAATGTAACACCCAATTTAGCATTTTAATCAACAGTACATTTTTTGTTAACCATTTACCATATGTCTTGGAGTATCGCAATAATATCGTATTGTGAGTTTAGTATCGTGATTTGTATCGAATCATGACTGAAAAAAAATATTTTTTACTGCTTGTTCAAATTGCTTAATTAAAATGAGCTAAAGCAACACAATTGCTATACATTTTGTCCTAACTTAATTTGATTGTGTTCAGTCCACTCAAATATAAGTCAAATTGAAGTTTAATTAATCCGTTTGTGTTGAGATTACATGAATGATTTGTGTTGCATTAACTGAAACTGGGTGGGGCTTGTTAGTTCCCAGCATGCTTTGCATATGGCTAAATCAAGAGAATAAATGTTATTTTATATGTAAAAGTGTTATTTTATGTATTTTTGAACAAGATGAGAAAGGGGGAGACTTGACTGTGTTTAATAGTGTTTAATATTCAATTATGTTGGAATTATTAGAACAATTTAAATTACAATGGAGAAGAGTGGAGCACTTGCTTAGGCTGTGGACTAAAACAACTAATGTCATATAACAGCTTTGCTGAAGGAGCTTTTAATGCTTAGCATTTAAGATGCTAATGTATGCTATTACTAGTTAAAAGTGTGTCAACTGGCTAGTGCAGTGTTATAATTCAGTTGTGTAACATTAAAAATATATGAAATTGAAGTGGATGAATGAATCATGTCAGGGAGCCATATACAATTCACTTTGAGACTACTTAATTGGGTCACTTAAAATGACTTCATTCTATTATGTTGAAGTTACATGAACAAATTATGTTTGTTTAAATTAATTGATTCATGTGGGACCGATGTACACAATTAAATCATGTAAATCCAACACACTTTTTTTCAGTGTACACCCCTATTCGCTTCACGTTTGGATGAAAACCCAGCTAGTGTGTTTGCTGCTATGACCTACATCTACTGACTAGCCAATAAAAGTGCAACATGAAATGGTAAAATGGCACTAAAACTTAAAACTATTCCCTTTAGCAAAATTGCCATTCCCTAGCCATGACTGCGTCCATATTCTCCTCTTTTGCTTCCTCTTTTTTCAACGCACATAAAAACCACAATTGCCAAAGTGTGATTCATCTTGCTCTATTTGTTTTTCCACTAGCATGCTGATGACGTTTTATTCTTCTATACTAACTTGCGTCGTAGCCTGTGATTCAACAGGTGTCATCATCATACAGTCTACATATACACTCACCTAAAGGATTATTAGGAACACCTGTTCAATTTCTCATTAATGCAATTATCTAATCAACCAATCACATGGCAGTTGCTTCAATGCATTTAGGGGTGTGGTCCTGGTCAAGACAATCTCCTGAACCCCAAACTGAATGTCAGAATGGGAAAGAAAGGTGATTTAAGCAATTTTGAGCGTGGCATGGTTGTTGGTGCCAGACGGGCCGGTCTGAGTATTTCACAATCTGCTCAGTTACTGGGATTTTCACGCACAACCATTTCTAGAGTTTACAAAGAATGGTGTGAAAAGGGAAAAACATCCAGTATGTGGCAGTCCTGTGGGAGAAAATGCCTTGTTGATGCTAGAGGTCAGAGGAGAATGGGCCGACTGATTCAAGCTGATAGAAGAGCAACTTTGACTGAAATAACCACTCGTTACAACCGAGGTATGCAGCAAAGCATTTGTGAAGCCACAACACGCACAACCTTGAGGCGGATGGGCTACAACAGCAGAAGACCCCACCGGGTACCACTCATCTCCACTACAAATAGGAAAAAGAGGCTACAATTTGCACGAGCTCACCAAAATTGGACAGTTGAAGACTGGAAAAATGTTGCCTGGTCTGATGAGTCTCGATTTCTGTTGAGACATTCAGATGGTAGAGTCAGAATTTGGCGTAAACAGAATGAGAACATGTATCCATCATGCCTTGTTACCACTGTGCAGGCTGGTGGTGGTGGTGTAATGGTGTGGGGGATGTTTTCTTGGCACACTTTAAGCCCCTTAGTGCAAATTGGGCATCGTTTAAATGCCACGGCCTACCTGAGCATTGTTTCTGACCATGTCCATCCCTTTATGACCACCATGTACCCATCCTCTGATGGCTACTTCCAGCAGGATAATGCACCATGTCACAAAGCTCGAATCATTTCAAATTGGTTTCTTGAACATGACAATGAGTTTACTGTACTAAAATGGCCCCCACAGTCACCAGATCTCAACCCAATAGAGCATCTTTGGGATGTGGTGGAACGGGAGCTTCGTGCCCTGGATGTGCATCCCACAAATCTCCATCAACTGCAAGATGCTATCCTATCAATATGGGCCAACATTTCTAAAGAATGCTTTCAGCACCTTGTTGAATCAATGCCACGTAGAATTAAGGCAGTTCTGAAGGCGAAAGGGGGTCAAACACAGTATTAGTATGGTGTTCCTAATAATCCTTTAGGTGAGTGTATGTCGAACCCAAGTTTATAATATCATGTCGTACAGTGTGATTTGTAATGATCTTATAGGATTGGCCAAATCGCAGTGTGTAGCAGGCATAAAGCAGCGTCACAGTAATAAATAGGAAAATAACAGTATTGAGGTTGCAAAGTTCTTCAGTTATGAAACAAATACAATTTTTAGCTGAAAAAACAGCTCTAACAAGACAATAGTGTTATTATTCAGCTCAATTCTGTTCAATGCTGATTCAGTTTAGTGAATGCCATGTATAGTACCATATTAATGCCTTTATTTACTTGTATAAAACAATCACCTTGTGTTGTGTGCCATTCAGAACTGAAGATTTATAGGCCTTGCAGGTGAGATTACACCTGTAGAAATTTATATTTCAACACTGGAATAAACTTGCAGTAAACTATTTCAGTAAACTTTTGTGGATCAGGATGGAAGAGCACTTCCTTTCCCAGAAGGCATTCACTGTGCTGAATTACAAATATATTCAGTACTGGTTTAAACTAAACTGCACAAACTTTGGTCATGTGATGCCTATACGTCAAAGCACGCCACGATCTTTCTTCTCTCCTCTGACCGCATGACTGTCTCCGCTCACGATCAAACACGCTGGCCCTCTTACGGCGGGGTTAACAGCCATCAGGGGGAGTAACACTGCACATAATGTCCGACTTAGGAAAGGAAAACACCACTCAGCCAAAAACGCTCGTGTCACCTCGTCTAGAGCAGCATATTTTAATTCCTCACTGTGTTAAAGATTTAATCCTCATTTGCCTGAGGCTCTCTGGGCACGAATCACTGACATTTGGAATAATTGTTGTTGCAGGGTAATCTCACGAGGGGGTTACAGAGGCAGAGAGAGGATCTGCGGAAAGGTCTATGTCAGCTTTTATTTATTTGCACAGGAATCGCCAGAGGCATCTCCTCCTCATCACAATTATGAAGCTGGCCCTGGGAGAGAGAGAGAGACTGCAGAGAAAGAACTGAAACTTACCAGGGCTTGCTAAACAAATGGCCATGTAAGTACTTCAGTTCAATGACAATTTTATCCAGCATCACCAAAACGTCACTCTGGTTTATGAGGATTCCATTACTTTACTCAACGCTAAACTTCAAACACTAAAAATTCATACATGCCATTAGCTTTTAAAATAGCAATATTTCAGCTTGATGCAAATGTACAATTTAATTTAATCTTCTAATCACTCACTCCCTGAAAATCACCTGTACACATTTATTAATGTTTTTGAACTTTTTTTACAAATGCAGTAACATTGTGAAATATTATTATAATTTTATATGTGAATATATTTTAAAATATAATTTATTCCTGTGATCAATTACTCCAGTCTTCAGTGTCACATGATCTTTCGAAAATCATTCTAATATGCTTTAATATGATTTCCTGCACAAGAAACATTTCTGATTATTATCAATGTTGCAAACAGTAAAAAAAAAATTTCAGGATTCTTTAATGAGTAGAAAAAGAACAGCATTTATTTGAATAAGAAATATTTTATCAAATGATTTGTCCTTGCTGAATAAAATTATCAATTTCTGTTTTTTGTTTTTTTCTCTCGTTTACTCGTTTATTAAGCAGCAAAAGCAGTTTTAACATTGATAATAATAAGAAAGGTAGAAGAGTTATTGTAAGACAAGACACCCCAGGTGAAGTTTTCTGAAATGCTATGTTTAAATATGCAACTGAAACATTAGGCTATCTGTTTAAATGTGCACTAATTTGCATAATTCTTGTTTTTGGCATATTAGAGTCAAAAGTGGGTTTTTATTAGTTTTATCAGAGGGGATCTTTTTTAACACTCCATTAATCAGAAAATACGGTCAACATTCAGAAAAAAGGTAACACTTTATTTTAAGGTGACTAGATAGATGCTAGTACATCTAATTACTGTAAATTATGCATAAAGTAAACCAAACCCTAACTCTACTCTATAGACGTAGTTAATTAATATCACTCAGTATTTATTTGAGCAAGTAATGTAACTACTATCACCTTAATATGAAGTGTAACTATATATTTTCATTATTTTTTAGGGATAAAATGTATAAAATCAGGCAAATTATATATGAACAAAACCTTCAGAATATAGATATGAATAAAACTGTAAAGTTTGCTGTATGTAAGTGCTAATGAAGTGGAGATTTTGAGCTCATTTTGAGAAACTGTAATTGAAATCTACAGACGCAAAACACTTTATGAAAAGCCAGAAAGCCAAAATCTCAAAATTGACAGATGCATGAAAAAACTGTGTAGTGTCTCACCTTAAATTTTTACAGTTTTTCTAACTTTTAAACGATGTACTGTATACAAGCCAACAATATATTGGGTTCTGACCCAAAAATACAGCATGAAAACAGATCTGAGAAGGATGGTGGAATAAAACTCAGAAAGTAATTCGATCCAAGTGCGCAACTTCCAAAACTTTTCAGTGTGTGTTTACCAAAAACAGCTGAGGTATTAGTGATACCCAGGGCCTCCGCAAGAATGTGTAATCCTCACAGGCCTGTTCCCCCCTCACCATTGAAGCGCTCTGTCCCATTGTCTGCCGCCCTCAAAGGGAAAAGTGGGAGGAAGCTTTGGATTTGGAAGCCCACACGGTCTGTTCTGCTGGCCCCCTCTCTGAAAACACCCCAAGCTTTTGTCCAAATATTACAATAACACTTTTTTTGATCTATTGTGCCTTCTGTTGACTGTGCCTACTGACCAAACGGACTGGACATGGAAAGGAAGTGACCCTCCCAAGCAAATGAAAAAGCAAAAATCCCTTTCTTCTTGTTTGTAAGTTGGCCCTCGCTGGAGGGGGGTTCAGGTTTAAACGTTGAATTAAACTTTAAAGGAGGCTTAAGAACAGAGGGCACATCGAGCCCCCCGAGACAGGCCAGAGAGAAAGAACGAGAGATGAGAGGATGAAATAATAGAAGGATCCAGATGAAAGAAAGAAGACAGTCTGTTTCATGATCATTTCTTCATTCCTCTATCTGCCCCCTAAGCAGATGCTGAAGCAGATGGCGGAAAATGAGCTGAAAGTTTATGAGGAGGAGGTGAGAGATTGCAGGAGGGCAGCTGGGAAGGTGAATCAGAGAAAAGAGAAAGAATCAGGGCTCTCGGAGTTCAGAGGAAATGATGTCATCATCTGCTGAACTGCTCACTTTAAGCCTCTATCATGTGTAGATTTCTGAAAGAAACCGGTGTTTAAATGAGCAGTTAACGATTTAAAAAAATGTCATATCTTATATTGTCATCATTTGGCTGGAAAGCCAAAATCATTAAATAATGTTTTCAAATTGTCTATTAATATTTGGACAGTTTTAAATAATATGTGAACTGTGAAATACAGATTATAGTTAATGCCGAACAATGTGAAGAGAAATACCATGCAGAACTATTGAAACGAACTATTGAAATCAAAGGAAAAATATAAACATCTCAATTATAATGCAGGCGAGTGATTCTATAATTGGAGATACATTTTGCATTTCAAAAAGTTAAGGGGGAAAAAAACTGTTCACTAACAGAAATTCTTTCCAGTATCTTATTCAATAAGATACATATTCAATTTTAATAATTCAGTGCTTACCAAACACAAATTACTTCCTTTTTTTTAACTTTTAACGAAAAATTATTTCTTTATAGCATTGTTTGTCAACTCTGTTACAGACAAATTAGGCAATGGTTTTTAACTCCACTTGCTAGCATAAATGAATTTAGGGCTTTTATAAATAAAATAAATGAAATATTACCAAAAAAAAACGAATTATTTTGATTACACAATGATACATGATGGAAAAAACACTAATTCGGACAACAAGACATCATGATTTTCAGCTATATGTGATTCTATAATTGCAGGTACATTTGGGGTGTCTTTCATTATTTTTTTCTGCTATTTTTGAATTATTTTTAATAATTTGTTACTCATTGTCATGGATCACAAGATGTTACAGGCCATAACAATATAATATTTTTTGTAAAAAAGTAATGTGGCCCCAAAAACATTAGGATGCTTAATAAAACTTAAAATGGTCTGAAGATCATTGCAAAAGACCAGGGGTCTCCAAACTCAGTCCTGGAGGGCCACTGTCCTGCAGAGTTTAGCTCCAACCCCAATTAAACACACCTGAACCAGCTAATCAGTGTCTTACTGTGTCTTACAGGGCCTTATACGACACTGATTAGCTGGTTCAGGTGTGTTTATTTGGGGTTGGAGCTAAACACTGCAGGACAGTTGGGAAACCCCTGTATTAGACAATATCAAAGCAAGCAGCATCTTCTCATAACTAACGTTACTATTATTCACTATGTTTCAACTTTATTTAATTACTTTTTAATGTTTAATGTTATGTCATTTTTTTTATTATATATATTTCTTCTTTAAAACATTTAGATCTTATTTAAAACTATATTTTATTATACTTTTAATTTTTTATTTGGTTGTTTGATATTTTGTGGTCTAATGCAGTGAAATTCAGCTATTTTTAAGACTGGTTTTAGTGTTCAGATGCGTTTTAGGGCCACTGTATGGTATTACTGCTATTCCTTTCTTTAAAACAAAAAGGTTTAACCTCTAAAATTGAATGCATAGCAAATCTCTCAGGGCTGTGGAGACACAGGGATCACATGCAATTGCATTAAAAGATGCGATTCCAGCTGCCTGAGAGATGGATGTGATTCAGGCAGAGCCATCAAACCTCCTCTATCCTCAAACAGCAAAACAGCATCTCACACGCTCCCTCTCCAGAGGGGCCGCAATCGCTGTTTTTACATTTCACCATCATTTCTGCCCATGAGGAATATGGATGTGAAATGAAATATTCAACCCTATTGTCTGATTTATTTGCTACATTATCTGGCGGTATCACCTCGGCAGTTTAAAGGATCGTTCCTCTCCATTCAGGACCTGCCCGCTGGGGGTCCGACAGCCTATCTGCTTCCTCTCGCATAAACAGGGCCGGTTTGTCTGAGCACTTCAATATGTTCTACTTGAAGGTTTTCAGGATGCAGAATTTCTAAGTAGAGACCGAGCAGACAAACCTTGGGGGAATAAGGTGGTGGGGCTCCGAAATGATAAATTTGCACGCCATCCATTCTTGAAATGGGTGAACAAAATGTTATTAATTTACAAACTGATGGCAGGGCAGCGTATAACACTATCCCAGACTGTAAGTAATATTCCTGTCAGGAGAAGGTGAGTGACAGTGGCTATTTCTCTACAGTATGTGTCAGCTCTTGTGTGGCAGTCTTCTGTTCAGTATGAAGACACATTTGCAAGACTAACTTAACCCTGTGTACTAACTAACCACAGAGATAAAGGTTATAGTCGTCCCTCCCTCACGTCAAGCACTGATAACAATTAATTCAGAAATTCATATATTTATGTATATAGTTCACCCAAAAATAAAAAAGTCTGTCATTAATTACTCACCCTCATGTCATTCCAAACCCATTAGACTTTCAAAACACAAATGAAGATCTTTTAATGAAATCTGAGAGATTTTTATCCCTCCATTGACAGCTACGCAAATACCACTTTGATGCTTCCAAAAGTTCATAAAGAGATGGTAAAACTAATCCATATGAATTGTGTGGTTTAGTCCAAATTCTGAAGAGACTCGGTTACCTTATATAATGAAGATTGAATTTAGGCTTTTTATTCACATATAAAAATGTATCAGCGAACCTGCAGCTCAAACGTGCTGCGTAACACGAGAATGAACCTCACTGGTTCTTGCTGAAGCTCAAACCTGATGCGTAACATGAGAATGAACCTCATTGGTTCTTGCGGAAACTCAAACGTGCTGTGTAACACGAGAATGAACCTCATTGGTTCTTGCTGAAGCTTAAACGTGCTGCGTAACACGAGAATGAACCTCACTGGTTCTTGCTCAAACCTGATGCGTAACATGAGAATGAACCTCATTGGTTCTTGCTGAAGCTCAAACGTGCTGCGTAACACGAGAATGAACCTCATTGGTTCTTGCTGAAGCTCAAACGTGCTGCGTGACACGAGAATGAACCTCATTGGTTCTTGCTGAAGCTCAAACGTGCTGCGTGACACGAGAATGAACCTCATTGGTTCTTGCTGAAGCTCAAACGTGCTGTGTAACACAAGAATGAACCTCATTGGTTCTTGCTGAAGCTCAAACGGGCTGCGTGACACGAGAATGAACCTCATTGGTTCTTGCTGAAGCTCAAACGTGATGGGTAACACGAGAATGAACCTCATTGGTTCTTGCTGAAGCTCAAACGTTCTGCGTAACACGAGAATGAACCTCATTGGTTCTTGCTGAAGCTTAAACGTGCTGCGTAACACGAGAATGAACCTCACTGGTTCTTGCTCAAACCTGATGCGTAACATGAGAATGAACCTCATTGGTTCTTGCTGAAGCTCAAACGTGCTGTGTAACACAAGAATGAACCTCATTGGTTCTTGCTGAAGCTCAAACGGGCTGCGTGACACGAGAATGAACCTCATTGGTTCTTGCTGAAGCTCAAACGTGATGGGTAACACGAGAATGAACCTCATTGGTTCTTGCTGAAGCTCAAACGTGCTGCGTAACACGAGAATGAACCTCATTGGTTCTTGCAGAAGCTCAAACGTGCTGCGTAACACGAGAATGAACCTCATTGGTTCTTGCTGAAGCTCAAACGTGCTGCGTGACACGAGAATGAACCTCATTGGTTCTTGCTGAAGCTCAAACGTGCTGCGTAACACGAGAATGAACCTCATTGGTTCTTGCAGAAGCTCAAACGTTCTGTGTAACACAAAAATGAACCTCATTGGTTCTTGCAGAAGCTCAAACGTGCTGCGTGACACGAGAATGAACCTCATTGGTTCTTGCAGAAGCTCAAACGTTCTGTGTAACACAAAAATGAACCTCATTGGTTCTTGCTGAAGCTCAAACGTGCTGCGCAACAAAAGAATGAACCTCATTGGTTCTTGCTGAAGCTCAAACATGCTGCGCAACAAAAGAATGAACCTCATTGGTTCTTGAGGAAGCTCAAACGTGCTGTGTAACTCGTTCTCATTCAATGAGCAAACATGCTTGAGCTTCCGTGAGTTGATGAATGTTTATATGTGAATAAAAGCCTAAATTAAATCTGTTCATCATCTAAAGCGATCGTGTCTTTTCAGAAAATGTAGATCTCTCAAGCTTTTTGAAGCGTCAATGTGGTAGTTGCATTGACTGTCCACACAGACATTAGAATTTATCTGAAGCAGTAAGCCTGTATATATTTATACAATTTGTAATCATTTGTATGTAACTTTTATTCAGATGACAAGCCTTTATCGTTAACAGAATCAAAAATAAACTCTATTTTTTTAAATAAAAAAGGATAAAAAAGTGTATCCTATCCTCACAAAGTAATTGCATACATACCCAAATGCACTGCAGCAGACAGTTTTTTTTAGGACAATATAAAAGCTTTTATCTCCCTGTTGTTTTCTAAATGCAGTGAGATAATCATGTCATATTTAATACGACCCTGCTTGTAAACTGATACATGCCAGTTTGTCCTTGCAGGCCAAATAAAACATTGTTTCATCG
Organism: Rhinogobio ventralis; assembly: GCA_039654625.1. Taxonomy (NCBI): domain Eukaryota; kingdom Metazoa; phylum Chordata; class Actinopteri; order Cypriniformes; family Gobionidae; genus Rhinogobio; species Rhinogobio ventralis. The sequence continues at coordinate 33,844,111 of CM077212.1, read as the reverse complement.
TTGGTGCTAAATAACGGCTGCAAATTTACGGCAGGCTTCCGGAGCTCGTCGTAAGCACAGGACGCTTCGTAAAAACACCCCGCCATAAGTTTCAGAGGAACAGATTCCCCTCCCTAACCTTGAAACAGGTACTCTCTCTCTTTCTGAAGCCTTCTCAGTTAGCAGGTTCACAACCAGATGAGTTCAGACTCTCATAAAGCACAATAATATCAGGCAGAACCTCTAGATGTCAGACTAATGCAAAACACACAAAAGTCCTTGGAAATACTGGCATCATTTACTCATCTTTTTGTCAGAATCTGTTTTGCCTGTGGAACACAAAGCGAGAGCTCTTTTTTGATTAGCGACCTTATGTGTATAAGTGATGTCTGTCAAACTCCAAAAAGGACAACTTGTGATCTGCATGCAAGCCCACTCAAACCTTCATCAACAATATTTGAGTTTACAGCCGGTGCAAAGCAGAACTGATGTGCACTCAGAACATTTTAATATGCTATCAAGCTGCAACTTCAATATCGCTTTATGAATATTTTCCTTAGGGGTGGCAGGCATCAGCAGAGAAAGATAGAAAATTAAAAAAGATAAATAGTGCCATTAATCCAGAGTGTTTCACTTTCATTATCCTTGAAAATGAGGAGCAATTTTCCCAATGAAATGCTCCTAATTAGCTCCCTACACTTGATTCGCTAGCTAGAAAATGACCATGTTCTGAAAATTTTAATTTGCAATTAAGTGGCATTCAACATAATTTGTCTTTATATACAGTTGATCTGACAAGCCACAGTCTGGATGTTGGGAAATCTTTCGGTGGACAAACTAACTACAATGTCTTATCTTCTATTGCTATAATGTACATGAATATGCCTGATATGTATTCATGAAAGTGAAAGAAAATATAAGACATGACACGAGAAAAACAAATTTGGTGAACAATAACATTTCAATAATAATAACAATAACATTTCAAAACTGCCCACGTCATTCATATATCTATAGAAAATCATCTCAATAGCAACATTGAGCTCAGCTCTGGAACAAATAAATCATCTAAGATTTACTGGCCTACTGTATGAGCCAAAAAGCTGATGTTGGAGCAGTTTTTTGCCATAAGTGTATCTTCAGAAAGAAATCTTTTAGAAAACGCACATCTGCTTTTCACTCAACTCAATCAACAAAAACTGAAACGCCTTCCTAATGCTGCAGTAACTGACAGAGATGGCAAAAGTGCACACATCCTTCACTCAAGTAAAAGTACAGATACTCTGGTAAAAGTCGAAGTACGGACTAGCACCAAAAAGTAAAAGTAGCCATTACTACTACCTGTTTTAGTGTCATGCATCATACATTAATATAAAACTGTGTGTGTGCGTGTGGCCTGGTAAACCCTACGTTATGGGGACAAAATGTCCCCACAAAGATGGTAATATCCGAAATCCTTGTCCTTGTGGGGACATTTTTTGGTCCCCATGAGGAAATCAGCTTATAATTCATACTAAGTGATGTTTTTTGAAAATGTAAAAATGCAGAATGTTTCCTATGATGAGTAGGTTTAGGGGTAGGGGTAGTGTAAGGAGATAAAATATACAGTTTATACAGTATAAAAACCATTATGTCTATGGAAAGTCCCCATAAAACATGAAAACCCAACAAGTGTGTGTGTGTGTGTTCACTTTTTTTCGCTAATGTTCTTGTACCCATCACTTTTTCATCAGCATGTCTACTGTTATGTAGTACATGTCTCCCCCTTGTTGCAAAACAACCTCATTGTAATTTGTTTACACAATATAAATGTATTTTTGTTCAATTTAAAATATTACATTACAACTATGTGTTATTGTTTTATGACTGAAATACTCTAGATTTAACAAAACTATGTTTTCTAAATTGCATGTCAAAATTGTGGTTTAATTATAGTAAAATTATAGTAACTATGTTTTTTGGCGGATTGATTACCATTTGTAAAACCCTAGTTTTACTACATATTCCATGGTTAAGTAATGTTATAGGCTAGTAAAACTACAGTTGCCTATTTACAGATGAAACTGACCTGCACTTGAAGTCCTGAACAGATCAGTAGTTTTGTCTCTCTGCTCCATCTGGGCGCTTTCACTCCGCGCGACGGTTCTCGAGTCTCTCGCATGGATTACTCTGATCGAAAGACGTTTGCCAGTCAAGACTAACCGATTCATGATTTATTAGAGACACCACCAAATACAGATGAAAAGTAACTAAAGTAACGAGTCTGGTTTGACAATTTAATCTTACATTTAAAGTACAGATATTTGTGTAAAAATGTAAGGAGTGAAAGTTGTCAGAAAGTGCTGATAGCAGAAAAATCTTCTTAAAGTGTTAGTTCACCCAAAAATGAAAATTACCCCATGGTTTACTCACCCTCAAGCCATCCTAGGATGACATTCTTCTTTCAGATGAACACAATCTGAGTTATATTAAAAAATACCCAGGCTGAGCTTTAAAATGGCAGTAAATGGAGGACGAGATTTTGAAGCCCAAAAAAGTGCATCCATCCATTATAAAAGTAATCCATACGGCTCCAGGGTGTTAATAAAGGCCTTCTTAAGCGAAGCCATGCGTTTGTGTAAGAAAAATATCCATATTTAAGACTTTATTAACTAAAATAACTAGCTTCCGACAGACGGCAGTATGCATTGATTTACGGCGAAAGAGTGACCCCTGACCTGACGCATGATGTATTAAGGGTAGAGTAAAACAAAACACCGGATTAGAAGTCTAAAACAGAAATGTGTTTAAAGAGAAATGTCAGAGGATTTCGATATAAGAGAAGAGGAGCTTGAATTTGTTGCCCAGCTCTATTTTTTTTTTTGACGCTATATGTCATACATCACGTCACGAGTTACTCTTGTCGTAAGTCGACTTGCGTAGGCCATCTGTCGGAAGTTAGTTATTTTAATCTATAAAGTTTTAAATATGAATATTTTTCTCACACAAATGCAGAAGGCCTTTATTAACCCCCTGGAATCGTATGGATTACTTTTATGATGGATGGATGCACTTTTTTGGCCTTCAAAATCAGGACCATCACTCACTACCATTATAAAGCTCTGAAGAGCAATGATATTTTTAAATATAACTCCGATTGTGTTTGTCTGAAAGAAGATTCAATCATGGGATCATTTTCATTTTTGGGTGAACTATCCCTTTAAGTAGATTAAGTATTTGAAGTATTTGTTCTTCGTTACTTCCCATCTCTGCTAATTTGTGTTAAATTAGTGACTGCAATGATAATGTGTGCTTTTTCTAATAAATATCAATTTAATAAAGAAAAATGAGTATCCTTCATTAAACATTCTGTATTCTTGTCTTGTATTGTACACAAATGAGTCATCTGATGATAAATCATCTGATGTTATCTGACCATTTTCACTTGTTTAAATGCCGTAATCAAAATAAAGTGTAGTTTTTTGTTGATTCTTCTGCTTGTTTCAGCCAGTGGGGAATGAAAGCACAGGTAGAATTATTCATCAGAGCAAATGTGGAGAGAAATGGAGATCATAATGAGCCTGAGTCATTTTCTACAGCTCCCATTACTGAACTGCGTTCAGATATTATTTTCCTCTGAGTCAGAAAACAAAATGACAGACGGCATGTGTCGTGCTTTACCCTGCTCTTTTCCTGCCATTCCTTAACTCACTTAACACAGGGAATTTAGCATGAGATGTAAGGACGACAGCAGCATTACACTTACAGTTAGTGAAATGAAAGAAGCATTAAATCATGTGTGTTGTTGAGGAGAGGTGTGATTTTACTTTACTAAGGGATCAGATTTTCAATTTCCACGAGCTGAGATTATCTATTATCATAAGTGATAGAATTTTTTAATTGTACAATTAGTATATTTAAATTGTAGACCTGCACACCATCTGATGTTACTGCAAGTCACAAGATGCATCCATCTCTCTCTTTCTTTCTCTCTTGCTCTCTTTCTGCCCTCCCTCATTTTTATGGATGGATAGAACAGGAGTGTGTGTCAGGGATAATGGTTTGCGAAGAGTGAAATAGCAGAGAAAAAGGCTAATCAGCATGTGACCTCAGCTGACGGGTCGTTCATCTTCCCATCCGTCTGAATTATTTCCTCTGAAAGTCTCACAAAGGGAAGCAGGACAATTTGTTTGCCTCGCAGTTGCAGTTTTTCTATAATCTGTTTCCTTTCCATTCCATCAAACTCTATCTTTTTTACTTTCTTTTTTTTTTTTTTTTAAAGATGCAGTTCTTACAATCCAGGAGGGCTGATAACACATGAAATAATGGGCATGTATGAATATGAACACCCAATACAGACTCAACGGCCTGAGCTCATCAGTGCTTTCATTTCAGTCCAAATATTTGGGAATTCCAGGTGTGATGTCACTGATGCATTTGCCATTGGTTCCATTGATGTCATTGATTCCAAAAGCCCTTGGCCATTGATGCACTAATTGAAATATGTGGAATTATTTAAATGGCCAAACTTTAGATTAGGGTCCAATTCTAATAGTTAGTAAGGTAGTTGTTAAAATTTGGGTAGAATTAAGGGATGTAGAATATGCCCATGCATAATAAAGCATTAATATGTGCCTTAATAAACTGCCAATATCCTAGTAATATGAATGTTAATAAACAACTAGTTAGTACACTCTAAAAAATGCTGGGTTGTTTTAAACCAATTTTGGATGAAATATGGACAAACCCAACCATTTGGTTAAATTCTTCTGCTTAAATTTAAAATTAAAACAATGTAACCCAATGGCTGGGTTTGTCTATATTTGACCCAAATTTGAAGTGAAACAACTCAGCATTTTTAGAGTTTTGTTATTTGAAGAATCTTTTGCTGTATTGTAAGGCACAATCTGAAATTTAAATGGTAACACTTTAGTTTAGGGTCCAATTCTCACTACACTCTAAAAAATGTTGGGTTGTTTTAACCCAATTTTAGGTCAAATATATTTGACCTAAAGTGTCTATCTGCCATATATGGACAAACCCAACCGTTGGGTAAAATTTTTAATAAAATTGTTGGTCAAATATGGACAAACCCAACCGTTGGGGATACATTTTTAATTCAATTTTGGGTCAAATATGGATAAAGCCAACAGCTGGGTTTGGTGACATTTATGGAACGTTCATATAACATTTTTAATATTCCATATGCATTCTCAGGATTTTGAGAGAAAACATTCTTGGAATGTCTTTATGATGTTTTACATGAACATTCTTATAACGTTGAGAGGACGTTCTGAGGACAACATTTTCTGAACATCCTTATGTTATTTGTACTTGATGAATTTTCTAATAATGTTGATGCCCTTAGAACAACATTTTCAGAACGTCCTTATGATGTTATTAATATTGATGTATGCTGAATGTCAGCGTTCTTGGAATATTACAAATAAATGTTCAAAGAATGTTATATTGTGAGTAAAAATAAGGTTAAGGGAATGTTTTACTAACATTATAACCTTTTAAATAACGTGCCAATGGAGATTTTAGAAACAGTGTAAATCACTGTTCCCACATTTTAAGAACATTAATTTATTAGTTGGGATAGTGCTTTCATGCTGTTTAGTCACCATAAACTGTCAAGAATATTGCAAAGATTCCTTCCTTAAGTCAGGCTGTGATATTTTGATATTTTAGTGTTGATATCAACAGAACAGCCGATGGAATCAGCAAACACACGTGCATGCTCAGAGAAACACGGACCATTTGTCAGGACACGGCGATAATGGGGTGGTGTGGGGGGGCTTATTCACACTATTCACAGACAATTTGTAAAGCGGCCCGTGGAAGCTGGGCCGCAGACACCAGAACAGCTGGGGGTTCTGTGAGATGGATACACGTGAGCTGCAAGCGGTCCATTTCAATCTGAATGAAGACAAAAGAAGCACAGACGCAGTGAGTGTGTGTCCCGTAAAAGCCATTAGGTGACGATTTCAGGCGACCCAGAGCTCTCGGCTGCCGTGCAGACACACACACACATTCACAAGGTTAAATGGGAGTTCATAACCCCGGGCTAATTAGCATTTTTATGTAATTTCAAGTAAATGCTCTTTTAGTCAACAACTCCATAATTAATTTACCCTTCAGCCCTGACATGAGTAAACTGACACAGAGTAAACACGTTTAGGTTAAAAACTGACAGAGGGAAAATCCTAATTACTCAAGTTTCGTTTCAACTTATGGATTTATATACAAAATGTAAAATGAGTAAGTAACACAAAAAAATCTATAAATATTGTTCATCTGTAAAGCTACGATTTTAGCTGTAGTGACAGGGGCAGAAAATATCATTAAAACAATAGAAGTAAATGGAAAGTGTCTGTCATGATAAAAACAAATGGGGTGGGTGGAACGGTGAACGCGATTTCCTTGTTGATCCAACATTCCCATCAACCAATCACATTTGAGGGATAGGTTTACAGTTAATGTCAAGTTTAGGTTTACAACAAGGGTTAGGTGTTTCAAAAGATGTTCAAGAAACACGTCTTACATGCGATTTTCTGTGCATACATAAAAAATTTCATACAAGGAAGGGTTACACTTTATTTTGATGGTTCACTTTAGACATAAGTAACTACATGTCAACTAACTCTATTAGTAGACTGTTAGGTTAGGTGTTAGTTGTTAGGGTTAGTAGAATAAGTTGACATGTAGTTGCAAAGTTACTTATATTCAGTATGTTTGTTGGGGAGCATCAAAATAAAGAGTTTTAAGTAGACAGTCAACTAACACTCTAGTGAGATTCCTTGTTACTTATTTAGAATGTCTAACAGTAAAAATGTAATTTTAATTAAATAAAATTAAAATAAAGTCTTATATATAATAAAATAAAGTGTTACCTAAGGAAGTATTTAGACAAGAAAAACCTATTAATGTTATAGGCAAACAGGCATGAATAAACACACTTACACACACACACACACACACACGCACTCACACACTCACACACACACACACAAACAAAGCAAGGCATCATCTCTGGAGGTCCCTGTTGGACAGTGATGTATTTAAGGCTCCGTGGGGTCAGATGGACTATGTCCAGCACATCACCTGCAATCAATAGTGTTGGTAAAACCGCTTAGCCTGACACACACACACACACACACACACACACTTAGTTGTTTTCCTCCCATAAGCGGGTCCACTTTTTTGCCAAGTTGTGGGGTCCACCATTTCCAGTGGTTCAACGCCCTTATAAAAAATCAAGCAAGATAACATGCAGTTCCTAATAACAGAATAATGTGTGTTTTTATAGTCACTTGTGGAGTTCTGGTTTAAATATTTTTGTGGGGTCCGCTTTCACAGATACACACACAAATGGGTTCCCAATGTTTTAAGGGGACATTCTGTCGACATAATGATTTTATACTGCACAAACTGTATATTCTATCCCCTAACCCTAAACCATTTTCTAAAAAATCACTTAGTATGATTAATAAGCTGTTTTCCTCACCAAAAATATCCCTACAAGGTCAAAAATTTCTGGTATTACTATACATTTGGTCCTCACTATGTAGGGTTTACCAGAACACCACACACACACACATACTCATAAACATGGACAACACAAGCTAACTCACATAGAATCACTGTAAAAAAAAAAAAAAAAATTATATATATATATTTAAGTACAATCAACTTAGATGTTTAAGTCATTTCAACTTAAATTACATTAAACTGACTTAAAAAAAATTTGAATCTTGTACATATAAAAACATAAACATAAAAAAAGTTGAAGATTGCTTAACTTATATTGATGAATTAAAGCAATACAAAAACATATGTTGTCATAACGTATTGATCATACCATTTTTTTTTACATTGCATTAACTACATAATATTTAGCTCTTTTGGTCATTTTACAATTTTAATCTGTAGGCTTCTTTTTGTGAAATGCTTTCCTTTTTGTCCAATAACGTGATATTTTCTTAATTATGCTCACCAATGCTGCATTTATTTGATTAAAATACAGTAAAAACAGTAATATTGTGAAATATAATTACAATTTAAAATAACCGTTTTTAATAAATACTGATTTCCTTCAGAAATCATTCTAATACGCTGATTTAACATTAACTCAATAAACATTGATTATTGATAATTATCAGTATTGAAAACAGTTTTGCTGCTTCATATTTTTTCAGAGCTTTTATTTTAAATATAAAACTCCTAGAAAAATGCCTTTACTGTCACATTTGATCACTTTAATGCATCCTTGCCTAAAATAGTAAATTCTTTAAACTTTTGAACATGCCAGTTTGGCTTTGACTGCTGTTTTTCTATTGGATAATAATATTGGTGGGTGGAGCCTAATGACATCAATTTTTCTCTTTCTTCAGGCTGGCAGGGTTGATGCCATTCCTGCCCTGTTTACCTGTTAATAACTCTATCAGTCCCTCATGCCCGCCGGTGCCCACCTGCAGTACCGCCACACAAGACGAGCACGCCACGCCCTCACCCAGAGCAGTGCCTGCTGGGAGCCTGGCAGCAGCGTGGCAGATGTTTACCTGGCACAGGTGAGACCCTGAGATGAGACGAGAACAGCAAACAAGTGTTAAAGCATGTGTACAGCCTACACACACACACACTAAGACACGGCAACAGGAGCAGATACAGCTGTGCTGAGATGCCTGTCAGACTGCGCACTGAGCCGTATACAGCGCTGAACAGATTTACCACAATACCTGAATTTCTTTAGAAAAGAGACACGTTTGTATGGAGAAAAAAAGCAGTGTACGTGAGCCCGCTGAGGCCTGAGACTCGCCGTAATGGGCTGTTTATGTGTTTATTTGTTTGTTTGTTTGTTTGGGAGTGAGGGAGGAATGATAAACGAGAACTCGTTTCCTCCGACGGCCTCCGTGTCACAGGATGGATGAGAGCGGCGAGCCCGTTGCGTCACGCCGATGGAGGGGGCAGTTAATTACTCGTGATGGACTGATTGCGCCACAGTGCCGCCCCATGGCAGCCATATTGGGCCGCCCGCTCTGGGGTTCACAGGTTAGATTCACACTACAGACTTATGGGTAACAAATGCGCAGAGTCTAATTGTAATTGATCTTGGCGGTTTAACTCTGTGATCTCAGAATATTGTTATCTCTTAACTTAGTTTATGGAATATTGCAGTAATTTTTATAGATGATTTATCCATCGTAATCTTGATTCAAAATAACTTCCCCTCCCTCTTGCAGTGACATCTCTTCTCTGATGACGAGGGCGGGGCAACCTGTCACTCACATGAGATCCACCAATAGCAAACCACAATCATCCAATCAAGTCCCCTCGAACAAAATCAAGCCCCGCCTTACATTTGTTCTCGTTCCAGAAGCGTTTCACACAGATATACGTCACAATAAGGAATAAAAGACTATCGCAACTTCTATGATGAAAATAACTAGATTCAATTTAAACACTGACGTCAGTGCAGTCGAGACAGTGTGGCTCTGGTTCAAAACCTAGTGAGCTGTCTATGTAGGCAGGATTTTAAGGTAGTACATGTCATGCACACTCCAGGCATAAAGGCTATTTTAAAAGGTAGGCAGCCTTCTAAGAAACCTTTAAGCCAAATTCTTATGTTGTAATATGACAAGTTATTTTAAGTGAATCTTTTAAGTTAAAATGTTTATTCATAAAATAGTAAAATCCTCATATTAGAATGATTTCTGAAGGATCATGTGACACTGAAGACTGGAGTAATGATGCTGAAAATACAGCAATTGTAATAATATTTCACAATATTACTGTTTTTACTGTCTTTTTGATCAAATAAATGCAGCCTCTGTGAGCAGAAGAGACTTCTTTCAAAAGAAGAAATAAAAATAGACACAAATGAGACAATTGTTAACATATGTAGTAAATGTATAAAATGCTATAAAATGATGAATTTTAAATCTAAGCATGTTGTTGAGGTCTCTTCCGAAACTTTAGAGGAGTTTAAAACTTCAGCAAACGTGAGGATAATGCTTTGACATGCAGAAGAAATGTTTTAAATATTTTTTTGGTTTTGTTATATCGCATAATAAAAATAGTTTGTCTTGCCTATGCAGAGCATATGTTGTGTGGAAATATACACCGATCAGGCATAACATTATGACCACTGACAGGTGAAGTGAATAACACTGATTATCTCTTCCTCACGGCACCTGTTAGTAGATGGGATATATTAGGCAGCAAGTGAACATTTTTAAGCGAGTTTGACAAGGGCCAAATTGTGATGGCTAGACGACTGGGTCAGAACATCTCCAAAACTGCAGCTCTTGTGGGGTGTTCCCGGTCTGCAGTGGTCAGGATCTATCAAAAGTGCTCCAAGGAAGAAACAGTGGTGAACCGTGGTGAACAGTGGTGATACACAGTGCATCTCAGTTTGTTGCGTATGGGGTTGCATAGCCGCAGACCAGTCAGGGTGCCCATTCTGACCCCTGTCCACCGCCGAAAGCACCAACAGTGGGCACGTGAGCATCAGAACAGCCGTCAGGGCTGTTTTGGCAGCCAAAGGGGGACCAACACAATAATTGGTCATAATGTTATGCCTGTTTGGTGTACTATGAGAAACTACATGAGAAACAGGGAGAAAGATGAGCCCAATTATTCATTCTCAGTGAAAAACACATGTATTTATTTACCTGTCAAAGCCTAATCTCTCAGTTAGGGGTGGAGGACACTCTTCCACATTCCCCTTTCAAAGAATTAACTACAAATGATTCACACAACAGTGGAATGTGTGTCCGGATAAATGATGAGAGTATTAGCATAACTACAGGCTCTAGAAGAGACCGTGTCTGATGCCACAGGCCGCAGGGATGAGAGATTATGCCCAAGGGCTGACTTGGACAGACGGGCTGGTTCCCATATTGCACCGGGGTGCAAAAAAGCTGTTTTTTGTCGCTTCAGAGCAACGCAGCTGTGTGACACACACACACATGCACACAGTCACTATGGACCTGCTTTAGGGCATGCACTGGGAAAACTGCTCTGTCCATCTTCAAACTTGAGATCATTAGCTAGTGACTATATAAAACAGAGCAGATTAATCTAATGTCTGATTTGAGATGTGCAAAGAATAGATCTGCTCGTTTTACAAGAACGCTTTTTTAGTCCAGATGAGAGACAAATTTGACCAGTAAAGCGTGAAAGGTTTAAGGACTTATAATTTTCCGTTTTCCCTTGACAGCAGCAATGAAAAACCCAGGCATAACCCCAACACTATTTATATTTAAACACTTCAGGGCACATTTAGGAATTCTTTCTAAATCTGCATATTGTATGAACCGCTGACTCTCATGTGCTGGATTGCACCTCCCTTGTGTGTTTAAAATCAGACAGATTAACCTGATTATTAGCCTGTGGGACTCTTCAGATGAGCTGAAACATGAGCTGGTTTTCTTTATTATTATTATTATTATTATTAAAAAGTTTTTAAAGTTCTTCCACCTATGCCCAACATGTCACAAAATAAGCACATGCATAGATTATATTATATATTCATAGAATAATTTGACCAGGTTTTATAGGCTACTTTGATTTGGAGTATTAAAGACATAAAAAGAGAGCGAGAAGGAGGGACAGAGAGACAGAAATCGTCATCCTGCTGTTGTTTCATGTGTGAAGATTTTCTCATTTCGTTTCCTAATTTATACTTTCAGCGTTTTGCGTTTTACGACTGGGCTCTAAAAGGCATATTTCTGCGAAATCAGGTTTATGATCTAAAACGTGGGGTGTACAGTAGTAAAGTTAAATATTGAACTTTCATTTCGCGGCGCAATTGCTGATGCTTTTGATGGGAGGCAGTAACTCTCAATAGCCTGTGCATGCAAGTCGACAGACGCTCCTCGCGCCACGAACACTGACCCAACCAGCACTGAAGACTGGGCATTAAATATATATGGAGTAATGCATTTATTTTATTATAAAGTGTTGTCAACTTTTTATTGTTAAGGAGTAGGCTTAATAATAATGTATTTATTTACATTTTCACATACGTGTATGTACATTTCCTTATTCCTTTACAAAGTTGCAAGATTGCAAAATTTTAAAACAATTACATTTTAATAATTTAGGGAATTAATGCATAAATGCCATAATTTGCATTATTTGACAGATTAGTATGTTCTGGTATATATGCATAGCTCTGCTTTAGGTCTACAAACGCATCGCATGCGCATTGTGTGTGTGCGTGCGCTCGTGCGTGCTCCCATTTGCTTACTAATATGCCTTTTTTAATGGACAACATATATCTAACAGCTAACCGATTCACCTTTTAATTTTGGGCCTAAATGGCAAGATCAATGGAAAACTGTTGTAATGATCTAATTAATTATGTCGAAATTAAAAGCGCGCGCAGGATCAATCTCTCGCGTGAAGCCTCCATCTGTCCCCGCACAACACAAGCTCAAGGGCCAAATCCCTTCATTCTACACTTTCCTCTCTGAGCTTATGGGTTTTATTATGGGCTTTATTTTTGTGCCAAGCGTTTTATTGTATAAAAAAAAATTATTTGTTAAAAGATAGTAATGCACTTAAAAGTTTAAAAGGGTCTTTGTTTAGCCAAACAAAGTGTGCATGTGTCCATAACCGTCACTAGGATATTTCATAAAAGACAAGCATTAATAAAATAAGTAAATTAACGAGTTATCACACATTACAAAATGAATAAAACTCGAAAATGTTTGGTGTACGGTTGTATGGCATAGCGTTCATATGAACAGAGACGAAAACGACAAAACTGAATGAACGAGTAGTAACTGTTCGCCATCAAAAACATAAGATGGCATGCATAAATATGTCTATAGCTTAACAGAGCTTCAGGCGTGTCGGTGGTTTGGAGTCTGGAGTCACTTCTGATGCTCCGTAATGAAGTGCTCGCGCTCTGATCGATCAGTGACGTTACCATGAGAACGGGAGGCTGAGAGAAGGAGGAAACATCTTCACCTCTGGCAAAATGCGCTTCCTCAATGCTCACAGAACGACGCGGGAGAACAGAGGAGAGCCGGAACGGAGAGATCCATCTTCGGGATGCGTGCGCGCCCGTGCGTGCGCGCGCGCGCGCGTGTGGTTCGGTTCTGTTTGTGTTCCGAACAGCGCCGGAGAGAAGATGGATTACTCACTGTCAGCTCGCGAGGCCCTAATGAAATCAAGACCCAATATGTTTTCTTTTTAACGTTTTACTTCGCATCGCGCGTAAACTTTTAAGGTGGGATTATCAGAGATTTCAGATAAATGCGTGATATTAAAATGTCAAATAGACTTATTGCTTTATTTATTTATATCTGTGTTTATTTGTAATAGAGCTATTAATGATGGCTGTTTGAATGTTTGTAACAAGAACATGCATGTGTTTGTCTCTAAAACCCTGACGGACTCAAATACATAACGCCTGCTATGATTTACAACGTCAAATTCAGTGTGAAATTTCTCCAAGGGTGACAAAAACACTAACACTTAATTTTAGAAGTCTACAAAAAAAAGCAAAAAGCAAAAAAAGCGCAGAGAGCACCAGGGCAGGGGAAGGCTGGGAGGGGGTCTCTCGGAGAAAAAGCCCTAGCTTTGGGGAAGGTGTGCAACGGAGGGTGAAATTAGAGCCCGCAGTGCTACATATTGTACCAGAAGCTCCTCCAAAAACACCAGGAGAAAGAAAAATCATCCTCTAACCTAACTAGGAGGCAGATTATAGCCGACCTGCCCCTCAGAGATCCGTCCACAACACTTCCACTTCACGGACGCGTCCTCCAGTGCGTACGCTGGCATGCATCGTTTATTAAAACATAAGTAAAACATAAAATGCATTTAAAAAAAAAAAATTGTATGAGGTAATTTTGTGTTAAATAAAATAATATTTTCCGAGCTTAACCCTTCCTAATCTTGAAATTACATTATTATTAAATTTGCAATTATTTTTATTTATTGAAGAATGACACCAAAACATCTGCAATTTCGTTCATTATATTAGCACTCATAAAGAAAACGTATTGCAGATCACAAATAAAGCGCTCTCATATGAATTGCAACAGCTAATTCACTAAACAAACGGAAAATACGTTTGTACTTTTCATTTATTGTCAATTTTTTCGGTACAGGTGTGTCTGTGGCCATAAAGATATTATGATTTTAATATGATCAAATCTGCATACATGTGCATTTCTTAAAGGATTGCAGTAGAATCATTATAATAATATTTCCATTAGGAAAAAAAATAGATTGCACCTAAAACAGAAAAAACTAAGTCTGAATGAAGTCTGTAACTAAATACTTACATTTAGAAGAAACTCTAGATTTAGACTGATTAACATCAATACAGAGCTGTCTGCAGTCAAGAGGAGAATAATATCAAAACTGTATCTTTGCATCATATATTATATAGCTATATATATGTGTGTGTGTGTGTGTGTGTGTGTGCATATATATATATATATATATGTGTGTGTGTGTGCATATATATATATATGTGTGTGTGTGTGTGTGTGTGTGTGCATATATATATATATATATATATATATATGTGTATGTGTGTGTGTGCATATATATATATATATGTGTGTGTGTGTGTGTGCGCATATATATATATATATATATATATATATATATATATATATATATATATATGTGTGTGTGTGTGTGTGTGTGCATATATATATATATATATATGTGTGTGTGTGTGTGCGCATATATATATATATATATATATATATATATGTGTGTGTGTGTGTGTGTGTGTGTGTGCATATATATATATATATGTGTGTGTGTGTGTGCGCATATATATATATATATATATATATATATATATATATATGTGTGTGTGTGTGTGTGTGTGTGTGTGCATATATATATATATATGTGTGTGTGTGTGTGTGTGTGTGTGTGCATATATATATATATATATATATATATATATATATATATATAAATATATGTGTGTGTGTGTGTGCATATATATATATATATATATATGTGTGTGTGTGTGTGTGTGTGTGCATATATATATATGTGTGTGCATATATATATATGTGTGTGTGTGTGTGTGTGCATATATATATATGATGCAAAGTTACAGTTTCATGATTTATCACAACTTTTGTCAAATCAACTTAGATAATTAATGTGTTTCAGATGACAATATTTTGAGTTTCTGTTGATTAAACCAATCTTCTTCGTTGTATTAACTCAAATTTATACTTTCAATGAACTCAAAGGTTTCTTTTTTCAGTGTGTGTGTATATATACACACACACACGCACACATATATGATGCAAAGTTACAGTTTTGAAATTATATATGCGATTATTATATATATATATATTCTCAATGTTAAGTGGTCTCTTAATTTTAATTTTAAACCCGTGTTTTGCTGTCTCAGGAGACGATATAGCGCCACCTATGGTCAGTCCCAGTCACTCTGACCCGATCCAAAGCTGCTCACCGCAGACACGAGCAGCAAATCAAAACAAGATGGTGTTTAAATCAAACCATAATCACACCATCGACCTCTCCATTAATGACATCAGAGCTGTGCTTTTCCAGCAAGATGCTTAGGCCTATATTTCTTGAGCTTCTGAGTGTTACTATGAGATGTTTAAGAGTGAGCGTTAATACAAAAGCTCATTTTACGCATGTAATTATCTGTGTGTTGTCACCATACCAACCTCTTTATTGATATAACTCATTGATAACATTCATAGGTCTCAAACTATTATCACAAAGAAAAGCAAATGATTTGCTCTCATCCTCGCTCAATTTCCTCTAAACTCTCATTCACTCGGAGGCACTGAGTTTCTCCCTCCCCTTTTGGAGTGACAGGCGGATGGAGCTTCATCTGAGCGAATCACAAAGTGCTGGAATCTACTGCCTTTGTCTGATACACTCACCCATAGAGGCGAAAGGGCTCCGCGTAAAGGAGGGGGCTGGAGCTTTTACAAACCAACACAAGCGAGCCAAGTCCTTCAGTCCCGGGCCGTGTGCGCATGCAAACGCTTCGTGTTGTTATTGAGGGAAAGGTGGGCACAGGAAACCCGCAGTCTCCGATGGTTCTGCTGTCTGTCATCCATGCGCAGAGCCGAAACACAGCACCTGCTAACCGAGACCACCGGGATATAAGAGATATAACACGCGGATGGATGGGACGAACGCTGGGAAATGAGTTCTGGGGAAAGCATGCATGCTGAAAACATTTAAACATTTCTTGCTTTGAGAGCACTTTGTTCTGACCTAGAACACACGGTCATGTCTGACACCTGACAAATCCTGCGTCCATTTGCAACTTTCCGAAGTTCCCCTCTCCTCGGCTGGATTCGCGTTACATCTTCGTTTCTTTCAGTTGCTCTCCGTGTAAGAAAGACGAGACGGCGACTTCAGTTGATTATCTGTCCTTTCTCGGTTATCCGATGGATATTCACTGTAAGGCAGACCCCTTCTCCGCCATGCACCGTGAGTTACACTGGAGTTCATCTGGAGAATGCGTTCACATTTCACACAATTAAGATCCGCACTGGAATAAGAAATGATTAGGCTCCTGGATTGCATTTCAGGAGAAATATTAGATTAGTACATACAATAAAATAAATCAATAAATGTGATGAGAAAATTAAATGTGAATATCACTAGCCTATATATTATTATTACAAAGAAAATTAATGCAAGATTTATTTTTTGTTGAAAAAAGCCAAAATATATAAGAAATTATTAGGCTCTAAAATTGCTCTCTTGCATTGCATTTGAGGAGAAATAAGATCATAAATAGTATAAAACAGAAACAATAAATAACTCGGTTAATAATCAAAATAAATGTGATGAGAAAATTAAATGTGCATATCACTATATATGATTATTATTTAGAAAGAACATTTTTAAAATATAAAATAAATGAGTAGGCTTCAAATATAAAACAGAAACATAACTCGGTTAATAATTCAAATAAGTGTGCCTGTGTGTGATGGAAAATCAAACATCACTATGTGTATGGTTATTATTTACAAAAATGAATGAATGCAAGAAATACAAATATTGCGAGAATATTATGATGATAATATTATTATTTAATTAAAAAAAAATGTTCATTAGAAAACGTACATGCTTAATGTCTCTTTAATTTCATTGGAATGTTTTAGTTAAAAACAACAATATGTCATTTGATCAAACCTAACTGTTTAATAATTCACATCTAGGGAATGAAAACAATAAATGCGCGTGTAATTTAATCGCTCACCTACGAGTAACAAACCCCAGTATTGGGGAACATGCAACCAGAATAGGAGATTAATGTGCATCACACACAAATGTGTTTCATATAGGCCTACAGTGCATTTAGGCACAGTAGAAAAAAATGGTATAATAAATATGTATATGCATAAAATATGTTTTAAATAATAGTATATTTTATAATACTTGTGTGCATGTTTTCGCTGTGAAAGAATTATTGGTTTGCGTCTAATAGAGACAGGAATTCATTATCACAAACCGCGTTTGATTGCAATTAACCTTTATGCTGGTTTATAACTCGCGCGTGGCCTTCTTGTTAATTGGATGAATGTGACGGACTTCTGACGCGCGTCACCGACGGCCTGTATGTAATGTTATGTTTTGGGTGCTTGTTGCTGTTGTCTCCGGTATAGGGCACGGGGGAGTGAACCAGCTGGGCGGGGTGTTCGTCAACGGAAGGCCTTTACCTGACGTTGTGCGCCAGAGAATCGTGGAGCTCGCGCATCAAGGGGTCAGACCCTGTGACATCTCGAGACAGCTGAGGGTCAGTCACGGCTGCGTCAGCAAGATCCTGGGCAGGTGAGACCCTGAACGGCAGATTTACGCAGTCAAACATGAGCCATTTAAGAATTACGCATCGGTTGAGGTCACCTCACTAAATTACAATGCAATTTTAAAATATTCATATCTCTCAATTAAAATGAGCTCATAAAACACTGGGAGCATAAGAAAGAACTAGCGAAATACAAGAACAAGACGCACGCAATGCCATCAAGGTAAGGGAATTAAAACATTTGCCTTTTTAACAGCACAGAATTGAGCATTTCCCCCCGGTTATTACACCCCTTTGAAAACTCAGCATTATGAGATGTGTAAAAAAAAAAATTGCTCTCTTATATAATCAGAATCAGAATTGTGCACCTGCTGGAAAAGTTGCTTTAAAATGATCAAATGAATTATTAAAATGAATTTGTTAGTTCAGGCTATTTCAACAAGGTCAAACCCAGAAGTATAAATGCTAATGAGTTTGTTCAGCCATTGCTTGTCAATTTTATTAAATAATGGATTTAATAATCAATTGAAATGTCAGACAAAATAGCATTCGTTTCAAGCTTTTTTTATCTGAGATTAATAAGTGAGTAACTAAAACAGATGGGCTGCTTAATGTCCTGCTGCGCAAAATGTGAAATTAGTATTCTAATCATATGATAATTTCCTACTCGTACCGCTACGGGCCGTGTTAAGTAGCTTAGATAAAACATTTTCATGGCTTTGTTAGCACGCATCTGTTGTTTATTGTCATTAGGTTTGGTCAGGTTATGAGATCCAGATTTACACTGGTTTCTGCAGATATTACGAGACTGGCAGCATAAAGCCCGGAGTCATCGGAGGATCCAAACCCAAAGTCGCCACGCCGAAGGTGGTGGATAAAATAGCGGACTATAAAAGACAGAATCCCACCATGTTCGCCTGGGAGATCCGGGACAGGCTGCTGGCGGAGGGGATCTGTGATAATGACACCGTCCCGAGCGTCTCCTCCATAAACAGGTCAGAGGAACCGGCAATAACCAGTGGCTCAGGTATTCAGTGCCTTTCAGAGGGCCGGTCGTTTGGCGTCTGCTCAGCTGTCTTACACATGTTTAACAAAACAAAAGATTAATGTCATGTTCTTTTGTTGTTTAAATCTGCAATAAAATGATTTTACAATAGGCATGTGTGCTGTCACAAGTGCTCGCGCGGTTGCTATGGTTACCAGGTGAACGCGACATCGCGAGCGTTTGTTTAGAGCAGCTCGACTAACTCGTAATCGTCGTTTTAAACCTTTAAATGACGAATAAACCGCAGATATTTGAAACGTACCTATATTAACGTACTCATTTAACATTTAACACCCCTCAACGTAGACAATTGCACTCTACAAATGCTGGGTTATTTCAATCCTTGTTTGGTTCAAATATGGACAAAACCAACCGTTGGGTTTACATTTTTAATTAAAAAAGTTAAACCAACAGTTGGATTCGTTCATAATGTTTATTTGTTTGGGATCAACTATGGACAAAACCAACCGTTGGGTTTAAAATTTTAATTTGAAAAAGTAAACCAACGGTTAAAATTTTAAACCAACGGTTGGATTCGTCCATAATGTTTATTTGTTTGGGATCAACTATGGGGGAAAAACAACCGTTGGGTTTAAAATTTTAATTCGAAAAAGTAAACCAACGGTTAAAATTTTAAACCAACGGTTGGATTCGTCCATAATGTTTATTTGTTTGGGATCAACTATGGGGGAAAAACAACCGTTGGGTTTAAAATTTTAATTCGAAAAAGTAAACCAACGGTTAAAATTTTAAACCAACGGTTGGATTCGTCCATAATGTTTATTTGTTTGGGATCAACTATGGGGGAAAAACAACCGTTAGATTTAAACATTTAATTTAAAAATTTAAACCAACGGTTTGATTTGTCCATATTTGACCCAAACATGGGTTGAAACAGCATTTTATTAGAGTGTGGGGCAAAAAAGAAAAACATAACAGTACAAAACTTTATTCCAGCAGCTTTTTTTTCTCTTTTATATCCAGTCTGATCACCATTCATTGAGGAAAAAAAATATATGAAAATTATTACCACAATGTTTAACTAAATTTGCTTGCTGCGTCCAACACTCTAAAAAATGCTGGGTTGTTTCAAACCATGTTTGGACATTGAAATATTTGACATTTTTTTAGAGTGAAGTAGGCTAATTTTGAAATAAACATGTTCTGTATTTCATAGTAGTTTTGGTTAATATTAGTCTGTCTGTTGTGTCAGTATAGAGGTTTGGGCAGTCTTTGCCGGTGGTCTTATGGATGTAATTTAACCCTCTGCTCCAAACTACCTCAACAATGACAGACTGAAGATCTCAAATCTCATCTGACCGAGTGGAAACCGATCAATGAACGGTGATCAGACCTGGTAAAAGAGACACAGAGCTGCTCGATTAGAGTTCATGCCGTTATTTATCAGTTCCTTCTATTTTCCAAAGAACAAGACAGTCATTTGGAAATAACTTTTCATTATTTATCAAACCCAGATAAGCTAGCCTACTAAATATATGGGCTAAAGGATGTATGATCATGCTTATTTGTATTTACATAATTAATAGTCTAGCAAATAAATTCTTAATGAATACATTTTTAACAGTTATTTTTCCAACTAGAATGATGATCGATAACGTCCACCTAGGCTACAATATGGGAAATCTGCAGTTTGCATAATCCATAATCCAATATGATCCTATTTACATCCTTAAATTGGCGTTTTAGGGTGGTATGTTAGACCTGTGTGGAAAATCAAACCGGTAAAAAGAAGCAGTGAGGCGCTGAACTTTGGTTAAGATTCACTCTTCCATAAAACCAGACTCTGCATTACATTTTAATGAGTCGATGGCAAAGAATAGAGCGCCTCACACAACAGACGAGAGAAGGCTAGAAAAAATTCATTTCATGCCTCATGGTCACCTAAAAAGGGCCATTTGAATGTCTTTTGACATGAACTTGTGAGATAAATGCAAAATGTGCGTTAATGTAATTACCGAAGCCCTTAAACGTCTCTAATATCTAATTGAATTCAGTCTGGATGTTCGGAAACAGGAAACGGGTCTTTGTTTATGAGGAGAATTAAAATATGAATGCAAGCAAATGTGAGTCCTATTAGGAGCTTCGATGAAACACAATTCATTGTGTGTTTTTATTTAACAGTATATGTTGGTACTGTCTGGATCCATCTCAGTCTGCTGATAGAAGATCAAATCATTTGGGAATTCGGACTAAAGTCAGTCCTTCTAAAGCTTCTAAACCTTTTGTGCTTGTTTATTTATTAAAGCAAAATGTTGCATGAAAGAATAAAGCAGTGTGTGCAAACCGAGACCGGGTCTGTTGACAGCGAGAGGATGTTCAGACTCCAAGCGCTTTTCTTTAACATACATTATTAAGTGTTACTGAGTTCCTGTTGTACTAAAGTGTCTCTCTAGCCAACAAGTGACAGCCCTGAAACCGCCGGACTTATAAAAACCTCCTCAACGCCACTCAATATTATTGATTCATATGTACAGCATTTTTAATATTTCTTAAGAGGATTTTCAGACACAACCCGGACATTAATTCACTCTTCCAAATGACTTATTCAATAACAGAAACATAGATTCTGGATAAAGTCTGCAGATTTATTCTCCCCAGGCCATGCAAGGGGGTCAAACAATGGTTTTAGGGAGAGAAATGAAATATAATATCGATATGTTGTCACTTCCTTTCTCTCTCGCTCTCTATTTCAAAGCCCCGAGGACGCGTCCCTAAAGCTGATGTTTATTTCAGCAGATATCAATATTAGCAGCGCACTCGTTTTAATGGAAATATATATGCTCTTTGAATGGTATCCGCGGTCACAATGTATATTCTAAATATTTTTGCAATCAATAATCTTCATGGGGCATGAAATGAAAAATATGTCAGAGGAAAAGCATGTTTTTTGCATGCAGTGTGATGCATTTGTTTGCATACAGTATGTCTGCTGAAACAGAAGCAGTGCCATTGGTGATGAATAGATCTAAAGTTTACAAATGAGCATGACAGCGGGCCCTTTTCCCAAAGTGCCGTTCAGATTAACAGAATCAAATGCTGGCGTAAGCTTGTACACCGCACTGAGCAACTATTGCTTTCCTGTCACATATAATTTATAGCTTTCCATTTGCATCCCGGCACCCGTGTGGCTAATTCCGAACTTTTTATCCCAGAGTCGAGATCAATAGAACCTCATCCACACTAGAACCGAGCCTGAGGCTCTCCTCAGGACCCAAACACACACACAGAGCGCCGTGAGGACGATTATCGAGGTGAATTGTTGTGATTTCATGCTTTGTTTGCAAGATCACTCAAGGCAAAAGAGCTCCGAGAGCTTCTGGCTGTATCTCAGCTTAAAGGTACAGCGAGTCTGCTTCTGTAAACAGGATCTGAACGTCTGCAGTTATCCGTTCGGTCAGATCCCCCTGCTCTGAGATATATAAAGTAAATCTGAGATTATCAGAGAGAGACAGACACACTGCATTGGCTCTGGAGTTCCATGTGAGTAAATGTACTGTATTTACTGTGCAGGATCATTCGGACCAAGGTTCAGCAACCGTTTCACCCCTCGCCAGATGGGACATCTCTTTCCACCCCAGGACACACTATAGGTAAGATCACTTCATTAATTCCAGGGGACATTTTTGGACCTTTCTGGTCAAGGTCATCCCTCCAAATCAAATCAAGGGCCAAACCTTTCTGCTCAGAGATGGATATTATCTGCAACTGGAGGAAAAAAACAAAAACACCACCACACAATCCGATGCCCTCTTACTATTTCTCCACTAATCTTTTATTCATTATAAATCATACATGAATCATATACAGTCTGAGACCACAGTGAAATCCAAAAAGTTCTTTAAACCTGCAAATGAAAAGGAATATTTTAAAACTTTAAGGCATTAAATAGGTAATTGCTCAACAAATAAAATATTAATAATAATAAAACATATATAAAATAAAAATGTTTATATATATAATGTAAACATTTTATATACTTCAGTGTCACATGGTCCTTTAGAAATCATATATAATAATAATAAATAAATAGGAAATAAATATTATTAGAAAGATTTTTGAAGAATAATATATATACATATATAATTTTTTTTATTATATATATACACTTCAGTGTCACATGATCCTTCAGAAATCATAGGCCTATATAATGAAACATTGTATATATATTTTTTATATTATATTATAATTTTTTATATTATTATATTTACTGTATATAATATCAAATACATATTATTAGAACAATTTCTGAAGGATCATGTGACACTGAAGACTGGAGTAATGATGCTGAAAATACAGCTTTGATCACAGGAATATATTCACATAGAAAACAGCTGTTATAAATTGCAATATTATTTCACAATATTATTCTGTATCTTTGGTCAAATACATGCATCCTCGGTGAGCATAAGAGACCTCTTTAAAAACATTAAAACTTGATCTTAATGATCAGTATACATATATAAATATAGAATTTTCTATACTGATTTATAATAGTCTTTATTTAAAACAAACTAAAAATATATACGGTTTTGCATCTTGTAAGATTTATAGTAGATTTACCTAAAGCAATGATGCTCATTGATGCAACCCAGTACCTCCAAAACACATATCCAGACTAAATGACATTAAATGAAGAAATATTAAAGATTCTGCACTATTTTAGGTGACTAATCCAATGCATGTAAATCGATCATGTGACATTTCTTGCTTCCATTGAAGATGCTCTAAAATCATGCAGAACATTAACGCAAAAGAGACTTCATGTTCATTTCTACACTTAAATTGTTATGTTTTAGTGTCATTTGTAATGATGAAAAAATGTGCAATAATTTAGCAAACATTTTCACGGGTGGTCTCAAACTTTTGTGTATCTTGGAAAACAGACAAAATGCAAAGTGAGACGCTATAAACCTTTTTTCCCTCCTGTAATCAGACGCTGATGTGATGTTGTACACATGGGAAGAGTTTTTGATCGTCTCTCTCTCTCTCTCTAGTCTCCAGTACAGCGTCTCCTCCTGTCTCCAGTTCATCCAATGACCCCGTGGGCTCCTACTCCATCAACGGCATTCTGGGAATCCCTCGCTCCAATGGAGAAAAGAGGAAAAGAGATGCTGGTGAGTCTGCGGTTTCTCCTTTTTTAGGGGGAAGGATATGCAAGATATTTCTGATATAAAGAGAAATATAGTATGACACACACTGTCCATGTGCTTTTGAATTATGCATTCACAGTCAGTTTTCTGTTTATTTTTGCATACAATATTCCGAGCAGATTGCCCTTGCGTAATGATTGGTTGCAGAGAGGGTTCTGATGCGGTCATGTGACCCCCACAGGAGCCCGTTATTAATCTGCACTGCAGTGATTAAGAGAGCTTCAGTAATTACATGTCAAGATGATGTAGCCAACTAACAAACTCAGTCAAACAGGAGCGACAGTGTTAAGAGGACATTTAGCTCAAGGACCTCTTCCTCTACGCCGCTTGCTTTAACTATCGCCATGTCTGCTTCAGTTTGCAGCTTATTCTGACCAATGAAAACATGCAAAGCAACTAACAGTTTGTTTCGTATTATGGGGAAGAATTTCTGTCCATCCAAAAGTATAAATACTGTTTAATATAGAATACTGTTTCTAATATTACTACTGTTCAAATGATTTTATTATTTAACTTTCTATTCACCAAAAAATCCTGAAAAGCACAACTGTGCTTTCAACACTGATAATAATCATAAATGTTTCTTGAGCATCAAATCCTCATATCAGAATGATTTGTGAAGGATCATGTGACACTGAAGACTGGAGCAATGATGCTGAAAACACAGCTTTGATCACAGGAATAAATTACACTTTACTATATATTACAATAGAAAACAGTTATTTTGAATTGTAAAAAATATAATCATTTTTATATAATATAATAATTACTTCACAATATTACTACTGTATTTTTGATCAAATAAATGCAGCCTTGGTGAGCAGAAACTTTTGAACAGTAGAGTATAAAATGTTTTCTATAATATTTTAGAATATAAGTTATTATTAATTAATATATATATATATATATAATTTTTTTTACTAGTTTTCTCTCAAAAGCACTAATTTTGGCAATGCATTACCTCCAAAAAACACAGATGAACTGCTAAAAATCTTTGTGCCCTTACTTACAGTAAGTTGTTTAAGCCAAGTCAATCCGTTTACAGCTTCCCGTTTGTGTTAATTTGGGGTGGTGTGTGAGAATGAGACCATCACTCTCTCCTATGAAAAGTGAATGAGATAAATGCACTTACATGTTTCCCTGTCTGCTGAGTTTGACGTCACAGCTCACAATCTTCACTAGTGCCAACCATGCAATTGCAGTCTCTCGACATGTAACTGATGCAGTGTTTCGCATTCAGAGGTCACGTGATCCGCTGCTCATAGAAAGAGTCGCTCTCGTGATTAGAGCGCGTTACACTTACAGTCGTTTGTGTTGCATCGGGGTTCATTGGTTTTGCTGTCAGGCGCTGCAAGGGCGCAGGGGTGACATCAGCGGCGGCAGAAATGATGGGAGACTTCAGATCTGCTGGTGTCTGTGTGTGTGTGTGTGTGTCTTTAAGATGATTGACTGTTTTGGGGGTTGTTCTCAGGCCCAAATGATCCTCTTGATGCGTGGCCATTTTCTTGATTTAAGCGCTGGGGATGAAAAGGTGGAGGAGAGAGAAAGAGGAGAGGAGGAGGGCAGTGTATGTTATGTATAACTTCACAAACGGTCATGTGATGCACACACACACACACACACACACACACACACACACGCACACATAGCTCACGGACTGTAGACACCTGGAATCCAGAATAGGTGTACTTTATCTTTGCCGGATGAACAAGCAGCCACACACACACACACACACACACACACACACACACATGGTTGCCTGCTAACGATGCTTTTAAAACAATGTCTTCCCTGCAGCAAAATCCAGTAAATATAGAATGTAAAATCCCATAATACAGTGGGATACCATTTTTGTCATAAGTTGTAAGCAAAACAAACATTATTGGCGTACCAAAAAAAATACTTCAAAAAATTATTTCAGTATTTCTACTTATTTCAGTATTTCTAATGTGTTGCTGTTTCTTTGTAATTATTTGTGAAATGAACTAGCAACTTCTGACCAAATTATTTCTACACCAATTTTTTTCAGTGTACTTTAGAAATATAATGTTTAATTTTTAAGCCATCATGCATTGCTATTTCCAAACACACTGAGACAAATTTAGTGTAGGCAAAATACATCGCATTATGGAAATAAAATGAACCGTAAACAAATGAGAAAATGCATTTTTGAGTGTTGGGAAGGTTACTTTGGAAATGTAATGAAATTAAATGTATTTAATTACACTTTTTTTCTCAGTAACTCTAAATGATTACAAAATTGTAATTAAATTACGTAATCTAGTTACATGTAACTAGTTACTCCCCAACACTGACGGAAAGTAATATTGAATTAAACGTAAAAGTAGACTGTAAAACATAATCCAATAATCTTTCTTTTATTTAATTTTTTTTTTTTTACAGTGCATTTTACTTCCATAATGTTATGTATTTTTTCTAAGTAAAATGCACTGTAAATACTTAGGATTTACTCAGAAACTGCCAGTAAATTTCATAAATAATTACAAAGAAACAGCAAGTAACATAGAATTAAGCATGGCATTTTGAAGTGAAAAACATTCTTGTATGTATTTTTTATTGATGTATTTTTCCTAATCAAACAGAAAAACATATGCATGAATGTGCGTTAGGAACGTAAAGTCGATTTTGATTTCACTGGGTGCTTTGAACGGTTCCTTAAAACACCACACAAACACAGAAAAAGCCAGAAAACCACTGTGAAAACCACTCAGAAAACCACTGTGAGATTTTAAACGGTGCACTGTCAGGTGCAACACAATAGATCTTAGTGCCTATAAACAGTGTGTTTTTGTGCCCCGGTTGTGGCGACACGCATGCCAAGTGAGGCCAACAGTGTATGCAGTTCTTACAGTACGTTTGGAGTCAGTGGCGGCCTCAGACGCAGGGCCCATTACGAGCCGAGCAGAGAGATAATGCGCTGTGACACGCGTTATGTACACGGCGGAGCTGAGAGAGCAGGCCGCGGGGACACAGGTGTCACACCAGCCATTAATCTGACAGCGCTACTGTATTACTGCAAATTAAAAGTAGCACGATACAGAGAGAGAGAGAGAGAGAGAGAGAGACAGCCCTAGTATCCACACGGACCCTGGCTGTCTGAGCTACGAAGCTGCAAGTGACATTTAAGAGAATTTGCAATTCCGCCGAGAAAAGCTATTACGGCACAAATTAACATCTAACATCCACACGTCCCAGCTCCCCCTCTACAGCTGTCTCATAAGAGCTGGCCATTAAAAAGATGAGAGCAGTTTTACGCCGGCCAACCTAAGACGCCACTGGAGCTCTGCAGTTTATGCTTAAATTGGGCTTATGTTTTAACATGAACCTGATTGTCTTGTGTTTATGCTGGGAAAAATGCATGTTTAATTTTTAGCTGTAAAATTCCACTTCACAATGATTATTGTCATGATGGCTTGGATTTTCAAAAACATATTACCATGGTAAATGCAATTTTCCACAATATTATTCTAATGTTATTTCCAAAAGGTGCTCTTTTTAGTGTTATATACCTGAAAAAAATTAAGTACAATCAACTTGGATGTTTAAAGTTTTTAATGTTGTTTATATGTCTATGTGGTGTTTAATATGCTTTAAAAATAACCTTTTTACACTAAAAGAACCTTTAAAGAACCCACTATTCAGAACACCCTAGCAACAGCATAGCAACACCCTAACAACCGCCTATATCGCCTAATCAAGTAATGCATTGCCCACTAAATACCCTACCAATCACATAACAGGTAAACAACCACACAGAACACCCTATAAACGACATAACACCCTAGCAACTATTCAAAACACCCTAACAGCATAGTAACACCCTAACAACCACCTAGATCACCTAATCAATTGTATAGCAATGCATTGCCCACTAAATACCCTTGCAATCACACAACAACAGGTAAACAACAACCCAGAACACCCTATAAACAACATAACACCCTAGCAACTATTCAGAATACCTAACAACAGCATAGCAACACCCTACCAACTGCCTAGATCACCTAACCCATTGTATAGCAATGCATTGCCCACTAAATAATACCCTAGCAATCACATAGCAACAGGTAAACAACAACCCAGAACACCCTATAAACGACATAACACCCTTGCAACTATTCAGAATGCTTAACAACAGCATAGCAACACCCTAACAACCGCCTAGATCACCTAATCAATGCATTGCCCACTAAATACCCTAGCAATCACATTACAGGTTAAAAAACATACCCAGAACATCCTATAAGCGACAAAACACCCTAGCAAAAGAACCTTTCAGTGATCATTTTTTAAAAGAACCATTTGTGAAGAACATGTTAATAATCTAAAGAACCTTTAGTGGTTCCATAGATGTTCATGGAACCATTGATGCCAATAAAGAACCTTTATTTTTAAGAGTGTAAAGCGAAACATGAAAATCTCTAGTGCAGACTCAGTATTTCTCTCTCTCTTTCCCATGGGGTCAGGCCCTGTGGGTGTGAATCCTGCGGTGTTATGGAGTTGCTTATCTGCTCTGATAGAGCGGCTCCCTCGTTACCTCAGTCTTAATACTGACTCACGTCAAAAGGAATCCGCTCCACTCAGTCGCAGATCAATACCGCAGCAGCAGGGCAGCACACATCGCAACTGTGCAGCAGCGCCTCAAAGCCGGAGCCAGCGAGGCTCCAGGTGATAGGCATTACATAAGCACCAATGGGAGAAAACACCGTCTCATTTGGTGACAGAAGCAAGAAACTCAACTGCATACTTTACTTTTTAACCTAACAGACAGAAGAAATAGGGCAAAAGTGAAGAGAGTAAAGCAATAGTAAATTGCTTAGTAAAAAACTCACCCATTGCATGATGTTGCAAATGTGCATGCCATGATAGAGACTGAGTATCTTAAAAGTAGCCAATATGACATGCATGCTATATTAAAATTAATCTAAAGTCATATGAAATCTCCTTTGCATTTCTGCATATGTGGAAAAATTTGATTTAAAAGCTGTTGTGGAAGGTAAGATTTCCAGCCAGTAATTGTTGGGTATGATTCAAGGCATCATATAACTTCAAAAGAATATAGTGAACTACTTTTATGGTGCTTTTTAAAACCTTCTTGGAGCTCAATAGCTCACTTTCATTCTTTGCAAAAGAGCAGCATGAACATTTAGTCTAACAACAAGTGTAAATATAAACAACAGAATACAAAAAAGTATTTGTACAGACCTAAAACGTCTCATTTTGGCCCCAGTTCTTTAGATTTAGCTGTAATATAATGATGATGGTTTCCTGGTAACAGTAGGAGTCACGTGTGGATTTAGTAGTCGATTTTCTCTAAGCAGTTGAAGCGTAATGTTCATTGCTCCTGCCAAAACGCCACAGCAAGCCCGAGCGGTAATGGGCGCACATGTGCGTGTTGCTCATACAGTGAGTGGGAAGCTGTTGTCACTGGTGTGAATGACAAATGCAGTCGTATTGATCAGGTTTGTGGCCCAGGCTCCCTAATGGCACCTAATTAATGACTTCATTTGCCCCTGCGCCCGATACAGCAAATACCCACTCCACCTCAAGGACCCCCATGGGAGCCGTCCAAACAGAGCGCCTGCTCAGAAACATGCAGCTTTAACAGGCTGAAGTGGGAAAAACACATGGCTAGGTCAAGCATCACTATTACTATTGCTTAGAGAATTGACGGTAAACTCTTGTGTTTTCAGTTTTCATCCTGAACACCTTAGCAACTGTCTTTGCAAACACCTGGAACACTCTATAAACAAAATGCAATACTATAGCAACCATGAAAAACACACTAGCATCAGCATAGCAATGCCCTAACAACCACTTAGATCGCCCAATCAATCATATACATAGCAATGCATTAACCACAAAATACCAATCACATGGTAATGTAAACAGCCACCCAGAACACCCTACAAACGGCATAACAACGCCTTAGAAACTATTCAGAACTCCCTAGCAACACCATAACAACTGCCTAGATCACCTAATCAATCGTATAGCAATGCATTGCCCACTAAATACCCTAGTAATCACATAGTAACAGGTAAACAACAACAACAACATAACACCCTAGCAACTATATTCAGAACACCCTAGCAACAGCATAGCAACACCCTAACAACTGCCTAGATCACCCAATCAAGCAATGCATTGCCGACTAAATACCCTAGCAATCACATAGCAACAGGTAAACAAACACCCAGAACACCCTACAGTATAAACAACATAACGTCCTAGCAACTATTCAGAACACCCTAGCAACAGCATAGCAACACCCTAACAACCGCCTAGATCACGAAATCATTTGTATAGCAATGCATTGCCCACTAAATACCCTAGCAATAACATAGCATCAGGTTAAAACTACCCTGAACACTCTACAAACAGCATTACAATGGCCTAGCAACTATTCAGAACACCCTAGCAACAGCATAGCAATAGCCTAACAACCTCTTAGATCACACAATCAATCGTATAGCAATGCCATGTAACAAAACACCCTAGAAATCACATAGCAACAGGTAAGCAACCCCCCATAAACAAAAACCCTAGAAACAGCATAATTATACCCTAGCAACTATTCAGAACACCCTAGCAACAACAGAGCAATTTACTAAAAACCCCTCAGAACTCCTTAATAACCTAACCTTAATACCTTAATAACATCAGCAACCATTCACAAAATTCTAGCATTGTAGTGTCAAGTTTTGCAAGCTTCAGGAATATCTACTTGCACACACACACACACAGAGCCAGTGTGTGTGTGAAAAACCGCGCTGTGCAGAAAGAAAAGGTCACCGTGACAAGCGCAGTGGTAATAACCAGCTGAAATGGTGCCATCAGACAGACATGATTGATCAATTGAATTCAGCGGCAGTGAAAAATGTGCGATCAACAAGAGTATTACAGACACGATGAGCTGGGACAGGATACTCATCAAGACTTCATTCCAGCCTGAGCCTCTATCACTCCATCCATCCATCTATCTCTCTCTCTTTCGCTTTCATCCCCTCTGCATTTATCCCCTCAACTCTCTTCTCACTGATTCTTGAGCAAACCAGGCTATAAAACAAAAAAGGGGATTTTTATTTAAAAAAAAACATGTTCAATGATACTCACTCGTTTGGGTGCAACCTTTTGTTTTTCTTTGCCTATGGCTCATAGGACTGCATTACAATGAGAAAAATTGTCTAAAATACCAAAAATTGTCTTTATAAAGTAGGCAATATTTGTGACAGACAATATAAAAAATGAATACACTCACCGGCCACTTTATTAGGTACACCTGTTAACTGTTTATTAATCAGCCAATCACGTGGCAGCAACTCAGTGCACTTAGGCATGGTCAAGATGATCTTCTGAAGTTCAAACTGAGCATCAGAATGGGAAAGAAAGGTGACTTTGAACAATTTGATCTCGATTTCTGCTACAACATTCAGATTGTAGGGTCAGAATGTGCCATAAACAACATGAAAGCATGGATCCGACCTGCTTTGTATCAACGGTTGAGGCTGCTGGTGCTGTAATGGTGTAAAGGGTATTTGCTTGGCACACTTTGGGCCTTTTAGTACCAACTGTGCATCGTTTAAACGCCACAGCATACCTGAGTATTGTTGCTGACCATGTCCATCTCTTTATGACCACAGTGGACCATCTTCTGATGGCTACTTCCAGCAGGGTAACACACATGTCACAAAGCTCAAGTCATCTCAAACTGGTTCCTTAACATGACAGTGAGTTCACTAAACTCAAACGGCCTCCACAGTCACCAGATCTCAATCCAATGGAGCACCTTTGGGATGTGCTGGAACTAATATATTAAGTCATATTTTATTATAAATATAACAACGTTTTTTATCCCATGAGTTCTTCTTCTTCTCAGGTCATCTCTCCTAACTCTACATCCACTCTCTCTGTAAGTTGGGTCAATCAATACAGCCAGAGCATGTCATACATCACGGTGCCTGTGGCCGCACAGAGAACATAATATGCTGCGAATGCAGAGTGACAGATTTGTAAGGGAGACACGACTTTCCAGAGAAGGCAGGATGTGAAGATATTTAAAAGGAGCTCTAAAGCGGGTTGGCAGGGTGAAGGGGAGAAGAGAAAGAGAGAGAGGAAGGTGCGAGAGAGTCTTTTACTCAGCACAAGGGTAATCAGGTCAGAGGAAAACCAAGAGAAAGTGCTGTGTTTGTGGAGCGTTGTTTAACCAGTAAAGAGATTGAACAATAACAGCAGAGGTTTGCTTTAGGTGTGTGTTTGTCGGGTTCAGAGTAAAGAGGTTTTGGCGAAATCAAATCAGCCTGGAGAAAACAGGGGAGATGAGCATGCAATGCAGTGCAATACAGCTAATATGCAATAATGTGTGATATGACCAAAGATTTTCTCATGCAAAATAAATCAACTGGAATTAAGTGCCTTTCATTTTTAGAGTATTTAATTTACCGGATTATAAGATTTATATCATGGAAAGAGTCCAGATACAGGTTTTACTTTTATAATGTTCTGAGATTAAGCTAATTTTATGTTCATCCAGTGTTGTAGAAGACAACTACAAAGTTTACTTACATTTTTATCATAAATAAATTATGTATTTTAATGATTTAAGCAATTTTAGAGGAGTGATTTGCATATGCAAATTCAGGTCGCCCAACAGGCTGTTTCGGCCTGTTTTAAATGGAAAATAAGGCAATTTTACTTAATTTAACACTTGATTTTGAGTCTATACTGCCCAAACAGTCCATCACTACTTCAGTTCATCACTACTTCACTACTTAGTGTTAACATGCTAATGCTAATATTGACCAAAAAACTACAATAAACATACTTCTGTGTTAATATATGGCCATTAATAAAATTTTAGGCCCAAACCATGTTCAATCCACTCAAATCCCATCTTGTGGACTAAAAAATGTCTTGGGTTTTTCAGCTAAATCCAGTTGAAACATAACAAATCAATAACTCTGACATTGCTGCACAAACATCTTCATATTACGTGAGGCTTTAGTTTTAATATTTACCTATTTCCCTTTTAACAGATTATGATCTAGAAATATTGTCCTATTTTAACTTCACTTTATATTATCATATATATAATATTCCTGGTTAAATGCAGATTTAAATTAATTTAATAATTTAAGACATGCTGATTTTGACATGTCCCTAAGTTTATAAAAATAAGTAAAATAAAAAATGCATTTAGTAGGCAATTTTGGCCTCATTGTTAGACTAGATATAGTTATATCCAACTCCTGTTATGACCATCTAAACCCGGTAAACTTCTGCATTATACATGCAAAGATATGTTGTTTACGACAAATAAAGTTATTGTCTCCTAAAAGAAAGAATTGATTCTGAACTGCCAGAACGAGTCGTCAGCAATTCCGGTCAAATAACATACGTTATTCAGAAGAAGGATATAAGTCCTTTAAAGGTGGGGTAAGTGCTTTCTGGTAACCGATGTTGATTTCAAATCACCAAAACAAACATGCCCCTATTTTGATAGCTCCGCCCCACACATACATAACAGGGAACAACTATGGCGGAATCTGCTGTGCCAGCCGGCCGAGGGCATGATGTCAATCAATAAGTGAAAGCAATGTTTTTTACTATGGTAATCCAGGTCCAAAGTTCAGTGAAAAAGTCATCCCTTACATCCCAAAAACACAAACACAGTCCTCATGAACAACTCGATAGCACGAGCACGACAGTCCAACTAACGAACATATTACAATTATGACAAGATTAGATGGATATATTGCTCACGAAAAGAGGAACCAAAGGAAACAAACATATATTCGGAGTATATTATCTTACTTTTTGGACACACTTTGGGAGCTGACGCTTGAAACAGACAGTGAGGAGGTTTAGACGCTCCAGGGTTGTCGGTGTGGAAAGGAATGGATCTTTATCATCGCTGAAGTGAACAATAATATGATCGCAAATGGACAAGCAAGCAAACATGACACATGAGCATTCAAGCAAAAGCCAGCATATATTAGTTCTGTGAAACAAAACAAAATCAATGTTACTCGCCTATCGAGAAGAAATAAAGCAACCTCGGCCTTCGCTCCTTGAGTTCTCTGCAGCGCTGGAAAGCTGATCCGATATTTACACGGGTCCTACTTCTTGCCTCATCGTAAGCCTTCTTATGTTCCACAGACATCTTCCACATTTGTTTTTTATCAGCCATCTCTCTCTTTCTGTCGTCGCTCGGGTAATGTCTGTCCTCTGTCGTGTCTTTTGAATAATGACGTACACTGAGCGCTCTCTTCTCCCCGTCATTAGTAAACACGCCCCTTACTGCTGATTGGCTATAAGTTTGTTTTGGTACTCGGCCCGAGACACTTTTCTAAAGCAGTTTTGAAATAACACTTACCACTTAACAAAAATATAAGTTGCACATTTCTGCTTTTAATCCTCCCAGAAGGCTTTGCCCCTTTGACATCCATTGTAAGTGCATTACTAGAAACTAGGGCTGTCAAACGATTAATCATTATGCAAAGTTTGTGTTTGCATAATGTGTGTACTGTGTATAATTATTATGTATATTTAAATACAAACACATACATTTATATATTTAAGAAATATTTGCATTTATACATAATTTATATTATATATATATATATATATATATATATACATATTTTATATATAAATATAACAAAATTTTCTCAAATATATCCATGCATGTGTGTGTATTTATATATACATATGAATAATTATACACAGTACACACACATATATTATGTAAACACAAACTTTTATTCTGGATGTGACTAATCACGATTAATCGTTTGACAGAACTACTAGAAACATGATTTCTTTGGTTTTATCAGCTGAGGGATGTTAAAATGATTTTATCTACAAAATATAGAGCTTATCTTGTGTTCAATCTACTTGAGCAAAACAATAAAGCACAGAAAGACAGAGAGTTTGCTTTAGTATGAAGAAAACTCAAACAAGATGAAAAGTTACCTGATGGATTCCAGAACATTAAGGTTCTAGAATGTTCTGAACAGCATGTGGTTGTTGTAGAATGTTGCTCTCTCAGCCCAGAGTAGAAGAAAGCTGTTTTTCCGGTGTCTGTAGATGGTTCAGAGGGTTCAGCGCAGAGCAGTGATTCTCAGGGCAGCGTGGAGAGCCTGAGGAAACACCTGCGAGCCGATGCCTTCACCCAGCAGCAGCTAGAGGCTCTGGACCGAGTGTTCGAGAGGCCGGCATTCCCTGACGTCTTTCCCACTTCTGAACACGTCAAACCGGAGCAGGTGAGTGACGTTACCTTCCGCCCTCTCTGTGTGCGGCTGCAACTAAACATATTGATATTTAGACCTATTCATACTTTCAAAAAATACCAGTACAATGTAGCAGTACAATGGTGCTATCAGATGCTAATACCATAATATAATGGGCTTGACATTAACACCCACCAACATGTATTTCAGCAGTGGCGTGTAACACAATCACTTCTACTAGACATTTTGGCGGGTTGAATTTTATTTATAATATAAATTTTTCAATTGTAGTGTTTTAAGGGAGTTACACACAAACCCGCCTCCCCTCACACACTCCTTTCATTTGCTCCGGATGAATATTGTTGCTGTTACAGGGCTTGAATTTGGGCATGAGATTGCGTGTATTGCATAATTTTACTCGTTCCCACAGATTTTGTGCACGCACCCAAAGTGCGGCACATAAAGTCGCCTCTCAGCACTAAATTGAGTTCTTTTTTGCTGCTTATTGCGCTTAAACAGTCAAATACACACAAAATAATGTCAAAATGCTGGCCTTGGCGAGTATTCACGTAAGCACAGTCAGTGAACGTAATTAGTTGAGAAAGCAAGTGAATGAGTAACGGTATTAAGGAATCCATGCGTCAGCTCTTAAAGTGTCAGCAGCCTAATAAACCTGCTGCCAAATTATGAGATAGTATTAAAAATATCTATATGGCAGTTTTTCCCCATGGTATCGATGTCAAAATTGTGGCCAGTGAAAATGCTGAGTAACTTTGGAAAACCACTAGCCACAGTTAATGTCAAGACCCTTACAGTATTTTAGGGATGCTCCCAATTCTATTCTGGTTTTCTTTTATGTCTGGTTGTGTGTGTGTGTGTGTGTAAATATGTGTTGTTTATCAGTAAACTGCTCGCGTTGCAGTGATGCATTGAGGATCAAAAGAGCAGAACACTCCCTCCGTTCATTGATTTTCTGATGGAAATAAAAATACATTCTTAGGAAGAACAACATGAGATGAGCTACCACCCACTCGCTGGCCATAGACAACATGAGCACATGAGAAATGGTGTCATTTCCTGTAAGGTTCCTTCAGAGCTGTTTACAAAAATGTGGCAAAACACTCACAAAAGAACAATGTTAGCAATTAACACACACACAAACAGCACCATATGAAACCCTTTATGTACAATTTTGTGTTAAAAGTGTTGGATTTATTATAATGGATAACCTTTATTTACTTTCATTAGACTACTAAACAACAAGTGACGATTAATTTCTCTCCCCGAAAGAGCGAGTCGGAGCCATAAAGCAAAGGGAACAGCCTAATTGAGTTCATTTTAATTTGGGTGCGATCGGGAGACATTACTCCAGCGATTAATCAGGCCGACAGCACTCACCTCCAGAAGAAGGCCTAATTTGCAGCTAATTACAAAACTGATTTTCACTGCAAGATCAATACCGAAATGAATTGGAAATGACTCGCAATCACAAAGGCCGTCAAAGAGGGTATTAAAAAGCAGGAAAAAAAGAC
Source organism: Rhinogobio ventralis (assembly GCA_039654625.1). NCBI lineage: Eukaryota > Metazoa > Chordata > Actinopteri > Cypriniformes > Gobionidae > Rhinogobio > Rhinogobio ventralis. The sequence goes on along the minus strand of CM077212.1, from coordinate 33,807,356 downwards.
GAAGGAAACACGGAAAACCTTTGAAGGAAAAATGGACGAACGGAACGCTCTAGAAAAATCAGTTTTAATTTAAAGCAATATTAATCAGACTATTTTCTCCCTTCATAGACCTTCTTTTTTTCTCCTTCGCAATACCTAAACCAGACCACCGTTCTATTTTTGTCTCTTTCTCTCTGGCTTTGTTCCAAAACTAAGCCATGCTGTCTATATATAATAGCTTACTTCCGTGTTGCAAAATATAAATATAGGCAGTGGCTATTTACACAAGTGAAAATATTGCTAGATTCTATTTACACTGTAAAAATAGCATTTTCTTTGCGATAAGTGTAAATATTAGGCCTAGTTAGATGCTATTTATACTTATAAATAGTGGCAGATACACAATATGCAATAATAACATATATAGAGTGCAAATTATTATATTTATTAAAATTATTAAATGGATGCTGCCTTATTAGAACAATAAAGCCTTCCTTACACCTACCCATAATACCCAAAACACTCTTTATTATTAAACACACGTTAGACACTTTATTTCCACTTTTTGAATATATTGAAAATAAAATCTGATCTGATATGTAATGGGAAAAGGGAGTTGATTTGTGGGTCGGTTTGCGTTAAAACTTTCTGCCATGCTCACTACCCCTACACTATTGCTACGGTTGACGGTTGCTACAGTATTCAGCATCTTCCGTAATTTTGTCTGGCCAGACGTTAGTAAGCGGAGTTAGTGTAAATAGACACTCCAATACATATATTTGTATAGTATATTTCACTGAGCTCGTTGCAAAGCATTATGGTATGGTATTGCCTTCTGAATCTGCCTTCGAATGTGGCCCAAAGAATGCATCTTACCGATTTTGAAGCAGACTTTGCTTTCCAGAGCTTGCCTGTGATGTCTAAAATGTTGCCTACATAGGCAGCTCACTAAGTTTTGGAACGGAGCCAGTGTTTTGGTTGTGTTTAGAGGCATTAAAAAGCCATTCTGGAGATGCTAAATGTGACAGACTCTCCTCCCACACTTCTGCCAGCCATGTGCTCATCCTTTTCACTCTCCCCTCCATCTGCATGAGAAAAGCCCTGTTCTGCTCCACGACCTCCACCGAAAAGAGCCAAACATCAGCCTCGAACAGTTGTAGCCCACAATCAGAGTTTATCGGTGATAGAGACAGACATGGCCGGGGTCAGGGGCCTCCCCTGTGACACACACACACATTTACTCTGGACAGACATTCTCAACACGCAGACGCCGGAAGTCTCATCTCATTAAATAACAAAAGAGTTTAAGAAAAAAATCCCCCCCATCTGCTGACACGGTCTGAGGAGCATGTCTGTAATGGAAGGGGGTTGTGAAAATCATAAATCTTATCAGTGTCATTTCTTAAGGCCTTGCAAATGCTAAAACATCACTTCAGAAATTGTCTTATTTATAGAACGAGGTGAACTAATCCGTAAGGCCTTTATTTAAATTCATAACAACAACATATTTCATCATTTTTGAAATTGGTAGATGTCTTTTGGCCATGGGAAATGCAACCGACTAAATGCAAAATGATTTCGTCAAAAAGGATGCTAAGAAATATTCTAGGATTCTGTGATTATCATTAACAAACTAATAAAAACATTTTTGATAATTGAAACAAAGCTGAAATAAATTAAAATATTAGAAATGTTGCGTTGTCAAATGACTGAAATAACTAAAAAATAAAAATAAAAAATAAAACTAATACTAAAAAAATTACCTAAATAGTAATATTTTTTAAAAAAATCTAAAAAAACGAATTAACTAAAATTCAAATGAAAACTTAACATATAAAAAATAAAAGCTAATTAAAAAATATCAATAAAAAATAGTATATAAATAATACTAACACTGATCATTACTATGCAGTTAAAGTTTTTTGGGGTGTTTTTTTTAATCATTTTATTATATGGTTGCTGATCTGTAGATATGGTTTCATATGCAAGTTTGTTTCCCCCACAGCATATAAAAATAAAAAGGTAATTGCGAGTTTATATCTCACAATTCTGAACACGCTATTGCAACTTTATATCACGCAAATACGAGATGTAAACTCGCAATTGTGAGATAAAAAGCCGTAATTATCTTTTAAAATGTGTTATTCTAAGCTTCCATAGTTTCATACCCTTTCATAATGTAAATCTGTGTGATTTTAATATTTACGGTTAGGGCTTAGGTAATGAACAATTAACTCAAAATATAAGAAATAGTAATATTAATAACATATATATATAACATTCAGTCCCAGAGGAAAGTGTTTGAATGTCTGTCAGTAATATAATAAAGGCCGGTACACACAGTGTTTGGGTTGAGCGATGTTGACATGATCTTGATCTTCTTGATCTGCAGGCGAGTGAGTACAGTCTCCCTGCCTTAAACGCAGGCCTGGACGAAGTCAAGCCCAGTTTATCCTCCAGCACGACCTCTGACCTTGGCGCCAGCGTGTCACAGAGCTACTCTGTAGGTAAGATCACCTGATCTATGTCACCAACCGCAATGACCGTTTACGCCCTCACATTCAGCTCAAGAGACTAATTAAAGAGGACCTATTATGCTTTTTTACGTTCAACTTTCTTTAGTGTGTAATGTTTCTGTTTGAAGTAAGCCCCTCCAGCGGGAGTTCTTCTCTATATCAGTGTCAGTGTTTCTGAACTCCATTGTAGTGTTGAGTTTTCATTCAGGAACAAACATCACAATATTCCTCATTTATATAATTCCCACCCAAAACATACGCAAGATAAAGAGGCGGGGTCTGGTTGAGTTAGCTAGTAGTGTGTTGAAACTGGCGTTTATGTTAATGGGCGGGACATTTTCCGAACACGCTCGAAACGCTTGACCTATCACAACACACTGCTCCAGCCGACCAATCAGAGCACACTGTGCTTTTCAGAAGGAGAAGGAACTAAACAGAGCGTTACTGACAGACGAGCTCCAACAATGTGCAACAAAGATGTTTTTTGAACATTCAAGCATGAAAGCTTATTCTAGAAGACCCAAAAACAAAATCAAGACTATATGTAAAAGAGAATAATAGGTCCTCTCGAAGTTATGAAGAATACAAATTCTCACCTTGTGGCTTTGTCATAACTAAATGCATTTAAAGGGGTCATGAACTGGCTTTTTTAATTTTTTTATACTGTTGTCTGAGGTCAACTTATGACGTTTGCATGGTTTTTACATTCAAAAACAAGTAATAGGCTATTTTCTACCCTGGTTTTGGTTCTCTCCTGGAACGCTCGGTTTTTATGATCGTGCCGCACTGAAGACTTGGAAGTAAACGCCCACGGCTAGGATTGGATAAGATTTGCATATTTAATGAATTTCAGCTCCCCTGTCAGTGGGAATTGTTTTGAAAGCGTGTGGGGAAACGGCAACCGGAATGAATCACCCACAGGACTCGCAAAATGTCTTTATCAAACAAACAATGATTTATCTCTCATCCACCTGCGATTGATTGGAATGTTATTTTTTTATTACTTGGTGGATATAAGCACGAACAAGCCCTTCAAATATCAAGTCAAGAGAGTGAACAATGCACATCAAGAAAGGAATGTTATTTCACTATTTAAGATAGCCCGTCGGCAGGCCGGGCTTACGCTTTGGTAGCCCGTCTGGAAAACACATAGTCCCGGGATGTTGGGCTTTGCGAACCCTGGCCCTGTGGCCCATACATGTCCAAGTCTGATCCCGAATCGCAATGAACCAACAACACCACAAATAAAGGATTCTTCAGCCTTTGACAGCATGCTAAGTTATGTTCTGTTAGACACGTACACATCAATAGATATCAAACGATCTGTAACAATGCAATACTATCACATATAAAAAACATTAGTGTGTTGCTTCATTCATTCATGTAATCTCATCCTGTCTGCAAATCCAGTCTCTTGTTTACAAACTAATCCATGGTGAAATGAAGGAACAAACGCGCAATGTCTTCCCCACGTGAGCTGGGTATTCATTAAAAATAATCATTATAAATCATCCATGCATTCATAATATTGGAATCCGAATGAAGCTTATGCAGTAAAGTGGGCGGTAAAGTCGGTGGGCGGGGCTTCTTGAATCAGGCGTACTTCTGTTGAGGCGGTGTTTCACCACACTCTGACGTCACAGCCTGGCACATTCTGAGATCGAGCGTTTTCTAGGCCTGGTGTCAATAAAAGCTTTTCTTTGACTAACAAGGAAGTTTTCATCTCTGAAATTTACAGGATATTCTGATATTACCATGACCTTTTATGTATAAAAAGCTCAAGGGAAAGTTGATTTCTCAATTCATGACCGCTTTAAAGAATGTGATAAACTGGTTAATCGGAGGGTTTGTGCTCAGATTTGACTATGCTGGTCTTAATATTCAAAATGCAATAATAACTTGCTCAACTTCTGAAATGACTTTGCTGTTTGACCATTGTGACTATAGGCCTATTGCTTAATGTTAACCAATAGCTATTTTATGTTAACCAGTCAGCTATTTTAGGCAACTGTTGACTGTTAAAGAAGCCTTTCTCAAATCTAGCCTATAGTTAACTTAGTGCCAGTGTTTATATAATGCAATTATAATAATGCATTGAATATGCTTGGAAGTAAAATTGAACTGAAATGCTGCTACTGTATATGTGTCAATCATGTTTTATTTACATGCATGTATTATGTAAGATTAGATTCTCATGTGTAGTGATATTGGTCTTATAACGGACATAATTAAACCAACTTCAGACTAACAAGCTGTTGCACAGAGGACATTTGTTCCTTAACTGCTCTATCACAGCACTGAGCTTCAAAATTATATCAAATATTAACATTTACATAAACAAATTCATCATTTGCTCATGGCAGACAGGGAACGTGGGGTATTTGTTTCTCTGTCTCTCTCTCTCTCTCTCTCACTCGCTCGTTCGTGTGCTCTTGTTAATAATAAATGATGGGACGGTTAATTAAAACGTAGTGTGCTTGTTGTGGCAGTTATTAATATGAAATGTGTGAAGTTTACTGACAGTTTTACGATCATCTTCAGGTCAAAGATAAATATACACAACTATGTGAATTTTTTATTAAAATTCACATAATTATGTGGAAGCCATTATGGCCATTATTGTGTTTGTGTGTGTTTGGCTGGTGATAGAAAGCAATAGAAAGAGAGAGAGAGAGAGAGAGAGAAAGAGAGGGAATGTTTTTTGTAGTTGACAGACTTTTTATCTGTTTCATGGCAGTTTCACAACCGATTGTTTGTATTAATCAGGTATGAATATAAGCATGCTAATCTGTCATCATTTACTCATTACGATACAATGAAAGTGTATGGGGATGAATGCTGTCAAGCTTAAAAAAAGAAAAAACATTTTTGGTTGAACTAGCACTAAATATGAATGTATTCCTGTTTAAAAATGCATGACAAATTTACCAAATATTCCGAAGCAAAACCAAAATATTTAAATGATTTCCAATGGTTAGGCTGAGATCCAATGTTCAGATGAATAGTTTCTGTAACGGAAAAGAAACACAGATTACACTCATCCTGAAAATGTTTTCCAACCCCAATTAAAATGCCCACAGTTATTGATCTTGTTGATTTTATGCATGAACATTTGCATAATCTATTAAAAATGAATGATTCATGAAGCAGTCTGTGCCAGAGGAGATGTGAGTTCTTGGTGAACTGTGAATACCTCACAGATAGACATCTTTTATGTCCTTGGCTTTTCCTATTAAAAACTAATCAATCAACCAACAAACATATGTATATTATATATTAGTTGGATTACCCTTTAAATAGCTTCAATGCTAGATCTTGGAAAGCTCTGATTCACACTGAACTTTGCCCAGTTATATGGAAAAAGCTGCTGGGAAATGCAATGAATTTGTCACCTTAAAAGATGCAATAGTTTCTCTCTCTCTCTTTCTCTCTCTCTCTCTCTCTCTCTCTCTCTCTCTCTCTCTCTCTCTCTCTCTCCTGACACACTGGCTATCCGTGTCCGCACCTGAGGGCACCACGCTCCTAGTCACACAAATTAATGCTTATTCCATCTTCACAAAAAGCAAACTAACCTTTGAGCACACATTTGATAACAAACGACTTTCACCGTGCATCCAGGGAATTAGGGCAATTTGGCTCTCCAAACATCCTTTGCTTAGTTGTAATTAATTAGGGTGCCGTGTTTTTTGGCTGGTGATAAATTGCTGCATCCTGAATGCAGAAAATAGAGGTCAAACGTTTCCCGTAGCCTCGTTGTTGGAACATTAAGGTGTCCCTGTCGTGGCGAATTTAATACAGCTGTGTTGAAGCAAGTGTTTGCACTCAAACCTTTCCACTTCTTCAGATAATAATACTAAGGTCACCCTGATTTTCAGCATAGATTCACTAGTCGTTATGTGTTTCTTGTATGTTGACAGATTATTGAGGATGGTAAAAAGCTCAAGTGTAGCTGTGTAATTTTGCAACAATTCTTAAGCCTGAAACATACTTAACTATGCAAACTAACGAATGCTTGCCCAATGCATTGAAGCATGGCTCTCTTTCACATACTTTAAGTGCCCTATTATGCTTTTTGGGATATTACCTTTCATGCAGTGTGCAATAGAGCTGTTTGTGAATGTAAAAAAAGGTCTGCAAAGTTTCAAAATCAAAGTGCAGATACATTTTTGTCTCCTGAAAGAAAAAAGCGATTCTGAACTGCCTGAAACATGTCATCAGTAATTCCACTCTCACATCCTGCTGAACCTACGCAGGTTTGTAATAAATTTGCATTATGCCAGCCTGTGGTCTTCATTGGCTGCTGGCGAACAATGTCTCCTTTGCCCCGCCCTCAAACACTGTAGTTGTAGCTGAGACTGGAAGAGTTTGGTTCATGTTGTTCATGTTCATGTTTTTCTGCTGCTAAAGTAAATACACTTTGATGCATTTCCAAAGGATGAGATCAATACGTTAAAACTGACACCATCACTGTGTATCAAGTGCTGAGGAAGAGCTGAAATTCAGATCCGACACACGCTGTAAGCGGTTGACCAATCACAATGGATTGGGCCATCTGACCATTCAGAGCAGAGTAGACCAACCACAGCAGACTGGGTCATCTGACCAATCAGAGCAGAGTAAACCAATCACAACAGACTGGGCCATCTGACCAATCAGAGCAGAGTAGACCAATCACAGCAGACTGGGCCATCTGACCAATCAGAGCAGAGTAGACCAATCACAACAGACTGGGCCAACTGACCAATCAGAGCAGAGTAAACCAATTACAACAGACTGAGCCATCTGACCAATCAGAGCAGAGTAGACCAATCACATCAGACTGGGCCATCTGACCAATCAGAGCAGAGTAGACCAATCACATCAGACTGGGCCATCTGACCAATCAGAGCAGAGTAAACCAATCAAAACAGACTGAGCCATCTGACCAATCAGAGCAGAGTAAACCAATCACAACAGACTGGGCCATCTGACCAATAAGAGCAGAGTAGACCAATCACAACAGACTGGGCCATCTGACCAATCAGAGCAGAGTAGACCAATCACAACAGACTGGGCCATCTGACCAATAAGAGCAGAGTAGACCAATCACAACAGACTGGGCCATCTGACCAATCAGAGCAGAGTAGACCAATCACAACAGACTGGGCCATCTGACCAATCAGAACAGAGCAGGCTCTCAGAAAGGAGGGATTTAGAGAGACCGAATCCTTGGTCGGGCCATTTCAGATACTGTGAGAAAAGAGCTGATGGTGCATTAATGCTGTATGCTGTATATTATAAGAAAAGTTAAGTGTTTCTTGACCTTGGATGCATGTAAACCTGTGGTAGGTGACTTCCAAAACAAAAATAGCATAACGGGCACTTTAATGTGCATTCTTTGGGCCGTAACAATACATAAATACATAAATGTACTGTGGACAGTTTAACAAATTTGCTCGGCAAGATTTTGACTTTCCTCAAACTGCTTCTCTGCCATAAAAAAAAAACTTACGCTGCATTATTGACATATTTCACAAGTTTTCGATCATTAATTTCTGGAACTGAAACAAACACACATCATTCAACACATCCTTCATTTCTCCAAGACACCAACATCCAAGAAATAATTGATTAATAATAATAATCCAGCCAAGTTAATCAGCCTAACTACAGTCGTTTTACATTTATTTAATGGTTTGTAGCTAAAGTAGCATGAATTTCAGATTCCAGAGTAACAATATCCATTTTATAGCATTAATTATAAAAAAAATTACGCTTTTGTTAAATTTTAAGTTCATTTTTAGCCTGCATGTTTTTTCTGGTCATTGGCAGCCGGTTTGGTCCACACTGGATTACACTCGCTGAGCTCTGATGGACACTGTCCTGCTCATTAGAATTGAACTGATGGCCAAGTTTCCTCCGGCGTCCCCAGTAAACCCTCCTTACTTGAACAAAAACATTAGTCTGTGAGGGGTGTCAGGCTTCAGCGCTCGGCTGGCTCCGGGCTTTGGGTTGTTGGTTAGGACAGCCAAGCGTCAGTCCCAATTACTGCTCTGAATGTGGAGCTTCTTGGTGCTAAGAAGAGACATTGACTGTTTAGTGGGAGGCCGGTATGGGCCGGTCGGTTTACATCTGTTCTCTGTTCTGACCTGGAAAGGACAAGAATAAATCCTTTGATACACAATGTTTTCCTTTTCAGCAAATGTAGTTGCATGAGCAAAAACGGATTCTGTTCTATTTGAATGTTTAAATTCAGCAAGTTCAAAATGCATTTGCAGTCGAGTGTCAGCTTGTTCATGGATGGAACAGCTAGTGAATGTTGTTGTGTTTGTGTGTGCAGGTCGGGATATGGCCAACACAACCTTACCTGGATATCCACCTCACGTCCCGCCCACCGGACAGGGCAGCTACCCGACGTCCACACTGGCTGGAATGGTTCCTGGTGAGTATCTGAGTATTGAAATCGAGAACTTTTTAAAGGAACACACCAACTTTTTGGGACTTTAGCTTATTCACTGTATCCCCCAGAGTTAGATAAGTCCATACATACCATTTTTATCTCCGTGCGTGACATAACTCTGTCTGACGCACCCACCGCTAGCCTAGCTTAGCACAAAGACTGGAGGTAAACGGCTCCAGCTAGCCTACTGCTCAATAAGTGACAAAATGTATAGTTACATCGTGTACTAAGACCGACGGAAAATTAAAAGTTGTGATTTTCTAGACCAATATGGCTAGGAACTATACTCTCATTCCTGTGTAATAATCCAGGAACTTTGCTGCCGTACCATGGGTGCAGCGGCGCAATGATATTACACAGCGCCTGAAAATAGGCTAACTTCCATCAACATATCCAACGTGACAACCTGCTTGCACAGAGAGCGTGCTGGGGACTATTTTCAGGCGCTGCGTAATATCATTGCGCCGCTGCACCCATGGTACGGCAGCAAAGCTCCTGGATTATTACACAGGAATGAGAGTATAGTTCCTAGCCATATTGGTCTACAAAATCGCAACTTTTCATTTTCCGTCGGTCTTAGTATACGATGTAACTATACACATCACAACATGTAAATAGGAAAATGTTGGCGTTATTTTGTCACTTATTGAGCAGTAGGCTAGCTGGAGCCGTTTACCTCCAGTCTTTATGCTAAGCTAGGCTAGCGGTGGGTGTGTCAGACAGAGTTATGGCACGCACAGAGATAAAAATGGTATGTATGGACTTATCTAACTCTGGGGGATACAGTGAATAAGCTAAAGTACCAAAAAGTTGGCGTGTTCCTTTAATGTTCCACAACTGCTTAAGAAATATGTTTTTACATGCACAGTAAAAAAACAATTCAATTGAGTTTATATTTACCTTCAAATGTATTAAAAATATAAGGGAAATCATTATGATTCACCTTTGTAAAAGCTGACTTTGTGCCATGAGATTAACAAATACACTACCATTCAAAAGTTTGAATTAAGTACGATTTTACTTTAAAGTGATTAATACTTTTATTTAGCATAAAATTGATCAAAAGAGACAGTAAAGACATGTATAATGTTACAAAGGATTTCTATTTCAAATAAATTAGTTAATTAGATTTTTCTATTCATCAAATATGTTAACTGTTTTCTATGGAAGCTTGTCAAAAAAAAAAAGTCAATTTCCTTTTTAATGTTTTATTCTGTTGCGGAAACAAGCTTTCATAGTTTTCAACATTGATAATAATCATAAATGTTTCTTGAGCAGCAAATCGTCGTATTAGGATCATGTGACACTGAAGACTGGAGTAAGGATGCTGATGATGTTAAGTTAAAATACAATAAAGTATTTTAACTTTTAAAACGCCACACTTCACTTTTAACATCTCTACATTTGATGAAAGCTCAAATAGTAAAATATCAGTGCAGCTTGCATTTATGAACTGACCAGACACCAATAGCAATAAATGAAGTCCTGTAGTGTTTACAACAGCCTGCAGACATTCACAGAAGCAGAATTTCACTGGTGTGTGAACGCAGGAAACCTTTCACTATTGACCATCAAACCTCAATTGACTAAAGAATTAACTGGTCCAACAGACTTCCAGACGAAAGGCATTTTGTGATCACTGAGCTCAAACTAATTCGTAAAATGTGGTTCGATCTTGCATTATTTTTAGCATCAGCAGCAGAAGCAGCAGCTCTCGGCAGACGTGTCCATTACACCAGATTTACTGACAGCTCTCCATGCACCGCATATAAAAACACCTCTTTATTATCCCATAAAAGAGAAACAATGTTGGACCAACACAAAGGCTCTGCCTTTCTTCCTGCACAAATTCCATAATAGAGAAAGAAACTTTGGGGAAGAAAAAAGGGGCATAGTAGTGCACTCATTCAACAGGACACAATGGGTTTTAGACATTACCATGTGAGTGAGAATATATTTTGACATTTTCTGAGCAAGTTTAAGGTTTTATCATAAACTCCCAAAGCAACAGCAGATGTGATGTAAAATTGCTGGTGCATTACTTTAAAATGCCTGCATTTTTCCGTTTCAGGGAGCGAATTTTCAGGGAATCCCTACAGCCATCCACAGTACACGGCCTACAATGAAGCCTGGAGATTCAGCAACCCAGCAATACTGAGTGAGTCACCAACCATCTGTGTCTTACAAAAATATACCATGGTAAACATAGCTACTGTCAAAATATCATCGTTGCTACAATAAAATTGTGTTGCTTTGTATCAGACAGCACTGTCACATCACATGACATATAACAACATAACATATAACACATCACACATGACATGACATGACACGAAGCATAACATAACACATAACACACGGCACGACATAACATAACACATAACATATAACATAACATAGGACATGACATAACACAACACATGACATAACACAACACGTGACATAACACAACACATAACACGACATAACAAAACACATGATATAACATAACAACGTAACACGTAACAACATAACTCATAACATAACACACATCACAAACAACACACAACATAACATATAACAAAACAGTATAAAATAATAATACACAGATAGTTTTGGGAGCTAATCTGTTGCAAGGAGATCCCGTATGAATTTAACTATAATTGTAGTAATGAACTGGTTAACTGATTATTTGTTTGTTAGAAATTAGTTAACAGTCCCAGCTGGATCTTATTGATTTTCCAGTCTAAATCAACTGAATCTGCCACAGCTTTTCTCATTTGTGATTTTTTCTGGTATTATGCAGTGAATATTCACTAATAATCATTGCGTAGCAATTAGCTGTGAACAAACGAAATATGTTAAAAGCTTCCAAATATTAGCTGAAACGACGGGGAATATATTTGTTTAAACAACACTGTAAATAAAAACAGCACTTTGTGTGTCATTTACGTAATCAGTTCAGTTTGATTGGGTTGTAATTCATGGATCATGCTATAGTTTATGTTATATGCAAAAATAAGACAAACTTGCAAGTTAGTGCAAACAATGAAGGAAATTTAAAAATTTATGAAATCATAGAAGGACTGGCCTACATGAAATCAATACTGTATGATGCTTAAAGCAAATATGCAGTCATTTTCATGGTGTATTGAAATGGTACATTCCTTTCTTATTAACTTTCAGGTTCCCCCTATTATTATAGTGCATCCAGAGGCTCCGCCCCACCAACTGCTGCCACTGCCTATGACCGCCACTAGTTACCACGGAAACCAAATTAGGCGGCACGCCCATGGACTCGGACTTCATATTCTGCCAGTGTGAGCAGTGAAGCTGATTGGACAGAGTGGTTTCATGCGGTCACATGATGAAGAACAGACCAATCAGGAACAAAAACATCTCAACGACAATTCAGCCATTCACACAAGCCTCAGCGGGCTTCCACACGAGATAAGGGAAACCTCATAAACATGAACAATAAATGTATATCTCACAGACTGAGGGTAAATATGATTTTTAAAACGTACAATGGAATTAACATCTGCTTTTATAAAACTTTTATATTCTGTCCTCTCATTCATACTCATAGGTATTCATACATAAAGTGGTTCTTTTCGTTCATTTAGATAGACACTGAAATGAACAATATGACGTATAACAATATAACATAAGATAAAACAATAAATAACAACACGACATGACATAACATAACACGTAGCATAACAGGTAGCATAACACGTCATGACATAACACGTAGCATAACATGACATAACACATAGCATAACAGGTAGCATAACACGTAGCATAACACGACATGACAACACATAGCATAACAGGAAGCATAACATGACATGACATAACATGTAGCATAACATGACATAACATAACACATAGCATAAAAGGTAGCATAACATGACATGACATCACATAACACTTAGCATAACATGACATAACATAACACGTAGCATAACATGACATAACATAAAACATAGCATAACAGGTAGCATAACATGACATGACAACATAACACTTAGCATAACATGACATAACATAACACGTAGCATAACAGGTAGCATAACATGACATAACATAACACGTAGCATAACATGACATAACAACACATAGCATAACAGGTAGCATGACATGACATAACACGTAGCATAACATGACAATATAACACATAGCATAACAGGTAGCATAACATGACATGACATAACATAACAGGTAGTATAACATGACATAACGTGACATGACATAACACAACACAACATGACATGTTGTGTTATGTCATGTTATGCTACGTGTTTTGTCGTGGTGTTAACATAACGTGATAACATGACACGACACAACATAAAATGACATAACACAACACATAACACGACATGACATAACACGTAGCATAACATGACATAACACATAGCATAACAGGTAGCATAACGTAGCATAACACGACATGACAACACATAGCATAACAGGAAGCATAACATGACATGACATAACATGTAGCATAACATGACATAACATAACACATAGCATAAAAGGTAGCATAACATGACATGACATCACATAACACTTAGCATAACATGACATAACATAACACGTAGCATAACATGACATAACATAACACATAGCATAACAGGTAGCATGACATGACATAACATAACACTTAGCATAACATGACATAACAACACGTAGCATAACAGGTAGCATAACATGACATAACATAACACGTAGCATAACATGACATAACAACACAGCATAACAGGTAGCATGACATGACATAACACGTAGCATAACATGACAACATAACACAGAGCATAACAGGTAGCATAACATAACATGACATAACATAACAGGTAGTATAACATGACATAACGTGACATGACATAACACAATACAACATGACATGTTGTGTTATGTCATGTTATGCTACGTGTTTTGTCGTGGTGTTAACATAACGTGATAACATGACACGACACAACATAAAATGACATAACACAACACATAACACGACATGACATAACACGTAGCATAACATGACATAACATAACACGACACATAACATGACATAACACGTAGCATAACATGACACAACATAACTTGACATAACATAACATGACATAACACGACACATATGACCATAACACAATGTAACATAACATAACACATAACAACACAACACAACACATAATACATAACATAACATCATAACATAGCATAATATAACAACACCATAACACAACGCATAGCATAGTATAACATAACATGACATTACATAACATGAAACATAACATAACAACAATAGACACTGAAATAAAAAATATGACATTACAAACGTAAAGTCTTGTTCATATGTAAAAGCATTCCCATTTCAGATGCTGTCAGTGTGCTGATAATGTACTTTTCATTGTCTATCCAAATGTAAAAAAATGTCACACACTTTATATATGAATACCTACAATATGAAGAGGATCACCCCGGACGAACACACCTGGAGAGTCTCTGAGAAGGAAACCCTTCCCATCGCATGGCAGCAGATTCTGCTAACAGGCTTCTCCCTCAGTGTGCATCTGTGGACTGCGCAAAAACGGACAGTAAAACTCACACGGACTCAAAACTTGATGCTCCACTCAACACACAGAAAACTGTTACTCAATACCGTATGTACTCAAACTCAGCATGGAACTAAAAGCAGGCCTACTCCTCCCTCTCGACGCCGGCAGACTGCTAGCAAACCTCTGTGAGAAACAATCAGACAGGAACGTGAAAGAAGAAACAGGGAGACAATATTTCATCAAACAGAAAACTGACCTGCTGTCGATCCTGGTACTACTGAGACCAGA